>CM074719.1:295408215-296143171 GCA_037306005.1 Rhinophrynus dorsalis
AGGTACAATTCTAGAATTGCAGCCAGGTACAATTCTAGAATTGTAGGCAGGAACAATTCTAGAATTGTAGGCAGGAACAATTCTAGAATTGTAGACAGGGGGTGGAGCCTACCTTCCCTCCTTGGCTGCAGCTAGCCAACCAGCTCCAGAAAGATTTGAGTCACTATTGACTAGATAGTGGAAGGGAAAGAAGACTCCTGTGAGCATGAACCCGAAGGACCCCCACGGTCTGCCCCCCCAGGGCCTTAAGGTCCACAAAAAGCACCTGGTTACTGAGCTAGCCACATCTAAGGGCGTTGTCAGTTATGGTAATCCGCCTAATGGTGGTATGCCATTTCTAACAGAAACATAAAAAAGTTTCTAAAACTACAGCAGAACTGTTCTCTTGTCTGTGTCTTCACCAAGGAACAAATCTTTCTGGAGCTGGTTGGCTAGCTGCAGCCAAGGAGGGAAGGTAGGCTCCACCCCTGCATACAATTCTAGAATTGTTCCTGCCTACAATTAAAGGGGCGGATCACCTACCCAAAGTTACCAGTAACCTGTATTGGACAACAGAGAAAAATATTTAGTGCGTTTCACCCCTTAACAACCTTTATATATACACGAGAGAAGTTTAATGACCCAGTGTATTCTTGTGCATGCTAGGGTAATTGGGACCAAGCTGTCGATGAGTCTCACCTTAACTCTGGGAAGCACTTTGAGTGGTTTCCAGAGGCTGTGGTCCAGTTTGCAAGGCAGGCAATAAACCTCCTCTTGAGAGGAATTAATTATAAGAGGGAACACACAAATACCCCCACTTACCCTCCCACCAGTTTGGCTTATTTAAAATTATTTTTCTGTAGTGTAGTGGTCCAAGTCTTGGTGCCTCCTGTGAGTACAAGCATGGAACCGATTATCGGTTCCATGAGCAAAGTCCCCAGCGGCAATGATGACATATTATTAAATATTAACATTATTATTATATATTATTCAATATTGAGAATACAAATAATACTACTACTAGCTAGAGGCATCAGTAGCAGAAAGAGGGCAGTGGTCATGCCACTCTACAGATCTATGGTTAGACATCACCTAAAGTACTGTTTATAGTATTGGAGACCCAGTCTCCAGATGGCTATAGATATTCTGGAGATAATTCAGGGAAAGGCTACTAAAATGATGAATAGTCTACATGATAAAAAATATAAGGATATACTAAAGGTTCTGAACATGTATAGCTTGGAGGAGAGAAGAGAGAGAGAGGGGATATGACAGAAACATTCAAATACATAAAGGGATTCAACAAAGTGCAGGAGGGAAGTACATTTCAAAGGCGTTGAAAGGTTAGTACAAGAGTTCATAGCTTAAAACTAGATGGACAGAGGTTTAGCTGCAATGTAAGCAAGTTTTAATTCACTGAAAGGGTTGCAGAAAAAGAGGAATAGCCTACCAGCAGATGTGGTAGAGTTAATACAGTGAGGGAATTTAAGCATGCATAGGACAGTCATAATTCAAATTCTATGAGTGCACACACACAAGGCACCAGGTGCTGGTGGGCATTCTACTACGTTACAGCGAAGGGACTGAAAGTAAGAAAAATGCCCCCACCCTTGACAGCTAGATTCAATGTGCATGGAAGTAATCTGTTCATGTGCACACAAGTAGGCACATGGCACCAGGGACTGGAGGGTATTCCACTACAGCACTTTGTTTTTTTATTATTATTAATATAAATTAAGTAATCACAAGGGAAGCTTGGTTGCTTTTCTTTGCCAGATGGAGACAATTCACACAGAATACGTAATCTGTTCCATGTGAGAACACAGAACTGGTAGGCATCCCCACTACACTTTAGAAAATGATTTAAGACTAAGCTAAACTGAGGTTGGTTAAGGCTCCCCAGGTTATCATAAAGACAGTCCCCTCTCCTTCAACACAACAGATACAGGTATCCTGGGTTTCATGTGGTGCCCCTATGATCAATTTCTACTCTTGATCTCCCTTTCCCTTTAAGTCACTGGAAAGGGAAGGAGGGTAGATCAGGGATAAAAACAATAATAAAGATACATAAACACACACAAATACCTTCCAACTGCCATCCCTAGTTACCCCGCATTTAATGTGGCCAGTTATCCATTTTAGAGAATAGTATTACTTGCCTAACTTTGCAACATCTACAGAAATGAAGAAGCCACTTTAATGCAGGTATGCCATATGTAACAAAAAATAAGAAAACAGATAGTGGTAGGTGCAGTTAAGGGCTCATAGCACCCCCTACCATGTGTCAATTCATACAAATGGGGGGGGGGGGGGGTACCATTTATTCCTCTGGCTGGCAATAGGTACTGAGCTCAATAGAAATTTCCATGATCTTCAAAAGGCAGCATCTTTGAAGTGAGAGAAATTTAAAACACAAAACAAAAAACAACACTATTGCAATCTTGTGGAAGGGGTAGCCAAGGGGCAGAAAGGCGAATGAGCCCTTATTTCATGCGGTGTGTTGTCTGCTTTCCAAAATAGCATGCCTTACCTTATCTTCTTGTTGAAATGTCAGGACTGAAACAAGAGTATTTTAGATGAGATACAATTAAATCCTTTTCGCTTTGTCCATGTGGAACACATGAATCATGGGGGTAAAGTTACCTCCCCCTGGTGGACAGGGTACTTCAAAAAAGGTAAGACCTCTAAGAAGGAGACTCCCCTCTTCCCTCCAGCTTTACCCCCACCTACTCTCAGTGTCAACATACAGCAAAGTGAAAAGAAAGAAGTAGAGAAAAGAAGGATATCCCCTGAGTGACCCCAAGAGGAGCCCTCCCACAAGATTCCCAGGAAAGAAAAAAAAAAATCCACTGGAGACCAGCATTCCAGATAATTAATAGGAAAATATGAACTTCAGGCGTGAACTGACAATAAATTTACAGAACTGAACAAGAAGAGGAACCAAGAGCGTTCAAAATTCTGTAGAGGAAAAAAAATTATAGAAAGATCCTCATACAGGCACCACAGCCTGAAGGACCTTCTGGCCAAAGCCGTGGCCAGGACATTAAGACTCTAAAATGAATAGTTGTCTTCCTAACGGATGGTTGCTTTGATCCAGGTAGCAATGGTAACCTTAGAGGCAGCGTGGCATGCATGTGGCCCTCAGGGTTGACAAAAAGTTAGATTTGCAAAAAATCAGTGCGATGCTGCAGCACTTCAAGCAACATACCATGTCAAAAATCCTGCTCCTGTATGTTGGACGGAGCTGGGCAGAAGAAACAAATTAAGAACAACTTCCTGGTTCATGTGAAACTTCAAACATTAAATGGGCAAAAAGTCCCCAGACGTTCGCAAAACCACCTTATCTTGGTAAAAAATCTGAAAAGGGAACTTGAAAGACTAGGTCTGAATTTCAGCTACCCATTTAACAGACACATTGGCCAAAAAGAAAAGCCATTTTGTGCGTCAGAAGATGCCGTTGAAACAGGTCCGAAAAGTACTTTTGAAGCACTCCCAATACCAGATTCAAGTCTCATGGGAGAGTGAGATCCTGAGAAAGAGGGTAGACATGAGCCACCCCCTGAACAAAGATCTTAACATCTGGAAGTAAAAGCAATTCATCACTGGAAAAGAACAGAGAGCAGAGATCATCTTAAAGAAAAGTCACAACCACCAGAGTACTGAAAGGCTGTGGATGAAAACAATCAGACACCATTGATAGAATAGGGACCAGACCCTATTAAAGGCTTTTGGACTGATTTTGAGCTAGAATCATGGTAGAGATGACAATGCCCAAGAATCCCTTTTTCTTCAAGATGCTAGTCTGTTAAAAAGTCAACCTCTCCACCTGAAGGTGACATACCATGCCAGAAGATCTGGCCTTGGCGGGTGGGGGGAGGCTCTGAGATTAAGAGATTGAGAAGATCCAAGACCCAAGTCTTTGGGGCCAAAAGATGGTGAGAAGAATGACTTGAGTGCTCTCCCTCTTGATCTTCCTCAGCACCCTGGAAATCAAGGGAAATGATTGGAACACATGCCAGATGGAAGTTCCAAGGAATGGACACTGCATCCTTCTCAAACAATATAGGATCTTTGTTCCTGGTGCAAAATAGAGGAACCTTCTGTTTCTCACAGAAAGCCATGAGATCCACTGATGGAAGACCCCAGGGATAGACAATCTAGTCAAACACACTCTGACTTTCCCAATGTCTGGGATCCAGATGTTAGCAATTTAAAAAGTCTGCAACCATATTTTCCACACCTGGGAAGTGTACCATCAAGATGGCTAGGGCATGAAAGTATGCCAACTGATGAAGTTCTCAAATCTCTGCACTAGCAGACCCTTCCGGTTCCTCCTTCATGATTTACATAGGCGAACACCACATATTCCAATATGACCAATGGGTATCCCAGTGTCAGGGAAGGACAGTGAAGCCACAAGCACAGGTCATCCTTTGTTCGTGGAGACTGGGACATGGCACGAGAGACAGGTGAGAGTATTGTTTTGACTAGCTCCTGAGAATCTTCAATTGCAACTCCCTCATGTTGAACTGAGCATAGGGAACAGCTTCCAGAGTGAAGACCAGGCGACCTAGTATTCTCATGTAATGCTTACCATCACCAACGGTCAGGCTATTGCTTGAGTAACATGAAGTGACTGGGTCTGGATTTTGTCCTCTGGTTGGATACCCTTCAAGGGAAGGTGTTTCTATCTCATGCCCAAAAAGTACAGAATCTGAGAAGGAAGAGAGGATTTCTTGAGACTGAGCACCGAGCCATGTTGCTCCAGGAAGACAACCAAGTCATGAACCTGTGGACTAATAATGACCTCCAAAGGAGCCTTGAGTAAAAGGTCGTCTAAGTGAAGAGTCAAAGACATCCCTTGAGAACAGATGTGAACTACCAAAAAGGCCATGATTTTCGTAAAGATCCTTGGAGCAGACGGTAGTCCAAAAGGGGAGAGCAGTGAACTGGTAAAAATTGCTCTTGAAGGCAAAGTGTAGGAAGCAGTGATGATCTTGATGAAAGAGGACATTCAAATAGGCATCCTGGAGATCCAGGGAGGCAAGAAATTCCCAGACACATGGCAGTGATAACAGAACACAGGGATTCCATCTTGAAGCGTGGAGCTAGCACATTCTGGTAGAAACACTTCAACGCCAGAACAAGAAGGCAGTCACCATCCTTTTTGGGAACCACAAAAAGATTGGAGTAAAATCTGGTAAAGCGTTCCTGGGCTGGAACGAGAACCTACATCTGTTTTCCCAACAGGGAAGATACTGCATCTATAATTAATGAGCCCAAAGTGGATTTCGAGGAATTCTGGATAAAAACTACCTGATGTGGAAGGGGTCTGAAATCTATGCAGTACACTTACAAAATAACCTACAAAACCTACTGGTTCATCTCAGAAGACTCCCACACGTCTTGAGTCGTTATCCTACAGGCAAAGATGTACCAGAATTCCACGAGTCATGCAGGAGCGGGCATGTCAGCCTTAGCTTCAAAGCAGACTTCTAGGCATCCGCTTAGGTGCAATCTGAAGCAAAAGCATCACTAAAGACCTTGTCCAGGTCTGGTCCAAAATGTTGTCATCCTACGAAGGTGCGAGAAGATTGGCCAGAGAACCGAATCTTAAACCACAAGGTGAGATGTGTGGCCTTGGCCTTCCCAGAAAGTCAAGCAGCATCAAAGGCTGTCTCAGTAAGGTATGCAATGGCTTCCATAATACTGGCCAGCATAACCAGCAGTTACTGTTTAAGACCATCCCCCCCATATGGCATCTGTAGGTTGTTCAACCCAGATAGCTGTGGCTCTAGAAACTAGAAAGCAGTGTGGTGTATTTAGCAAGCCGAGATATTGTGGGATGAACGGTAGGTTTGGAAGCCCATTGTGTAAAGCCTCAGCAGATTAAGGACAGACACTGGAAATGTGTTTGTTTAGGAAGAGGCTTTTACAAGGCCTCGTCCATGATAACCTAATACTGAAAACGATGGGGAGGAAAAATGGGCGATTCCCTTCTGCGCCAGTGAGGAAGACCCTGCTTCAGAAGGCTCAGAGACCTTCAATGTCTTTTAAACAGCTCTTGTAAGCCTCTCAGAACAGTGCACTAGAGTGGTTAAAGTTAGTGCCCTTGTATCCCCACGTGTCCCTTGTTATGAAATATGTTCAGAGAAAAACCCTGTAATACAGGACAAATGCAACCCAAAAAGTTATTTATCTGACAGCAAAGGGTTGGACTTTTAGAGAAGAGAGAGTCCAACTTTTACATAGCCTATGCAATGGGAGTAGTAAGTTGGCTGTCAAAGCACTACACTGTCCTCAGGGAAAAAGGGTATTCTGGGTAGTTTTTTTTTTTATTGTACACACTAAGCAAATGGTGGTTCTCCCGCTGTTTCTTAATGGTGAAACAAAGATCGAGCATGGCCAGTGATTCATTTTGAGCCAACTCTGACCCTTGTAAGTAAATGTGCAGAGGTATGCAATTGCAAAGATTAGCCACGTATTTCTAAGGGACAAAGATTTCCATGCACAGGCTCCCGTTCTTAAAGGGGCCGGGTACCAAAAACTAAAGTATAAATAAAGCAAAATATTTCGTAACTACAGCAAATTAGCATAAAATTATAATAGTCAGGCTAACAATAAAGAAAAGCACAGGAAGCCTATAGCCAAAGGATAAAGTATCATACATAACAGAAAGTGTTAAAACCCCATAGTACTAAATGCAGCCAACTTTGAAAGCATAGAACCAATGAGAAAATGTGACATATGAAGGATTGAGTGCTAGACAAGCAATAACAATACTGTAAAGTGTGTGCCAAAAGACCAGGGACATAGCAGTAAGGACCACAGTATTCAAAGTGTTAACTTACCAGTCTTCTGTCTTCATACTCCTATTACATCAACACAAGACCTCTGAAGTTCAGTGATTAGGTATATACTTGTAATAAAGTCAACCTCTACATTGAACCTCCAGAAATACACCTGTGATCTGGGCAATCCAACTCCAGGGAAGCCAGCTAATGGAAGCTTGCCTAATCGGGTATTATATAACCCGATATCAAAGGGGGGGGGGGGGGGGGGGGGGGGACAAAAGAACTGTGCTAGCTTGCCATTTTCCTGAGGCTAAGCCACTTGAAAACTGAGGGGTGGGGGTAAAGCTGGAGGAAAAGAGTGTCTACTTCAAAGGCAGTGCCTTTTTTGTTCCCTGCCCTCTGCTGGAGGGGAACTTTACCCCATGGTTCTTGTGCTCTACATGGGACATAAGAGAAATAAGCTTAATGCCTTTCGAGTTACGTGGGAACCGTAGGTGTCTTGTTTGACCACACTGATAAGACAGGAGGGCCAAGAATGCTCTTCATAGACATATCCTAAGAACGGGAAGGAATCCAGATCATCCCCATCAGTCTTGCTTCCTCCTCAGAGGAATCCCCAACAATTGTGAATGTCCCCCAAATATATAGTTTAGGTGCCTAACAAGGGAGTCTAAGGGGCACAGACAAAGAGTTAAGGATCTCCCAAAGAGATGAGGGAATAAGGGCAACTGGAAAAAAGAAAATCAAGAATCATATCCCAAACTGGTTCCTTTTCTGCAGTGGAGGTTACTGGAGTTGGGACCACAGTGCAAGGAGGACCACAGTACTCCCTAGGAAGCCCAGTCTGACATGAGGAGCAATGGGTTAAGGTGAATCTTTAGCTTGGATTTGCACCTGTCCTTTGGAATCTGACATGTCCAAAGGAATTCCCCCAAAAGTAGGAAAAAATAGCAGTAAAAGAAGATAAAAATACATAAAGAATTATAAAATTATCTGACTGAAAGGGGCTAATGGCAGGAAGAGAGAAGACACCAGACTCTGTAGCACATGGAACAGAAAAACAAGATGGCTTCCACCTGGGAAATGGGGGATTCTAGGGATTGTAATTTTTACATACATATACTCAGCAAATGGTGGTTCTCCAGCTGTTCTAGAACAGTACTCTTAACAACTCAAATCAGAGTCTCAAGGATGACCATTCAAATGAATAGGTCAATCGATTCAATGTCCCTGTGAAGAATCATGTGAAACAAAGATGGCCACCGCAAAGGAACCCAGTTCTTTAAAAGGAAAGTATTGTCTATTTAACCCCTTAAGGACCATTGACGTGGCAGGACCGTCACGCTGGTCCAGCACTTAAGGACCAGTGACGGTCCTGGCATGTCACGTACTTTTACTCACCGCACTCCTGTAGGAGCGCGGTATGTAATACCGGGGACTGAAGTTGATCACTCCAGTCTCTTTCAGTCCCCCTTTCGGGGAGCCGTCCCACGTGATCAGTCACGTGGGACGGCACGTCAAAGTTTCCTATCTGGTCCTTAAGGGGTTAAAATTCGTTGCCTGAGTCTTCTGTATATTAAAAGAAACATATTGTGCTATGTCCAAGAGCTTACTTTGTAGTTCGAAAGTTATGAAGCACTAAAGATCCACCGCCCACCCTTTCTCCCCAATTCACTCAGAAGCTGAAGTCTGGTCAGGACGGCTGCAACGAGGTACAAACTTCAGTAAGCAACGGGAAATCATGCTCTCCTTTGTGAAAGGGGGCAGGATTTGCCTTATACTTAATGAAGTTTGTCCCTCGTTGCAGGTGTCAAGTCGCACGACCAGATATCAGATTCCGTGGGAGGCAGCCAGAAAGGGGTGGACGGTGGATCTTTAGTGCTTCATAACTTTGATTTACAAAGAAGTAAGCGCTTACACATAGTGCAATATGTTCCTTTTAATATACAAGAGACTTGGTCAATGAATTTTAAAGAGACATTACTATCACTTTAAGGAGCTATGTCAAATTTTAAGTATTACAATAATAATAGAAAAATGAAGTTAAAACGTAAGTATCAAGTGAAATAATTGAAAAAAGGGAAGAAAACAGGCATTTATTCACAAAAGAGGAGAGAAGCCCTAGGAATAGAAAAGGAATAAAGAACTGGAAGATTAAATAACCCTTCCAGTGAATGCAGCCACCCTTGATACACACAATGGTAAAAAAGAAATAAAAATGGAGTGGGCAATACAGGCAAAAAAACACAACACCATAGTGGGTGCCAGAATAACAGGGACATAAGAATAGGACCATGGCAATCAAAGGGTTAACTCACCCAGCTTCAGTCTTCAGACCCCCACTGTATAACATGCAGAGCTTCAGAAAAACTCAATAGTAAGGCATATACTTAGAGAACAAGTCAACCTCTACAGGCAAAGGTCCTAAAATATACAACTGAACTGGACAATCCATGACCAAGGAAGCCAGTGAATGGAAGTCAGCCTAATAGAGGATTATACACCCCATATTACTAAGAATAAAAAAAAAAAAAAAAAAAAAAAAAAAAACGCTAATTAAGAAGTCAGTTGGGTACTGGTCTTTCTTGAGACAGGTCACTTAAAAACAGAGTAGGCCGGGATAAAGTGAAGGGAAGAGGGGAGTCTCTGACTCAGACAACTTACATTTTTTGAAGTGCCCTATCCTCCAAGAAGAGGAAAGGGATAGTAATACTTAAGATGTAAAAAAAAAAAAAAAAAAATATGTTGTAGGGTTTATCCCCCTGAGTAAAACAAGGGTACTCCCACTGCTGAGAGGTGTTTTGTTTAAAAGTTATTAATTTTCAAAGTTGAATTTTTTTAGGTGCAATATCACAGTGGCGCTGTTGCTAGACGATCCTATGGACAGCTCTGGTCCCGGGACCTTAAATCTCCATAGGATGGCGTAGCAACAGCGCCACTGTACAATTTCAGGCCACTGTGATATTGCACCTAAAAAATTCAACTTTGAAAATTAATAACTTTTGAATGAAACACCTTTCAGCAGTGGTATTACCCTTGTTTTAATCAGGGGGATAAACCCTACAACATATTTTTTTTACACTTTAAGTATTACTATCCCTTTAACCCATGGTTCCTGTGTTTCACATTGGAAGACAGAGAAAGTGGCATTTCACAGAACGTTTTAGATTGTGGTAAGTACAGCTTCATCTTCCTAGAACCCCCACCACCAACGCAGTAAGCTGCCCTATTTTCCCTATATTGCCACATTCTGGAAGGGACCTCACATTTCACGTGGCTAGAAATAAGCTTAACATTTCAAAATATTGTTTAAAAAATACCATAAAAAATATATAGGAGCTTTTGAAAGTTCTGTCAAAAATAACCTATTTGTGACAGTTTCACTGTAAGTGTAAACAATACTGAGGTGTTTGAGGCAAGTATAAGGGGAGTGGGATCCCTTGTACCTTTGTCCTTGAAGACAGGTTATTTGTGCACTTTCTCTTCAGGTCTACCTCCACTCGTCCAGGCTGCAGTCCACCAATGCACTTATCGCCAGGGATCTTTCGATAACTATGAAAAAAATATGCATTTAAAAATAAAAGTGGATAATGCTTAGCTGAAGTCAAGAAGACGTTATTAGTAAGAGGAGACAACAAACACATCACAGAAGGTTATAGCAATGTAAGGTGTCTGGACACCCACTGGTATTAAGGCAGAGAGAAATACAAAGGCCATCTCTTTAACCACCTCTGAAGAGGTAAAACTGGATCTGTCAATAGACTTTATTTTCACTAAAAGGTATCTTAAACTGCCTATACCTTATTTTAAATTTTCACTAACTGGAATGGTTTTAGAGATTTTTGTTAGTTGGGGACTAAATGCAGCAGAGGTGAGCTCTCTGATGTGTGGCACAACCTGCACTTGGCTGTCATTAAATCGCCTGGCTCCTCCTCACTCCTCCTGACACTGCCAGAAAATATCAGCTACTACCAAAGGGGTTGAATACACTGATGATGAGGAATATTATATTTTTCATTTGTACTGTTTTAGGGCTCTTGCCACAGGTCTCATGTTTAAAGCTCCTTTTTTGTTACCAGCTTGAGGCATATCTTTAGTCAAACTCCCTTAAAGTAATGGATAAATGGGGCTGCATAGTGCACTGATAATTTGTTAGGTTGGTTTAAGCCCAGGGTCTTTTGTGGAAAGCCCCATGTCAGAACCTAGCAACTGGTGAGAATATGGACAGGTGACATTACTGATCCCAGTTATTCACACTGACCCAGTGGTCTTGAGTTTTTCCTCCTCTCCAAATACACACAGCTCCAGGTCATGGCCCTGAAACTCTTGCTGCTCCACGCATTCAGATTCATTTTCCTTACGGTAATATCCAAAGTCACTGGGAGGAAGACAAAGAATACAAGATAAGGAAAACTGGTAGTTTCTTCCAGGGCTACACAAGAGCAGGCAGTTAGTATAGATTAGTGAGTATTAATATACACATGCATGTCATTACCACATATAGTCATCCAGTGTGCATGGACAAGATGTGGAATCTCTGCTCACTGTGTAATCTCTTCCATTCTGACACATGGAGGATTTCCGCAGACGTATATACTGCTCCTTGTATCCCAAAACACACCCATCTGATGGGGCCCCTGGATCAGTAGAGTGTGCCAACCACTTAATATAATCGTTCTCTTCACCTGGATGAGACACACACGCATATAGATAAGTGACAAGGCCATATGTACTAAAGAAAAGTGGAACAATTTTGGGGTACAACTGCATCATAGCAAACAAATAAAGATTGTCAAAATGTATTTAAATGAGAATTTTAAACCCTGAAGAACCAGGTGCGCAATGCATTACTAAAGAGGTCTTCAATGCTTCGCAAAACAATTCACTGGCAACCTCACTGGTGTATAAAGGAGTAATAACGTCTTTATGATGTAAAAAAAAGAACACATTATAGGGTTGTTCCTGCTGAATAATAAAGGAAATCCCAATCTTTGCAGACTTTTTAATTCACAAATTATTACACCTGAAATATGTACTTTTAAACAAAAAAAAAATTGATGTAATGTATATATATTACATATTTATTAATAAGGAAAGGACCTTACAGCTACTTTAAAGGGGATTATTTTATTCCCTGTCCCTTCATGGTGAAGTTGGTTTACCTCAGAACTGCTTCACTTTGAAAATTAGCCTAAAAAGGTTCACTCACAGCTTTTCTGTAAAAGAGGAGCAAAATCAATGGTGTAAGACATCCATACATGGTGCAGAAGTCCAGGCTGGTAACCCCATACTGTGACATTCAGAGAACGAGCACCTGGCTCTGATGCCAGACCAGTAAAGAAGAATGGATCTTTGGAGAAATTGTAAGAGAACCAGCACTGGCCCTCATCTGTGGAGAACCTGAGGAGAAAGAACACACAGGTTATGTAGAGGGAAAGGGAGGAGAAGGGCGAAGACATATGGAAAGGTGGGGAAATCATTACCAATAACAAGTGGTTGCTTTCACTTTCCCATCTCTTAACCCTCTGAATGCCACAGGGGCATGCAATGCATTGCTCTGCCATATGTTGAATACCCATCTCGTACTCAAAGGATTAATATTTCCCATTAGACATAAGACCAAGTTTTACTGCAAATGGAAAAGGCTTCTAGGTCAGGAAATGTAATCATAATGGGAAATTTAAACTATCCTGAAACGGACTGGAACAATATGACTTCCAGCACAACAAAGGGAAATTATTTTTTAAGAATGATTAATGACAATTTTATGTCCCAATTAGTAGAGTAGCCAATTAGAAAAGAGGCCACACTTGACCTAGTGCTGTCAAACAATTCTGACATGATAAACAATATACAGGTAAGGGAACATTTAGGCAGTAGTGACCACAATATAGTATCCTTTGAAATTTATTATGTGAAACCCAATAGCAAGGGTTTAACCAAAACATTCAATTTTAAAAAGGCTACATTCTACAAACCTAAAAGCAGTATTAAAGGCTATTCGGTGGGATGTAATCTTCAAAGATAAAAACGCATGGAATTTGTTTAAAATGCTCAGACAAATATAAACATCAATATATAACATTGAGGAATAAGCACAAGAGGAGCAAACAGAGACCAATGTGGCTTAATAATGAGATTTGCAGGGAAATGAGAAATAAGTGTCTGGTTTATAAGTTAGACGGGTTAGATGCATAATTTAAAAAAATATAAAAGAATGTAATAAAATCTGCAAACAAGCAATTAGGCTAGCTAAAATTGAAAATGAGAGAGGTATTGCAAAAGAAAGCAAGACAAATCTTAAACAATTCTACAAGTATATAAATAACAAAAAGACTAGGGTTGATGGTGATCCTCTTAAGGCTGAGACAGATAATTGATTAATGAGGATAAGTCTATGGCTGAACACCTTTATCACATTCTTTGCTTCTGTATATACAAAGGAAGCAACAATGACAGTTTATGGGCAAATAGACAAAACCACAGTATTTCCTCCATCATGTACATGGCTTACTGATGACAAAGTCCAAAAGACACCCGAAAAGGTTATGGTGAATAAAGCACCTGGACATGATGGTATACACCCAAGGGTACTTAAGGAACCTAGTTTGGTAACAGCAGGACCATTATACTTAATATTTATTGATTCACTTTGATCAGGCTTAGAGCCCTGTGATTCGAGGAAAGCTGATGTAGTACCATTGTGGGTTATTAACTGACAGTATTCAGAACTAAGTGAAGACAAACAATATTATCAGTAGGAGCCAGAATGGTTTTATAAAGAATAGATCATGTCAGACTAATTTACTTGCATTTTACAAACTACAAGGGAATTGCTGTTGATGTAGTATACAGTGCCTCACAACAGAGGACTGGTTAAATGATAGATGGCAGAAAGTTTTTGTAAATGGAACCTATTCAAGTTCGTCTAAAGTTGCAAGTGGGGTGCCACAGGGTTCAGTCCTGGGGCCAGTGCTTTTTAATTTGTTTATTAATGATCTAGAAGTGGGAATTTAAACAAGATTCTCAGTCTTTGCTGCTGTCACAGAGCTGTGTAAAGAAGTACATACAGGGCTGGATGTTTTTTCTCTGCAGAAGAATTTAGATAAACTGAGTGAATGGGCAGAAAAGTGGCAGACGACATTTAGTGTAGATAAATGTAAGGTTATGCATTTGGGCTGTAGAAACAAGCATGCTACATATATTCTCTAAATGGGAAACAACTTGGGGAATCCTCATTAGTGAAAGATTTAGGAGTAATGAGAGACGATAGGCTTCAGAGCCATGTGCAGAGTCACTCAGCTGCTTCCAGAGCAAACAGGGTACTAGCCTGCATAAAAAGAGGAATAGATGCAAGGGATACCAATATAATTCTACCTCTATATAAATCCTTGTTTAGGCCTCATCTACAATATGGAGTACAGTTTTGCGACCAGTTCTTAAAAAAAGGCATTATTGAACTGGAAAAAGTGTATAGAGGTGCAACAAAACAGATAAAGGGATTGCAGGATCTGAGTTACAAAGAGACTGTATATTAAAAGTCAGAGATGCTCAACTAGGAATGAACCTGCAATAGAAATTTGCAGGCTCTATAGGAATGGTGTCCTACCCAGGGTGCAATCTCTTTTAGCCCACTAGGGCCTTTCACAGAGAGGAAATATCCTAAAGCATATCATATTGGTGCTGCCCTTACAGCAGTCCAACCACGAAATGCCAGGCAATTCCTCTCTGAACAAGAGAAGCAGCCAACCCCAGACGTACGTTTCAGCCTTGTTGGGCTTCATCAGTGAGGTGTAGCTGATCTCTCCAAGCACTGTTTACAAGGGGTCTAATGCTTGATTCCCCCTATTACCCTTGGGGTGACGAGGCCCATTAAGGAACGAAATGTACGTCTGGGGTTGGCTACTTCTCTTGTTCAGAGAGGAATTGTCTGGCATTTTGTGGTTGGACTGCTGTCATGGCCATACCTGGGAACTCTCCGGTTTTGCCCCGGAGACTCCAGATTTCAGACTGAATTACCGGGTCTCAGGGGCAATGTGTGGATTGCCGGGTGGGCAGAGTTTAAATAGAAATTCTGCCCACTTGTGCTCCGTCCCGCCTGGTTCCTCCCACTCCCCGCCCTCTTAGATACATTTTGCAGTTTTTTTTTGTTTTTTCTTTTGTCCCGCACCCTTCCACGGCTAAGCCCCGCCC
The DNA here is from genome assembly GCA_037306005.1 of Rhinophrynus dorsalis. Lineage (NCBI taxonomy): Eukaryota > Metazoa > Chordata > Amphibia > Anura > Rhinophrynidae > Rhinophrynus > Rhinophrynus dorsalis. Next base: position 295,423,182 of record CM074719.1, read on the forward strand.
CTTTTATGACGCGAATCGCATCATTTTCCTCCCAGGTCGGCATTGACAGGGTTACCCTCAGGGTAACCCTGTTTCAAAAGTTCCCAGGTATGGTCATGGCAGGACCAATATGATATGTTTTAGGATATTTCCTCTCTGTGAAAGGCACTAGTGGCTAAAAGAGACTGCAGCCTGGGTATGATACCATTCTTATAGAGCCTGCAAATTTGCATTGCAGGTTCGTTCCTAGTTGGGCGTCTCTGACTTTTAATATACATTACAAAGAGACTGGCCAAACTGAGTTTGTTTACATTAGAGAAGACATGGTCACTTTAGGAATGTGGAATTGTCCCCACTGGTGCTGCTGGTTTGCCCCACAATTTCTCCAGTTTGTTTTGAACCATAAGGCATTACATACGTGCTATGTATGCTAAGAAATCTCAGACTGCTTTAGACATTGTAACCAAATTCGACATTTTAAACATATTTGGTGGGCGTGTATTAAAATTCAATAGAAATCTATAATAAACAAAACACTATTCCATATATTTTAAAAAGGATGCAGATTTCACTACTTTGAATGGCTGACTTGGCAGGAAGAGTCAAAAATAATAAAAAGTCTGAGGACAGGTTAGTATAGTTCATAGACATGTATACAGAATGCCCACTCCAAAAGAAAACATTACATTGGGCCTTATGTGCAAGAAACAAACCAAAAAGCAATTCTGGAGGAAACCAACTGCACAATAGAACAAACAAAAATTCCCACCGATTTAAAAGAATATGTGAATCCCTGGTATGCTAGAGAGGCCCCCCAACTGGCTTTGGGCTGGTGCCAAGTGCCTCACAATATCATCCACCTCACACTGCACATGAAAGGATAGCCTCCAAAACATTCTGATCCAGACCAGGGTTGGCTGTCGCAGCTGCCAAGGAGAAGTACGGAGCTGACCATAATGTAGATGGATTACTGAAAAGAGCTGCACTAAAGCTGCAGGCTTAACCTCAGCTGATTCTGGATTGGCTGATGGGAGTAGCGGGACATTCTCTCTCCAGCCAATCCCGAGGCAGTATGATGTTAAACCCGTCCCAGCTTTATAGTGCAGCTCTTATCAGTCGTCTCTTGTGCTGGCAGCATCTTGGCACAGTCAGCAAGAACCGTGGCAGCTGAGAATGGTACAACAGGTGGGTGGTACGGTAACTGTAGGAAAAGAATGGGGTTCAACATGTATGGCATTCAGGCTGTCATTGCAGTTGAGACAAAGCTGGGGGATGGTGTCAGTGTGTGGTTTTATGCCTTCCAGTGCAGTGGGACAAAGCTGGAGGTCAGTATGGGTGTTTCAATAGCTCTGTGCAATGGGACAATGCTAGGGATCAGTGGGACAAGGCTGAGGGTTTAGCATGTGTGAATCTTTCACTAACAGTGCAGTGTAACAACCTGGGGGGGGGGAGCAGTAGGTGTGGTTCTCTGGCTACCAGCAATGTTGGCAAAAGGCTGAGGCTAATTGTGTGTGTGGTTATAGGTCTTCCAGGGCAATGGAACAAGGCTGGGGGTTGGTGCACAATGCTGGGGGGTGGGTGGTTCAATGGCTACCATTGCGGTTGGGACAAAGTTGGGGTTCATGGTGTGTTTATAGGACTTTTAGTGCAGTGGGGCAAGGTTGGGGGCAGAGAAACAATGTTGGGAGGGGGTCAATGTGTGATTCTATGGCTACCAGTGCAGTTATGGTCAATGTGTGGGTTCAATGTAAAGCATTTGACACTGTCCCTCATAGAAGACTCAATAATTTGCAGTGTTTGGGTCTGGATGTAAACATAGTTGGAAGGATAAGGCAATGGCTGAGTGACAAGAAACATTTGTAGTCAATGGAGAATATACAGACAACGGTTATGTTACTAGTGGATACCTCAGGTATCTGTACTGAGGCCCATTCTTTTTAATATCTTTATTAGTTATATTGCAAAAGGTCTTCAAGGTAAGGTATGCCTTTCTGCAGATGATACAAAGATCTGCAATAGGGTAGACATTCCTGGGGGAATAAGCCAAATGACAAATGATTTAAGTAAATTAGAAGAATGGACAAGAGTGTGGCAGCTGCAGTTTAAGGTTGATAAATGTATCAAAATGCGCTTGAGACATAAAAATCCAAAGGCAGAATATAGTATTAAGGTACTGTGCTGTCAGAGACAACAGAGTAAGGGGATCTGGGAGTAATTATTTCTGATGACTTAAAGGTAGGCAGGCAATGTAACAAAGTGGTGGGGAATGTAAGCAGGGTGCAAAGTGTTATAACTAGGGGCATTAGTAGCAGAAAAAGGGAAGTGGTTATGCCACTCTACAGATCTCTAGTTAGACCTCTCCTAGAGTATTGTGTACAGTACTGGATATAGATACTCTAGAGAAAATTCAGAGAAGGGCTACTAAAATAGTGACTGGTTTACAGGAAAAGAAATATCAGGATAGGCTAAAGGATCTGTACATGTATAGCTTGGAGGAGAGAAGAGAGAGAGGGGATATGATAGAAACATTCAAATACATGAAGGGATTCAACAACAAGGGAAGTACATTTCAGAGGAGTCAAAATTTTAGGACAAGAGACCATAGTCTAAAACGAGAGGGACAGAAGTTTAGATTTAAGGTAAGAAAGTTTTACTTCACTGAGAGCATGGAGACAAGTGGAATAGTCTAAGAGCAGAAGTGGTAGAGGTTAATACGATGATGGAATGTAAGCCTGCACAGATAGTCAAAAGGCTATCGTGAACATAAGACAAGACCAAGGACCAAATAAGGTTTGAGGGTTTTTTTTTTTTACACTAGGAAACGGGCAGACTAGATGGGCCAAATGGTTCTTATCCTGTCAAATTCTATGTAATGGCTACTATGATATCAATATCAGTGTATCAGTATAAGGGTGCCAATCCCTTGAAGGGAGCCAATGCATTGAAGGGTTCCCCATTCTAAGTGAGACTTTCCAAGTGAAGTGAACTTAATTCAGGACTTCAGCTATATTATCATACTCTCCATTACGTTCTGTTTTTCAGGTATGTTTCTACCATTCATCCAGCTTCAAACCCTGTGTTATACCCCATCTATGTATTAACTACTCAGTGTCCTGGTATCAGGGCCGGTGCCACCTATAGGCAAGGTAGATGCCGGCCTAGGGCGCACATGTACTGGGGGCGCGGGCATGCAGCAGAGAAGAGCTGCGCCTGCACGCACCACGCCGGGAACCGCAACACAGTCAGGTCTGTGTCGCTGCTGCACTCCCTCATCCCGGTTGGCTCTTTAGTAATGCAAAGCGCGCTGTGTGTCATGATCTCCCGGCGCACTCTGCATTACTGAAGAGAAGACTGCATGGGAGCTCCAGGTTTGTGATGGGGGCAAGTTGAAGCTGGTGGGGGGGGGGGGCAAAGTGTAACTGGTGGGGGCAATTTGGAGCTGATAGGAGGCAAAATGGAGCTGGTGAAGGCATAGTGGAGCTGGTGGGGGGCATCTCTTACAGGCATCTCCAGACCAGGGGCAGACTGGCCCATCAATCATGAAAAGAGGTGGGGTATAAGTAGGAAGGGTATAAAGGGGTGGGACACAAGGGGCAGAGCCAAATGGGCATCAAAATTAGGTTTTGCCTAAGGTGGCAAAAATCCTTGCACCAGCCCTACCTGGTATGTTTCTACCATTCATCCAGCTTCAAACCCTGTGTTATACCCCATCTATGTATTAACTACTCAGGGTCCTGGTATGTTTCTACCATTCATCCAGCTTCAAACCCTGTGTTATACCCCATCTATGTATTAAAGGGATAGTAACACTTCGTTTTAACTTTATTTTATTTTGTAGGCATTAAAAAAACATGAAGAATGATATAAGTCTTATCTCTCAAACCTTTATGGTTTATGAGATATTCACAAGCAAAGTTCCCCCTCCCGCCCCTTTTTCCTAGTGTAAGCCATCTCTTCTCAGATGTGAATCTGGTTGTATGACCAGACAGATAACAGAAGGGGACAATTTTCTTTGTCTGAAAACAATGAAAGCCCTTCTCCCCTTGACAAGTTTTTCAGATTTTTCCCTTATCTTAATTGAAGATTGTCCCTCTCTGCAGTCTACCTGGGCACATCCCTTCTGATCTGGTTGAACACGGGGGGGGGGGATACTTTGCTTGTGAATATCTCTCAAACCATAAAGGTTTGAGAGATAAGACTTATATCATTCTTCATGTTTTTTTAATGCCTACAAAATAAAATAAAGTTAAAACGAAGTATTACTATCCCTTTAACTACTCAGTGTCCTGGTATGTCTTACTCTTTTTTGTTCACTTTTTCCCTCTGCATCTTGCCCTTAGACTAAAGTCTCCGTTGGTAATTTCTTATTACACACAGGTGTGATTTAGCTTGTTAAGCAACTCTAAGCAAGCAAATGGTCAGAGTTTGATTTGCTAATTAGCTAATTTCAAACTGGCTTATGTAAGACCTGCTATATAGAGGCTTCAGTATAAGGGTGCCAATGCATTGAAGGGTTCCCCATTCTAAGTGAGACTTTCAAGTCCTGAATTAAGTCCACTTCATTTGGAAGCAGGAGTTGGGGCAGGAGTTGGTTAAAAGAACAGCCAGGATCCACTGGAGAAGATCACGTCACATCGGAGTACTCTGCAGTCCTCTTAAAGAACCAGCTTTAAAACTCACCAACAACCTCTGGAGTTTAATACAAAACAAAGCACTCTTAACACTTGGACTGTCTGGGACATTATAAGACTCATAGTGCTAAAATGAACAATCATCTCATGCGATTCTGTTAACCCCTTAAGAACCAGCGGTCCAGGGAAGTTACCTTCCCTTAAAGACTGCTTTGATCCTTGCCGACGCGCCAGTACACGTGACCTGTTACGCATTCCGGCACGCCGCTTTGAGGCCTAAGAGAGATCTCTCCGGTCTTGGAGCAATCAATTTTAGGCCCCGTTTTTACTTACAGAGCTCCCGGTAGAGCTCTGTAAGTAAAAAGTATGTGACCTACTATGACTGCCACTGGTCCTAAAGGGTATAAGGACCATGACGTTAATGGAACGTCATGTAGTCCTTAAGGGGTTAAGGACTCAATGGAGTTACAGGGATGTTGGAGCAGAGGTGAGAAATGGGACTGAAGAATAAACAGTTTTGAGAGATAAGAATTACAATGTTGTTTATATTTTTTTAATCTCTACGATATAAAATAAACATAAAATGAACTATTACTATCCCTTTAACAGCTACACCTCTAGACAGAATGGAAAAATAATGGTATGCCCTCTTCCTGACAGTCTGAACTGAAATAACATTTGAATAAAGCATCAACCAAAAATGGTACACAACTATAAATTGTTATATAATTCATGTGCTGTAATAATGCAGCTTCAAGAAGATGACAGAGTCTACTCATAGGAATATGTTTCATTTTATTGATATTTCCTTTTTAAAACTGACTTACGCACAACCACTAAAAGTTATTACGCAGTTTCTACTGAATCATAGCTGTAATGAATGAAGACTGTCAAACGTAGTCCTACTTCTCAAAAAGTGAGTAGGGAGGATACAGCTATAAGCAATGGAGATATCTGGATTATATAATTAACTTGTGTTTAGAAATTATCAAATTATTTTCTACAACAGACTGAATGAGTGATATGTAGAAAAGTATGACACACAGATGAATTAAAAAACCTAGGAGGTTCCATTTTGGAGCAAACCATCTGTCACACAGTGGGAGGGGGAACAAATAGTCCATTTTACCAGAGGATTTTAACTCTTGAATGATAGAGATGTCTCCAAAGCACTGCAAAGTAATGTGTTGGGAGACCGCTCTGGCATTCAGGGGGTCAAACACCTCTTTAAATCAGTGGGCATTTTGGTAATGTATAGTTGTCCACTATGGTACATTTCGTTTGCCAAAGAGTTGCACCTCTTTAGTTTCTTGAGTACAGTTCACAAAGCTTAAGGGGATTTATCACCCCTATATAAGTGTCTCTTAAATGTTATGTTATATAGCAATTATGATGAATACTGTATCACTTTCTTGTTTTAAAACGCTATTTGTCTAAAATGTAATTAATAAATACTGCCCTGCGCCCTACTTCTGGACAGACTGCGGTTACCTGCTCTGTACCACAGTTTGTCACTCTGCCTCTGATCCCCTCCCTCCTCCTCTGATGATGATGGAGGCTTTCTGCCTGTAAGCTGCACCAGTCTCTGGCCAATGAGAGCGCTCCAGCTTACAGACAGAAAGCCTCCTTCATCGGTGGAGGCTGGATAAAGGAGCAAAGGCAGAGTGACAGACTGCGGTACAGAGCAGGTAACCACAGTCTGTCCAGAAGTAGGGCGCAGGGTAGTATTTAATAATTAAATTTCAGACAAATAGCTTTTTAAAACAACGCTATTTTAAACAACACAACACTATTTAAAACCGTATTCGTCATACTCGCTATATAAAACATAACATTTAAGAGAAACTTGTATAGGGGTGATAGATCCCCATTACAAGTGTAGGAGCAATATTAAGATCAGATATGAGGGTAAGTATTATACCGATCCATCAATAGGCTTCCTTGTCTAGGTGAGTCTTCAGGAAATGCTTGGAGGCTATAGGTTATAACAATTTTGAGCTGTTCCAGTAATAGAATACAATACAGGAGAAACTCTGAATGCAGGAGTGAGGTACACCTTATATTAGCAGTATTGAACTAACTGGAAATACAGTTGTTGGGGGGTGGGGGGAGTTGAATACCTGAAACTCAAAGGAATATTAAATCTAAAACCCAATAACGTTGCCTCCTAATTGCCAGCACTTTTGAAATGTTGCCATTAGTGGCCAGTCACCCAGATGGGTATTTGAAAACTGCAACCTATTCATTTTCTAGACATTGTATTATTACTAGAACACCAAGGGTGGAGATTCACTAAGTGGTGATAAAGAGGTGATAAAGTGGAGATGACTTTTCCAGTATATCACTACTCCAATCCCTATGTTATTCTATGGGGTCAATGCACTAAGATTTCTCCAGCTTTGGAGAACTTAATGCATAGGGTCTATATAATAACATAGGAAAAGGAGAAGTGATAAACTGAAAAAGTCATCTCCACTTTATCACTGCTTATTGAATCTCCCCCCAGAGCTGCTTGTATTCAATACCAATTGATGAGGTTGATGTGCAAAGAAAGTGGTGGAATTCTGAAGGAAACCACTTGCACCTGAGGGTTCAAATAACCATTTCTGTTTATTTAAATAGGATTTTAGCACTTTGAATGCCAGATGTATTCAACCTGTTGTTTTATAATGCACTGGAGACTAAATCAGTATTTAACAGGCTAAAATCCCCATTTAAAATCAATGAGAATTTCAGGATCATATCCGTTTCCTATGCTACAACTGGTTTACTCCAGAACTGCACCACATTTCTTAATACATCAGCCTCAATGTGGATTCTGCTGGCAGTGGCCAAGGTCAGATCAATAGGATCCCTGAGTACATGAAACACAAAAAGGGAAGGGTACCTACTGATATTTCAGTCTCTGCTTATACCTATATGGTGCAAGTACAAGGAGTTCCCCAGGGCTGAGAGTGGAACAAGTAAGGGGGTCAGAGTGTATGGTTTTGGAACAACCAATGGATTAACCCCTTAATGACTGATGACATGCCAGGACTGTCATCAGTGTCTGTGTCTTAAAGGGATAGTAATGTTTCATAATAAAAGCAGCTCTAATTAATCTTCATAGTATTTGGGCCTTGGAAATTGTTATTTCAGTTCTGTCAGCGTTATAGTTCAAGAGTAATTCAATGACAAAATGTCCCCCTCCGGCCCCTTTTACTGATGTAACACTGCTCAGCCAGAGCAGAAGGGAGGTGCCCAGGTAGACTGCAGAGAGGGACAACCTTAAATTAAGATAAAGGAAAAACCTGAAAAGCTTGTCAAGGGGGGCAGGGCTTTCATTGTTCTCATAGGAAGAATATTGTCCCCTGCTGTTATCTGTCTGGTCTATGGACTGCATTCCACATCTGAGAAGAGATGGCTTACACTAGGTAAAAGGGACGGGAGGGGGAAACTTTGCTTGTGAATATCTCATAAACCATAAAGGTTTGAGAGATAAGACTTATATCGTTCTTCATGTTTTTTATTTAATGACTGCAAAATAAAATAAAGATAAAACAAAGTATTACTATCCCTTTAAGGACGAGTGACTGTCCTGGTACTTCATGGAGTTTCATGACCACAGCATTCCTGCACGGTATCCTGTGATCACTGGGTTAGTCCTCCAGCACACCCAGCCCCTGGACCATGAGGTCTTTAAGGGGTTAAGGCTGGGGTGTCAGGCATAGGTGTGTTTCTGTGACTCCCAGAAACATTTCACACAACATAATTAGCTTCTCATTGATTCCTATAGTAATAAGACGATAACAGTCTCTTGTAGGAAGAGTCTCAGATAATTACATGATCTCTCAGCGGGGCCCTAAGTGGGGTTGTGGGTGTCACAGGGATACCTTCCTCTCTCACTGGAATTATACACTACTTTTTACTGAATACCACCTTCGTCCAACTGATGTAATACTGTTTAATGACCTCCCCGCTGGGCCTTGCAGCCCCTGTCTGGGAAGGCTCTTACTGTTTTCTGTCACAGAATGTTACCAGCTCTTCCTCCCGTCTGGACTATGCAATGATTGACATTCTAGTTTGTGTGCCTATGCACCTCCAACTCCTTTTTTGCTGTTGGAGGACAAGATTGTTGTCTCTTATTGATTAATGGTGTTAGAACTTGGGTCCTCCAGTGAAGGGGGTGGAATGGGTGTGTGGGTCAGGGTCTCCCCCTGCACCGTTGGCTGCTCCCTCCCGTCCCCATAGGGTTGCATAGCATGCATCACTGGTATGGCTATTACTGTAACTCCCTCTGCTCCCTTCCCTCCTATGGCTTCAGCCTCTGCTACTGCTATTCAATTCTATTCTCTCATCTACCCCATTTCAATTCACCTACATTCCCAAACTCTGTTCCTCTTCGGGTACACTATTGCACACAGATTCTACCATCTCGGCTGCTTTCCGCGATTACTACAAATCTTTGTATAACCTCCTTATCTCTCCTTCGCTCGACTCGGAACTAGTCCAGAGCATATGCTCTAATCTGAAAATCTGCTAATTTGCCAAGACTTCCCATCCCATGTCAGGGACACACTTGAAAAAAGCCTATTTCTGAACATGAAATTCTATTGGTCATACAAGCCTGGTCGGTGGGCAAGAGCCCAGGGCCAGATGTTCTCTCACAAGCTTACTACAAAACCTTTCAACAGACCATCATCCCTCTCTTGGCTGGTGCCTTTGCCTGTCTCCAAGACAACGTTATGCAGCACCTCTCAGACTCTGGAATCCTATTACAAAAGTCCTCACTGGTGGTATTACAGTCCTACCAGAATGCACAAAATATCTCCCTCATTAAGCTCTCAGTGTTGGAGATGCTGCATCCACAGGGGAATTTCACAATGCACTGCACACCCCTCTGGCACTGAAAGGGTTAAATAGAGCTTTTAACCATTTGAATGCTAGAGGTCACAATGCACTGGAGACTAGCATACAAAGGGGTTAAAAGCTCCATTTAAAACCAAGGGCGCATTTTATAACAATCCGTTCTATAATGCAGTTGGTTTACCTCAGAACTGCACCACTAACTTCCTGTAAAAGGCCCTAAAAGTCACTGACAGGTGTTGCTGCAACTGACAGGAAAATAGCAAATATTGTGTCATTCACAAAAATGTTAAAGACTGGGGCAATATGCATAAAAGATAAGTGGAGCAATTCTGAGGCACATCAAATTTCAACGACAAGTAAAAAAATTATAAGCCTTTTTCAGCTTAATAGAACAAAGATACCATTGGTAGTATTTTTTTTTTTTGTAATGTCAGATTCTTACAACAACCTCAAATAGTGTCAAAAAGGCAAATAACTTTAATAAATCAGATACCAGCAGTGGGAGTAACCTTGTTTGCTCAAGAAGAAACACCCTACAACTTCATCCTGTGGGGTGTCTAACAAGCCCAGGTCTTTAGGATTTCTATGGTTATGTCAAATCAGTGGCTCAGCCTGTCATTTAACTTGCTCACCTTTATTCAAGCAAGGAAATCCTGAAGACATTTCCTGTTAGTGATCTCTGAGAGCAGGATGGGAACCACTACCCCACTACCCTCAATACATTGTTTTTTTTTGTTTGTTTTTTTTATAAAACATTAACTGCTCCTTTAAAATCAATGGTAATTTGTATTTACTGCCTATAGTGCAATTGGTTTGTCCCATAATTGCTCCAGTTTTCTTTGTGCAAGTGATCCTAGGTGCATAAAATATATCCCTCCTCTACTTTCTCTTCTACCCTCACCACTCTTACATCTTCCATCCACACTTAATCTTCCTCCCACCCCTCATCCTCTCACTTGATTGTGTTGACAGGCTCATCTTTTTGTTCAACAGCCACAATCAGTCCTCCCGAGTCCAGGATTGCATAATGATGTGGCCTGTCCAGCACATAGGTCCATGAGTAACCTCCATCATCAGAAAGGTACACCCCGGGGCGAGAGATTGAGACAGCATCTCCCACACTGCCTGCAGAGTGACAAAACATAGTAAATACAGAGGGGTGAGAGAAAAATCCACTAGACTACCACAGCTCCACTGTCACTAGCCTCTAAAGGCAAGAGGCTGAACACAGTATGTATTACACATGATCTCTGTAGTGCATACCTCTAAACACACTCCAGCATCATTAAGATGTCAGCAAGCCCCTTATATCTGAAATGGAGTAAAGTTACAAAGTTCCCTCTGAGCCTCATTTAGTACATAGTATTAAAAAAGATGTAGAGGAAACGAACCACCTGAAACACCCATACACTACTTCACTGGCCTGCCTTTGGCACAAGCAGTGCTAAGGGGAGACATCTCAGTGTAAATAGTAGCATTAGGCAAATGTAAGGCTAGGAAATCCATTTCAGTGCCTGTTTTTGTGCAATATTATATTTGAACATTCCCCAAACTGTCAGCAACACGCTGCTTGTCCATTACATCTCCCGCCACACACACACTTACCATGAGCAATGATGATTCCCACAGCATTGGGCTCAGACAATGGTGGCAATGGAACCTGAAGCTTCTGGGAAATGCTGTACATGGCGTGTATATGCAGACTGCACTGTGATGTAAAAAAAAACATACTGAGTGGGTCTAACACATAAAAGGAAAAAAGGAGTAATTCCAGGGCAAACCAACTGCACGATAAGGAAGACAAAGTCCCAAAATTCACATTGGTTTAAAGGGGAACTACCACCTCTTCAAGAATTTAACTTCAATAAATCCCCATCTGGTGACTAGCAGCTTAGTAGCTCTAGTCACCAGAATTATTACCTTATTCCAAAGAAATGTGCATTGTTCTGGGGACGACAGCAGGACGGATCGCGGACATCTTGCCATAATGACGTCTGCGCTGTCAGTCCCAGCCGGGTCTAGGAGGCGTTGATAGGAGGCGTTGCTAGTCGCCAGATGGGGATTTATTGAACTTAAATTCTTGAAGAGGTGGTAGTTCTCCTTTAAATAGAGATTTAAACCTCTTGAATGCTAAAAAGGTCTCCAACACATTGTTAAGAAATGCACTGGTTACCTCTCTAGAATCTAAGGGGTTAAAATTCCCATTTAAAAAATCAATGGAATGTTTTACTAGTCTCCTGTGGGGCAGCCGGTTTGCTTCAGTAATCTTTTGTGCAGAAGGCCCAGCGTGAACCAACAGACTACATGGAAGCATATACTCTACACAAATTACGCAATATTCACAAAAGAAAACTGTATTCCATCTGAGGCAAACCAACTTAACTCTGCTATGGTAAAGAGGATTTTAATAAGCAGGATAAATCCTTTATTTGTCCATAGGGTGACACAAAGACCACTGGGTAAAGGTTCTTCCACCAGGAGGCAAGGCACTTGGACCGGAATTCATCAAAGTGTGGGAAAAGCAGAGTATCAAATAGCTGCTCTTCGCCAGCATTTCGCTGCCATCATTGATGAATACCTTTGGGGATTCATCAATAATCTGTTGTGTTTCCCTACTTTGCGTACGAGAAGCAGGGAAAATTGCGTAAATAGGCCAATCAGGCGATAAACCCACGAATACACATAAGAGAAAGTGTGTATGCGTGGATTCGCCCCATACATTGTAAAGGGATCCTCCAGCTTGAAGCTTGTGGATCAAATTGGTGGATCTATCTGAATGAGCAGATTGTTAATGCGCAAAGAAATTCTTCGATTTCCTTGCACACTGAACCGTTCACACCTTGATGAATTCCGCCCTCCGAGTTAAAATGTGTGTGTGTTACAGTCAATAAGACTAAAGTCTGTGCATGCATCGATTTAGTTTGCCTATGGCTTATAGGTTGATAGTTTTACAACTTAGTAGTTGGGGAATCTAATCTTTGTTAGCTGACTTGGTCAGATAAAAACTGTATAATTACTCCAATGTCCACAAAAAAAAATCCAAAACACACATCACTTCACTACACCTTCTTAGGCTGCTAGAACCAATCAATTTCCACCAGATGTAAGGAGAATTAATGGGAAGTAATAAATCATACAGATATCTCACCTCTGCCCTATTTACCACGAACACTCCACAGCTAGCCAGATCTTATAGCAAGGCACAGGAAGGCCAAGTCACTAAGACAGAGTAGCTAAGAGATGGCAAAGCACCCCCAGTCTAATATGTGAGTTTTCTCTGGGCAAGATGATTTGTGTCTCCCAATGGACTATGAAAAGAATGAACTATAATACAAGCGTACATTATTTGATCAAGATTAGTGCAGTCCATTAAACATGATCCAAAAATCAGTCCTCCCCCACCTTCCTGTTCTTTGGGACATTTCCAGTCTCGATATCCCCCATTAAACGCAAGAGAAAAGGGGGTTTCACAATCATCCATCATGTGCACAATGAAAAAGAGGAACACTTGTGGAGCACACCCACTTTGGCAAATAAAAATGTCCCATTGATTTAAATGGGCTTTTAAAACCATGGATGCCAGATATCATCATCATATTGCAGAATTTGCTAGCATTGAAGGGTTTTTAATAGCCTTTATGTAAATCAATGGATATACAAAGATTTTGTTGTTCCCTATGGTAGCATTGGTTTGACTCAGAATTGCTCATCATTTCTCTGTGTGCATGTCCATTAATACAGCTAGGGTTGCCACCTTTTCTTACAAAAAATCCCGGCCATGGCATTCTCTCCATAGACTTAACATTGGACAGAAGCCAATTTTTTACCGGCCTGCCGGTAAAATACCGGCTGGGTGGTATCCCTAAATACAGCGCCATTCAGGACACCATAAAAGCAACACTGGTTCATTAGTTCCTATTTTCTCTATGTGTATTATGTTCAAAATAAAAAGCTGAAGTAGTTCTGGGGCAAACCAAACAGATTATAGGGAACTAAATATTCCTGTTGCTTTAACTCCTTGAATGCATCAGAGGCCTCCAAAGAATTTCTTTGGAAGTCACTAGAGACCCCTCTTGCATTCAAGGTGCAAGAAGCCCCAGTTAAATCAGTGGTGATTGTGGGTATTGGTATTTTATCCTCTATGATGCTGTTGCTTTGCCCCAAAATTATGCTACATATTTTTTTGAACGTCGGGCCTTATTAGGTTTCTTTATAGCACTAATAATATTCCCACTGTATAGTCCTGAAAAAGGGAGAGTGACAGTGTCTCACCTGCTCCTTGTGTTTTGCTGTTGAGTCACACTTTGTGTTTTCTGGTTTCCTGAGCGGGCTCCATTCACCACCCTGATCAAAGGTGATCACAGAGTGGATGGATTTATCTGGAAGATACAGGAAGAAAAAAAAAAATGAGTACGAGCCTTGGAGAAAGTGAAATATAAGACAAAATATGTAGAAAATGCATATGAACATTTGGTATAAAACAACGAATTGACATACTCTCTCTACTGAGATTACTGCACATGATTGGTGTTCTGATACATTTTGCTTGACAAATGCTCTCAGACCACCACTCATGTCTTCTGTAACTGCACAGCGAGTCTCTCAATCTGTTGGTTTGCACTGTCTGTTCTTATGTATTGTCTATATTTGTATACTTCCTTGAACTAGAGCGGGCGATTGATTTAATGTTCATGAACTATTTCATTAATCTAAGGCAGAGTGTGGACTGACTTAGTATTGCTTGGGGAGGCACTCACAATGATGCATCAGAACAGAGGACTGCATACAACAGGGTTAGTGAGTTGCTGGTCCTCCATCACCAAACACCCAGAGGAACAAATCACTATTGCAGCATATGCAGTGAGTCAAGTGTTGTACTGAGCAGATATTTTATCTGGCAAATGGGAGCTACTATATTGGTTAGCCTAATATCTGAATAGATCCAAAAGCACAGATTCACCCCATGCCTAACCTTCAGATAGCACACTGGTGATGAAGACTCCACGAAGAGATGTTACACTTGTGAAATCTGTCTCTCTTCCTGTTGAAGTGTAAAGATGCCGCTCCAGAGATTTAGAATATACAATACCACGGTCATCTGAAGTGTATATGGTTCCACATCCAGTATCTATGTGAAAAGAGTGATAATAGACAGGTTTGTTTTCACAACACAGCAAAAGTGGCAACAGCCCAAGGACCACTGGTTTAAGAGGCCCCTTGCGGTCAATGAGGAATGCTTCCTATTATATAACACAGATTGTAACATTCTACATCTTCCTCTGCCTGATCGGTTTGCTCAGTGTGTGTGTGTGTGAACAAAACCAGTTACTGTAGGCGTAAATGCTTAGCATTGTTTAAGCATACAACATTCTATGAAGCTGGCGTAAGATCAGAATTGTGTGAATAAGCTATAACAGAATACCTGCTTTAATCAATACAGTACAAGTGTAATTATTTAAACCATGCAAAAAGTGTCTGCTTCCAATATAGGGATATTAAAAACCACAAGATAATATTGGAACAGTCAACTGCTGTAAGGTAAAACTCAGACCATAAATGCATGTTACACATTTCGCAGCAGAAGGCGCTTAGTCATAGGTCATGACCAAGCACGCGCAAGGCAAGCATTTGTGGTCTGTGAGCTGAGCCCTTATTGTATTTGGATGTTCCAAAATTATTTTGTTTTTTTTTTTAACTTAAAAATGTTTTGAATTTGTAATATCTCTGGATTGGAAGTGAAGAAATAGTTATGGCCTAAAACAGCTCTGTCAATGGATTACTGCACAGGGTCATAGCCTAGATGCATAACAATATTATATACCTACACTCTCTTACATAGCAAGGCATACTCCTGTCCGTTAGATGGCTTCCTGTATACGTTACTTGTCAAAACATTTTTGTACTATGTGCAGCTGTGACCCATTTGCTAGACATCATCCTCCATGTTTCTTCTATATGACTTACAAGGGCCTCAGCATCAGTTCATAATATATTATACATTCTAAGTAGTTTCTGATTCGTTGTCCACCCCGCCCTGGGTCAGCATCAGGGTGGAGACTGACCTCATACAGCAAATCAGGGGTGGAGGTTTTTACGGGAGTGGGCAGGGGCGAACCAAAGCTCACGCCTACTCCTGTGAAAATCGCTGCACAGAGGCTTGCTTGCAGCAGTCTACCTGGTTCTTGACATGCACGGAGTGCCCGCTGCACAGGCGATGCTGTGCGCCATTAGCTAATACTTTCCAAAATTATAGCACTGGCCCCTGCACTCACCTCCTTCATCATCCACGTGGATAAAAACCATGTCATCACTCGCTGACAACACTGAGTAAAACTGCTCATACGTCACAGATGGAAGCTGTGCCACATTCCACGTATCCCCATGATCTTTAGACACATGAATCTTCCTCTTTATTTTGTCCTGTGACAAAAGTGAGGGGGAACACATTCATATCTACTGGTCTTTCTCCTTCTACACTCTCACTGCAGTGGTTTACTGGATCATATTTACACAGCACCCCATCCATCCAGTTGATTCCCACTCACCTTTTCCAACACGGAGGCCAACAGAAAGCTACCCCACAATCCAAATGAGTGGACTCGCTCTTTCAGCACCTGGAAAGTATGTCCAAAGTCTGAAGTCCTCATCAAAGTCATGGAACGGAAGTCCGTTTCTGAGGAACGATAGGAAAAACATTACTTAAACAAAAATGCCATGCACTCAGATTTAAGATATCATAATTATGTCAAACACGCAATATTTGGGTTCCAAATACATTACTATAGAAAGAATAAAAAGAGAGAACAGAAATCAAGTCATGATGGCAAAAAGTTGCATTACACCTCATGTGCTAAGGAAGTGGACTCTAATTCAACAGTATCAGTACACAATGTGGATGTGTGTTTAGTTCACGTTGTTCTAAAATAACTTTTTTTTTTGTTAGTTATACATACTACGTCATCCTCACTATCACCCCCCACCCCTACCCTCTATTGCAGAGGGTTTAATTTTCAGGCCAGCCACACAATGCACTCCCTAAACTCTGATAACAATACAGCTCCACCTTCACTTCATCTGACGGCCAGTAGACTTCCTGTCTCTGTATGGTAATCCCACCCCCACACCAAAGTAGAATTAACATACACAGGAAACAAATGCAAGCACTAAAGCAGGATTAACATGCACAGGAAGCAGGATGGGCAAATGATTGACAAGGGAGGGATTTTTAGACATTTGTTTTACAGCAGCATTGGTCCCAACACTGTTGGTTCTTTAACCCTTTGCGTACCAGAGGGGTACGCAACACATTGCAAAGCAATACGTTGTGTACCCCTCTGGCACTCAAAGGGTTAAGGACCATTGACGTGCCAGGACAGTCAAGGCGGTCCAGCACTTAAGGACCAGTGACAGTCCTGGCACGGCATGGAGTTCAGGGCTCCCGCCGCTCCGGAAGCCCTGAACTGTAATTTAAAAAAGCCCCGTGGTCCTCAAGTGCCGGCCGCGCATGCACACACCGGTCCTTAAGGTGGTTAAATATCTATACTAAAATAAAGTTTTTGTTTTGGCAAAAGTTTCATTTTAAAATACAGGGCAGGCAGAGCTGTGGGCGGTAAAGTAGAAGATGGAATAAGTCAAGTGACACAGTAACATATTTGACGAGCCTGAAAAAAGACATTTGTCCATCAAGTCCAGCCTATTCCACATCACTCCTTTGGATCCAGAAGAAGGTGAAGAAAAAAAAATGTCCTGCCTCCTTGTAGGAAGTGTTTTACCCCAATGGTCCTTGTGTCTCCCAAATGGATGCAAGAGAAATTGTAATGCTGTTTTTTTTTCTTCTTTAGAGAGATGTGTATTTAATATACCAATATTTCAACGTTTGTCCAACTATGATTTTTTTCTCATGACTTGATTGCTGCTCTCCCTAATATGTCTGCCTTTATCTAATTTATATATTATATATATATATCTATAAAAGAAGACTTTGTGTCTGGCAAACACACCCAGGGGCGGCAGTAAGGAGGCGTTACTGCTCCCATTGGGTGATTCAATGGGGGTGTGATTTTCACAGGACGGCAGTGGCCAAAGGCCACTGCTATCCTGTGAAAATCATGCAGGGAGTTGGCCTGTCGCCACTATCCAGCCCGCCCACCACTATACAACTGAGCAAAAAAACAAAATGGCTGCCACTTGCTCCTACACCACAGATATACACACATGCCCCACTCACACAGCAACACATAACACTCACACACTGACAAAAAAAAATGCCTGCCACTTTCTCCTACACAACAGACACATACAAGCCCCACACAAGTTATACATAACTTTGGCCTCACTTTATTTACCATAAAGACAAGGGGAGAAAGACACCGGCCCAGTGCCCTCCTCACCTTGGTTATCAGTCTGCCCTTCTGATCGCATGCTCCGGCCAAGCCCAGATTAACGTAGGGGCTGAGGGAGCTGCAGCTCCATGCCCACAAATGAAAATAGGCCCAGGTGGCGCCCAGAGCCTGCGCTACCATAAGGCTACTTAGTGCGGACACTGAGCGGGGAGAGACAGTCAGGCAGAGAATATATAAATTATGCGTGTACACACAGTCCTCTGTGCTAGGAACCGGCCTCCGTATAACATGCCAGCGGCTCCCACGTCAGCAGGTGAGGAGCAGGGGGGACAGGTGAGGAGGAACATGCAGCCCACTTCGGACAGCAGTGTCAATGTGACTCCCGCAGGACCAGCAATCACTTCCCTCAACCAGAGCCGCAGTGTGAGGGAGCAGCAGGCACAGCTCAAGCACAAGCTGAGAGAGCTACATGCCCTACTGAGAAGCGGCCTCACTCTGCCAAGACGAAGCTCGGTCTGTGCCCCCTCACCACCCTTGTATGAAGGAGAGGAGACAGCAGCTGCAACAGCCCCCTCCGGCTCGGTGAGTGACTCCTATTGCATGCGATCTGCTGCCTCCCTGCAATGTGTCTGTCTGATCTGGCTCCTAGCGAGGTTACCTTTTGTCTCTGCAGTCAGTAGTATTAGCATGCCAACACAGCCAGTGCTGAATACTGATAGCCTGCCAATGCACCCAATGCTGAATACTAATAGTCAGCCAATATTTGCAGTACTAATACACTTTTGCAGTATTAATACAACCCAGTCACTGGTAATGTGCCAATTCATCCAATGCTATAATGCTGCTAACATGCCAACGCACCTAAAGCTGTACACAGATGACATGCCAATTCACCCAATGCTATACACCAATAACATGCCAATGCATCGGATACTGTACACCAATAACATGCCAGTGCAACTGATGCTATTGAGGCACAGCATTTGGAGCGTTGGCTTCTTATCTACGCTTCACGTTGGAATGCTTTTGTTACATAGAATTTGGATGCTTTCGCACATAGTTGATGTATAACATGTGGGTGCTTTGGCACGTTATCATTGTATAGCATTCAGTGCATTGCCATGTTAGTAGCATGTAACAGTGGATGAATTGCCAACTTGTCAGTGACTGGATTTGGGTGCAAAATGAATTGCCTACACCAGCAGTGCTGACGGTGGGGCCTCCGGTAACATCGGACCAGCTCTGGGGAATGGACAGATCTAGGTTACCGTGAAAAAAAATCCCAAGTATAAGGAGGAGATTGTGATAGGACAGATGGGACTGCACGTGTGATGGAGGTGTGTGTGTGTGTGGGGGGGGGGGGTCACATCCATACACATGAATCCCAAAGTCTTTCATTACCATATGTAATTTTTTGTTCAATCTGTGTACACATATCTGTCTCTCTCTATGTGTGTTGTATATGTCTATCACACTCTATTTTTCTGCATGTTGTACATTGCATGTATGTATGTATGTGTGTTTCACTCTTTATGTATCCGAGTGAATATGTGTGCGTTTCTGTGAGTGCAGCTGTGTGCGTCTCTGTGTGTACATGTCTTACATCCGTGTGTGCGCGCTTTAATTCCCTACATAATATGACGGGCAACGCCGTCCCAAATTGTAGGTGTTTTATAAGAGAAGGCATTACTGTCCGAATCTACTCCTACCATCTCCAGAATGCACCATGTCCGCCATACTTACTGCAGGAGTCATTCACAGCAGTCGTGAAGAGAATGGTTGTTCCACCTCCCCTGGAATGGACAAAATCGAAATAAAGAAAGCAAGCAAATACAAATATACAATGTTACTAATTAACCATTTGTGAGCCAGGTCTACACATTGCATTGCTCCACAATGTACTGTGTATCCCTCAGGCACTAAAACGGGCTAAAAGCAGCAGTAAACACTTTATGAGACAAAAATACCCCATACGCTAGGCAGGTTTTTATTAAAAGAACAACACATTTTTTCCCATATAAAGTGTTTATGGCTCCTTTAAGTCTTTAGAGCATGATCAGTAACTCCTTTGAAAAGAGCTAGATTCTCACCATTTGGCAGAACACACGGACTGATGGATTTCCTTCCAAGATTCACCAAAGTCTCTGGAGATCCATAAACCAAACTGCAAAAGAACACATGCAGCACCAACACAACAATTAAACTTACCACAGTGTACTAAGAGTTAAGCTTGTTGGTACATAAAACAATTGACGTCAATTCTCGGGTATAATAAGCACAGTTTTGACCCTTTTCACCTTATGTGAAGTGGGGAGTGCTTACTATATACGAGAGAAAGAAAAAAAAAATCATACTTATTTCTGCTCCCCTCATCCCTCCACCCACCTCAATGCGCTCACATCTTCCCCTCATTCTACTCACCCCATCTGGAGGCATCCTGGATATCTGCACAGCGGGCAGCATGCTTGCATTTGCTGCCCGCTTCCCACATTGCCGTGTGAGGACCAGTTACTTGAAGCTAATGGCAATGCCCTTTGAGGGCCTGAAGGTCCTCGCAGAG
The DNA here is from genome assembly GCA_037306005.1 of Rhinophrynus dorsalis. Lineage (NCBI taxonomy): Eukaryota > Metazoa > Chordata > Amphibia > Anura > Rhinophrynidae > Rhinophrynus > Rhinophrynus dorsalis. The sequence goes on from CM074719.1 coordinate 295,443,542, forward strand.
CACTACCGTAGATCCAATGACAAAGAGGTGTCCAATGCATTTCTTTGCAAAGCACAGGGCACTTCTTTGGTACTCAAGAGGTTAAATGATCCACCTGTGTGCCCCAGGTAGAGAGAGTGAGCAGACAGTGTATGGGTAGTTCTGTAGATACAGAGGACCAAGGATGGGGTGTCAGACATTGTTCCTAACGTGTGTGTGTGTGTGTGTGTGTGTATTATATAACACACACTCACGAACCCTAGCAGGCAATGTTGCAGCACTCTTTGGAGGAAAATGTTGAATAAGTGTATCTTGATTATACTGAGTTTCACGTGCCTACGCTAACAGGTCCAACATGCACATATGCTGTTGTGCAAAGATGAATTGCAGTAATTCTGGAGCAAACCAGCTGCACCACAGGAGACTAAATTATACATTTAAAATTAATGGAAATTCTCATGTCCCCTATGCAACAGCTGGTGTGCTCCATAATTAGTCCTCTTTTAATTTGTGCATACAACCCACAGTATAACGTGGCTTGGCAGAGGCTCAGATTAAACACACACACACACACACACACACACACACACACACACACACACACACACACACTGATGTACTCAGGGGAACTGGAACAAATCAATTGCACTACAGGGAGACACAAAAACAAGGATTAGCACTGTTTTAACTGGACTTGTAATCCTTCAAGAGCTATACAGGTCTCAATGCATTGTTTCACAATCAGATGAAGACCCCTCTAGGATTGAAATTAAAAATGGGAATTTGTATTTGTCCCCTATGATGCAGTTGGTTTGCCTCCTAATTGATCCGGTTCTTCTCAGTATATCAGTCTTACGGTTTGTTAGTACAAATTGCTTTTTGCTGAAATAGCTTAGAGCAAATTAACTACCACTCACTTGTAGAAATGTTATAAAGCTCATTTTTTTCACAGCACACAGTCCACAAACACTTACATCTACACTGAGCAGTAACAGATAGTTGTCATGTTCTGGGTTGTAGGACACAGTCACCAAAGGATGGAAAGGTAGATCAGTCGGAACAAATGTCTGAGCAAAATCTGAGGATCTGAAGATACGACCACCACGACTCCCACCAGACACGTCTCCAACCAGGATCACCTGTGAGATAGTAATATAATGAGAACGTACGACCTTAATGAATGACCTTTCATAGCAGGTTGTGCTTACTCTGCCTAACTGTCACACACCCTCCAGCAGACGTGTTATTTATGTCCCTGGTGAGTATCACTTACCTTCCCAGAGTTATCAGGTCCAATGCCCATGCCAAACTCTGAACGTATGTAGGTGTTGTTAATGAGAGTTGTTATGTCCTGGAAGGTTTTACCATAATCATTGCTGGAAAGATAAAAAAGCACAACGCTGACATTTTCCTATGAGATTGGCGGAACAACTATTGGCCTACTGTACAGTAGTGAAAAGGTCCTACCACAATGAAGACTTAAAAAAAAAAAAAAATAAAAAAAAAAAAATGTACTACTACTTTTTTATTTATTTATTTTTTTAATAAAAGTAAAATAGGTTATATTGTTTGCCCTGGTAAGTGAAACAAGGGTACTACCACTGCTGGAAGACTTTCTATTCAAAGATTATTACAGCTCAAACTATTAGCAGCAGCATCAACTGGTGTCAAAGGGCACTTTTTATTTTATCTAATTTGGCGAGTAAGCGAGTGAAACAGCACCACCTGGTGATCAACAGAAATTTTCAGTTAAAAAAAGTTGCCATATTCTTAAAGAACAGAAAATAGGGAGTACTCACCTCCTGTACAGCTTAGACTGTGCATAGGTAATGACAATCAAAGGCACATGGAATGTGGTAAGCACCAGAATGACCTAAGAAACAAAAAAGTATGAGGTCAGGAAAAAATACAATGATCTCAACGAACAGTGAGGCTTATGTAAAGGCAAGAACTGGAAAAATGCTGGTGCACCATAGATGACAAGTAAACTTTCCCAAACTTCACAGAGATCTAAATGGGGGTTTTAACACCTGGAATGCTAGATACCACCCTCTCCATTACCACAGTATGAAGCAACTTCAGATTGAGATTACTTTTCTCTATATAAGTTATAGTAAAAATTAATACTACAAAGTGAGAATATTTGGATTTGTGGGTCTCCCTTCTTTCCCCCCTCACATTTTGTTCCCATGTGGCTCTATCCATATTAAAGTGATAGCAAGATCTGGTTTTATGTGTTATATTGTAGATATTAAAAAATAAGTTAATTGATGTTAGTCTTGTCTCTCAAACTTTTATAGTTTGAGAGACATACAATTATAAAGTTCCCCCTCTCTCTCTCCTTCCACAGACGTCAGCGGTCAAGCTCTCAGCGTGAGATTCGTGTCGGCCGACTGCAAACCAAGCACACTTTGTAGACCATTCCAATGAAGTATTTATATTTACATAGCGCTATTTTGGCTCTGCTGAAGAGCTGCCTCAAGTCGGCCGACACGAATCTCATGCTGAGAGCTTGACAGCTGACATCTGTGGAAGGGGAGGGACAGGGAAGTTTATAATTGTATTATCTCTCGAACTATAAAAGTTTGAGACACAAGACTAACATCAATAAACTTATTTTTTTAATATCCACAATATAACACTTACATAAAACCAGACATTTCTATCACTTTAAGAGGCAGATTGTAGATCCCAATCTCTCCAGTCTGAAAGTGTATTCAAGCTACAGCGTTAGTGACCATGACATTAATCTCTACGGCAAACACTTTCTGCATACAAATGAATAACACCCCTCCCCTTCAACCTTTGGTATTAAGTAATAAACTGTGAATATACAGAGATGTATAAACCAAAGGGATCTCCTCTCTCTCATATTATCTGAACTGGCTTCAAAACGCACTCCTAAATTTTAATGATCTGCACCTGCAATAAATAGAGTACCACTCCCTTTAAAAGGTTAGTAATGTTTCAATAACTGTGAAGTTATGATCCTTCCTTATAGTTTGTACTATTGCTCCGTTACATTGCTGATGTTGAAATTGCTCCATTTCCTCTGATATATTTTTAATTGTCCCCCTCTTGCTCCTTTACAGTATAGGAAACCACCTCCCCTCAGATCTCAAAACCAGACGCTTGAAAGGACAGATCACAACAAGGGACAATCTTCCTTCATTAAGTATGAGGAAAACCCTGCCCTCCTTGACGAAGTTCTGCGGGATGAAGAATGATTTCAGCATAAGGGGTGGAAATTTATAATATAATTTCAGAGGAAACAGAACAATTTCAGAGTTTGCAACGTAACGGAGCAACAGTGCAAACAATAAGGAAGGATCATAGCTAACTCTTTAAAACATATATACATGAGTACCAAACAACTAGCGCTATCTAGAGTAAAGCCAACAAATATCAAAATTTCTATAATGGATTGTAAAGCAGCTCCAAAAAAAAATCCTAAGGATCAGGATGAAAACAATGTAAAAAAAAAAAAAAAAAAAAAAAAAAAAAATTGTCAGCGCTTGTAACAACCCAAAACCATTGTTTGCATATCAGTATAAGATAATCAAAATGTATTAAAATATATAAAACACAAGTAGTGACATGTGACAGAAAATTGACACTTAAGAGTGTTAGTAATGTCCAAGTACAAATATTTTGCACTGTGTAGAGCTTAAAAAATTGACTTGAATGCAAAAAAAAACGTCTCTCTCAAACCGCTATGGTTTGAGAGATACATGCATTCAACGTTTGATGTTTCCTGCTGTCAGCTGTAAAGAGAAGAGCAATCGCGTTATTTAAAACGAATTACTTAATTGGAATGGTCTAAAAAGTGTGCTTGCAAACCAGGCACAAGTTTTAGACCATTTCAGTTCAAGATGGAATCTATCAAATCAGTGATAGCAGCCATGGAACCAGAGGAATACCTGACACTTTAGACATCAAAGATGTGTTCTTACATATTTCAAAATGGCTCAACCACTGGCAAGGTCTCAAGTTTGCAATTCAAAACCAACACTTTCAGTTTGTGGCACACTCACTTGGTCTAGCCAAGAGTATTTTCCAAGGTGATGGCCCTCTTCTAGCTCATCTCCGATCCATGAATTCAAACCTGACTCCATATCTAAACGATCTGTTACTAAAGGCTCTGTCCCAAGAGCTAACTCGACATCATCTTCATCAAACTTTGCTAACATGAAGAATCAGTGTTGGATCATCAAACTAAGCAAATCCCAGCTGATACAGGTCTCATAAAAAATTCTATTCCCAGGACTAATGTTTGATACCAACATCCAAAAGGTGAAATTACCTCAAGAGAAAATTTAGATCTTTAGGAAAGAGTCCAGAGGTTTTTCTGCCAGCCAGAAATCTCAGTCAGGTACTGCATGAAGATTGTGGGAAAATGGTAGCCACAATAGAGGCGGTCCCCTTTTCACATGAGAACACTATAATTGTAACTACTCTGCAGTTGGTCCAAAAATCACATGGTGATATCACAGACCAGACAGGCACTACAGTGGTGGCTCAAGTTCAAACCTCTTCCTAGGAAAACACTTTGCCATAACAGAGTGGAAGATAGTCACAACAGACGCCAGTCTTTTTGGATGGGGAGCAGTGTACAATCATTCCATTCAGGGAATATGGACTCCACTGGAATCACGTCTACCTATAAACATTCTGGAGTTACGTGCAAATTGACAATACACTGTCAGCATGGACACGAATTCTGAAGAAACTTCCCATTCGGATTCAGCCCGACAATGCCACAGCAGTGGTTTACATAAACCTCCAAGGAGGAACAAAGTAAAGCTGCTTGGATGGAAGTGGAAAAAAAATATTTCTCTGGGTATAAAATGTTCCTGCATTGTCAGCCATATACAATCCGTGGGTGGAGAACTGTGAGGCAGATAACCTCAGCCACCAGACCAAACGCCCATGGGAATGGGAATTAAGAAACCAAATTTTCCTTCAGATGACAGATCTCTGGGTAGTACTGGAAACAGACATGATGACATCAAGAAACTGAAAGCTGACCACATTCTGTTCAAGTACCCACAAGTTATAGCAGTGGATGCCCTAACAATCCCATAGAATCACAGACTAGTCTATGTCTTCTCTCCACTAGTGTTAACAGCTTACCTTGCTTTCAGCATCATCTACAGGCGCGAGGCTTCAAGCATACAGCAGGCCTCTGTTTTATGTGTTTGTTTCCTGTAGTCTCCTCCTACCTACTTCCTCCCTCTGAGCTGCTCCTCCTACTTCCTGTGGAAGGATTTAACAGGCAGACTGAGTCCTGATTCAGATGCCCTTGCGTTGTTGTTCATAGCAGTTCTGTTACCTTGGGCTCCGTGAATGACCTGGCTAGTCTTCCATCCATTCTATTGCTGACCTGTGGCTCTCTCTGACTATTCTTTTGCCTAACCCCTAATAGTGGACATCCAATCTGGTGCAGACTTGTGGCTCTGGCTGACTACCTGAACTGTGTATGACCCACCTTGTCTGACTTCCCCCTCTGGTGCTGACTTGTGGCTCTGTCTGACTATTCTTTCGTCTTTTCCCCTGGTGATCAGACACCCAATCAACTGCGGGCCTGGGGCTCTGGTAGACTAAGCTCTAATACTGACTGCAGGCGTGAGTCAGAATTCGCTCCATCCTGACTGCAGGTGTGAGTCAGAATTCACTCCCCACTGACTGCAGGTGTGAGTAGGTAAGCCCATTACGTCGGATCAAGATCCTGAAATCCGGTTCCTGCACCTGCTCCTGGTTCCTGTTGAGACTACCAGTGGCTAAGGCCTAGTCTCCAGCAGTGTGGTCTAGCGTTGCAGCCTATTATTCCTGATAATAGTGCTTGCTGGCTGGTAACCCTCTGCTTGTTCCTGTGTATAATATATATATATATATATATATATATATATATATATATATATATATATATATATATATAATTTTGTTCTTTCGATCATCTGGTTAATAAATTGCATTAACTGTACCGTACTGACTCCTGTACTTCTCTGGGTAACCGTGACAACTAGCTATGATTCCCAGAAACCTCAGCAAAATAAAGGAAGAGAAAGTCCACACCATTCTCATAGCCCCCTCTTGGTCAAGAAGATCTTGGTTTCACCACTTGAGAGATATGTAATTGACACTTCTGTGGCATCTCTTTCAGACTGCAGACCTCATGTCTCAAGGATAATTCTCCACCACAACTTACTCAATGTCGCTTTGACACCCAAATGTTAAAGAACAAGGGATTCAGTTCCACAGTAATTCCATCCACGATCAAGGCTTTTCTTTCCGTGCTAGAAAACACATGGAACCTTCCTCTATCTTGTAATTCACCCGTTTTACCTTTCAACAAGATAAAGTTGTTTTAAGGACTATTCCAGAGCTTCACCTTTCCACATAAACCAAGAAGTGGTTCTCCCTTCATTCTGTGCCCTAATCCATCTATCTCTAAAGAGAAAGCACTCCATACTTTAGATGTAGCGAGATTTTTAAGACAATATGTCCAAGTTACGCAGTCATTCAAGACATCAGATACCATATTTGTGATTTCAGAAAGCCCCAAAAGAGCTGGCCAGCACCCAAGACAACTATTGTCATGTGGCTTAAACAAACTATCAGACAAGCACACAGACCAAAATCTGTTCCAGCACCTTTCAGAATCACAGCCCATTTAACTAGGACGATCAGTACATCATGGACCTTGAAGCACAAAGCTACTGTTGACCAGTTATGCATAGCAGCAACATGGTCATCTGTTCAAACATTCACAAAGTTCTACAAGGTTAAAATGTTTGCATCTCAAAATGCCAGTTTTGGTGGCAAATTTCTAGAGGCTGTTTTTAATTTGTTTTCTTCCACTATTTCTGGGACATCTCCATGGTCCCTACATCCCTCAATGATGATAGAAAAAAGGAAAAACTACTATGTGTACTACACCTTATGTCCCAAATCTTCATCCAGTACCAGAACTGGATATAAAAAATGGATGATGAAACATATGTCCCAAAAGTATATATTAGTGTTGTTAAGTACAAAAGGAAAGTCCTTCCAAGAAATTATAAATAGATGTATAAAACACAGCAAGGAGGTAGAGCAGGAATATGAAACACGTAATAGTATTTTATTTATGCACCGGTACTTAGAACATTTAAATATTAAGTGTCAAATTTCCATCATATGTCACTCTTGTGTAGATTGTTTATATATTTAATAAATTATTTTTGATTATTTTATACTGATATATAAACATTGGTTTTGGGTTGTTTAGTGGCCATTAGGATTTTCTGCCCAGACTAAGGAACGTGAAGGTTTATTATTGGGAGGTTGCAGTGTGCCTTTAAAGGGATAGTAATGTTTCATAATAAAAGCAGCTCTAATTAATCATCATAGTATTTGGACTTTGGAGAGTGTTATTTCAGTTCTGTCAGAGTTATAGTTCAAGAGTAATTCAATGACAAAATGTCCCCCTCCCGCCCCTTTTACTGATGTAACACTCCTCAGCCAAAGCAGAAAGGAGGTGCCCAGGTAGATTGCACAGAGGGACAATCTTCAATTAAGATAAGGGAAAAACCTGAAAAACTTGTCAAGGGGGGCAGGGCTTTCATTGTTCTGATAGGGAGAATATTGTCCCTTGCTGTTATCTGTCCAGTCTATGGACTGCATTCCACATCTGAGAAGAGACTGTCTCCACTAAGTAAAAGGGGCGGGGAGGGAAACTTTGCTTGTGAATATCTCTTAAACCATAAAGGTTTGAGAGATAAGACTTATATCATTCTTCCTGTTTTTTTAATGCCTACAAAATAAAATAAAGTTAAAACGAAGTATTACTATTCCTTTAAGTTCAGTGAAATGCTTGCTTAGGCCCTTTAATATTTGAAGGAACAGCAGTCATAATAGTATACTGCGTCTAGGAAAACCACTCTTCTCACAAACCATATTAACTCAAGATTATAATTGTTCTATGTTTAAGAGAAAAAGGAGACGGGAACCCAATTTGAGGCCCCAGGCAAACTCCAGGCGCACACATGCATTATAATGGTCCTCAAAACTTGAATCCATACAAAAAACAAATAACACTTCTGCTACATGCATAGACTTACCCCAGTTCCATCTCCAACCCACATCAGAGACAGTTCTCCACTCAGGTCAAAGAAGCACTAAAACAGAAGAGAAACACTATGTAAGGGAGGACACAATAAAATATTATAGCAAGGGATAATACCTCCCATATCTATATAAACTCAAGGCTTGGCAACACCTTGGGCTTTTTGCCAGCACTTTCATTCAGAGATCCAAAGGGCCTTATTCTTATGTGGGATAATTTTTTAACAAACCAACTGGAATGGGAATTTTTAGCCCCCCCCCCCATAAATTTACATGGGACTTTTAACACCTTGAATGAGACGATTTCTATAACGGTTCCCACTGCAATGGAACAGTGAACTCTAGAATTCAAATGTTAAAAATCCCTTTAAAAAAATCAATGGGGATTTGTATTTGTTCTTTATCACCTACCTTGCAACATTCATATTTACCAAAGAGACATTATTAGTGACACTGGTAAAAATAAAACATGTCAACATCACATGCCTATGCAATATATTGGCGACCTCTAGCATATAAGGAGTTAAAAGCTACAATTTAAATGAATGGGAATTTGAGTTGTCCCTTTGCTTGCCTTGAACGGAACCACATTCTTTGTGCATCCACCATGCTGCACTTGCTATATATGCTTCTGAACCCAGTGACTAACTATTACCTTCCTCTGTATCAACAAAGGAGACCTATCAATGTGTTATTACTTACCTATGTAGGAATCCATCACACAACAGTCAGATATATCTATATAATTACGATGTGTAACAGGGCTTATCTAGGGAGGTGTTTTTCATATTGCACTCAAGGATATCTATATATATTTGTCATATTATATCTGTTTGTGCTTGTATATAGTGGAGATTTGAAATCTGCCTTTAGTTCACACCTACATAATTAAAAAAAAATGTATTGCAATACTGCTGAATTGTTCATATAGGTGAATTATACATGACTAAATGATACACCCATAACTTTTATCAGTTTTGCACTTGCCTTGCTGGCAAGTAGGATAGAAATAGTCAGAGAGGAAAGGCCTGGTTACAATCTGCAGTCCATTCAGACAACCTCCCTAGTTCCCAAAGCAGAAAATGGGAAGATAGGTGGAGTGGGCAGTGGACTGCATCCAAACGCTCTCTCTATACCTCAAAAACTAGTAATGACTTTACAACTTCCTCAGGTGAATATGGTAGTTCCCCCCGCCATTGTAGTTCATATCCTGTGATGATAGCATCATATGGAGAGGAGACTGCACTTGGGTTGGCTTAAATCAGCCAATTTCCTCACAAGTCATTGTGACAAGCCAGCACCAATCTTTGGCCTCCTCGTTTCAGAAGATTTTGCCTGAGAGTTACAGTGTTAGTAATGTTTATATTTAACAAACACTAATATTGCAGCTATTATAAAATTAAACTAAACAACCCCAGTCCCATCTCTCACACCTTTATGGTTTTAGAGATATAGAAGGCTAAAGTTCCCCGCTCCCTCTGTTTTCCCTTCTGTCAGCTGTAAAGAAGACAGCAGAAGATTCGAGTCGGCCGACTCGAGGCGGCTCTTCAGCAGAGCCGAAATAGCACAATGTAAAATGAAATACTTCATCTGAACGGTCCACAAAGTATGCCCAATTTTGCTATTTTGGCTCTGCTGAAGAGCCGCTTGCTTCTCCCGGGACCAGGATATCCTGGCGTCAGCTTACAGCAGAGGGAGCAGGGAACTTTAGCATTCTATATCTCTCAAGCCATAAAGGTTTGAGAGATGGCACTGGGGTTATTTAATTTCATTTTATAATAGCTGCAATATTAGCGTTTGTTAAATATAAACATTACCAACATTTTAACAATAGACAGTGTGCGTTCTAGGCGATTGGTGTATATATCACACAAACATTATTTATATGTAAATTGTATGAACCAGTACACGCAAAGATTTCTGGGAGCATTCTGTGCTTTCGGGCGAAGAGCAGGACCAGCCTCTGGCACTCAAAGAGTGAACATCACCCGGACTATCGATATTATATATATATATTTATATTTTTTATTATTTTATTTATTTTTCTTTGGATACTCCAGCAGAGCTCCAAACAATAAGCTTGTCACTCCTAATTTTTCATGAGTCTGGTAAATTCATCTGGTGTCTTATGTGCTTTTCTTCATCAAATCTCTCACTGAAAATCAAAGACAAGTCCATGAAGAAGTATGAACTGAGTATTCTGGATGGGATTTCAGCAGCTGACATAACCAGAGTAGGAGTAATAAGAGTAGGAGAAATAAGCTACAGCAAAACAAGAGCCTTGCTAAATACTGTTATTATAAGACATGAAAGTACAAACATTCACAAATGATTTTTAAAGTAATGAATTGGAGAAATCTCTAGCATCAAAAAAGTCAGAAGGCATTAAGTATAAATGCAATGTAGTACAATCCTGGAGCAAATCAATTGCACCACAGGAAATAACTACAACTTCCCCAAGCACCCACTGATTTAAAGGAACACCAAAACCAAAAAAGGAAATAGGTGGATTTAACTTTAAAATCTCATGTATTTACAGCTAGCATATGTAAAAATGTATTCATATTACATTCCCAAATATATAATCCTAAACTTGCCTTTTACCTCATATGTAAATGGTTCTGTTCAAAGAGCATTTATTTCATCTTGTTAGTGCTGTTTGACTTAAGAGTTAAGAGCCAACTTCAGTTAACTGGTTGCAATTCGTGCTCAGTACTCTTGCATTGTTATCTTAACTCAGTCATTCACAGATAATCCTGGAAACCAATGGGAGGCCCTCAGCCCTGGTAAAAGCATGAAGGACTACTTCCTCAGAGAATATGTAAGACTAGATTTTAGGCCTCAGACAACAAATATAATAGTTTTACAGATGATACCATGCAGTACAGGGTTTTTAAGTGCATATAACTGCAGTTCATTTTTAGTAATAAGTGTTCCTTTTTATTGTGCTTCTAACACCTTGAATGCTATAGGTCTCCAATGTAGCAATGTTCTGGAGACTTATTCAAAGGGTAAAATGCCCGTTTAATTCAATTGTACTTTTTATTCTTCTCTGATACAGTTGACTTACCTCAGAATTGCACCACATGGTTTACATACATAGATCCCATCATAGATTGGGTTATAGGACAACCAAACCACAATACCACACATTACCTTATGAAGCATCAACTTGCAATAAACGCTAGTGCAGGTGTATATGCAGAGGGTGTTACATTCACAGGAAAGTGGCAAAAGCTCCAGTCAATTAACCTATTGCACTGTAGAACAGACCAGCACAAATTACCTTTTACGGAGGAGCCACACAGCAGGACTAGACAACATTTTTGGAACTTTTGTGTTAAAATTGAAGTTGACGGGAGACTGTAAAGGTCCAAAACATTGCCTGTTCCTACCTGGAACCTGAATAACAGAAACTGAGGAGAAGACTAAAGCAATGCATTGCAGACACCCTTAACATTCAAGTGATTAAAAGAATACTGTAAATCAAAAGGGAATGTTTGTTTCCTATGGCGGAGTCCATTCGTGCCAGAAGTACTTCATTTCTCTTTATACACAAGATCCAGAGATGCCAATGTACTAAGGAAATTTGGAACAGTGCTTGGGGCATGCCAGCTGCAAAATAAGAAACAAATATTGATCCCTATTTATAAAGGCAACATATACCAATTCTGGGGCAAACTAAATGCACCATAGGGACAAAACACATTCATTTAAAAATTACATTTTTTATTCCTATAGAGCAGTGGTTCTCAACCTTTCTATTGCCGTGACCCTTTGATAAAATTTCCCAAGTTGTGGAGACCCCTAACAGTAAAATTATTTTCGTTGCTCCTTCATCGCTGTAATTTTGCTACTGTTATCAATCGAAATATAAATATCTGATGGTTTTAGGCGACCCCTGGCAAATAGTCATTCGACCCCCGAAGGGGTCCCGACCCACAGGTTGAGAACCACTGCTATAGAGGTATCCAGTGCATCATGAAGGCATTAAAATCCCCATTTACAAGCAATAGGTATTTGGGGATATTTTGTTTGTCTCCTATAGGGCAACTGGTTTGCTCCAGAATTGGTGTTCATAAGGCCCATTGATTTTATTTCCCTCAATGTTAGGGGAAGGTCTCAAACTTATTACAAAGCAATATCTTTAAAACCGCTTTAGTTTTCAGTGATTTAAAATGCCCAATAAAAAGGCTGTTAATGTAGGAATTTTTATTTGTCGCTTAAAATTGCGCAGTTGATTTGCTCCACCTTTTTCTCAGCACGTCAACCTGATTGCTGGTCTACTGCATAGTTTTAACCCTTTGAGTGTCAGAGGGATATCCAGCACATTGCACTGGCACTCAAAGGTTTAATACTTAGAAGCAGCAAAAATCTCAAACTCAAAAAGCACCTGTGTTAGGTCCCAGGGTCATACCACAAAGAAAAGTGTGCCTCCGAACTTTGACTGCAAATGTTTTCATCATAAGCAAAGCATGGTCATAGATGCTTATGTATTGTGTAAAATGTGGAAGTCTTTTTGAGTATCCCCATGAATGCCTTTATGCATTCAATAAAGTTTTTGGTTTTATGTTAAATGAAGTCTGTCTCACCCTAACTATATAATCATGAGTGCACCTGAACAAATGTTTGTAACATGCAGCAACACATCTGGGATTATGCAGTAAGGTGTGATAAAGTGATGCAGCAGAGATCACTTCTCCAGTTCCTATGTTATTCTATAGAGCCTAGGCACTAAGATCTCCAAAGCTGGAGAAATCTTAGTGCATAGGTTCCATAGAATAATATAGAACTGGAGAAGTGATATCACTAGAGAAGTCATCTCTGCTTTATCACACCTTAGTCCATCTCCCCCTTTGTCTTTCAAAACCTATATCAAAGAACTAGGCTTGGCAGTGCCACTGATTCTCCCACTCCCTACTATTTCTAATACATTGGCTTGGCAGACTTATTGCTATCACAGACCAAAACACTGTTACAGGACAAATATTGACATAAGGTTTATGAGAAACAGAAAGTACTTCCACCCTTCTTGCTTCACAGACTGAATGCAACATTAACCATGGCAGAGCCACAATATGTGTCAGTAAGGGCTGGTATTCAATCAGGCCAATGACCCCTCTCTTTTTGTAATATAACCAGCTGGGCAGTATACTCTCACATACAAACAGCAGAACAATAATTTATTTGTGTAATGGATAGTGCATTGCCCCCCACACACATCTCACATCAAGTTGCATTGCCCTTCTGATTTTGTATTACTCTTGTAATTCAGTATTGCAGTGGTTCCCAACCCTGTCCTCAAAGGTGCCAAAAAAGTAATGTCTTTAGAGTTTCTCTGCCTGTGCACATGAGTTAAGATTGAGCCTCAGGAAAATCATTGTGTGTTACACAGCCCTGATAAGAGGCTGATGTTTCATCATGCTGGTCTCATATAGCTTGTGTGCTGCTTTAAAGGGTTAGTAATGTCTTCTATAAATAAAAATATTGTAGATAATCAAAAAAGAAATCCAATGATGCCAGTCCGATCTCTCAAACCTTTATGGTTTGAGAGACATAATGTTTTAAAGTTTTCCCCTCCCTTCCCTTTCCCTGACGTCAGCCTCTAGCTGATAGAACAAGAACCTGGTCCTGGGACCAGCAGGCAGCTCTTCTGCAGAGCCGAAATAGCAATATCTACACCTAAATACTTCACTGGAACAGTCTACAATGCGTGCTTGCAAACCAGGAACACTTTGTAGACCATTCCAATAAAGTATTTCTTTTTTAGATATCATGATTTCGGCTCTGCTGAAGAGGCACCTCCAGTCGGCCGACACGCATCTCCTGCTGTCAGTGAGGGGGGAACTTTAAAATGTTATATCTCTCAAACCATATAAGTTTGAAAGATCAGACTAGCATCGATGGATTTCTTTTTTGATTATCTACAATATTACTTTTTATTTATAGAAGATATTACTAACCCTTTAAAAATTCTGGTGTGTATACTCGATTTCCAGTGGCTTTTTTATTTAAATTTTCTCTTATTGGCTTGTCCATCTGGCTCACAAATATACTCTAGTTTGAAGAGCTATGTAACCTTGTCAGCTTACTAAAGAGCAACATGCTGACAGCTATGAACGAGGTGACATGGCTCCTTCCTTCTTATATAAATTACACCTGGTACCCATGCTACCAAACCAGGGGTCACCAGACTATTCTTTAATGGGAGCTACTTTTAATCACAGAAAGTTGTACTGTACTGCTCTTAAGATATATACTGGAAATTTATAAATTGATAACTGTATATAATAATCCATCTCAAAAGCTGCTCTTACCAATTTTTTGTTCCCTCCCACATTTTCCAATAACGAAAGTGTTGCACAGGAGACAAGTGGCCTCCACGTCAGCTCAATGTGATAAAATTCTGTTACACGTGATACAATTTTTAGCACAAGAAATCCACATTCAATATAAAATACAAACATGTGGCTCTCAAGTGATCCCCAGACTTTGTGATTGATAATGACTTCTCCTTCCTTAACGCCTTAAGAACAACGCTGTTCAGGGGGTGGTGTGTGTTGGAGGGCCAGCTCATATTATTTATTTATTTATTTTTGCTGGGGGATCATAGCGCACCTTGTCATGACGTGCCAGGACCATCACTGGTCCTTAACGCCGGGACGGTTATGGCAGTCCTGGCGTGTCCCATAATATTATGAATGCTAAAATTCTGAACGTTTCATTAAAATATTTAATGTTACAATGAGTGAGTATGATGTTGAGATGTGGCCCCATAGTGCCCACAACACTTCGTATATAACCAGTTGTGTAATTATCGACTAGAAAGCCCACTGCAAAGATATTTCAGGCCCAATAACATTTTCCCAGATGCATAACTAGAACCTATTGGATCCTGGGGTAGATGGGAGTCCCTTGGATGTTGGGCCTCAGCATAACTGCACCCACTGCAGTTATAAATTTAAAAAAAGAGTCTTGACAAAGAATACAGATTAATTTGTAATCAAAAGCTATTACAGCTGTGTGGGGCAGGAAACCATGAAAATACTGAGACACTCGACCTGCATCACAATCAGCTCTCTGATTGGCTACTGCTTGGTACCACAGATGAAAGCTGTACCCAGACTGTCTGCAGCCAATCAGGGAGCAAATGTAAATCACTGGACCTGTCTCTGACTAGTCAGATAGCTTGATAACCGATTATGGTGGAGAGCTACCAGCAGCTCATGAGCTACCTGTTGGAGACTTCTATACTAAACAGACAGTATGTTCTTATCTGCCTTTTCTTTGTATCACTAATAAAAGTGGACTATGATTAACACCAAAGCTGTTATGCAAAAAGTGTTTGTGATCCTTTTCCATAAAGAAAAGGAGGAGCAAATAAACTGCACTATTAGGGATGGAAAATGAAATTTCATATTACTATAACTGGGGCTTTTACCTCCTTGGATGCCAGTGAGGTCTCCAACACAATGCAATGCATTTGAGACCTATCTAGCATTCGGGGTGGGGGTGGGGTTATGCACAAAAATGTGATAATGTGGTGATGACCTCTCCAGTGATATCGCTTCTTCAATTCCTATGTTACTCTATGGAGTCAATAAACTAAGATATCTAAAGCTGGAGAAATCTTAGTGCAACTGGCTCCGTAGAAAAACGCAGGACTTGGAAAGCTTAGAACACTGGAGAAGTTATGTTCACTTTATCACACCTTACTGCATATTCCCCAAGCAGTTAAAAGCCCTATTGAAATGTGCATATTTTCTCCCTATGATGCTGCTGCTTTGTTCCACCTCTTAATCTTGAACAATAAAGGACTCCTGTGTCAGAGCTCAGGTGTACACTCTCTTATATAATATTTGATGGCTGAATGCCTCTCATACTCAGCATAAAGCTGACTGCACACTATCAGCCAGCAGAAAAGTCAAAGAGAAAACACACACCACTATTACCTACCTGCTAAAAAAAGACAAAAAGCAATGAAGCATATTTTCTACCATCATTACATAACTATAGATACTACATAGGGGACAGCACCCTAGCGAAGGTCATTTCTGCAATGTAATGCAGCACCTGCTAAACCAGATTTGCAGGTTCTACAAAGCAACAAAGTCTAAACACATGACTGGTTTATTAACAAAGCAGTCTTAAAGCGAAAACGTACAAAGGGGGAAGTGTTAAGTTTGACAATCATAAAGGATGCCACAATGATCAGAGCTACTGTCCCTTCCATATATATATTGCACACAGGTCACTAGTCAACTTAGTAATGTTTCTACCATATATAATATTTAAAACAGATCACCCTAAATAAAGAACCCCCACCCCCAATAATTAGCCATACAGCTATAAGCTTACAAATAGTATTATTTTTCAGCATAAGTGCCATGTTATTAAGAAATCCTACTTCTCCTGAGACAGACAGACAGGCATCAGTGCAGTCATCTAGGCTGAGCGATATCTGCGTGCCTGCACCGTCTGTCCTGGTCTCCTCTATAAAGCGTTGCATGGTACCTTAAGGTAACAGAAGAGACTGGCAGTGCAGGTGCCTCTAAAGCAAAAAGCCTGGCCATCACTCTCAGAAGAAGTAGGATTTCTGAATAACGCAGTACTTATGCTGAATTATAGTACTATTTACATGCGTATCGCTATATGGCTAATTATTGGGGGGGGGCTTTATTTCAGGTGATAGTTCCCCTTTAAATTCATCCAATGGATGCGTATGATCTGATTGGTTTGTATTCATTCATTTTAAAGGGTTATGTAAGGAACTGCAAGCAAGGGGGAAAGTATAGTGTGTTATGAGACCCCATATGGGTCTTATTTCTTAGAGCCGTATGTTAAAACAGTGGTGCAATTTTGGAGCAAACCATTTGCACTATAAGGGACAAATAAAATGTTCCCATTTACTTGAATGGGGCTTTTTTCACCTCCATCAATAACATTTGAGATTTTGAAGAAAAGTATCAATTGATGCAGGGCAGAAAAACAAACCCTTGAATGCTAAAGTGGTTTCCAACGTGTTGCTCTGCAATGCATTGGAGACCCTCTCTATCATTCATTGGCAGTCCCATTTAATTCAGTGGGGGATTGCTGAATTTGTATTTGTCCCCTATAGAGCAGTTGCTTTGTTCCAGAATTATTCAACTTTCATTTACACATAAGGCCTTTAGACTCGTGTAGTTAAATAGATAGAGACGAGAACCAAACAGGAGGCTGGGCAGTTGTCATCTCCCCCTCTTTAGCATGCAGATTATTGTCACAAGGTTGTAACAAAGCAACATATAAGCACCAAATCAGTGATTATCAACCACAGTGCCTGGACACCCTGCTTAAAGGCGTCCCTTGCTTTCTAAAAAGGACATTAACAAAAATGTGAATGGTGAAGTTCAAATGTATGTATATATATATTGACATGCTTTATGCACAAGATGATTGTTTGTTATTAAAACCATGAGACCTTAGAAGAGGAATAATGTAAGGTTACTTATTTGTACCCTTCATAAAGCCATTTACAAATGTCATACGTTGTTATAGGTGGTCCCCACCAAAAATAAATATATAAATAAATAAATAAATAAAAACCTGGTTCCTTGAACAAAAAAAAAAAGACCAACTGAAATAGATGATAAAGCTTACAAGTTATCATAACAGAGCTAGGACTGACATACTGACGTTATATACCCAGTGACTATGGCTCAGTGCCTTCACAGCATCCTTTAGAAGGAACCCACAAAAGCAAAATGAGAGTGTTCTGATTATGGGGCAAACGGATTACGATGACCCTGAAAGGAAATCATAACCCTAGAATTTATTACAAAGCCTGAATAACTAATTAGTACACACAGGCTATAACGCTTGTTACACTTCACACAGCGTAGCCGTTTCAGAATCTCTTGGGTTGAATTCCATCAAAACGGTGACTTATAGCTTGATTTTACAATAAATATTGCAGCAGTGGCTTCTGTGGCAGACAGAAGACCTCCAAATGTGACCGCAAATTATTAAAAATTACAATAGCCCACGAAAACTGCTGCAGGTCATTCCATACACATGCACACCAGGCCCACACCATAGACGGGGGAGGGCAAACTGCTGTTGGACTACAACTGTAAGACAGCAAGTTTATCATCCCTGCCATGCCTGCTGACTCTAGAGGTATAGTTGTCCTCCCTACCTCTTATCCACCCAGTACTCTCTTACACCTGTGCCCCCCTTATGTCACCATACCGTGTGCGTATCGTTGCTCAGAATGCTCTGAAAGGATCCAGAATCCCCACACTTGCCACCAGCCGCCGGCTCTGGGTTCTGCTCCAGGCTCCTTCTTATCCGGGGGGACCACGATGCTCCCCGCGATCCAATAAGAGGCGCGTCCAGCAGGTCCTGTCGGAAACCAGCCCATACTAGATAGGGGGCTATCAGCAAAATCAGAAGGCCACTAAGCCGTACACCGACCTCCTGAGATGAACGCATCTCACCGGGACTGAACCAGAAGCCACACTGATAAGAACCCCGCTCCCACAAATCGATTGACCTAGGCAACCGTCACTCAAGTCCGTGCTCGCTGTCTATTGGCCAGACGTACCTCTGCAACCACACCGACTGTACAAGCCACGCTCACAACGCATAAACTAATAGGACCGAGAGCGACTTGGATACTTATTTCTGATAGGCCGAAAATATAGCAGCCTATTTGATTGGTGGGTATTGACAGGTTTATGTTTATATGAATCTCACGTGTAAAAATATTTAACCACTTAGGTGCTTTGCGGTGCATTGGACACGTTTCTGTTGGATACTCCTCTGTCGCTCAAAGGTGTAAAGGGACTCACTGTCACACAGAGAACAAAATATAATCAACATACATTAACAAAAACACTATAAATATATGGCGGAAGATAGATATATCATATCAATCAAATGTTAATAAAGAATAACATGAAACTAATGAACTTAACATGCTACCCAATATTTAATAAAATTCTAGGGACACTTTTCTCCTAAGCAGTGATATTACAGATCCTAAGTAATGGTCCATAATACCACGCAACATAATGTCAATAAAAAAACCTTATACAGTACACTTAAAATGGGAAAGTGTGCAGAATTGCGCGAATGCCCATTAAGGGCCATGGGCCTGTTCCCTCCTCTTTTGCTTGGCATTGATGTGTGAAGAGGAGAGGGGTCTGTTTTTCCTCATTGAGGGTGGGAGAGGGAGTGGGGAATGGGCAGTGGTGGAAACAATGGGGCATGGGTTCTCGTTTAAAAGGGCTTACCTGCAGCCTTCCCTTACTCTGTCCTTTTTACAGGTAATTGCATACCACCCAACATTTCAAATTGCCAAAGAGGGACACTTGTTTTTTAGTGGGTGTTACTGGTAGCGTGGCTGGTGGGCGGGACATTATCAAGAATTTTTAGGCTATTTCATGACCTATTGATATCTCCTTATGTAACCTAATAAATTACTTATAACAAGATCAAAGTATTTTATTTACACAGAATAATTTATAAACACATATACTGACATTTAAACAAACAGTAATGTGAGTTTTATTGCGGTGGAACAATGTGATACACTTTTATACACACCATGCAATTTGATATCCTAAAAAAGAGGGACATCAGGGTGGGAAAGAGGGACAGAGGGATTTGGGTCCAAAAGAGGGACTGTCCCTCCTAAAGAGGGACAATTGGGAGGTATGTAATTGGCACATAGCTACAGCTGTGAGAAGACGTCACACTTAGGACAGCAGACATTTTTTTTAATTGAGGGGAGGGGGGTCTATACAGCAACCCATGAGGACACACCCAGGTGGAGCATTCAGGGCCCCAAAAGTACAGCATAGCCAAGATGCCGATGGTGGGCAGGCAGGGTTGTGCTTTGTGGTGAGGCTAGGCAGTGTCCTGGCAGATAGACATGATCCTTTTCATCTCAGTAGTTATGATATTGGCTGTCATGGAGATGTAGCAAAGGTGGGAAGGCAGTAATTGCTGAAAGGGCTCATCCTTTACCACCCATGTCCTGGAGTTGAGTGCATACATGACATCACATGACATTATTCCTATTTATCCTCCAGTGTAATTACACTATCCATCACTGTGATATGTTTCAAAAACTAAATTACCTAACAGTAAATCTAGACGCGTCCTTCACCTTTCTTAGTCTAGACGTGTCCTTCACTTTTCTTAGTATATAACCACTTTTCTGGAAAACTAGCTGAATAACATGCTCACTCCGGCTCTCCATACTAACTATAACCTCCACTCCACTACAAACAACTCACTGAGTATACCACATTACAAGAAAGAAGCCAGTCGATCTGCCTTCTCCTTCAGAGCTCCAATATGCCTGGAATAACCTACCTGAAAAAAATCAGATGTGTTCCTAGTTTAAAATCCATAAAAATAACTGCTTCTTTATATCTAAAAACAAAATGTAACTGTATAGAAATTTTTAGTATGAATGTTTGTGTGTGTATATATAATATTTCTCTATTTGTGTAAATATTTAACTATTTACTGTAAACAGCCATACTTGAAAACTAGATATATTTTGATGTTGGTAAGATGGCTCTGTTGGTTATGGCACTAGCGTAGAATCTGTTCAACCCACAAAGTCACAGGTTCTAGTCCCAGCAGGGTCAACTCAGCCTTTCATTCTTCTGAGGTAGAGAAAATGAGTACCATTAAATTGGGTAATAATATCTATGCCCCAGGACATACTTGAAAACAAGATACAAAAATATATTCTTCCTGGTAAAATACTTTGATATTATTATTATTATTAGAATGTATTCATCCTGGTAAAACATTTTCTAAATAAATGACCCAAGATGGAATCTGTAGGGGTCCTGGCATTGCCAGATAAGAGGAGAGGTAAATGGCCAATTTTATATAGCTGTGACCTCAAAATCTGCCACTGTAATTTTGAGATCTGCATGTTTATTTCAGGTTAAAAAGAAAAAAGTCTTGGTCAGGATTTATAAAAGCTGGGAGTTTGAAGTGTTGTGAAGTGAGTGGATAGATGGAAAATGGCTAGTATGGATCTTAAAAACATCAGCTGCACAGCAAAATAAACCAATACATAAAACATCCATACAATCGTATAAATAAGCAATATATATGTGTGAGGAAGCTTATAACCTAGTAAACGTTTAATGAAAAGCATATAGAATATGTGGTCAATACTCCATTTTTAAAACAGGAACATCAGGATCCAGTTAGCTTGAGCTAGGCACTGTCCATGGAAATCAGGGACAATTAGCAGGCATGTGTTGTATGTGAAGAGAGGGACAGCACAAGAGAGTACTCTAAGTGTAGTATTTATTAGGACAATTTTATAAATGGAGATACATTCATATCTCATTAAACCGCTATAAATAGACAGGATAACAACATCATAAAAATAGTGGTAGCTACAACAATGGAACAGTGCTGTGTTCCGCTAATAATCTTCATTTGTAGGATGACAACAACAACATATGTAAGTTGCGTTCCAACCTACTACAGGATAGAGATAGTGGTAACTACAGCCATGGAGCAGTGCTGTGTTCCACTAATGATCTAAATCTGTAAAGTGGCAACAACAACATATGTAAGTTGTGTTCCAACCTACTACAGGATAGAGATAGTGGTAACTACAGCTATGGAGCAGTGCTGTGATCTAAATCTGTAAAGTCAGCGCTATGATCTAAATCAGTGCTATGATCTAAATCTGTAAAGTGGCAACAACAACATATGTAAGTTGCGTTCCACCCTTCTATAAAATAGAAATAGTGGCTACTATAAGATAGGGAAATGTATACTCCACTAGTATTAATATGTAGCTAATAAGTATAAAGCTAAAATAATGGTTGCTGCAACCAATGAAAAGAGAAAAAAAACTAAAATCACAAGCAAACACACACTTAAAATGTGAAATCAAAATAACCCACGATATAACAAAATGGGCTACTGGCACAAATAAAGTACATATATAAAATCTTTTTGAAAGGATCCTAAATCAGGTCCAATACATGCAATATAACTGGGATCACATAATGGTCACACAGTTTCCCATAAAATCTAACAATAAAAATGAATACAGCAATTATTATAGAGACAACAAGTGACTGGATGACAATAGTGAAATGTAGCACAATCTATAAATGTCTATAACACAATGGAGGTAATCGGTAGTCTTAAAGGGATAGTAATGTCAGAAATAAGTATTAACTATATGGTAGATACAATTAAAAGAGAGTACTTGCACTTATTCGTATCTCTCAAACCGTTATGGTTTGAGAGATATATGAAAATAAAGTTCTCCGCTCCCTCTCCTTTCTGTTTGACGAGCTGTAAAAGCTGTCAGAAGCAGATTCTGGTTCCTGGATCAGACGGCGGCTCTTCAGCAGCACCGACATAGAGATACCTAAAAATAAATACTTCATCAGAACGGTCTACAAAGTGTGCCTGGTTTACAAGTACACTTTGTAGGCCATTCTGATTAAGTATTTATCTTTAGATATCGTTATATCGGCGCTGCTGAAGAGCCGCGTCTGGTCAAGTGACCAGAATCTGCTTCTGACAGCTTTAGAGCTCGTCAAGCAGAAAGGGGAGGGAGCGGAGAACTTTATTTTCCTATATCTCTCAAACCATAACGGTTTGAGAGCTATGAATAAGTGCAAGTACTCTCTTTTAATTGTATCTACCATATAGTTAATACTTTTTTTCTGCCATTACTATCCCTTTAAACAGATCCAGGGCTTCCCCAATAGTAAATGCCCTTACTTGAGTTCAGAATGTGATATGCCTTATCGGAGCGGGTTTTACCCATTCAGGTCCATCTGATGCTCTCCAGATCACGATCCCCGCGTGGCAACCTCGTAGCTGTGATCTCTAGGTCCATCTGAATCCTCCGGTCCTGTGCTCCGACCAGTTCAAAATAGGGGTGGCACGATATGCACCACACTTCTCCTCCATTTATTTAATGTTGATAGACAATTCAGTCAGATATTCAAATCAACTACTTCTACGCGTTTCGGCGGAAAAACATCCACCTTCCTCAGGAAGTTATTGAATACCTATTGCAGGCTCATCTATCTGTGATATAGTGTGTCCAATTGAGCAATTAACACTCAATTGGACACATACATAGGGATAAGACATATCAAGCACAGGGATCCTCTCCACCCAGAAATATAACCCTGAAGGGCACTATATGCAATTAATGGAATCCTAATGCTGGATTATTCAGAAGTAATTCCTATTTAGATCAACAGAGTCTGGATAATGGAATAGATTAATAGATTGATAAAACAAAAGACACATATAAGGATAGCAACTTTGTATTATAGTAATTGCATAAATCTGTCATGTTAAACTCCATCAACCAGTATGGAAGTAACAATATATATGTGAAAAAAATGATAATAATAGTATACCCTAAATATACAACAATTATAGCAGGGACATTATCTATGAGCTGGTAAAAGATTTATTACTAGACAAAATACAAGGAATATGATTACAACTATAACTCTAATAATCTCCTAAACTCCAATATCCATCATATACAAAGGACAATACTAGTGCACAGGGGAACATCCATAATAAGCAAGCTAAGCGTTAGTATCATAGAACTAAAACTATCTACTATATTGGTCTTCCTCTAGAAATTAGATACACCAGAGGTCTATCTCTTCATTTAAGACCTCAGGTGCCATGGTATCCAAATGAAAGGTCCATTCAGTCTCTTTTCTTGCCAGTAGATTAAAGCGATCAACCCCTCTAGGCTGAGGTGGTATATGGTCTATAATAGTAAGTTTAAGACCTTTCACATCTCCACCATGATGATCTCTAAAGTGCCTAGATACACTGTGGTGGTCTAGTTGTTTTATAATGTTTGTGCAATGCTCCCAAAATCTCTCCTTAACTGCTCTTATGGTTCTTCCTATATACTGTTTTGAGCAGATATATATATAGCATGCTGTGTGTTACAATTATATACTCCCTTTATAGGGAATTTCTTTTGTGTTTCTCGCCGATGTTGTATGTGGAAACAGGTAATACATTTAGTTTTCCCTCATTTTAGATTAAATTTATTTTCTTCCCTTCAATCAAGAGTTTGCCATATTCTTCTTGTCCCTTTTTCTTCTTCAGCATACTTGGTGCCAAGTAATTCTTCAGGTTTTTGGCTCTCCTATAAACTATCTTGGGGCGAGATGGTAAAGTAGGGTCTAGAATCTTATCTCCCAGAAGAACATGACAGTTGTTCCATAAGATCTGTTCGATCTTTCATTGCGCTCCATTGTATCTGGAGATGTACAACAAGATTGGAGGTTTAGTGTCCTTTCATTTTATCTTCTTTGATAATAAGTTTTCCCTAGGAATATTTTCAGCCTTTATCAATGCCAGCTCAGGATCTTGCTTTTTATATCCCTTTTCTACAAATTTTTCACTTTAGCTTGTTTTTTGTACATATCTTCATTGGTGCAATTTCTTAAAAGACATAAAAATTGTCTGTAAGGAACACGTTTTAGCCAATTTGGATGGTGTGCGCTACTAGCTTCTATGTAGCTATTAACGTCTATTGATTTTTGATGAGTGTTTGAACTGATATTAGTTTTATTCTTTTCAAGCTGTGAATCCAGTAATACTACAGAGTCCCTGCTCCAATTTGAGGTGAATGACAAACCCATGTCATTGTTATTAACGGACTCCAAAAAGTTTTTAATTGATTCCTCACCTCCCCTCCAGATTATAAGTAAAATCATCTATGTATCTCCTATAGAGAATGAGATTTGCACCATACTTAGGATACAGGTATGTCTCCTCCCACATACCCAAAACAAATTGGCATAGCTAGGGGCAAATCTTGTTCCCATCTATGTACCACATATTTGTAGGAAGTACTGGTCATTAAATAGGAAATAATTATGTGAAGGCTCCAGAGCACAGAGTTCTAAACACTAGAATGAGAACTGGCTATTGCCTATTTTGACAGAAAATGATGCGCCTGCTGAGCTACAAGAAAATGGCTTCCAGGCAGAGCTCCAAACACTATAGAGACAAGTCCACTTTAAAATAATATTAACACCTATGAGCTGTCATTTTATATATGTGTGTAAGAAGAAATGTGCCAGCACTCTCAGGACATTTTGGAAGATGTAATTTTAATCAAACAAGTATCAGAGACTTGTTTGATTAAAATTACATCTTGCAAAAAGTCCTGAGAGTGCTGGCACATTTCTTCTTTTTCTGTATTGGATTTTCCCATGCGCCATTATACCATTCATCTTGATAAAGGTTATGTAAGTTAATCGAAACGCTGATAATTAAATTCGCTTACTTAGCACTTTTCAAAGTCCTGAGAGTGCTTCTTTCTTTTTCTATATGTGGAAGTATCAGTTTAGCCCTGAAATTAGCACCCAGACCACCATTCTTCTGTTAAAGGGATAGTAATACTTCGTTTTATCTTTATTTTATTTTATAAGCATTAAAAAAACATGAAGAACGATATAAGTCTTATCTCTCAAATCTTTATGGTTTGAGAGATATTCACAAGTAAAGTTTCCCCTCCTGCCCCTTTTACCTAGTGTAAGCCATCTCTTCTCAGATGTGGAATGCAGTCCATAGACCAGACAGATAACAGAAGGGGACAATCTTCTTCCTTTGAGAACAATGAAAGCACTGCCCCCCTTGACAAGCTTTTCAGGTTTTTCCCTTATCTTAATTGAAGATTGTCCCTCTCTGCAGTCTACCTAGGCACCTCCCTTCTGCTCTGGCTGAGCAGTGTTACATCAGTAAAAGGGGCGGGAGGGGGATATTTTGTCATTGAATTACTCTTGAACTATAACTCAGACAGTATTGAAATAACACTCTCCAAAGTCCAAATACTATGATAATTAATTAGAGCTGCTTTTATTATGAAACATTACTATCCCTTTAAGTGAGAGTGCTTCCCAGTTTCTAGATGTTTTATATATATATATATATATATATATATATATATATATATATATATATATATATATCTATATATATATATATCAGAGGCGTAACTAGAATCCACGGGGCCCTGGTGAAAGAATTGCCACGGGCCCCCCTCCAACCACATTGGCCCCCCTCAATCACATTGGCCACCTCCACATTGCCCCTTCCACAATGCCCCCATCACAATGCCCCTCATTCTCCACATTTCCCCCCAATCTCCACAATGCCCCCATCACAATGCCCCTCATGCTCCACATTTCCCCCCAATCTCCACAATGTCCCTCATTCTCCACATTTCCCCCCAATCTCTACAATGCCCCTCATTCTCCACATTTCCCCCCAATCTCCACAATGCCCCCATCGCCACATTGCCCCTACTGACCCCCGTCCTCCTACCTCCTGGTGGTATAGCGTTGTGTGTGACATGCTCCCGCGCGGTCCTTAGTAATGCAGAGCGCTGGGAGATTATGTCATCTCCCAGCACTCTGCATTACTCGCGCGCTGGCCGCCGGGACGAGGGGGTCGCAGGGGGCGGCCGGGCCCCTGAGAGTGACGGGCCCGGTTTCAGGTGCGTAGGGTTGCCACCTGGCCGGTATTTTACCGGCACAGCCGGTAATCAGCACTGCTTGGCCGGTGCCGGTACAACCTCTATACCCGCAATTGAAAAGCCGGTATCACTGCGCTTGAACTCCTTTGCCCCACTTCCTACTATGCTCAAGCCACTTCGGCAGCCTATAATGATGGCTCGCTGTCACTGTCTAAGCCCTCCCTCACTCACTACTAAGCTGCGTCTCGTGAGTGGCGGTGAGATGCCGATCATCATCATGCAGTAGTAAGTGCATGCGCACCACACACTTTATATGTGCACGCATGACTCCACTGTTGCCTGGTTACAGCTTACAAGTGCCTCCAGTCCAGTCCAGTGCATGCAGTCCCGGTGTGGTGGAGCACAATTATGGCTGCTGCTGATAAAATATCGGCCAGGTGGCAACTCTAATAACACCATAAGTAAAAGGAGAGTTTTACCAGGGTAAGCCTCTCTCATTGGCTGTCAAGCGCGTATGTCGGCTGCAGTTCCTCTCCACCTCAGCTTATACGTGATTCCCATACAGGTCATCGGAGGTCTCAGAAACAAGTGCCACCTCTTTATAAAGTACAGAATATTGCAGTTTAATCCTGACTGGATCGGCTTTTTACCCCCTCGCTGTCAAAGGGTTAACTTATTTCCTATACTTACTTTGGTGTTACATCCCATGGGACTGACTTTAAGATCGTATTACTTAAAGAGTGGTACAGTCACTGTATAAATCTTTAAGTAATACGATCTTAAAGTCAGTCCCATGGGATGTAACACCAAAGGATACAAAATAAGTTAACCCTTTGACAGCCAGGGCAGGGGTAAAAAGACGATCCAGTCAAGATTGAACTGCAATATTTTTATAATTTACACAGTGGTGGCACTTGGAGGGTAAACAGCTCAAACATGCCCTCAGGTGGTCAAATGGTTAATAGCAGGCCCAGCTAGAGGTAGCAGGAAGCGGAGAGGAGGAAGTAGAACTGTAACAGCGTGCACCAGAACTACTTTCCCACCCTGGATTACCTAAGTGGTGGGAGGAAGTAGAGAAGGAGGCAGAGTTTACAATAGCAAAGTGCCTGTTGAGGAGAAGTCAAAATGAGTTCAAGGTATGTGCATATTCAGCTACATTAAGTGCAAAGCAGGCACTGTTTGGCTGGGGTAATGTGTGTGTTTGTGTGTTCAGACAGTCATGCACATCTACACACAAGCACACACACACTTACTGAGTTTAATGTCATGTATTCATGGCAACAGTGAGGTAGGGCATAAAAAAGGCATAAATCGGAGGCCCTGTAAGTTAAACTTGTCCTGGACTGCCTGATTTGTAATGGCAGCCCTGCTCCCTGGCTCCATACAGAAGCGAATATCCTACTCTACTTCTCATTGTTCATTCTCCCACCTGTATCCTACTCTACCTGTCATTGGCCGTACCCCCTGTATCCCACCCTGGAAGTCATCTCCACGCCTCCTTCTATATCCCACTCTGCCTGCTATAGTTCATCCTTCTGCTTTACCCACCTTTCCTGTCACCTCCATGTCTCTTCCTGTGTCCTGCCCTGCCTAAACCTGTATGAAGCTCAGTTTTGTAGGGTCATGCAACATTAAGTGGTTCTGCCCCTTTTGTGGCTCCTCCCTTTTGTGGCTCTGCCCTCACCGACCCACAACTATGGCCGGTATTTTTTTGAGGAAAAGGTGGCAACCCTACAGGTGCAACCCCTATTGTTATGCCACTGATATATATATATATATATATATATATATATATATATATATATATATATATATATATGTATTTAGATATACTCAGTTTGGGACACTCTTGGCCTTGTATGAGACAGCACACTAGAACAAATAGTTGAATCAAAATTGTGCTAATTTATTACATCCATGCTGAACATGTTCGGTTCATTGGGGCTGGCTGAACATTGAAAATGAAACCTTAAACCTTTTCACCATTAACAAATCCTGGGTGTGCTGCTGCTTTTTTTCTTCATGTCTAAGGTTGGCCGTGCTGTCTGCATCCAGATTAAGGGCTAGATTTAAAGGTAGGAGTTAACATAGCCGGTAGGGCCAAAGCAAATACCGTCTGTTAAACTAACATGTTTAACGCGGTATTTAAAGGCCCTACCAGCTAAAACTCCAAAGGACGTTAAGCCACAAAAACAGTCTTGTGGCTGAATGTCCGTTTTGTGCGTTTAGTTCCCAAAATGCAGCTAAAAGCAGCGATATTGGGAACTGAACAGTAAAAATCAATTAACTATCGGCGCTTGACATACTGCCAAGCACCGATCGTTAACTGATCTAAGTTACACTTACCTGTCATCCACTGTCCTTCTGTCTTCTCTTCTTTCTTCTATCTTCGGCCTTGTCTTCAGTCTTCTCTCTGTAAAATAAAAGAAATTAATTAATGCCAAGCATGAACGAAGACATTCCTGAACCCTTTGAGTGGCAGAGGGGTACACAACACATTGCAAAGCAATGCGTTGCGTACCTCACTGGCACTCAAAGGGTTCAATAGCAGTGCACCATAAATATACCCATATGATATGTCTCCATGTAATGCCCCAAAGAATAAACATGCCAATAAGTAAAATGACCCACAGACATAAATAAATGCCACCCATTAATGCCCAGTATGTCTACTTAGCTTTTTATTCCGTGTCTCCGCCGCTTGGAGCCCTCCAGCCCCATTGGCTGGAATGTTCTTCACATCCCAACCAATCATTTTCAAGAACAGCCACTCGAATCTGTGATGGCAATGGAAGTGAGCCTGCCCATATATAAAGGCAGGCTCACTTCAAATTCCCTCAGTGTGCTACAGGCATCGGCCGTACACAGTTGAAGGGGAGTGTCGTGGGACATTTTTGTCTCTGTTGCCACCGCCCTCGTGGCAGCTCCAAGCAGTAATAGTAAGTGTTAATGCGATGTTGCTTTACTTAGTCGGGTTAACCCTATGAATGCCGGCAGGGTAATTATACCCCACCGGCACTCATAGGGTTAATCCTACTAATTTTGGACAGGTTTTAGGCACTTTGGATGTACTGATGTGGGGCTTAGTGCCCCATATCAATACATTCACTGTGGACATTGGGCTTTTTTGCCAGTTACCAGCTGCGTTAGTTGGCAAAAGATCCGATAAGGGACTTTACGACTAAAAAAACTGGGTCTTAGGTTTTGTGCGGTAAGTGAGTCCCTTATCGGATTTTTTCAACTATCGCAGTGCTTTAAATTGCAATATGGAGCCAAAACATACGTTAATGTAGCAGCCAGCATACTGGATGAACTGTCGTTAGCAGTTCATTACATGGCCCTTTGTATGGCTTACTACACGTTAAAACACCCGTTGGTGTTTTTTGAGCTTAATGTCTTCCTTTAAATCTACCCCTAAGAGTGCTTCCTGCCTAGCTTGCTATAAATATATATATATATATATATATATATATATATATATACACAATCAGCCTGGGCTTACCGGGACGGAATGGCACACAAAGATATAAATTAAATTCAAGGTGTGAAGCAATGTCTCAATAAATTGAATTTAATTTATATCTCTGTGTGCCATTCCGTCCCGGTAAGCCCAGGCTGATTGTGTATATAAATGTTTATGGGATGTGCACCAGGCTTCTGGTTTTTCTTGATAATATGAGTGCCACTGCCTTTTTGGGTTTTTGTCCTGAATATATATATTTATATATATATATATATATATATATATACCAGGCTGCTGTACAGAAATCCTTCTGTTAACCCCTTAAGGAGCAAGTAGACCAAGTTTTTTGGTGAAACGGCATGTGTGAGCGATCACACATATTGGCACTCTGTGGGAGATTCCGGTGTGATCACAGTGCAGCCACAGGTGCGCTTTCATTAACGGGTTAAAAAAATTAAGGGCCAAATTTAACATTTACCATTAAACCTTTTAGTGTCAGAGGGGTAAGCAATGCATGGCTCAGAGGGCAAATAATCTATTAATATTTTAGCTGTCTGCATGGTTTAAAGGGATAGTAGTGTTACCAGATGAACAACCCTGCAATCCGTCGTTGTAGTGCATACAACTGATCCCTGAAGTTAGTAATGCTAAATTTTCTCTACATTGCTTGAAATAATATTATAAATTTCCCCACTCCCCTTATACTTACGTAATCATTTGAGCCTCGGAGCTGGAAGAGGATGGCAATGTGGCACAATCTTCTTTCAATATACCGAAAAACCTGCCCTCCTTCATCAAGAGGGGCAGGGTTTTCCATATACTTAATGACTGCAGATTGTGCCTCGTAGCTCTCTGCCTGGTCAGGCGACTGAACTTCAGATCTATGGGGAGGTGGCCTGACAGTCTGAAAATGGAAGCGAGGTGGATAATTTATAATATTATTTCAAGTGATATTAGTAATGCTCAATTTGCTCTACTTCAATGATCAGTTGTATGCACTACAACAACGGCAGTGGCATAACTATAGGGGTCGCACCTGTGACTGGGCCAGTGTACTCCAGGGGCCTGGCCTCCCCCTGCGACCCCTCCGCCTAGTGCCCACATCATCTCCCAGCGCTTTGCATTACTAAGAGGACCGCGCGGGAGCTCCAGGTAGGAGGTAGGAGATGGGGGCATTGTGGAGATTGAGGGGCATTGTGGAGGGGGTCAATGTGGTCGAGGTGGGCTAATATGGTGGGAGGGGCCGTGGAACTTCTTGTACCAGGGCCCGGAGGCTTCTAGTTATGCCTCTGAACGACAGATTGCAGCATTGTTCTTTTGATAACATTACTATCCCTTTAAAAAAGGCTGTCAGAGAAGATAAAACATATTTGGAACTAACATTTAAGCTGCTATGTGTGTGTGTGGTACATTGTCTCAGTTTGTGTGATGTACACATTCCTGAGTATGCGTATATGTGTGTGTGTGATAAATACATTTTCTGTGACTAAGTGTTTCTGTAATAAACAATTTTCAGTGTTCTGAAAAAGTGGGTCCTGGGTGGACCCTCCCCTTGTTCCCTGTAGTCCCATGTTGTAGCCTGCCACCATTCTTGGAGTTGTATGCCCAGAAGACTGCACATGGTCAGGCCTAATCTTCTAAAAAATGACAGTTTTCATCCCAGCCAAACAAAAACCTCTATTGTTTACAGCCTGGCCCTAAGGTATGACTGCATATTCTCTGAGACTCATAACCGAGATAAACATCTTAAAAGTCTCAGGAGAGATTTTATCAGTCATGGATATAATAACACCCAAATTCAGAGAGCCACCAGTGTACCCAGAAGATATTTTCTGAAATACAAACAACCACAGGAAGAGTACAGGATGCCATTAGTAGTCACCTATCACACCAGCTTGAGGGACTGGTTAAAATCTCAAATGAGTTCCAAACAATATTACATACATACGGTTGACAGATTTAAAACAAATACTCCGAGACCTCCACTCCTCTCCTATAAACAGACCCTGATCCTGAAACAACTGTTACTGTTGGTAAAGAACTACCTTAAAGGGATAGTAATGTTTCATAATAAAAGCAGCTCTAATTAATCATCATAGTATTTGGGCCTTGGAGAGTGTTATTTCAATTCTGTCAGAGTTGTATTTCAAGAGTAATTCAATGACAAAGTATCCCCCTCCCACCCCTTTTACTGATGTAACACTGCTCAGCTCAGAGCAGCAGGGAGGTGCCCAGGTAGATTGCAGAGAGGGACAATCTTCAATTAAGATGATGGAACAAGCTGAAAAACCTGTCAAGGGGGCAGGGTTTTCATTGTTCTCACAGTAAGAAGATTGTCCCTTGCTGTTATCTGTCTGGTCTTGTCAATGATCTCAAGGCAACTGGAACCATAGTCACCAAGAAAACAATTGGTAACACACTACGCTGTGAAGGACTGAAATCCTGTAGTGCCTGCAAGGTTTCCCTGCTCATGAAGTTTGCCAATGAAGATCTAAATGATTCAGAGGAGAACAGGTTGAAAGTGTTGTGGTCACATGAGAGCAAAACCGAGCTCTTTGGCATCAACTCAACTCTCCGTATTTGGTGGAGGAGGAATGCTGCCTATGACCCCAAGAACACCATCCCCACCATCAAACGTGGAGGTGGAAACATTATGCTTTGGGGGTGTTTTTCTGCTAAGGGGACAGGACAACTTCACTGCAGCAAAGGGACGATGGACGGGGCCATGTACTGTCAGATCTTGGGTGAGAACCTCCTTCCCTCAACCAGGGCATTGAAAATGGGTCATGGATGGGTATTCCAGCATGACAATGACCCAAAACACACGGCCAAGGCAACAAAGCAGTGGCTCAAGAAGAAGCACATTAAGGTCCTGGAGTGGCCTAGCAAGTCTCCAGACCTTAACCCTATAGAAAATCTGTGGAGGGAGCTGAAGGTTCGGGTTTCCAAACGTCAGCCTCAAAACCTTAATGACTTGGAGAGAATCTGCAAAGAGGAGTGGGACAAAATCCCTCCTGAAATGTGTGCAAACCTGGTGGCCAACTACAAGCATCTGATCCCTGCGACTGCCAACAAGGGTTTTGCCAACAAGTACTAAGTCATGTTTTGCAAAGGTGTCAAATACTTATTTCACTCAGTAAAATGCAAATCAATTTGTAACTTTTTTGAAATGCATTTTTCAGGATTTTTTTGTTGTTATTCTGTCTCTCACTGTTCAAATAAACCTACCATTAAAATGATAGACTGATCATTTCTTTGTCATTGGACAAACGTACAAAATCAGCAGGGGATCAAATAATTTTTTCCCTAACTGTAATTAAGAACATTTCTTGCAGTCATGAATGTGCATGATTATCTGATGTACAATCTATGTCATGTTTTGTGTATATAAATCGGAGGTATTAAATGGATAGTAATACTTGTTATAACGTGCATCTCCAAGTTTTCTTTTCTCTATTTGTAGCAGATAGCGCTATATTTCAATACTATCAGGCTTGTAGTTCAACCACAATTGAATCAGAAAGGATCCCCTTTCCGCCCCTGCATCAATCTGCCTCTCATGCTTGTCCGGATGGAGCATGTCGAGGGATTGACAGCATCAAGGGAGGCAGGGATTTCCTTATACTTACTGCATGAAGACTGTCTCTCGCTGCATGCTGTCTGGTCCCACTACCGGATTCCACAACTGATGGGAGAGGGCCAGAAGGAGTGGGAGGGGGAACATTTCTGATTCAGCTGCGGTTGAACTACAAGCCAGTTAGTATAGAAATATAGAGCTAAGTGCTACAAATAGAATAAATAATAATAAAAAACTCGAAGCTGCACTTTGTTATAAGTATTACTATCCCTTTAAAGGGATAGTAATGAAGGGAACAGGGATAAGGTGTGTAATACTTATGCTCGGTACCTATAGGGTTAATAGTTACATTTGACTGCTTTGCAGAAATTCATGTACTAGGGAGGAAATCACTACACTAGTTTGTTCCAGCTCCTTATCTGTGTAATTGCAACAGCCGTTAGAATATGTTCAAAGCTGCTATGCTAAAATGAGCAAAGTTTCCAGACCCCCCCACGGGGGAGGAGATGGGATACTGAAGAAAATGTTATCTGCATTCTCTCCCCTTCCCCCCCCTTCCTGTGAACAAGTTTGGCCTTTCTGTCTTTTTTTATAATTTTCTGTTCTATGCTGAAACTGTGAAACTGTGCACCTCGCCCCTCCCTGTAGGGGAGGGGGCTGTATAGGGCTATAAATGCTATGTATGATAAGAATAAAGAGAGAGCTTGTATTGTATACGTTGTTGTGTGTGTTTTTCCTTGCGATCCTTACAGCCTCCTGGTACCAGTATTTGACATAGATTCCACAGATTGATCATAAGAGAGTAAAAAGGTACCAGACCTAGCAAAGATAACATAAGAGTGTGACAGGTGCCCTCTCAGGCAGCGATCCAGGTAAAGATTCCCTAACAAGTAATACTTCGTTTTATCTTTATTTTATTTTGTAGGCATTAAAAAAACATGAAGAACGATATAAGTCTTACCTCTCAAACCTTTATGGTTTAAGAGATATTCACAAACAAAGTATCCCCCCCCGTTCAGCCAGATCAGAAGGGAGGTGCCCAGGTAGACTGCAGAGAGGGACAATCTTCAATTAAGATAAGGGAAAAAGCTGAAAAACTTGTCAAAGGGGGAAGGGCTTTCATTGTTTTCATACAAAGAAGATTGTCCCCTTCTGTTATCTGTCTGGTCTTACAACCAGATTCACATCTGAGAAGAGATGGCTTGTGAATATCTCTTAAACCATAAAGGTTTGAGAGATAAGACTTATATCGTTCTTCATGTTTTTTTCATGCCTACAAAATAAAATAAAGATAAAACAAAGTATTAATATCCCTTAAAACTTTCATTCTGTAATGTCCCTGATGAAGAAGCTTAAGTGATCTTGAAAGCTTACACTCTAAAGCTTCTCAGGTAGCCATTAAAATATCACTTTTACTCTAATGGTCTCTTGCAGAAGGAAATTGTCCATATTGTTGACATGGTTGAGAGTAAAAGTTATATTACCTAGGAAAAGTTTATAAATTAAATTGTTGCCTTCGGTACATCCCAATTTATGAAAAAAATAACAATCGTTATTTAAAAGTACCAAGGGACTTACTTAAAATAGGCTTAGAGTTTATTTTAAAAATTGATCACTGAAAAGAGATTTATTATCTGTCATCTATAAACTTTTAAAAGAAAATTATTCTAAAATGTTTTGTCGCAATAGATATGAAGAATTAGTGGGGGAGGTGTTAGAGGATGAAGAATGGGCCAACATATTTGAAAAGATATCCAAAATCTAAATTCAAGTGTCAAACCTTTCAGATGCTATACCTCTCACATATTGTACCATGTAATTTAGTCAAATATTATACTGATTCAATGAATGAGTGCTATAAAAACTGCACATTTTATGGTGGAGTTATTTGAAGGTACAAATATCGTAGCAGAAATCAAAGTCAATTAGGGTAATTGTGTTTGTTTTCTGCCATGACATTTGTACCTTCGCATAACTCCACCATAAAGTGTGCAGTTTCTATAGCACTCATCTATTGAATCACTAGGAAATTAGGAAAAAAAGGCTGCTATGACAATAACACTTTCCCCACCAAAAGAGATGTATGAATATACAGTATTTCAAATAATTGAAGCACCTACAAAATCTTTCATAAAATACCTCATAAATTGGAAGATCAAAGCACCAAAATATGTAAAAAATGTATATTATTTATTAAATACTAGCAAAGTGGAACACAGCATTGCCCATGTATGTTTTTTTGCTGTTATTAGGTGAGTTATAAGTAGTTTGTGATTGCATTGAAAGTCTTGGGCTGTGATGTAGATTTTTTTTTTTTTACATTGTATCATGTACTTTTTCCTACGCTTACAGGTTTTGTTTATCTGTTCATACAGTATTCCATGTATATGTTCCGTTCGTAGTTTAATTCAGTTTCACACAGTGTTCGAATGTGGTCGGAGCCAGTTACAGGCACAGAATGAGCAGGCAGTGAAAAGCATGGAAGCTGGAGGTCCATCCCTCCCCCCAAAATCTATAAGCATAGAAGCTGAAGGTCCATCCTTCCCCCCAAAATCCATAAGCATAAACCATAATAAAAACACAGACACAACTGGAAAAATGGTGGTAAGGCCGCAGCATTTATTAAATTAAATCAATATAACTTAAAATAACTTATTATACGTCCATTTTACTGTACTGAATGTGATATAAGTCCATTTTACTGTATACCATAAATGACTCTGCCCTACCAGCTAGGAGCCACAATTAAATAATTATATCTCAGTTTATTTATAAACCTCCATGCTGTGTCCTGGAACAGACACACACACACACATACATATATTTATTTATTTAAAGGGATAGTAATACTTTTTTATAGTTTTATCTTTTTTATTTTGTAGGCATTAAAAAAACATGAAGAACGATATAAGTCTTATCTCTCAAACCTTTATGGTTTATGAGATATTCACAAGCAAAGTTTTCCCCTCCTGCCCCTTTTACCTAGTGTAAGCCATCTCTTCTCAGATGTGGAATCCAGTCCATAGACCAGACAGATAACAGCAGGGGACAATCTTCTTCCTATGAGAACAATGAAATCCCTGCCCCCCTTGACAAGCTTTTCAGGTTTTTCCCTTATCTTAATTGAAGATTGTCCCTCTCTGTAGTCTACCTGGGCACCTCCCTTCTGATCTGGCTGAACAGTGTTACATCAGTAAAAGGGGCGAGAGGGGGATATTTTGTCATTGAATTACTCTTGAACTGCAACTCTGACAGAATTGAAATAATACTCTCTAAGGTCCAAATACTATGATGATTAATTAGAGCTGCTTTTATTATGAAACATTACTATACCTTTAATTAAAAAAAAAAAAAAAAAAAAGATTGGGGGGGTGGAGGGGAGCTTGAAATTATATGGAGCCCCTGTTGACTGAGGTAACAAGTACTCCTTCAGTTCTATATATACTTTGCCTTCCCGCTCTGTAACTTTACCTGGCCAATAGTACCACAGGGTACTTTTCTTTTTTAATGGGGCAGGACTTCATAAATGAGGAATACTCCAATCTGAAAATTAAAGGGATAACCAACCAGGAAAGGGGGGACCCCAACTCCATGTGGTCCTTTCCTTACTCATTCCGGTCCCATTCATAAAGTGAGGCCAGTGTGAGGTATAGATGAGAGGACACACTACCTCTCAAGTTCAGTGCTGTCCAAAACTGAAGAATAAGAAGTGAGGCAAAGAGGATAATGTAAGAAAGCATGCGAGGAGGAGCCGAAAGGTGAACTGGAGGGGGATTCAAAAGCGACAAAAGGGAGTATGGGTAGGATCAAGGGGCAAGGTGGCAAATTGGAGGGCACAATTATACATCAGAAGATTCAGTATACTACTGTGTAATGCTTAAGTAAGCTACTTTCGGCAGACATGCTTAAAGTAACTTACTTAACGCTTGCAGCAAGTTATCCAACCCATTGCATTTCAATGTTCTGGATAATACTGTATTACTCACACTTTTAAAAATGGAGCACTTGATACAGTCGTCTTCTCCTTTTGGAGTGGGCGGCAACAGCACCAATATCCAAGGAGGGAGCAGGCAGGACGTAAGGCTGGGATGGGCATGTTTTCACTCTTTATGTGCAAGGTGCTTGTGTGGGGAGGTTATTTGGAGACAGTGCATGTAAGGATGACATTCAAAATTAGGAATGGAGTTCGTTTGGATACCAGCCGTGTAAGGAGTACATTTAGAAGGTGTGCTAATTATGGTGTAAGTATTTGCAGAGATTTTCACAGGAGAGGCCAAATCATGCCTCCATGCATAGACCTATAGGAGAGACAGTATGGAGGAGATTACAGTATGTCCTCCTTACTGCTGGGTGTGTCAGGCATGGAGGATAACTGCCTCCTCTTTTATAGTATAGATATACAGCTGCAAATATAGACAATAAAAATAAGCAGCTGCAAATATAAACAATAATTAATCAAATATTTACTGCAACTCAAAAGTGTGCAGAACTAAGTAACATATTATGTCTCATTTATTAGATAATTGATCTATAGAGTACCTTATATTTATAGTGCTGTACACTTTTGATCTGCAGTACTGTTACATTTTCACCTTTCATTATCTCAGTGGTTAGAATTATGTTATTTCTTCTGGTTACACAGTGAGATATCTTTGCATTAATTATATATTTTATTGATTAATGTTTATATTATAGTCACTTCCGGGAGCATGCCCCAAAAGTTCACTCAGAAGCCTGCCACTTGTCATCATACACTCAAGAAGCCCAAGAGTCTACCACGCGTTACCATATGGAAAGGGGACCAAATAGTCCACCTTGTGTCACTATAGCGACAGGGGATCCAAGAGCCCATCAAACAAAGCTG
Source organism: Rhinophrynus dorsalis (assembly GCA_037306005.1). Lineage (NCBI taxonomy): Eukaryota > Metazoa > Chordata > Amphibia > Anura > Rhinophrynidae > Rhinophrynus > Rhinophrynus dorsalis. Next base: position 295,482,051 of record CM074719.1, read on the forward strand.
CTGCTATGAGAAGTAGCAGGATTCAGAGCCACCTGAAAACTTTAACCCTTTGAGTGAAGAGGGGTACGGAATGCATTGCAAAGCAAGGATGCATCTTTACTTCTATTAACATAGGTGTTAGTGTCCCTTTAACGTTTGACAATGGGCTTAACAATACTTACATAAATTAAAACCTATTGTCAAAGGAAACCTAATCTTACAAAGTGCGGTCTCCATGTGTGAATAGCAAATATGAAAAATATATGAAATTAACTAAATGTGAAATTATAGCAGCTGAGATGTTTTACAAACTTTTTGTATTGTTACATTATAATTGTTACTAGTTGGTTATTAGTTCATTTGAGGTATTAAAGAAAACTAAAGTAAAAAGAAAGTGTTTGTGTGTTACATCCAACCCAAGTGTCTGTGATGAACACGTTCCAGTTTGTGTGTGTGTGTGTGTGATATATCTGGTCTCAAACTCTGTGGTGAACACATTACTGTGTGTGAATATGTCCATGCATGTATATGTGTGTGTGTGTGTGTGTGTGTGATTGAGTGTTACTTCTGGCCTCAATGTGTTTGATGAACACATGGTTCAGTGTGTGTGTGTGTGTGTGTGTGTGTTACATCTGGTCTCACTGTCTGTGATGTCTACGTTCCTGTGTATGTATCTGTGCTATGTCCAGCCTCAGTGTCTGTGATGAACATGTTACAGTTTGTGTGTGTGTGTCTGTGGGGAGTGGGGGGGTGGTACTTCTGGTCTTATTGCTTACAATGAACATGTTTCAGTGTGTGTGTGTGTGTATTACATCCAACCCGAGTGTCTATGATGAACACATTCCAGTTTGTGTGTGTCATATATCTGGTCTCAAAGTCTGTGATGAACACATTTCTGTGTGTGACTATGCCCATGCATGTATGTGTGTGATTGCATGTTACTTCCGGACTCAATGTGTATGATGAACACACGATTCAGTGTGTGTGTGTCTCTGATGTCCATGTTTCTGTGTATGTATCTAGGCTATGTCAAGCTTCAGTGTCTGTGATGACCATGTTTCAGTGTGTATGTGTGGGTGGGGAGGTGTACATCTGGCCTTATTGCTTACAATGAACACGTTATGGTGTGAGTGTGTGATGAACACATTTTTCAGCATTTGTCTGTATGTATGTTACATCTGGTTTAATTGTCTCTGATTAATACATTTCTGTGTGTGTATCTGTGTTACGTCCTACCTCTGTGTCTATGATGAACATATTTCAGTTTGTGTGTGTTTGCGTGTGGGTTACATCTGGCCACAGTGTGTATGAGATGAACAGATTTTTCAGTTTGTGTGTGTGTGTGCATGTGTGTGGCACGTATGGTCTCAGTGTATGTGATTAAACTTTTCAGTTTAAGCTTGTGTTTGTGTGGTACATCTGGTCTTAGATTCTGTGATGCACAGTGTGTGTGTTTGTGTGTGTGTATGTGTCAGTGTCATTTTACAACCTTTGACAACACATACAGTAGCATTTACAGATCAATTTCACCTCTTAGACATCCATGCAGACTCAATGACACTACCACAAGGAGAAATGAATAAGCTTGTCATTGTATCACTTGGTTGTAAATAGAATGCCATATGTTGGGAATCTCTGAATTAGAGTGATCTTCAGCATATTGTGGAAAGGCAGGCAAACAGGTGTTGGAAGAGACACATAAGTTATTTTAGATCATTAAACACTTTAGGACAGTGACTCTAAATTCCCAGCTCATATCGACACAAACTGCATGAGGGGGCTATGTCTATAATTACCCACTCTTCTGTGCCCATCATGGTCATTAGCAGCTGCCTCTGAATTAGAGTTGAGGAAGTGAGCTATGTCAGGCCTCTCTACTCCTACAAGTTTATAATTCTGTAATTTAATTGTTTAAACTGAGTTCGCTAGACAGTATTTACAAAATAAACCTACAGACAGTGGGACATATGAACAAATACAAAAGTGAAGCAGATCGACAGAAAACCAACTTCAACATAGCAAGCAAAATTCCTTTGAATCAAAGGGTTATCTTTGAGTTCCAGAGGGGTACGCAATCAGGGCCGGTGCAAGGATTTTTGCCACCCTAGGCGAAACCTAATTTTGCCGCCCATTTGGCACTGCCCCTTGTGCCTTACCCCTTTATACCCCACCCACTTATAACCCACCTCATTTCATGATTGTCCTCTCTGCCCCTGGTCTGGAGATGCCTGTAAGAGATGCCCCCCACCAGCTCCAACTTGCCTCCATCAGCTCCAACTTGCCCACACCAGCTCCATGTTGCCCCTATCAGCTCCAGCTTGCCCCTATCAGCTCCACTATGCCCCCATCAGTTCCACTATGCCCCCCATCAGCTCCACTTTGCCCCCCATCAGCTCCAACTTGCCTCCATCAGCTCCACTTTGGCCCATCAGCTCCAACTTGCCCCTGTCAGCTTCAACTTGCCCCCTATCAGCTCCACTGTGCCCCCACCAGCTCCACTATGCCCCTATCAGCTCCAACTTGCCCCCTATCAGTTCCACTTTGCCCCCACCAGCTCCACTATGCCCATATCAGCTCCAACTTGCCCCCACCAGCTCCACTTTGCCCCACATCAGCTCTAACTTGCCCCCACCAGCTCCACTTTGCCCCCTCAGCTCCACTTTGCCCCCATCAGCTCTAACTTGCCCCCTCAGCTCCACTTTGCCCCCATCAGCTCCACTTTGCCACCCATAAGCTCCAACTTGCCCCCCATCACATACCTGGAGCGATGCGTAGTCTTCTTTTCAGTAATGCAGAGCACGCCGGGAGATCATGACTCCCAGAGCGCTCTGCATTACTAAAGAGTTGAGGACGATGAGGGAGAGCAGTAGAGACACAGGTCTCACTGTGTTGCGTTCCCGGTGCGGTGCGGGCGGGCAGCAGGCGCAGCTCTTCTCCTCTGCATGCCTGCACCCCAAGTACATGTGCGCCCTAGGCCGGCGCCTACCTCGCCTATAGGTGGTGCTGGCCCGGTACGCAATTTATTGCAAAGCAATGCATTGTGTACCTCTCTGGCACTCAATTGGTTAAGCTCTAGTTAAAGAATGGAAAATGGGCGAATTTGTATTTGTCATTGGTAAATATGCACAAAATGGAGCAGTTCACACCTCCTAAACCATAGAGACTCGTTTGGGCCTTAAAAGGTTGGACTCAACTTTGTGGCTGCTTGTGACTCCCTGCTAGTGACTCCTGATCTGACTCTGAAACCACTGAACCCACTGGACGCATATACCCACTAAAAGCACAAAGGGCACTAATTACTTAGCCCACTTGAATGCCAGAGTAGTTGCCTTTGCTGCTCCTAAAATGCAAATCCTATCCTATAATATAAAAGGCCAGATGTATGTTTGTCCTAAACAGTCACGTGCAATACTGACTGTAGATGCAGTCGTGCGCAGTAGAGACTGTCCGAACACACAGAATGCTGGCCTGTGTACACAGGCTTTTGCAGTCATGCACAGTAGAGACTGCCTGAACACACAGTGCACCCAGGCTTTTGTAGTCATTCGTAGTAGAGACTGCCGATGAAGTCATGTGCAGTAGAGACTGCCGATGCAGTCATGCGTAGTAGAGACTGCCCGAAATGCACAGAATACTGGCCAGTGTACACAGGCTTTTTGTAACGGTTTGTTTGACTCACAGACACAGAGTTAAGATAAAAACACAGCTTTATTACATTCAATAGTACATAAAGAACCCTCACAGGTCCTGTAATATAACACACGACAGGTTAATTATGCCCACACAGGTCCAGCATATATATAGGAGACAAACAGTTCATGCTGACACGGGTTAGGCAACTGATAAGGTTTCCAGGTTCCAGCAATGCAGGAGTTAATGTTCAGAGGAGAGAAAAACAGTCCCAATTGTTCTGGCAATCAACAGCATCAGAAGACGCCACAGAGGAGTCCACAGTATACTAGGCCACTGAGGAAATGAGTAGAGTTACCAGTGCTATAACGGAGGCAACACTTGCAACCGGTATGGACAGAGTGGAGCAAACCAATGGTAAACACGGAGGCAGCACTTGCAACTGATCAAACAGAGTGGAGCGAACCAGTGCAAGACCGGTGCAGTCACAGAGGCAACACTTGCAACCGGTTATGATAAAGTGGAGCGCAACCAATGGTAGAGTACCGGTGCTACAACGGAGGCAACAAGTGCAACCGGTACTGACAGAGTGGAGCAAACCAATGGTAATGTACCGGTGCGATAACGGAGGCAACACAGCAACCGGTTTGGGCAGAGTGGAGCAAACCAATGGCAACACAGCAACCGGTTTAGACAAAGTGGAGCAAACCAATGGTAATGTACCGGTGCGATAACGTAGGCAACACAGCAACCGGTTTTGACAGAGTGGAGCAAACCAATGGTAATGTACCGGTGTGATAACGGAGGCAACACAGCAACCGGTTTTGGCAGAGTGGAGCAAACCAATGGTAATGTACCGGCGCGATAACGGAGACAACACAGCAACCGGTTTAGACAGAGAAGAGCAGACAATGGCAGAGTACCGGTGCACTCACGGAGGCAACACTGTCAACCGGTATGGAACGGAGGACTAGGCCAGAGGAGATCTGAGCAAATGGGAACCAGGCAAGCCTGCAAAGTAAAGGTGCCAGCAGGAAAGCACCGGAAGTCAGAATGTTGCAGAAGTGACTAGTACCACAACGGGGAACTGCCAAGTCGGGATCCAGGAGCAGGAACGTCAGCCAGGCTGGGTCAGGATACAGGAGCAGGAACGTCAGCCAATCCGGGTCGGTACACAGGAGCAGGAACGTCAGCCAGGCTGGGTCGGTACACAGGAACAATCACTGGAGAGTAGTCAGGCAGTCCGGGTCGGTACACAGGCACAGGAACAAGATAGTAGTCAGGCAAGCCAAATCGGTACACTGGAAACCTTAATACAAACGTAGAACTGGCACAGGAATACCACAAAAGGGCAGCGATGAGGTGCAGGAGCCCAGTATAAAAAGGCAATACTGGGCGGGCTAAACTCAGTGAGTTTAATGAGAACTTGATACAGGATAACTGACAGAAAAATAAAAAACAAGGAATCACGGGCACCGTGATACTTTTGCAGTCATGCGCAGTAGAGACTGCCCAAATACACAGTACACACAGGCTTTTGTAGTCATGTGCAGTAGAGACTGTCCGAATACACAGTGCACACAGGCTTTTGTAGTCATGTGCAGTAGAGACTGCAGATGCAGTCATGCACACTAGAGACTGCCCAAATGCACAGAATACTGGCCCGTGTACACAGGCTTTTGCAGTCATGTGTAGTAGAGACTGTCCGAATACACAGTGCACATGGGCTTTTGTAGTCATGTGCAGTAGAGACTGCCGATGCAGTCATGCGCAGTAGAGACTGCCCGAAATGTACAGAATACTGGCCAGTGTACACAGGCTTTTGCAGTCATGCACAGTAGAGACTGCCCGAATACACAGTGCACACAGGCTTTTGTAATCATTCGCAGTAGAGACTGTTGTTGCAGTCATGTGCAGTAGAGACTGCCTTTGCAGTCATGTGCAGTAGAGACTGCAGATGCAGTCATGCACAGTAGAGACTGCCCGAAATGAACAGAATGCTGGCCAGTGTACACAGGCTTTTGCAGTCATGCTCAGTAGAGACTGTCCGAATGCACAGTGCACATGGGCTTTTGTAGTCATGTGCAATAGAGAATGCCTATGCAGTCATGTGCAGTAGAGACTGCCCGAATGTACAGAATGCTGGCCCGTGTACACAGGCTTTTGCAGTCATGCTCAGTAGAGACTGCCCGAATACACAGTGCACATGGGCTTTTGTAGTCATGTGCAGTAGAGACTACTGCTGCAGTCGTGTGCAGTAGAGACACAGAATGCTGGCCCGTGTACACAGGCTTTTACACTAGTATTCTATATTTAGTTTTCTAGGATTTCAACTGTGAACTAGTTAGAGTAAGGTGGGCAGAAATCTGCTCTGTAAATAATGCCCTCTGTGCCTTCAGTGGGTACATGCTGGGTTCAGAGTCAGGTCAGGAGTCACTAGCAGGGAGTCACAAGAAGTCACAAAGTGGCGTTCAACCCTTTAAGGACTACTTGAAGGATTATGGTACATTTTTCTAAATACAGTTTATTCTTTTTATGTAATCATGCTGTCTGTCAGTATACACAAAATTATTTAGCATTATGTGGGGGATGCAGAACTTACACTCTAAAATGAATTACCCACAGTGGGTCACTTACTGTGAAATTCAAGCTCTGTGGTACCATGAGGATTACCCACATGACTCCACAGAGCTCAGAACTTGTGACCCACACTGCACTGCAGTTCTTGCTCTTCACATAACGTTGTGAAAATTACGGACCCATCAGCCTTATCAATGCGGATGCCAAAATCATTTCCATATCATGGTGTACAGGCAAAACATTCTTTTGGCCCCCTAAAATAAAAATATTTCTACCAAGGCATAGCTATAACCTATTGGACCCTGGGGAAGATGGGGACCCCTTCGATGGTGAACCCCAGCATGACTGCACCCCCTGTAGTTATGCCACGGCACACAAGACATTACTGAACTGGAAAAGGTGCAGAGACGTGCAACAAAACTGATAAAGGGATTGGAGGATCTGAGTTACAAAGAGAGACTAGCCAAACTGGGTTTGTTTACATTAGAGAAGAGACGTCTAAGGGGTGATATGATTACGATTTACAAATACAAAGAACTATCCAATGAATTATTTATGCAAAGAGCTGAGCTAAGAACAGAAGGATATCCATTAAGACTTGAGGAAAGGCGCTTTTGACTAAAACAAAGGCAGGGATTCTTCACAGTAAGGGCGGTAAGGCTATGGAATTCTTTGCCTCGGGATGTTGTGCTTGCAGATAATGCAGCTGCATTCAAAAAAGCAATGGATGCCTATCTAGCACAAAACAATATTGACAATTATGACAGGTGGCTTTAAAGCAAATAGGATATTGATCCAGGGAACTATTTGACTACCAATTGGAGTCAGGAAGGAATAATTCCCCCCCACAGTTGGGACTAAATTGGAAATGGCTTCAGAGGGCTTTTTTTGCCTTCCTCTGGATCAACAGGGGTGATTTTGGCATGGGCTGGACTTGATGGACGCATGTCTTTTTTCAGCCTTATCTAGTATGTTACTATGTTATGTTACAAGGTATTGAATAACATCTGGATCTTGAAACAACAGCTTGGGTAGAATATTACATAAACTATAAATCAGGAAAGCCTTTGACACTCTATCCTGGAAGTATTTCTTCTATGATAAATGCCTTCTATGATTCATGCATCCTCTACCAGACCCCATTCACTGCTGGACATTTGATGGGAGCTCAGTCGTCAGTGTTCCCAACAGAGTGGGACACAAGACAGGGCTGCCTGCTCTCTCCCCTCTTTTGGTCATGGAGCAACTGGCAATTGCCATCAGGTCTAATATTAATATCAGAGGAGTCTAGTGGCTGCTCCCAGAAAACAAGGTGTCCTTTTCTGTGGATTACATGCTGCTTTCCGTGCTAAGGCCACACATCTCACTTCCCAATTCGATCCATAATCTGGGATGCTTCCATACTTTCTCTGGCCTTTAGGTTAATGGAGTGGAATCTAAAGCATTAAATGTCAGTCTATCACAGGACAGATTCTTATCTACGCAAGAGTCCTTCGCATTCAAAAGGCAGGGAAATTACATTAACCATTTAGGAGTGAGGTTCCTAACAGAACTGAAACCTGTATAACAAGTGAACTACCTGGCTGTCTTCACTGAGCTGCAAGGTAGTACATTTTTCACTGGAAGGATTACATTAGTTAAGGCACTGTTCTTTCACAAATTAGTGTACTACTGTAGATACATGTCAGCTGATGTTCCAACAAATATCAATCAAGCATCTGAATTCCAGTGCATGATCCTTATCTGGAATGGATGGAGGACATGTATCCACTTCACTATGCTTTCCCTAATAATATTTTCAAGTGGCACGCCGGTCCCCAATTTGAAATTCTACTGCAGAGCATTTAGTCTTTCACATATACTGTAACTGCTTCAACCAGGACCCATCAAATGCAGGTTCTTCTGGATTCTGCCACCTCAGATAAATGTGTTGCTGATGAGACCACTAACTAGGTTAATAGTGAAGCTTTGACGTTCTGTCCAGCCACGGCTGGTGCAAGGTGTTTTGCCACCCTAGGCAGAACCTCATGTTGCCCCACCCCCTTGGCTCGACCCCTTATTCCCCACCCCTTTATGCCCCACCCACTTACACCCCACCTCTTTTAATGAGTGTTACCTTAGCGCCTTATGTGTCTGGTTAACTCATTGTTGCAACATCTCTCACGTTGTCTCACTGCTGAGATTGCCATTGGGTGCAGAGGGAAACAGTACAGAGGAGCCTGGACCATGGTACAGTACATATCCAAACCAAAGGCACCCTGCCAAGCCCATCTATTTCCCAGAAAGACAAGTGTGATTGATACAAGAGAATGCCACCCAGAACAAAGGACATTCCCTGTGTTGACCCTTCAAGGACCAAAGGGGTTAACCTTTTAATATTTAAGTCATTGTTTTTAATATATTTATTGGAAATCTTGGAGTTAAGGTACATGGCTTAAAATATTAATTAACAAGTGGATTTCTATAGGGAGCAACAAAGAGTTACAAATATGATTTTACCTTATAGGGTGTGCTGTAACTCCATCGCCACTTAAAAAAGAATTAACCTCTTGAATGCTAGAAAACAACTGCATAATAGCAGACAAATAAAACTTCCAATTCATGTAAACTGGGCTTTTAACCCCCTTGAATGCTAAAGAGGTATCCAGCATTTGCCTGGCAGTGCAGACCTGTATAACATTCAGTGGGTTAAAATACATATATTGACCACTCTATAGCTGGTTAGTGGGACAGGGAATCTGCAATATACACTATGAACATTTCCACAGAAATCATAAAAAAAATCAACCATGTAACTGAACAGACTTTTCGTACTCAAATGGTTAATCATTTTGTTCATAGATACATTTCCAAACACATTCTTTCTAACAACCATGGGGTTCAGCGAATGTGTTAAGTCTTATTTTAATTTAATTTAACCTTTTCAGTGCCATCAGAATGTGCTGGCAGTGCACGTCCCTGGCTACAGAAATGAATCAAGTCTGGATATAATTCCCTTTTCCCTGCATCTAAGATGCACAGCCAGCTCCACTGGGTAGGGATTATGGCAGTGGGTCAATTGATCTTTCCCACCCGTGATGCTATGCTACTCATCATGATGGAGAAGATCAGTGCCACTATGTTGACTGGGCAGGACGGGCAGAAGCAAGAGAAGATGGCCAGGATGAGAGAAGTGGTGAGCCTGCCCTGCTCCTGGGCTGTGGACACAGTGGTAGCTGTGGATGAAGCTGTGGCAAGGCTGGATCTGGAGGGCGACAGGGGAGCTGACTATCTCCAGCATAAAAGCAGCCGCCCGGCCCACACATTACCTTGGAGCTGCAACGCTCGTTGGGAGTGGTGGGAGGAGCCTTTCTGGGCACTCACTCTTTTCAGGGTGGTGCCTCTCTTTGTCCTCAGTTTCTTCACACAGGTACATCAGCTGCCGAGGTGCGTGCAGCTCTGCGTCCCCAGTAGATGTGCATCCTAGGCCGTCACCTACCTCGCCTATAGGTGGCTCCGGCCCTGCGTCCAGCCTTGCTTCCACTTGTCTCACTTCCCAAGCCGCCTTATGTACATTTGAACACAACCTTACCTTTACCACCAAGCTTTGACAAGAGAACACTGATAGATTTCCCTCTTGAAAAGACTTGGTGGATTCCTCCTGCTGATGTCAGTCTGCAAGAGATATAACCTGCAGGGTATGGATGAGATTTTCTGCTCATGCCCAAGATCTCAGAGCAAATGTCTGGCACAAAACCCTACAGAGCTTGAGAAACTGACCCTATCAAGGGTGGAAGGCAAAGTCTCCCACTTCTATCAGACAGTGGTGGAGAGCAGCATGCTTATGTCCCAGGACCTCATCTCAGGAATGGAGTCTACCCTGGGTGTGGTCCTGGAGAAGGAAGTGTAGGCTAAATTCATAAACATTACATGGCTAGGCTACCTAAATGTACTCCTTAGACAACAAGCCTATAACATTTTCCATCAATTATATCTGACTCCAGATAAATTCCACAAAATTAATCAGAATAATCCCAAATCCTGCTTTAGGAACTGCAGGGAGGTTGGTAACTTCCTTCATATCGAGTGACCCTGCAGTGTAGACTGTAGCAAAAGTTTCAGTGTCTGGCCCCTTGACGATGAAGACTTACACTTATGTACAGGGCGGGGAATACTGGGGCACCCTGTCACAGACCTTGAATGGCACAGAAACCACCTGCTCAATTACCTCTGAGCTATAAACATACTAATGAATGCCCATTTCACAGGTGACATGGATTATGTCACCTTTGATGCTGAGGCTTTCCCTGATGCCTCCCACTCCTTCCAGGAAGTTTGAGTAAGAGTGGAAGCAGGAGAGCACACCGCAGTCATCACTACTGTTCTTCCAGCCCTATTGGTTGCCAGACCAATATCTGGTTGGACATCAGGATGGGTCCTGATGCTCCCCAACAAGGTCTGATTCATTAAATAAATTAAAAGTAAAAAGCCAGAGAGTTGGAGAGCCACCTTGCTCTCCACAAATGCTGCTGTTGATCTCCCCACGTACCTGCTGTGACATCAATAGCTGGGGGAATCCTGATGGGTCATCCTGCTGCTTCCAACTAGGTCCAAGATATATAAAAAAATGTAGATGTGTTCCAGAGGGATGTTAAGCGCATTTCTTTGCAATGCATTGGACACCCCTCTGGAACGCACACTTCCCCAGCCTCTTGTTAGGTATACCCCCTACCTACACACTATCTGCCTCCCACCCCAGTCTACTACCCTCTGGTACTCACAGATTCCCACATATGTCTGACCCCCCCCCCCCACACACACACACACCTGGTTCTACTGCCCACTGGAAGTCACAGATCCCCACATACACTGTCAGGGTATCCTTTTGAAAGTTCTGCGTGCAACCATTTAACACTTTAACAATGTCGCCTGGATAAAAATAGTGACGTGACAATCTCGCAGTGCATGACAAAGCAAGATTGTCAGGTCACCTAGTCAAAGGTCACGTTCAATAGTTATACAGTCCATGAGTCTCTTCATTCACCTTCTGTTTGAGCGTTAACAGTGTTGCTTTTTTTTCCAGTTCCTCTTTTTTTCTAAAAGAAAAGGGGTAGGTGTAGTTTTGTGCTTCTGGCATTCCTCATACAATATGTTAATCCATACCAACAGGGTACCATTTTTCTTGCACTGGTAGAAAGTACTGAATACTGCAGGAAATTATATGGTTTCCAGATATTTTATTTTCTTTGAAGTGGTGGAAATGTAAAAAAAAAAAACTATTTTTTCCCTGTTCATGGAAATAATTGTGCAGGTCAATGCCTTTCAAAAACTGTATGCCTTGCATTGATTATTTCAGTACAGGCAGCCTATTTCATTACAGGGGAACTTTCATCTTATATTAACTTTATTTCATAAGTTTAAATGATGCAACATAATTATAACTCTCTGTGAAATACTTCTCAAAGCTATTCCAGTCGTCAGATATTGCTCTGTAAAGAACTCACGTGACTTCCTCTCTTCATGTTCTGAGGCAATATTCTTGCCGCACAGTAACCTGAAAGCTCCCTCCTCGGCGTTGGAGTTCCTCCCCCAGGACCAGCACATCGATCCTCATAACAGGTGCGCACATTCAGGAGGGGGTGTACTTTGCTTAAGATTGACGGGCAAGCATTGTTAAAGCACTGCCTCTCACGCACAACGTAACAAAGATGGCAGCGGTTTACTACTTAAAAATGTTCAAATTTAAATCCACAAAAGGACAGTATCACAGGCAACCACAACGATTACACTGTATTCAATATGCTACGTGGACTATGGCTAACAACCATACGCTTACACATTGGCTGATGATAGTTCTGCTTTAATGAAAACAAGTAGGTGTAATTTTTTGCTTCTGGCATCCCCTAAGGAATAAACCAAAATGATGTGAGAGGCTCTGAGCACGAACAAAAGCACAATGGCCGGTTCTCCGACAAGTCAACACTCAAGAGCATCACATTTTAGCTCTCTAGTGCCATTACAGAGTAGAAATTTCCACATACATATTACACTAATCCCACCCATAAGGGCGGTCCAGTACCAAAATGATGGAAAAGACCCCTCTGCACAGAAAAACCAGCTAACCCCAGGCATACATTTCAGCCTTTCCTGGGCCTCGTCTGTGAAGTGTAGCCGGCTTCCCTAGGCACTGAGAGCAAGGGGTCCACGTCAGGATTACCCTTTACACTTAGGGAGAGACCCTAAGTGTTTCACAGAAACAAACCAAAAATGATGAGAGAGGCTCTGGGCACGAGCAACAGCACAATGGCCTGTTCTCCAGCTATTCACCGCTCAAGAGCATCACATTTTAGCTCTCTAGTGCCATTACGGAGGAGAAATTCCCACATACATATTAGACTAATCCCGCCCATAAGGACAGTCCAGTACCAAAATGATGGGCAAGTTCACTTTGCACGAAAAAACCAACTAACCCCAAATGTACGTTTCAGCCTTATTTGGGTCTTGTCAGTGTGGTGCAGCTGGCTTCCCTAGGCACTGAGAGCAAGAGGTCCATGTCTGGCTTACCCTTTACACTTAGGGAGAGACCCTAAGTGTTTCACAGAAAAGTGCCAAAAATGATGCGAGAGGCTCTGAGCACAAACAAAAACACAATGGCCTGTTCTCCAGCTAGTCACCGCTCAAGAACATCACATTTTAGCACTCTAGTAGCATTACAGAGGAGAAATCTCCACATACATATTAGACTAATCCCACCCATAAGGGCAGCTCAGTACCAAAATGATGGACAAGACCCCTCTGCACGGAAAAACCAGCGAAACCCAGACATCTGTCTCAGCCTTATTTGGGTCTCGTCAATAAAGTGCAGCTGGCTTTCCTAGGCACTGAGAGCAAGGGGTCCACGTCTGGATTACCCTTTACAGTTAGGGAGAGACCCGAAGTGTTTCGCAGAAAAGTGCCAAAAATGATGTGAGAGGCTCTGAGCACGAACAAAAGCACAATGGCCTGTTCTCCGACTAGTCACGGCTGAAGAGCATCACATTTTAGCTCTCTAGTGCCATTACAGAGGAGAAATTTCCACATACATATTAGACTAATTCCGCCCATAAGGGCGGTCCAGTACAAAAATGATAGGCAAGTCCCTTCTGCACAGAAAAAACAGCTAACCCCAGACATACGTTTCGGCCTTATTTGGGCCTCACCGGTGACATGCAGCTGGCTTCCCTAAGCACTGAGAGCAAGGGGTCCACGTCTGGATTTCCCTTTACACTTAGGAAGAGACCCTAAGTGTTTCGCAGAAACAAGCCAAAAAAGATGTGAGAGGCTCTGAGCACGAACAAAAGCACAATGGCCTGTTCTACGGCTAGTCACCACTCAAGATCATCACATTTTAGCTACCTAGTGCCATTACAGAGTAGAAATTTTCACATACATATTAGACTAATCCCAACCATAAGGGCAGTCCAGTACCAATATGATGGGCAAGTCCCGTCTGCACAGAAAAACCAACTAACCCCAGACGTACATTTCAGCCTTATTTGAGTCTTATCAGTGAGGTGCAGCTGGCTTCCCTAGGCACTAAGTGTTTCGCAGAAACAAGCCAAAAATGTTATGAGGGGCTCTAAACACGAACAAAAGCACAATGGCCTGTTCTCCAGCTAGTCACAGCTTAAAAGCATCACATTTTAGCTCTGTAGTGCCATTACAGAGGAGCAATTTCCACATACATATTAGACTAATCCTGCCCATAAGGGCAGTCCAGTACAAAAAGAGATGGGCAAGTCCCTTCTACACGGAAAAACCAGATAACCACAGACCTACGTTTCGGCCTTATTTGGGCCTCGTCGGTGAGACGCAACTGGCTTCCCTAGGCACTTAGAGCAAGGGGTCCACATCTGGATTTCGCTTTACACTTAGGGAGAGACCCTAAGGGTTTCGCAGAAAAAAAGCCAAAAATGATGTGAGAGGCTCTGAGCACGAACAAAAGCACAATGGTCTGTTCTCTGGCAAGTCACCGCTCAAAAGCATCACATTTTAGCTCTCTAGTGCCATTACAGATGAGAAATTTCCACATACATATTTGACTAATCCCACCCATAAGGGCATCCAGTACCAAAATGACAGGCAAGTCCCCCTGCACGGAAAACCCAGCTAACCCCAAACATACGTTTCGGCCTTATTTGTGCCTTGTCAGTGTGGTGCAGCTGGCTTCCCTAGTCACTGAGAGGAAGGGGTCTAAGTCTGGATTACCCTTTACACTTAGGGAGAGACCCTAAGTGTTTTGCAGAAACAAGCCAAAAATGATCTGAGAGGCTCTGAACATGAACAAAAGCACAATGGCATGTTCTCCGGCTACTCACCGCTCAAGAGCATCATATTTTAGCTACCTAGTGCCATTACAGAGTAGAAATTATCACATACATATTAGACTAATCCCAACCATAAGGGCAGTCCAGTACCAATACGATAGGCAAGTCCCATCTACACAGAAAAACCAGCTAACCCCAGACGTCTGTTTCGGCCTTATTTGAGCCTCATCAGTTAGGCTTCCCTAGGTACTGAGAGCAAGGGGTCCACATCTGAATTACCCTTTACACTTAGGGAGAGACCCTAAGTGTTTCAAAGAAACAAGCCAAAAATGATGTGAGAGGCTCTGAACACGAACAAAAGCACAATGGCCTGTTCTCCGGCTAATCGACGCTCCAGAGCATTTCAGCTACCTAGTGCCATTACAGAGAAAAAAATGCCCACATACATATTAGACTAATCCCACCCATAAGGGTGGTCCAGTACCAATATGATGGCCAAGTCACCTCTGCATAGAAAAAGCAGCTAACTCCAGACGTACATTTTGGCCTTATTTCGGCCTCGTCAGTGAGGTGCAGCTAGCTTACCTAGACACTACGAGCAAGGGGTCCACGTCTGGATTACCCTTTACACTTAGGGAGAGACCTTCTGGCATTCCTCATACAATATGTTAATCCATACCAACAGGGTACCATTTTTCTTGCACTGGTAGAAAGTACTGAATACTGCAGGAAATTATATGGTTTCCAGATATTTTATTTTCTTTGAAGTGGTGGAAATGTAAAAAAAAAAAACTATTTTTTCCCTGTTCATGGAAATAATTGTGCAGGTCAATGCCTTTCAAAAACTGTATGCCTTGCATTGATTATTTCAGTACAGGCAGCCTATTTCATTACAGGGGAACTTTCATCTTATATTAACTTTATTTCATAAGTTTAAATGATGCAACATAATTATAACTCTCTGTGAAATACTTCTCAAAGCTATTCCAGTCGTCAGATATTGCTCTGTAAAGAACTCACGTGACTTCCTCTCTTCATGTTCTGAGGCAATATTCTTGCCGCACAGTAACCTGAAAGCTCCCTCCTCGGCGTTGGAGTTCCTCCCCCAGGACCAGCACATCGATCCTCATAACAGGTGCGCACATTCAGGAGGGGGTGTACTTTGCTTAAGATTGACGGGCAAGCATTGTTAAAGCACTGCCTCTCACGCACAACGTAACAAAGATGGCAGCGGTTTACTACTTAAAAATGTTCAAATTTAAATCCACAAAAGGACAGTATCACAGGCAACCACAACGATTACACTGTATTCAATATGCTACGTGGACTATGGCTAACAACCATACGCTTACACATTGGCTGATGATAGTTCTGCTTTAATGAAAACAAGTAGGTGTAATTTTTTGCTTCTGGCATCCCCTAAGGAATAAACCAAAATGATGTGAGAGGCTCTGAGCACGAACAAAAGCACAATGGCCGGTTCTCCGACAAGTCAACACTCAAGAGCATCACATTTTAGCTCTCTAGTGCCATTACAGAGTAGAAATTTCCACATACATATTACACTAATCCCACCCATAAGGGCGGTCCAGTACCAAAATGATGGAAAAGACCCCTCTGCACAGAAAAACCAGCTAACCCCAGGCATACATTTCAGCCTTTCCTGGGCCTCGTCTGTGAAGTGTAGCCGGCTTCCCTAGGCACTGAGAGCAAGGGGTCCACGTCAGGATTACCCTTTACACTTAGGGAGAGACCCTAAGTGTTTCACAGAAACAAACCAAAAATGATGAGAGAGGCTCTGGGCACGAGCAACAGCACAATGGCCTGTTCTCCAGCTATTCACCGCTCAAGAGCATCACATTTTAGCTCTCTAGTGCCATTATGGAGGAGAAATTCCCACATACATATTAGACTAATCCCGCCCATAAGGACAGTCCAGTACCAAAATGATGGGCAAGTTCACTTTGCACGAAAAAACCAACTAACCCCAAATGTACGTTTCAGCCTTATTTGGGTCTTGTCAGTGTGGTGCAGCTGGCTTCCCTAGGCACTGAGAGCAAGAGGTCCATGTCTGGCTTACCCTTTACACTTAGGGAGAGACCCTAAGTGTTTCACAGAAAAGTGCCAAAAATGATGCAAGAGGCTCTGAGCACAAACAAAAACACAATGGCCTGTTCTCCAGCTAGTCACCGCTCAAGAACATCACATTTTAGCACTCTAGTAGCATTACAGAGGAGAAATCTCCACATACATATTAGACTAATCCCACCCATAAGGGCAGCTCAGTACCAAAATGATGGACAAGACCCCTCTGCACGGAAAAACCAGCGAAACCCAGACATCTGTCTCAGCCTTATTTGGGTCTCGTCAATAAAGTGCAGCTGGCTTTCCTAGGCACTGAGAGCAAGGGGTCCACGTCTGGATTACCCTTTACAGTTAGGGAGAGACCCGAAGTGTTTCGCAGAAAAGTGCCAAAAATGATGTGAGAGGCTCTGAGCACGAACAAAAGCACAATGGCCTGTTCTCCGACTAGTCACGGCTGAAGAGCATCACATTTTAGCTCTCTAGTGCCATTACAGAGGAGAAATTTCCACATACATATTAGACTAATTCCGCCCATAAGGGCGGTCCAGTACAAAAATGATAGGCAAGTCCCTTCTGCACAGAAAAAACAGCTAACCCCAGACATACGTTTCGGCCTTATTTGGGCCTCACCGGTGACATGCAGCTGGCTTCCCTAAGCACTGAGAGCAAGGGGCCCACGTCTGGATTTCCCTTTACACTTAAGGAGAGACCCTAAGGGTTTTGCAGAAAAAAGCCAAAAATGAGGTGAGAGGCTCTGAGCACGAACAAAAGCACAATGGCCTGTTCTCCTTCTAGTCACCGCTCAAGAGCATCACATTTTAGCTCTCTAGTGCCATTACAAAGGAGAAATTTCCACATACATATTAGACTAATCCCGCCCATAAGGGCGGTCCAGTACCAAAATGATGGGCAAGTCCCCTCTGCACGGAAAAACCAGCTAACCCCTAACATACATTTCGGCCTTATTTGCGCCTCATCAGTGAATTGCAGGTGACTTCCCTAGGCACTGAGAGCAAGGGGTATAAGTCTGGATTACCCTTTACACTTAGAGATAGACCCTAAGTGTTTTTCAGAAAGAAGCCAAAAATGATGTGAGAGGTTTTGAGCACAAATAAAAGCACAAACGTCTGTTCTCTGGCCAGTCACCACTCAAGAGCATTATATTTTAGCTCTCTAGTGCCATTACAGAGGAGAAATTTCCACATACATATTAAACTAATCCCACCCATAAGGGCGATCCAGTACCAAAATGATGAGGAAATCTATCCTGTTCAGAAAAACCAGCTAACCACAGACATACATTTCAGTCTTATTTGAGCCTCATCAGTCAGGTGCAGTAGGCTTCCCTAGGCACTGAAAGCAAGGGGTCCACGTCTGGATTACCCTTTACACTTAGGGAGAGACCCTAAGTGTTTTGCAGAAACAAGCCAAAAATGATGTGAGAGGCTCTGAGCACAAACAAAAGCACAATGGCCTGTTCTCCGGCTAGTCACCGCTCAAGAGCATCACATTTTAGCTCTTTAGTGCCATTACAGAGGAGAAATTTCCACATACATATTAGACTAACCCTGCCCATAAGGGTGGTCCAGTACCAAATGATGGGCAAGTCTCCTCTGCATGGAAACACTTAGGGTCTCTCCTTAAATGTAAATGGTAATCCAGACATGGACCCCTTGCTCTCAGTGCCTAGGGAAGCCAGCTGTACATCACTGGGAGGTCCAAATAAGGCCGAAACGTACGTCTGGGGTTAGCTGTTTTTTTTCCTTGCAGCGGGGAGTTGCCCATCATTTTAGTACTGGACTGCCCTTATGGGAGGGATTAGTTAAATATATATGTAAAAATTTTTCCTCTGTAATAACTCTAGAGAGCTAGAATGTGATGCTCTTTAGTGGTAACTAGATGGAGAACAGGCCATTGTGCTTTTGTTCATGCTCAGACTCTCTCACATCATTTTTGGCTTGTTTCTGCGAAACACTTAGGGTCTCTCCCTAAATGTAAGGGGTAATGCAGACGTGGATCCTTTGCTCTCAGTGCCTAGTGTAGCCAGCTGCATCTCACTGACGAGGCCCAAATAAGGCCGAAACGTACGTCTGGGGTTAGCTGTTTTTTCTGTGCAGAGAGGACTTGCCCATCATTTTGGTACTGGATTGCCCTTATGGGCGTGATTAGTCTAATGTGTATGTGGAAATTTCTCCTCTGTAAAGGCACTAGAGAGCTAAAATGTGATGCTCTTGAGCAGTGAATAGCCGGTGAACAGGCCATTGTGCTTTTGTTCGTGCTCAGAGCCTCTCACATAATTTTTGGCTTGTATCCCCTAAGGAATGTCAACCCATACCAATAGGGTACCATTATACATAAATGAACATTAGCTAATGAATGCAGAAGGAAATTCCATACTTTTCAAAGTTTCAGTACATTAGAAGTGAAGTAAATGTAAAACAAAAAGCATTTTCCTTTAGCTCCACCTTCTGGAAACATTATGTATGCCAGGTTAGGGGTAGAAAGAAATGTGACCCATTATTTGATGTTTTGGGTTATCTTATTTCCAAAATAGTGTTCTTTGTCTCCCTTTTCTTTATTTCTCTAGTTGTTGCAACCATTTTAGTACAGGGAAGTCATGTTTGGGGGGAGGGTGACAAAAAAACAAAAATTAGAAATTGCAGTTGGTGTCATTGTTTGCTACTCCCATCCTCTACAGTATTGTCAACTCATACCAACAGTGTTCCATTTTTACCATAGTAACTAATAGATCTCGTAGGAAATTTCATTGTTTTCATAGATTTTGCTATATTTGAAGGAGTGAAATATAAAAAAATAAAATGTTTGTTTGTCCTTTTGTATAGTTATAGAACTAGTTTAGGGTATTTTTTTATGTAACCAATGAAATGTGCATTTTTGTTCATACAGTTGAAATACCATTTTGTGCTGCTGTTAATCAGGGGTGTGCGCAGCCCAAACATAAAATGTTTTGAAAACGTAACATCATAGCTTCCCGAGCAATAAAAAAATATAGTCCTCGTATAGCACCCTGAGAAAAGCTGAAATTGTATCCAGTGAGCAGGGTACAAAAAATTCCCCATAACCTCTGGCACTGAAACGATCAATGAACATAGCAAGAAACATGAACCTTGACTTTGTCTTTATTGTGTAAAACAGTCCATTCCTTAAGAATGGAAACAGTGGTGTAATTACTCATTGGAGAGACCTAGTGCAAAATGTATTATGTCCTCCTTGACACACAAATATTCTCAAAGGGGTGTAACTCTAAACTATTGTGCCCTGGAGCTAATGATCCCCCTTGGAGGTCAGGCCCAGTCACAACTTCACCCCCTGTAGTTACACATCTGGATGATAAAAATGTCCCCAATGTAATGTATTGCAATGCACTGGAGGTATCGCTAGCATTCAAGGGATTAAAGGGATAGTAATGTTTCACACACAAACAAACAAAAAAAAAAAAAAAAAAAAAGCAGATCCAATTAATCCTTATAGTATGTGGGCCATGGAGAGTGTTATTTTAATACTGTCCGAGTTGTGAATGATAAAGTACCCCCTCCCGTCCCTTTTACTGATTTAACACTACTTGCCTAAGAGCAGCAACACTGTCCAGATGGATCACAGAGAGGGACAATCTTCAGTGAACATAAGGGAAAATCTGTCAAGGGGGTCAGGATTTTCCTTATGCTCACAGTAAGAAGATTGTCCCTTGCTGAGAGCTGTCCAGACATGGGACCAGATTCCACATTCTAACAACTTTGTGTTTACTGATAAAGTGTATATTCCTCTGCAGAGAGACAGAAGTGATTGTTATATGCTAAGCATCACAGCTATTACGGTTTGCTCAATAACACAGGAACATCCAGCAAGACCACAGGGCCAGATCAAAATCAGTCAACAGCATGGATTCCAGCCAGGAACTGTATTTTGACCAGGGCCAGATTTCCTACTAGGCAAAGCAGGTAACTGCATACAGGTTCTGAGGGGTATCTTATCTGTGCTGGCCACTCCCACATACTAAGAAAGCTTCAAGTACTCTGTTTTTTTGGAAGCCTGGTTATTTAACGGTTTACAGACCAAATCACTGATCATAATTTAACCCCTTGGATGCTACAGAGGTCTCCGGTGCATAGACCTCCCTTGCAACCAAGCAGTTAAGCACGTTCTTTTTTCTTGTTATAGGGTAAAATATTGTGTGTCAGGCAGAAGTGGGTAGGGCTAGAGTCTTATAAGCAGCAGGGTGTGTGGCTATGTGTAGAACAAAGGGTGCTGTGGCAATTCAGGATGTAAACCCGGCTCTGATTTAAAATTTCCACTCGCCACTAGCCAATGGTAGGTGAAAATTTAGCCCTGGCGGCTTGCAGTGGAGAGTAACTTTTGATGTTTGGCTAGTAGCCAAGGACTTCAAGTTTTAAGCCAATATATAATTATATTATTTACACAATATCTGATGTTGCCTGTATTTGCTGCAACAGTATCTTTATAATACACAATAGGCTTTACCACTCTGATGAGACTATCCATATAGAGAAGACAACTTAGGATCATCTAACACTTCTCATATTGGTCAAATGTCTCTAACAAGCTACAGACAGCAGAAAACAAACACAAGAAAATTAAATCCTGCTAGACAGATGAACCCTTTGAGTGTCAGAGGGATATCCAATGCATTGGATACCCTCTGGCACTCAAAGGGTTAAGATCCACTTATTCCTACAGCACAGTTACCCTTTAAATTCCAGGGGTACGTAATGTATTGTGCACCCCCTCTGACACTCAAAGAGTTAAAGAAGGATTTTTTTTATTTATTTGAGCAATTCTGGAGGTAAAAGAATCGCACCTTCTGGAACACTTAAAAATTCTCATCAGATTAAATTGGGTGTTTAACACCTTCAATGCCAGAGAGGTTGCTTTGAAATGCAATCAAGGGGGATAAAAGTCCAATTTATATCAATAGAAACTCTGTGAATTTTTGTTTGTTCCCCATGTGGCAGCTGGTGTGCTTCAGAATTGCTTCATTTTCTTAGGCCATCAGCCTTTCCTTAAAGGGGAAGTACAACCTAGGTATAAGTAAAGCATATTACGTTTAACAGCTGTGTTTAACTAGGTGTACATCATTTATATAGTAGTCTGGTTTGTTTTTCTAATTATATCAGATCCAATGTAATACATATATTGCATTAGGTTTTCCCCTCTACCTGTGTTAGGGTCCCTCATTGTCCCACTGATAGCACACACAATATAAAAATGGCTCCAATAGAAAATAAGAAAAGGTTTTTATTTTAGGTTACTCTCCAGAGCTGCATCTATATACAGACACAATTACAAAAAAAAGTCAGTAAAGGAGAAAGAAAAGGGCCGGGAGTTGTGGTCTCGATCTGCTGTGGTGAGTCCAAGGATGCTCAGATGTCCTTAATGACTTCCTCTAGCTCCTCCTTACAGTACATGTGAAATTTCTTCCCGGGCTCTACCGTAGCAAGCTGTGGGGGAGGTAAAGGGGGGATATGTCAGTACAGGCTGATAGGAAGAGAGGGGGGAGATGGGATGAGCAGCTGCAGTGAGTATGATGGATGTCAGCAAGGAATCTCTGCTGCTGCAATACCCCAAATATAGCCTCCTGCCACCAGAATAGCTCACTGGACAGCACCCCCTCCCCATGCATAGTGAAATGATCTGTCCTGCTCCCTCTAACATGCTGGGGGGAAACAGAGCAGAGATCCCCACATTGGGAAAGGAATCTGCCCCCACTTCCTCAACAAGCCAGGAAATTCAAGAGAGAAAGCATGATATGCATTCAATGGGTTACAAGCCCTATTTAACCCTTTGGGTGCCAAAGAGGAATTCAGCAAATTGCCTTGGATATCTCTCTGGCACTTAAAGGAATAGTAATGTTTCAGTGCGAGCAAAGCTGCAATCGTTCCTTGCAGTGCATACTACTGACCCGTTATTTTAGTAATGTTGAAATTGTGCTATATTCTCCGAAACAATATTATAAATTGTCCCCCCTCACATCCATTTTCAGTATGCCAGGCCGCATCCTCTGAGATCTGAAATCTGGTCACATGACAGATTGCTACGAGGAACAATCTGCCTCCATTCACTATAGGGAAAACCCTGCCCCCTCTTGTCGATGGAGGGAAGGATTTTCCTTATACTTAAAGATCGTCCCACACTGCTATCTGCTTCAAGCTTTGGGGCATGAAGACTGATGTAAGTATAAGGGGCGTGAGGGGAACAATTTATAATATTATTTCAGAGAATATAGAGTGATTTCAGCATTAATAAAGTAACAGATATGCAGTTTGCGCTACAAGGAAGGATTGCAGCTTTGTTCACACTGAAACACTACTATCTATTTAAAGGCTTAAATCAAAGGAAATTCTAGAATTTTTTGTGTGTCCTGTGTGACAGATGGTTTGCCTGACCACTGATCCACATTTGTGCATGTGTGACAGGGAACAGAATGTATGGAAAGGAGATGGAAAAATATGAAAGTTGTTTTCAGTGTCCAGAGGTGTTTGTTCTTGTACTAGATTATGAGGGGCATGTACTGAAGATGGGATCATGGGACCATAATAAAATTATATACATTAAATAGTATTTTGTAATGTTAAAATACACCCGCTAGTATAAAAGTCTTTGCAGAAAGTGCATGTAAAATATAGGATGCAAAATATGGAAATTTCTTCTCGTGTCACAAAAATAAATGGTAGTCACATTAAGCTGTATAGCTGACAATTTGTGTAGTAAATGATCACCATTGAGCATCAATAATACATGTCCCTCTGAGTGTTAGGGAGACTGATTACTGATTAGAAGCTACGAGTTTGGGGGCAAACCAACTGCACTAAAAATTTAAATGGGGTTTTTCATACCTTGAATGCTGGATCTTCGATGCATTGCCAAGCAATGCATTGGAGAGCTGTCTTCCATTCAGTGGTTTAACCCTTTGAATTCCAGAGGGGTGTGCAACACTTTGCAATGCATCGCACACCCCACTGGTGCTCATAGGGTTAAAGATCTGTCACTTTGTAACAAATTTTAAAAGAACTTCCAAAATCATCCATATTTGTTAGACATTTTGTATTTAACCTGATGGTTTGTAAGATTTGTCTATATGTCAATTAGTGTTAACCTGCCAGGCATGCCTGCCAGATGAGAGACATTCCACACTACTCTACATTACCAACTGCAACTCCCTGCCAGCTAGTACTAGCAGAGCCGCAAAAGCGATATTGGAAAAGAATTACTTAATTGGAATGGTCTACAAAGTGTGCCTGGTTTGCAAGCACACTTTGTAGACCGGTCCAATTAAGTAATTATTTTCCAATATTGCTATTGCAGCTCTGCTGAAGAGGTGCCTTGTGTCGGCCGACACGGATCTCCTGCTGTCAGCTTTACAGCTGACATAAGGGGGGGGGGGGACTTTAGATGCAAATATCTCTCAAACCATAAAGGTTTGAGGGACAGGATTTTCACCACATAATTTATTTTTTTACTGTACTGTACTGTACTGTTTTTACAAAACATGTTTATGGGACATTACTGTTCCTTTAACCTGACAAATAATAGGCTAACATAAATAAATTATTTGAAAGTTTTTTAAAAAAAAGTAACAGTTCCAATTTAACCCTTTGAGTGCCAGAGAGGTTGTAAAGCGTTGGATAACTCTCTTTCGCTCAAAGCGTTAAAATCCTCATTTAATTCAACTGGATTTTTTTTTTTTAGTTGTCCCCTAAGTTGCAGCTGGTTTACCAGAGAATCACTCCAGATATTTTTAGTCCATCTGCTACCCAAGACAGGAATGACACAGTGCCATCGAGCAACACACAGTACTAATAATTACACACGTGCACAGGAACAATAAATAAATATATACCTCGATGTTTGTCGCATTCAGCTTTTCTTCCATCACTTGCTTTAGAATGGTGAGGGACGACTTAATGGCTTCCTTCAGAGTCATGGACTTAAAAATAAAGCAAGGCCATTGTGTTACTTTGCCAGCCAACAGCAGTCTGTAACATTACCCACTGAGTACCAGTGGGTTTGTTAAACGCTACAAAGCGATGCATTGCTCGCTACAATTTTCACCCTGTCATATAGGGACACAGTATGCAAAGATGGTACAAAAAGTATACAATGTAATCCATTTATAAATATAAAAATGCCCACAATGTAGCTTCATTTAATTTCTTTTAGAATACCTAAAATGAAACTAGGCTATATAATTTTAAATATCATGTATTTCTAACTAATTGGTAATACAGAAACAAATAAAATAACATGTATTAATATGCTTGTGTGTGTAATCCCTTAAACACAATCCTAAACTTGCATTTTTATGTCCTACTAGTGTAAAAGCCCGTGTACATGGGCCAAGGTCCAGGTGATGTTAACCCTTTGCGTACCCCTCTGGCACTCAAAGGGTTAAAAGGCCGTCCTGCTCTGCGTCCTGCTGTCGATGCAGTCATGCACTGTAGAGATTGGCCGAAAGCACAGAATGCTCCCAGCACAGAACTCCTAGCCCTCCTACACCTCCCAGCATTCTGTGCGTTCAGGCAGTCTCTACTGCGCATGACGGCTTCTGACAAACATCCTAGCGAATTATTATATAGGATATTGACGTCATTTGGTTAATTTAATTTGTATTTGAAATGAGACAAGAGCTAATGCTGTTAAGTTACTATGATTAGTACCTACTGCTCTTGTATTCAGAATCCTGGTACCTTATCTCATCCCATTTACAAAAAATACGGCACTAGTATCTTTGAGGCCCCTAAAATCAAGATTGATATGATAATTATATGATATGAGCCCTGGAAAGTGTCTGCTGCATAGAATTCATATAAGACTATGTTTTAGTCCTCAGAAAACAAATTAAGAATATTCACATATACTAGCAAAGTATGGGGTATTAAATGCAAATACACCCCAGTTTATTTTTAGGTGTTTGTCTTCACTTGTTTGTTACATGTGCTTGGTAAATTGTTTCCGATTTACTCCCCACAGGAAATGTTATCTACATCATTTCCTGAGAGGTGTCTGTTATTCACCCCACAGACCAGAGACAGATTAAGCACTGCATAGCTTGAGGTTGCTTCCCGCTGACACTGAATTGCAGAGTCTAAATGAACTGTTGTCATTCACAAGGATTAGACACAATCCTTGTGACTCCAGCAGCTAAATAATTAATGCACCCTATCATCATCATCATCATTGTGTAGGGATAAAAGAGTGAGTTGGGTGGTCTTCACCCGGCAATAAAACTGCTATATTATCTACTACACCATAAGGGACAAATAAAAATTCCCATGCACGTGAATAGAGCTTTTTAACCCCTTAACGACCCTTGACGGTCACAGCACGACAAGGGTCGATCTGACTGAACGACCCATGACGTACCATGACCATCATGGAATTGAAAGAAAGAAAGAAAAAAAAATGCTCTGTGGTCCTTAACGGACTGCGCCGATCAGTCGGTTGTTAAGGGGTTAACACCTTGAAAGCTATAGAGGTCACCAATGCGAGATCTTGCTAGCATGCTTTGTCCCCTTTTGGTGCAGTTGGCTTATTTCAGAATAA
Organism: Rhinophrynus dorsalis; assembly: GCA_037306005.1. Taxonomy (NCBI): domain Eukaryota; kingdom Metazoa; phylum Chordata; class Amphibia; order Anura; family Rhinophrynidae; genus Rhinophrynus; species Rhinophrynus dorsalis. The sequence continues at coordinate 295,508,189 of CM074719.1, forward strand.
CTCCAGTTTGTGTTTATGAACACGGGCCAAAGAGCTGTATTCAATAAGATGAAGAGATAAAATTCTAGAGCAAACCTACTACATCATAAGGCAAAAAGGACAATTTCCGTTTGTTTAAATAAGGTGCTTAACCCCTTGAAATGTAGAGAGGTCTCCAATGCATTGAAAACTGATGCATTGGGAGACCTCTGGAACTGAAGGGGTTTTACAGTCCCATTAAAGAGACAGCACCAAAAAACTCTGGTGATTTTGAAAGCTTTTTACAAAATGAGATATATGTTGTATTAGCCATTTTCATATGTAGAAAACTAGTTTTTCAGTTATTTAGATTATAGATTGTGCTAATTATGGCATACCATGAAGACACTTCTTGTCTTAGCCCTTCACTACCTCCACCACTGACACTAGCCCTTTCAGGGAGGCCAGGAATACACTTCTTTGTCCTAGCCCTACCCTACCTCCCTCACTGACACTCCCCCTTTTAGTCCTAGGGGTGCTGAGCAATGCATGGGCTTATGTCAATGAATGAGAAAGGTAATGCAGGGCTCAGACAGGAAGTGCCTGCATGGCATGCCTTAACTCTTTGTGTGCAAGAGGGGTACGCAACTCACTGTTTTGCAATGTGTTGCATACCTCTCTGGCACTCAAAGGGTTAATTAGTAGAATAAAATAATCAAAAATTTGTTTTCGAAATAAAAAAACGTCAGTACAACATAAAGCGCTTTCAAAATGATGAAACTTGTATTATTTGACAGTGTCCCCTTTAAGTGTCAGAGGTATCCATGCATTGCAAAACACTCACAGGGTTAAATCGATGGGAATTTGGGGAATATTTATTTGTTCTTTATGGTGCAGTTGGTTTGTTCCAGAATTGCTCTGCTTTGGCTTATTTGATATTGTTCATAGTTACTAAGTAGAACATCTTCCTTGATCTAGACCAGCAGACAGTGTGCTTGTTACTGAGAACCTTGTTCTAATTCTACATAATAATTTGCTAGGATGTTTGTCAGACGCCGTCATGTGAAGTAGAGACTGCCCGAATGCACAGAATGCTGGGAGTTCTGTGCTGGGAGCATTCTGTGCTTCCGGGCAGTCTCTACAGTGCATGACAGCGTCAGCGGCAGGACGCAGAGCAGGACCGGCCTCTTAACCTTTGAGTGCCAGAGGGGTACGCAACACATTGCAGAGAAATGCGTTCGCTGCGTACCCCTCTGGCACTCAAAGGGTTAACACCACCCGGACCTTGGCCCATGTACACGGCTTTTACACTACTGCATTATAATATCCTGATGTGCCCTAACTTAGACAAACAATTGTGTGTGTGGAACCTGTTTGTCTAACAAACTCAATGTGTCTTATTCAGCAAGCTAGACTGATACAATTCTGGAGCAGAACAATAACACATAGGAGGAAAATGAAAAGTCCCATTTATTTTAACCCCTTGAGTGCTAGAGAGGCCTGCAATGTATTGCAAAGAAATGTGTTGGAGACGTCTCTAGCATTCAAGGGGAGAAAAAAAGCCCCTTTTAAACCAACGAGAATTTATACAACTTATTTCAACCAAGTGTTGAACTTGGTTTACTCCAGAATTGCAACTGTCTAGCTTCATGAACGAGGCTCAGTGTTTGATATACTTCAGCACGGCTGCTCTTTTGCTCTTACCTTGTGATATACCTCCTGCAGTGAGCTCTGAGCTCCTTCAGATGCTGAACCTATGGCCCGGGCATCACACTGCACAAAGGTTCCTGAAGGGTCCATGTGGAATCTGCATGAAGGAAGACATGTATACTGTTTACAAAGGGCATAGTAACATTGATATATGAAGAAAATGCATACTATCAGCACTAGAGAGCTTCGATTCCACATCTCAGTACTTACAGCTGAGGTCCCTTTTCATCGGCTCCTCCAAACAGTAATGCTACACCAAAAGGCCGACTCTGAAACACATGAGAAAAGACTGAGACACATGTTGAGTAATTCTAAAGGCAAACCAAATGCACTACAGGGGAGTAAAAACTTTCCATTGATTTCAATGAGACTTTTAACCCCTTGAATTCCACACAATGGAGACCACTCTAGCATTCAGGGGATTAAAATCACCATCTAAAATCAGTGGGAATGTGTATTTGTGCCCTATGGTGCATTTATTTTGCTCCAGAACTGCTTTACTTTGTCTTTATACAGACAAGTCGTTGAATAGGAGGTTGAGAGTTAGGAACAAATATACACAGATGTAGGTGCACGCAGAGAGAGATGGGAGGATATGGTGCACACATCGGGAGGCGCAGGTACACCAAGAGAGAAAGGAAGGGAAGGGGAGGGACAAGGCGCTGGTGCACCGAGAGGGAAGGGGAGGGACGAGGCACAGGTACACCAAGAGAGAAAGGAAGGGAAGGGGAGGGACAAGGCGCAGGTACACCAAGAGGTAAGGGGAGGGATGAGGCACAGGTGCACGGGGGACGAGGCGCAGAGAGGGAAGGGGGACGAGGCGCAGGTGCGCAGAGAGAGAAGGGGGACGAGGCGCAGGTGCGCAGAGAGAGAGAAGGGGGATGATGCGCAGGTGCGCAGAGAGAGAAGGGGGACAAGGAGCAGGTGCACAGAGAGGGAAGGGGGACGAGGTGCAGGTGTGCAGAGATGGAAGGGGGACGAGGCGCAGGTGCGCAAAGAGGGAAGGGGGCGAGGTGCAGGTGCGCAGAGAGGGAGGGGGAAAAGGATTGAGAGGGTCCGGTGCACACAGAGGGAGGCCTGAAAGGTGCAGCTGCACATAGAGCAGGTAGGAGGGATTTAAGTTGCAGGTGCACACAGAGCCAGGTGCCACACACAAGAAACATATACAAACAGAGAAAGGAAAGAAGGATATACAAACCAGGAGTTATCAAAGTGTTGGGATGGATACAAGATGCAGGTGCACACAGAGCAAGGGGAGGGTTGGGAAGGTGACAAGATCCATTTTATCTGTGTGCACTGGAGTAATGAGAGATGCACATAATAATATATTATATAAAATAAGCCTCCACTTACCATGGCTCCAGGATCGGCATCCTCCTCTCCGAACTGCAGTGCTAGGTTAGAGACAGCCTGTGTGACACTTTCTACAGTCATGGTCTCATTGTAAGTGAACCAGTGATTCTGAATAAGCACAAGAAAGACTCACTGAAAACTACACATTGCATTATATGGGCTTATTAAACCCAACAAACACAGCAAGAGAAAGATGACATGTTCATGTCCACTCAAACCATTCATTACTGAAAAACATCCAGAGCTCTCGATACCTGGGTCTCAACTCGGGCTTTGTCGATTAAAGTCTTTGCATCTGCGATCAATCCGCTCATGGCACAGCCTGTGGGATGGAACAAACACTATCACAAGGGGTGAAGGGGAGAATATATTGGGCCATATGTATAGAAACAAAGTGTTTCTATACATATGGGAATAAATATGATTACCCACTAAGGCTTTTTAATCCCTCAAATTAAAGCAATGCACTGGAGAACTCTCTAGCATTCATGGGGCTAAAAGGTTCCAGTTAAATCAGTGGAAGTTTTATTTGTTCCTCATGGTACATTTGGTTTGCTCCAAAACTGTGCCTTCTTTGCACCAACACATATGGCCCCTTATATTCTTCATAAATATCCTATCCTATATAATAATTCACTATGATGTTTGTCATGATGCAGTCATGCTCAGTAGAGACTGCCCGAGTTCGGACAGTCTCTACTGCGCATGATTGCATTGCGTCAGTGAGGCAACACAAGACTGCATCGCATGGAGCAGGGAGGTAGCGTAGCGGCCTCTTAACCCTCTGAGTGCCAGAGGGGTACGCAACGCACTGCAAAGCAATGCGTTGTGTACCACTCTGGCACTCAAAGGGTTAACATTACCAGACCTTGGTCCGTGTACACGGGCTTTTACACTAGCATGTAATAATGCTTTTCCCCTGGATACTGAAGACACTTCCATCACATTACTTTTCAGTGTGATTGAGACATTTCTATCATCTAAGATGCTCCCAGTGGGTAAAAATAAACAAACAAAAAAAAAAATTATTTGGTGTGAGGGTGTGTATTATGGTTTGTTGTCTAATGTCACTTATGTTCAGTGGATGCAAGAACTGTTTCCATCATATGAACTCTTAAAACGTGTGACAGAACTGTAGCAGCCCTCTACTATTCTGTCATCTGATGTTTTATTAACCTTCTCCTGTGTTCCACCAATGATAAGGACATAGGAGATGCATGTCTGATGCCCGGCCCAAGTGACCACTAGACAATATTAATGGCGGGGGTATCCTTTTAAAAGGTCGCACTCAAAAGTGTGTGCGGCTAATTGACTGAGTAACCACGTAGCCATAATAAAAATGGCAACATGAAAATCTCGCCCTGCATAAAAGCGCAAGGTTCTCATATCGCCTCTTTTTAAAAGTCGCTACCTTCAATTTACTGGCCGCTGCATGCAAGTGCATATAAAGGGCAGCATATCACCCTACAACTCCCATCATCTTTACCTTGTCTGGTCGTTCAATTGCACTTCACAACTGCCCTGAACATTGCTTTGGTTGAGTGCCAGAGGAGCAGTGAATGAGCAATGCCCCCGCACTGTCTCCCCACTCAGCTTCGCCCTGTCACCTGGCACTCAACCAAAGTAATGTTCAAGGCAGTTGTGAAGTGCAATTGAACCACCAGACAAGGTAAGGATGATGGGAGTTGTAGTGTAATATGCTGCTCGTTATATGAACTTGCATGCTGCGGCCAGTAAATTGAAGGTAGCGACTTTTAAAGAAGCGACATGAGACCCTCGCACTTTTATGCAGGGAGAGATTCTCTGCATTTTTATTACGGCGACATGGTTACTCTGTCAATTGGTCGCATGCTCTTTTGCGTGAGACCTTTTAAAACTAAACCAATGGTGGGCACCCACCTGGGTTGGCCATTTATTGGAGGGTTGCAATGAGCATCGCAATCTGCACACCACTTATGCAAAAGGTCTGAAGGAGACCCATTAGGCTACAGCCTTTACTCGCTCAATCTTTACACAGGGCCGCAGTAAAATTCAACATGGTTGACTTTGGGGAACTCACACAAGGCGATAGTTGCCCGTGTGAAAGGCACTATAGCCCAGCATAGGATGTAACAAACTGGCAACATACCACAATATTGATGCATTTGTGTCACCCATGCCAAAGGGGTATTAGGCAGAGTAGGGAAATGTGTAGGGCATCAAATTTTGAGGGGTGCCTTAGCCCTGATGACCACACCCACCGTACTTGGCCAAAAATCCATTCTCCTGGCACCTGATTTATTGTCAATTTTATATACTCCTATACTTGTCAATTATTTAAAGGCTTAGTAGACATGAGTAAACAAGAAGTTTCATAAATCATTGTTTTAAATGGGATAATGCACATGGGTGACTTCTACAGTTACAAGCATTTTCTACAGAAATCTTGAGTTCCTGCAACATGTTGCAACTAAGTTTCTGCAACAAAGACACCCATTTAAAGTAGGAATAAGAGCAATGTATGGCTTGTGTCTCCTAGGTTAATAGTTATTTTATGTGCCAGGCATTAGTGGATGGACATGTGGTACCTAAAATGTAAACCTGAACCTGAGAGGCTTGTATGTAGTCTTGCAAGAAAGCGGTGGATTATTACCTATATGAGCATCTATTTCTACAATCTTTTCAATGCTGCTCGGCTCCATCAGTGGTGAAGTGATCCTCTTTTCAACTGCCAGACATACCCCCTCAGATGTCTGGATCCCGATTGCTGTGGAGCCAAGCTGAAAGCAGATAGGAGGTTATACAGGAAACAGTAACTCACACAATAACATTGAGTAGCTATATGGGACATTCCCAATAAACAGGCCTCATATTCAAGATGATGAAGTGACAACATGCAAGCACACTAAGGGATTTATGTAGTAATAAAGGGTGGTCAATGATAGGCCCTCCAGCTTCTACTGGACTAAAAAGCCCATAACCCAATGTCAGTCTCTGGTATCTGGCATTGTTTCATCATTACCAAATGTGGATCATCTCTTGTAGTACATTAGAACTCTGCTCAGCAGTACAGATCATTGGCTTTTGAATAGCGGTTTCATGCATGTTATTAATCTCTTTGGGGGTTACCAAGTGTACACCATGGGCTGTGAGTGAAAAGTAAAAGAGGAGCAATTCTGGAGCAAATTAATTGCATTGTATGTTACAAATGACAGTCTTCAATTACTTAAATGAGGCTTTTAACCCCTTGAACGCTAGAGAGGTCTCCAACTCATTGCTCCACAATGCGTTGGAGAGCTGTGTAACATTCAAGAGGTTAAAGCGGAACTACCACCTTTAAGAAAGATGTCCCCAAATAATTCCTCATCTGCTGACTAGCTGCTCATTAGCACTAGTCGCCAGAATTATTACCTCCTTAAGGCGAATTATACCCTGCTCCGGGACTGACAGGCAGGACGGAGCGCAGACATCTTTTCATAGTGAAATCTGCGCGCCTGCGCTGTCACTCCCTTTTGGAGCCGAACGGCTCCTAGCAACGCCTCCTAGAGCCGCCTGGGACTGACAGCACAGTCGCCACTATGGAAAGCGGTCCGCGCTCCATCCTGCCTGTCAGTCCCGTAGCAGTGGATCATTCGCATTAAGGAATTAATAATTCTGGTGACTAGAGCTAATCAGCAGCTAGTCTCCAGATGAGGAATTCTTTGGGGACATCTTTCGTAAAGGTGGTAGTTCCGCTTTAAAAGCACAATAATAGGAATTCAAGGAATTTGGATTTGTTGACTGTGGTACTGTTGGTTTGCTCTCCTGTTTTCTTTCTACATACAGCCCCCACAAAAAGACAACCAACAGACCTCAAACTGTTGGATTAAAACACACATTAACTCACACAGTGAAGTGTATGGTAATGACATCTGCACAATGCAGAGCCCTGAAAACTCCCTTGGCTGTGTGATGCTTTCACTTCGAAAGCCCAACTATGTTCACTTTCACTTTCTGTTCCAGCACAAATGTTGTTTAAGCCTTTATGTAAAAAAGGTATCCAACACAATGCATTACAACACACTGGATACCTCTGCTGCACCCAAAGGGTTAATATTTGTGGGTAACAAACAAAAATTGAGAATGACGGGCCAACCAATTACCTTTATGGCTTCAATCGCATACTCAACTTGGAAGAGCCGGCCCTCTGGAGAGAAGGTGTTGACCCCCCTATCAATGAATAGAAGAGCAGATTGCAAGTATGAGAAAAACATTCCTATTACAGTGATGTCATTTTACAGTTCTCCTGCATACTCCATCAGATCCCAATACAACCTCTTCTATGGTCAAGTACTAAACATAGCCCTAAATGACTGTGAACATCTCTATAAACCTTTGTACGACTGATTACACGTAACAGATATTAATCCAGGGGCAACACGAATTTCAGGAGCCACTGAAGGGTTCTCTTTGTATAGATGTATATAAAATCCACTGGAAATGTAGGAGTCAGAGGGTCTGCGAGATGTACAGTGGGACAACGCAACCCTGCACAGGCTCGACACATGGTTCAGCGTATCCCTGGGCAGCCTCACCCCCCCCCCCCAGATGTGCATAAATCATCTCATATCTTGGTTATTGCAACCCTCACCTAATCAATCTCCCTCTTCCCCAGCTGTCCTCACACCAGTTTGTTTTGAGTTCTTTTGCCAGGTTAACCTTCCTCTCTTCTTTCTTTACTAACAATTCTCCTCTTTCCAACCCCTGCACTGGATTGCTTGTTCCATCTAAAATCAAATTCAAAAATCCATTTTCTAACATTCAAAGCACAGAACAACACTACTTTCTGTATTTCTACTCTACTCCAGATACACCCCAAACCATTTACTTGGTTCATAATAATAATAATAATCCTTTATTTATATAGCGCACACAGATTCCGCAGCGCTTTACACTCATATTGGTTCCTGTCCCCATTGGGGCTCACAATCTAAATTCACCTATCAGTATGTTTTTTGGAGTGTGGGAGGAAACCGGAGTACCCGGAGGAAACCCACGCAAACACAGTGAGAACATAGAAACTCATTGCAGATGTTGTCCTTGGTGGGATGGTTCATCCACAATGTACGGCATCTTCTCCTCCCCAATTACCACCTCTAACTCCAATCTACAAGAAAATGCTAGGGCTGCCGCAACCCTATGATTTCTCTGACTTACTCCATCAAACTCTCTCCTAGACTCCAGACTTTTAATAGGTCTCTGAAAACACCTTTGTTCAGAGATACCTACTGCATAACATCGCCCTTATAACCTCCTCCACAGGAGCTAAAAACTAGCACTATACCTCCCAACCATGTATCATCATCCACCTCACAATCCATGCTTCTTTGTGGCTGGTCCACGCTGCGCCAATATTTCACTCCTACATTGGGAAAGATAATTTACTTGTCCTTTCTGCAACCAAATCACACTCCTCACGTCTCATGCCTATTCATTTCTCCAGCTGAATCTTCTGCTCCACAACTCCTTATAGAAACTGTCACTTTCTTCTCCCGACTGTGTCATACTCTTTGACTGAACCACTTGGCAACTCAAAGCATGTAGACCTTTTGTATAAATTGCCCCCTTCCTATACATTGTAAATTCTAGCAAGCATTATTCTGTTTCCAATGCCCTTTAATGTTAACTATAAATACATTTGTATCTATTATACACCTAATTGTCAAATCGCCCTATAAAGATTTGACATCACTGTGGGATCTGTTGGTTGTTTTGTAAATACATGACAATTTTCAATATACAAACCTTGTACCTATGTAATCAACCACATGGTCTGTATACAAAGGAGCTTTGTAACTATCTATTCAATAACAGTCTATATACAGATGTGGTGAGTCACTCAAGGTCTATATGCAGATATTCTGAAACACACAGTTACAAAATATGCATTCAGGACCAGCAGTCATCCAACTGCTGATGTAATATAACTCCCACCATCCTCAATTAGCTTTGTAGTTGTGGTCCAGCAGTTTCTGCTCCGCAACTCCCTATTGAGACTGTCACTTTCCTCTCCCTACTGCGTCATACTCTTTCACTGAACCACTTGGCAACTCAAAGCATGAAGATATTTTGTATAAATCACCCCCTTACTTTCTATACATTGTAAACGCTAGCAAGCAAGGCACTCTTCTTATTCTGTTTCCAATGCCTTTTAATGTTAACTATAAATACATATGTATCTACTATACGCCTAATTGTCAAATTGTCCTATAAAGATTTTTGGGAGTTTTGTAAATACTGCCAATTTTCAATATAGAAATTTGCACCTATGTAATCAACCATATGGTCTGTATATACCAGGGTGCCGTGGCACTTTGGTGTGCCCTCGGCACCAGCTTAGAGTGCAAGGCCTTTCAATGAAGATTGTAAAAAATGTCAATATCTGAGTTTCAGAAGAATAATTATAGACATTATGTCCAATATACTTGTTGTTGCCATTATTATGGTGAAACTTAAAAATCACTATATATTATGCACCTGTACCCTACACTGCAGCCATGACAAATGTCATATAAAATGTTTGTGGTGCCTTGAAAATTCCAGATTGTGGAACCACTGACCTACTCAATAACTCTATAGTCTATATACAGATGTGGTATCTATATACAGATGTGCTCAAACACACAGTTAAAAATTATGCGCTCAGGCACGCAGGATCTGTATACTGATTCCCGGCAACCTGCAGTCATCCAACTGCTGCTGTAATATAACTTCTACCATCCCCAATTAGATTTGTAGCTGCGATCCAAAAACAGTTTGGGGACATTAAGTCGCTCTCCAATGCTGGATACGGTGAGCTCAATCGTATTCATACAACGTTTACATACATGTGTTAACACAAAATCTATATACATAATTGCTCTGTCATACAGGACAGACTAAGATCATGCACCTCCACATGACATGGTACAAGGCCCATATTATTGTGCATGTTACACATGACTCAGCAGTCACTCCCCCTACTCCACACACTTATGGTCTCACCTGTCATATTCGGAACGAGTTAAGAACATGCTGCTAACTGGAGGTAGACGAGAACAAAGAAAAGACTAAGAAGGCGAAACCACCGGTACCCAAAAACTGCAACTACACCGGGCCTGTGACTACCGGCTTTCTCTGCGCACGCGCAAAAGCTATCCACTGATTGGCGCGATTTTAGTGGCGCAAGGCATTAAGGTAGTTGTAGTGTTTCCCTAAGTCTGAGTAGCGGTCTGTGCGAGGAAGGTGGGAGATTTGTAAGGGAGAAATATGAAGTGTTATGGAACGTATGGACTACCGCTTAACGCAAACAAGCAGCTCGTCTTCCCAGTTTGAGACTTGGAGCGACTGGATAAATTAGCATGTGTTTGAACCTTCCTCATGTACACAGGCTCACTAGGGAAAACTTCTGCCGCTATTCTGATCTCAAGGAGGTGATACTAAAGTGAGTCCTGGGAAAGTCTTACTTTTTTTTAATCCCTTGGCTACCAAAGACATTGCACTGCGCTGGGGAAGACTTTAGTATCCAAAGGGCAAGCTAAGACTACAGTTGCCAGATCACCCCTTTATAATTTTTACACGTATGAAAAATGCTTGTTGCGGGGCCGCAGCGGTTCAAATGCGTGGTTGGAGAGTGAATTTTATATTTGCGGAGGCTAATGAAAAACTTATTTCCCAGGTCATAATTTCTTTCAGAATATTTGTGATAACTTTTTCACTATTTTAATAAAAGACTCATGGAAAACAAAACTACTTTTCAGATAGTGCTGTCTTGCAGTGTCCTTTTTCTTATGCAGCACCTAATTGCGTGGTAAAGCGACAGTCTGATGACTAATTTTGATATTTTTTTACATAATTCTTTTGCATATACGGCAGAGCTTATAATTGAAATGGAGCTATACTAGTGATACCACAAAGCTTACAACTGAAATGGTGTCAGAGCTACCACAGCACTTACAGTTATAACTGAGCTACATTATTGATGACACAGACCTTGCACTTGAAACTGAGCTGCCTAGTTGATACCACTGAGGTTACAGCTGAAAAGCTATAGTAGTGATAATACAGAGCCTGCCATTGAAACCCAGGCCCTGGGCCACTCATAAGTCTGGGCTGGTGAGCCACTCCCACCCACTTGCTGCTGCAAATGTAGCTACACTAGTGATACTACAGAGCTTACAATTGAAATGGAGCTGCAATCCAAGTGGCACTACATTAGTAGCATAGCCAGTTTCTCTTGTAAGATATATGGTATCACTAGTGCAGCTTTACTTAAATTGTAAGCTCTGCAGTTGCACCAGTGTAACCCCATTTCTATTGTAAGCTTCGTGGTATTGCTTGCCTTACTTCACAACACTGTCCATTTGAGTGTGGCATACCCCTCTGGCACTCAATGTGTTAATGGCAATTTTAAAATTAACAAAAGGGGATGGGCTGGGACAGTGGGCTGGAATGATAGTAGAATTGGGCCACTTGACTGTAGTTGTCCTCCAGGCCACAAGTTACCAATCCTCCCTTGGTCTGGGGTTAGTTGTTTCACTTGTTCAGAGAATAATTGTTTGGCATTTTGTGACTGGACTGTCATTTTGGCAGGACCTGTGTGATATGCTTCAGAATATTTCTTCTCTGTGTGTGACATTTGTGAGCTAAAAGAGATTGCACCCTGGGTGCGAGGACACAGTCCCAGTGAGCTTTTTGCATACCCTTGCAAGCTCATGAGCCAAGTTGAGCATCTCTGACTTCTCTGTATATGCAAATTGCTCTTAGGGTTAGTCACCCTAAGGGTAATGGGGGAATCCAGACATGGACTCCTTGCTCACAAGTGCCTAGAGGGATTAGCTGCACCTTGCTGTCAAGGTCCAATAAGGCTGAAACGTACAGCTGGGGTCAGCTGTTTCCTTTGTTCAGAGAAGAATTTTCATTTTGACAGGACCTGTTTGATATGCTTCAGAATATTTCTTCTCTGTGTATGGCATTGGTGAGCTAAAAGAGATTGCACCCTGGGCGTGAGGACACAGTCCCATTGAGCCTTTTGCAAACCCTTTCAAGCTCACGAGCTGAGTTGAGCATCTCCGACTTCTTCTCTGTAAATGCAAATTGCCCTTAGGGTTAGGCACCCTAAGGGTAATGGAGTGTGGTGAGAGGGATCAGCTGCACCTCACAGACGAGGCTCAAAAAGGCTGAAACATATGTTCATAGAAGAATTTTGTGGCTGGACTGTCATTTTGGTAGGCCCTGTATGATATGCTTCAGAATATTTCTTCTCTGTGTATAGCATTTGTAAGCTAAAAGAGATTGCACCATGGGTGCAAGGACACAGTCTCAGTTTTGCATACCATTGCAAGTTCATGAGCCAAGTTGAGCATCTCTAACTTCTTCTCTGTATATGCAAATTGCTCTTAGGGTTGGTCACTGTGACAGTACCAGTGGACACCCTGTCTGGGTGTCCTCATCAGTCGCTGCTTCCTTCGATCCTGGGCAAGGCTGCTCCACTGGAATAATGCCATTTATCCCAAGCACCAGGCAAGACCTGTTAGGGGTTAGACTTAGAACTGATTTATTGTAGAACACACAGGGTTTACATACACACATAATGAGTTATCCACACATATTAGAATAGAATAGGATACAAGTTACTGCAAACCACATATGGGAAGACAATGGGGCCGGTGGTGGAGGGGCACATAATACAAAGAGGTACAATGGGAACAATATACAAGTTATAAAATGGGAGTCTCAACATGGGGACAAAGGACTGTAAACAGTAAACATGAATACATCACTACATAATTGAATAACAAACATCAGACCAAGCATAAGTCTCTCAACAAATACACTACCCCATAGCTGTAGAGGTCTGGATTGTGCAGACCAGACTGGGTTTCCTTGTTGCCCTGTGGCCCCAGTAAGCACAGGGTGACTTAGATCCAAGAGGGGACTGGGAAGCTGAGGAAGGAGCTTCCCCGTGAATGGAGTCCATAGTCTGTAGGGAGTGAGCTGGCACCTCCAGGAGCCCAGGGCATGGATGCTTCCATGACAGTCACCCTAAGGGTAATAGGGGAATCCAGATGGGGACTCCTTTGCTCACAAGTGCCTAGAGGGATCAGCTGAACATCACAGATGAGACCCAGTAAGGCTGGAACTTATGTGTGGGGTCAGCTTGTTCAGAGAAGAATTGTGTGGCATTTTATGGCTGGACCGTCATTTTGGCAGGATCTGTATGAAATGCGTCAGAATATTTCTTCTCTGTGTATAGCATTTGTGAGCTAAAAGAGATTGCACTGTGGGTGAGAGGGCGCAGTTCTATTGAGCTTTTTGCATACCCATGCAAGCTCATGAGCCGAGTTGATCATCTCTCACATCGTCTCTGTATATGCAAATTGCTCTTAGAGTTGGTCACCCTAAGGGTAATGGGGGAATCCAGACATGGACCACTTGCTCACAAGAGCTTAGAGGGATCAGCTGCACCTCAATGACGAGGCCGAGTAAGGCTGAAACGTATGTATGGTTTTATTGGTTTTCCTTGTTCGTAGAATAATTGTCTGGCATTTTGTGGCTGGACTGTCATTTTGACAGGATCTGTATGATATGCTTCAGAATATTTTTTTCTTTGTGTATGACATTTGTGAGCTAAAAGAGATTGCACGTTGGGTGCGAGGACACAGTCCCAGTGAGCTATTTGTATACCCTTACAAGCTCATGAGCCAAGTTGAACATCTCTGACTTCTTTTCTGTAGAGCTTACAGTTGAAACTGAGTTACTCTAGTGATACCACAGAACTTACAATTTTTATTGCGCGACTCTAGAGATACCACACAGCTTACAACTTAATGCAGCTACACTAGTGATACCACAGAGCTTACAACTGAAGTGGTGACCGTGATATCACACTAGTGATCCCATGGAAAGTACACATGAAATGTTCTGTAGTGAAATCACAGAACATGCAATTGAAATGGAGCTACACTATTGATATCATATAGCTTACAACTCTGTTCCACACAGCTTACATTTGAAATGCAGTTACTTTCATTATACACAGAGCTTAGATCTGAAGTGGTACGAAACCTCTATGGAAGTGTTAAATATACAAAATAAAACTTTGTATACATTATGACCTGTAGAGTCAGAGAGTCTCTTAAAGTCCCCAGTCTGCCATTCTCCCACGAACCTCTGGTAAAAAGTTCGCCACATAACATGCAAGCATGATTCCATTTATGTATTGCTGTATTCATTGAATTTCTGTACTTAGATTTTATGTTTTACCCTTTGTTTTATCCTTTCTTAATAAAGGTATATATTTTTTTTGAAAAATTTGACATTAGGTACACTGCATATGTACTCGCAACCATATATAGTACCCAGCATTTAGGTTCCCTGATATTTATTAGGTGTCATTAGACCCTAGATAGAGGGTTCTTCTTAGACACCAGGGAGGACCATGGCATTTAGAGATTACACAAAGGAGTCTGAGGAGTGGAGAGAAGGTACCTGGCTAATACCGACACTGGGGGTTATGTAGTGAAGGCAAGTATACCTTGAGGCTGGTTTTGCCTCATTAAAAAGTGAGTGAGATTACTATCTGCTTGCAAAGGATTTTTGGCATGGTGAAGGAACGATATTGGATCACAGGTACGGTGGAGGTGAAATACATCTGAATACTAAACAGTCTATATTTAGATTGCACACATCTTCTCTTCTTTTGTGATACCACAGAGCTTACAACTGAAATGGTACTAGTGATACCAGAGAGCTTACAACTGGAAATGAGTTACTTTAGTGATACCACAGAACTTACAGCTGAATTAGAGCTACACTAATGATAGCACAGAAATTGCAATTCAAATGGAGCTAGACTAGTGGTACCACAGAACTTGCAGTTGAAATGGAGCTGCACTTGTGATACCACAGAGTTTTCAGTTGAAGCTGACGGACACTATTGATACTGTAGTGCTTACAGTTGAAATGGAGCTACACTAGTGATACCACAGAGCTTACAAATGAAATGACGCTGTTGATACAACAGATATTACAATTGAAACTAAGGTGCATTAGTGATACCACAGAGGTTACTATTGAAATGGAGCTACCAAGTGATACCACAGAGCTTACAACTGAACTGGAGCTACACTAGTGATATCACATAAATTGAAATGGAGCTACACTAGTGGTACCACAAAGCTTACAGTTGAAATGGAGCTACACTTATGATACTACTCAAATTACAGTTGAAGCTGAGGTACACTATTGATACCACATAACTTAGTTTTAATTGAGCTAAACTAGAGATACCACACAGCTTAAAGGGATAGTAATGTTTCACAATAAAAGCAGATCCAATTAATCTTCATAGTGTTTGGACCATGGATAGTCTTATTTCAGTACTGTCAGAGTTGTAATTCAAGAGTAATTGAATAATAAAGTATCCCCCTTTTACTGATGTAACACTGTTCACCTAAGAGCAGTCAGACTGTCCAGATGGATCGCAGAAGGGACAATCTTCAGTCAGCATAAGGTAAAACCTGTCAAGGGAGGCAGGGTTTTCCTCATGTTCACAGTAAGAAGGTTGTCCCTTGCTTTTACCTGTCTGGTCCTGGGACCAGATTCCACATCTGAGGGGATTACACTAGGTAAAAACTGCGGGAGGGAAATACTTTATCATTCATTTACTTGAACTACAACTCTGACAGTATTGAAATACCACTCTCCACGGCCCAAATACTATGAAGATTAATTGGAGCTGCATTTTTTGTGAAACATTACTATCCCTTTAACAGTTGAAACGGAGCTACACTAGTGATACCATGAACTTACAAATGAAAAGTAGCAGTTGGTGTTACCACAGAGGTCACCATAGAAATGGAGCTCAACTAGTGATACCACAGAGTTTACAATTGAAACTGATCTTCCCTAGTGAGACCACAGAGCTTACAATTAAAATGGAGCTATAGTAGTGATACCACAGAGCTTATGCATGAAATGGAGGTCTACTACTGATACTACAGAAGTTATAAATGAATTGGAGCTACTCTAGCAATACTAGGGAGCTTACAATAAATATGGAACCCAGGATGGAGGAGCCACAAAAATTCTGTGGGTGTAGAATTTTACAAAGAAACACAGGGTTAAAGGACCCATTTAATTTAACATATATTTGGGAAATGTTTATTTGTGCCTTATGGTGCATTTGCATTGCTGAAGAATTGTCCAAGTATTCTTAGTACATCAGCCTTCTTGACACAACTAACCTGAGACCCCAGACAAATCCTTGATGAGGAGATCCACAATACAGAAAGGGGTTGGGTGGGAAGAGCCCCATACTGGATTTTTCCAGTCTCCCATGTCTATTGAGACTTGATGTGGCTGTTACATGATGAACTCTAGTCTTTGAATTTGTAGCCCTATGCGATTTGCAGATACTGCCCTTGTATAATTTAAGTGCATTTAATTGTGTTCTATGAGCAATAAAGTTTTTAGTAATTCACTAGGGGGTGTATGTGCTTTTACCTTCCGTGTCCCTTTTCTCTTTTCAAACTATCATGTGTCATCATAATTGATATGCGTTGGAGACCTCTCTAGCATTCAAGGGCTTAAAATCCTCATTTAAATCAATGGGAATTTTTAGCTCTCCACTTCAGTGCAGTTGGTTTGCCACAGAAGTCCTTCACTTTTTTGGAACATACTGCCCTAAATGTACAAGAATATGTGTTCACTTGAGTGACAGAGGGTATCCATCACATTGCTATGCAATGTCCCATAGGGGATAAATGGGATTAAAAGCCCTATTTTAACATTTGGGAATTTGGATTTATTCCCTGTGGTTCAGCTCGTTCGCTCTATAATTGCTACAGTTTTCTTAGTACGTCAGCCTCAGAGAGTACTGCATGTGGGTGTATATGCGTGTACATAATGGAACAGTTCTCTCATTTTTACCTCATGATGAGCTCAGTAATGATCTATTCTAATGATACATGTAGGGAAAGCCCTTATATACCTAAATAAAACATGCATGCACTGTGTATACTTCCCAACATTTCAGATGGCCAAAGAGGAACACTTTTAGGTGCAGTTGCTGGGGGCGGAGCAGATGGGCGGGGCATTAACAATAATTTTTAGGTTAGTAATACTGTATTAAAGTTGAGGTCTTCTATATTTTATTAACACGTGTAACACTATATTTAAATACTTACAGTTTTATAGTTCAAGAGCTATTCAATCTGAAAGGATTTCCCCTTCTGGCCCATTCCCATCAGATCTGGAACCCAGTCGTGGGACCAGACGGATGCAGCGAGGGACAATCTTCACTCAGTAAGTATAAGGAAAACCCTACCCCCTTGATGAAGGAAGGCAGGATTTTCATATTGCTTACTGAAGAATGTCCCTCACCATGCTCCATCCGGACCAGACTGAGAGGCAGCATGATGCAGGGAAAGGGGTAGGACGGGGATCCTTTCGGATTGAATAGCTCTTGAACTACAAAACTGTAAGTATTTAAATATAGCGTTACACGTGTTAAAAAAATATAGAAGACCTCAACTTTAATACAGTATTACTATCCCTTTAATGTGAGGTTCATTGCTGTGGAGCAATGTGGGATACTTATATACATACTACACAGTATTATCTAAAAAGAGGTACACCAGGGTGGAAAATAGGGACAGATGCGTTTGAGTCTCAAAGAGGGATTGTCCCTCCTAAAGTGAGACCCTTAGGACATATGCTCACACTAATCTTCATTTGTATTTTTTTTTTCCTTTAAGTTATTCTTAGAATATACCCCCTTCCCTCAAGACTGCAGCTGTTCATTGAGGCCATCACAAAAACCCAGAACATCTCACCAGGAACAGCAAGTCTGGAATAGTTGTGGAGAAAAACAACTGCACCACAGGGTAAAGATAAAATGTCACCCAATTAATAACAGCCTATTATTTAACCCCTTGGATGCTAGAAAGATGTCCAACTCATAGTTCCACTTTTAGCAACCAAGAGATTAAAAATATATATATTTTTTGTTCTTGTTATAGGCCAAGGGTATTTTCTGTGGCAGGAAACAGTGGACGGGACTGGAGGGCAGGGCCATATGAGGAGTGAGTGTGTGGCTATGGGCGGAGCTAAGTGTGCCTACTGTGACTTGCCTAGGGGAGCCTGGGATGTAAATCCAGCCCTACTGGTAGACGCAGTGGTCAGCACCCATAGATTTACTGCTGAAACATCATTATTTTATTTACATTAAGATGCGACTCTCTGTAATATTTTAAAACATCCTATATAATAATTCGCTAAATCGTGTGTAATGCCTGACATGCGCAGTAGAGACTGCTCGCGCCGCAGCTGATACAGAGTTGGGCACTCAGAAGGAGCGCCCAGCTGTGTATCAGCAGTGGTGCAGGCAGTCTCTACTGCGCGTGACTGCCCCGCGCCCGGCTGCCAGAGGCACTGTGACCCGTGTAACGGGCTGTTCACCTAGTATATATATATTTCTGTGGATATTACAGCATGCATTGGTGTTCCTTTATACTGTGAGACAAAAGGAATATGGGCATTATTAAATCTTATGGTCATATGCACACAGAAAAAATTGGACCAATTCTTGGGCAAACCAATTGCACCAGAAGAAATACAATTCCCATTGATTTAAATGGACTTTTAACCCCTTAAAACCTAGAGAGGTCTTCATTGCATGGTTTTGCAATGCATTGGAGACCTCTCTAGCATCAAAGAGGTTAAAATCCCTATTTGAATCAATAGGATTTTTTTTAATTGTACCCTTTGATGCAATAGGTTTTCCTCTGAATTGGTCCACTTTGTGCATATGGCCCTCTGTGGCCTCTGCTGCCCCAGCTCCCAACCTAGAAAGAGTGCTCTTAATGGCACCTCCCACTCTCCCAGACTTGGGACTGATGGCAACTCATGTCCTGTTTTGGGATGGGGTGTGTTATAGGATCAGGTGTCCTTTGCATTCACACTGTCCCACTCTCTATTAGGATTTTTTTCTGATCAGTGAGAAGGGAGCGAGAGGGAGTTAGGAGGTGAGAGTGGGAGAGAGAGGAAGAGGAGGGTGGGGGCAGAAAGACAGACAGACAGGAAGGGCAGAGAGCCAGGGGCATAGGAAAGAGTATACTCATAGAGGTATACAAATATACAAACAGGGGTAGACTACCTAAAATAGACCAGGAATTTATTAAGGATATATGGCTATATTTATGTTATCACATCTATAAAGTAATATAATTATATTAAAAGTGATACATAGACAGATCTATCACAATACAGTAGAAGAAAGGGCAAAGTAGTAGACAGATATAATAAATCATATATGAATTTAATGAGATAGATCTTCAGCTGGGTGGGTGTGCAGATACATACATAGTAACACCGTGACAGCTGTGAAACTGAAGGTACAGAGGAACGTTTCTAGCTGTGCTGAAGCTTCACGTCAAAAGGAGCAGCCACACACCAATCACTTGGATACTTGAAACTTTTTCACTCAGTCCCTTGGATTTTAGCCACTCACCTTTGGACACCCCTGATAAGGACCATGTCAACAGCAGGTTCCCCCGCATCGATGGACAGAGAAGGGGGCCGTGTAGGCCTTTTCAAGAAGGTAGCAGGAAGGGGGTCAACAATGTGGCGGTTTGTGTAGTATTCACTGTGAATTTGGCATATACTGACCTTTCCTCCCCTCCACTAGAACCCACTGTCTGGACTACGCTGGAGGAGGTTAGAGGAACCACTGGGATTCATTAAGCTGCTGGAATGGGTAAGAGAGTCAAATGTATTTGTCATCAGGGGAATTACAGACTGGGGTGTGAGGAGGTGTTAAGGTCTATCTCAGTCCCTTCTCATAGATAGCTCTGTATAACTCCCTCCAATAAACAGCCCTTCTTCACTCCCCAGATATAGCTTTTTACCCCCATTGGATCTGCACACCATGGGACATGCTGTATGTATAAATACAAAAGTAGGGATAATAGGATTTACAGACAGATTTCCAAAAGCTAAGAATGCAATAAAAATACCTGGAGTATGACTTGTGGCAGTCTTCATCTAAAAGCCACTGCAGATCCCTGTGTATAGGCCAAGGACAAGCAACTGGCGTCTTTCCAGGTGTTGAAGGACTACAACTCATACCATCCTCAGCTGGCAACTGGCCAGCTGAGGGTGTTGGGAATTGTAATCCAGTAACAGTTGAAGTGCAGTTTGCCTTCCCTTGGCACAGACATATGCGCAAAAAAACAACCAATTCTTATTATTGAGGTGCTTAAAGGAGCAGTAAACTTTTTTTATGAAAAACTATATATTGTAGGGATTTTCCTATTGAGTAAAATAAGGGTACTCCCACTGCAGAGAGATTTATATTTCCAGAGTTATTACAGTTTAAACCCATGTTTTTTTTCCATTAGCAGTGCCCTCTAGTGGTCAAATTTTAATTAGATTTCCTGTTAGATTCTTATGGAGAGAAAAGTCAGAAAAGTCAGAGACATCCAATTCTCCATAGAATGTGATAGAAACTGCCTGTCATTTCCTGTCAGTTAAAACTTCCAGGAAGTAAACACAGTAAATTCACTTCCTGATTATTTAAACTGCTATAAATTTTGAATAAAACATCTGACAGCAATGGGAGTGACCTTGTTTTATTCAGCAGGAAATGCTCTGTAAAATATGTGTTTTCATAAAAAAAAGTTTACTGCTCCTTTAAGCTCTGTATCCCTTCAGACATGATATTGGCAACAAACAACATGCGGGGGTTCTGGGAAACTGGAAGCCCCCTCCCAGTTTGCGCTTGGAAAGTGGAGTAACTCTTGGGAAAAGCAGCAGCACCCTGAAAAAAGGAAGATGCCCTATTCAAATGAATGAGGCTTTCAGCTGCATGCACATTGCACAGTTGATGTGTCTTTAAACTCAAGCCCCCATACCTTACCTCTATGAATCTGAGTTCCTAGCCATTTAAAAACATATCTGCCCTTGTTTCCTATACATCTTTATGTGAACCCCTGCTTTGCAAGTAGTCCTGCAAAGCAGGGGTTCTGTGACCTAATTAGGGCCTTATGTACAAAAAATAATGGAGTAATTCTGCACAATAGGGCAGGGGGTTGCTAGGATCCCAGTAGATTTGGGCCAACTCACTTTATCATTATTGCACCATGCAGCCCAATTGTACCATGTATGAGCCTAGTGGGCAGATGCACTAATGTGTGATAAAGAGGTCATAAGCTGGAGATAATTTCTCCAGTGATACCACTTTTCCAGTTCCTATGTTTTTCTATGGAGTCTATGCACTAAGATCTCTCAAGCGGCAGAAATCGTATCTCATAGACTCCATAGAATAACATAGGTATTGGAGAAGTTATATCACTGGACAATTTATCTCCGGTTCATTACCACTTTGTCACACATTAGTGCATCACCCCACTGAGGCTTTAGACCCATCAGATAGTACGAAGCAACACTTCTGCCGTAAGTGGCTAACACCAATACCTACAGGTTTGTGGGGATTTTATCCCCTTTATTGCTAGAGAGGTCTCCAACGCATTTCAAAGCAATGTGGAGACCTCTCTAGCATTCTAAAGGTTAGAAGCCCCATTTAAATCCATGGGAATGTTTATTTGTTCTCTTAGATGCAGTTGAATTTTATGCATAGGGCTAATAGAGTATTTTACCCCTCTCTTCCCTTCTGCCAGCAGTGCTATACTCTGCTGCAGATTAAGCCAATGTACCTCTCTCTTCCGTTCTGCCAGCAGTGTTATACTCTCCTGCAGATTAAGCCAATGTACCTCTCTCTTCCCTTCTGCCAGCAGTGCTATACTCTACTGCAGATTAAGCCAATGTACCTCTCTCTTCCCTTCTGCCAGCAGTGCTATACTGTCCTGCAGATTAAGCCAATGTACCTCTCTCTTCCCTTCTGCCAGCAGTGCTATACTCTACTGCAGATTAAGCCAATGTACCTCTCTCTTCCCTTCTGCCAGCAGTGCTATACTGTCCTGCAGATTAAGCCAATGTACCTCTCTCTTCCCTTCTGCCAGCAGTGCTATACTCTACTGCAGATTAAGCCAATGTACCTCTCTCTTCCCTTCTGCCAGCAGTGCTATACTGTCCTGCAGATTAAGCCAATGTACCTCTCTCTTCCCTTCTGCCAGCAGTGTTATACTCTCCTGCAGATTAAGCCAATGTACCTCTCTCTTCCCTTCTGCCAGCAGTGCTATACTCTACTGCAGATTAAGCCAATGTACCTCTCTCTTCCGTTCTGCCAGCAGTGTTATACTCTCCTGCAGATTAAGCCAATGTACCTCTCTCTTCCCTTCTGCCAGCAGTGCTATACTCTACTGCAGATTAAGCCAATGTACCTCTCTCTTCCCTTCTGCCAGCAGTGTTATACTCTCCTGCAGATTAAGCCAATGTACCTCTCTCTTCCCTTCGGCCAGCAGTGCTATACTCTCCTGCAGATTAAGCCAATGTACTTCCTCTGAACAGAGTTATATATCTCACCATCATCAACTACAGTACTAACTTACAGATAACTCTGTATTCCACTCTATGTCTTTCTGTGTAATACCCCACAGAACAGGGATGGGCCTTCAGAAGCTTCAGTTTCTTCTCCCAAGCTGTTTTCTACAGTGGGGACAGATAACTTATCTTTACTACAGCACATAACCCCAATTTTCACTCCAAAAGCACACCTCTTTCTTTTAGTTAGAGCATATCTCCCTTTACACTTACAATGTTCTGCCTTAAAAGTGCCAGTGGGTTGCAAAATTTATTGCAAATCAATACATTATGTACCCTTCTGGCACTCAAAGGGTTAGAGGAATAGTATGCTTTTTGTGCATATCTATACTATAGATCTTTTCCTTTTTCAAAAGTTATAGGAAGATAATACCTATCTATTTTAGTGTTTGCTGAGTTTTACAGTTGATTGACATGAATTCTCTATAGAGACTAATGAAACAGCACCACCTATTGGTTATTTCCTGTACAATTGTTTCGATTGAAGAAAAAATGAGAGAATAAATCAAAAAATGTAATCTGTTAGGACCTTTGAATGAATTATCTTCCAGCTGTGGACGTACACGCATTTTACTAAGCAGGGACACATCTACATTACATATCTCTTCTCATAATAAAGCATTCTATACCTTTAACCCTTTGAGTGCCAGAAAGATATCCAACACATTGCAAAGTACTGCATAGGATACTCCCTCTGCCACTTAAAGGGCTAACTTGTTGGGTGCCAGGGAGGTCTCCTACACATTTTGAAGCAATTTGTTGTGCACCTCTGAAGACAGCTTGCTGACCATCCTGTAGCTAACTACGGTATGTGCACGCTCTCCTATCAATTTTGAATTCCTCCCTCCCAAATGGCATAGCTCTGTATGCCCCTCACTTAGAAATAGCTGTTCTCATATTTCACTGCAGAGTAGGAATCTCTCCCAGTCAGTAACCTTTCCACGATCTCCATGTCCTAGATGCCTGGGATCTTTCAGCAATCACACTGTGCCAAGGTCCTCTCTTCCCCCAATCCTATATATTAGAGAGGTGAAGTAAGCAGTGAGAGAAAGCTCTCCAATACCTACTTTGCTATACCAATACTCTTTTTTTCAAAGAGAGTGTTTTCAAACAGCTTCATAAAACAAATTCATAGAACTACAATAGGATTGAAGGGATTTTTAGTTTAATCACCACCTTAAGGAAAATGTTCATGTTGCCAGGAACTGAACTGTACAACCTCAAAATGGATCCTATCAGCCATTTGGGTGTGACCTCTTCATCAGGAATGCAACATGGAAATATGCGGCTCTCAGTCACAAACATAGGGGGTTGTGCATGTAGCCTCCATTGACCCATTCTGTTGGAGTTTGGAGTCAGACACACTAGGCATATGATAGGGGTGGGCAATCTGAGGCCCTCTAGTTGCAGTCTGCAGTTTTCATCATCCTGAACTGTAGTCCTCAGCAGCTGGAGGGTCTAAGGGTGTCCAGTCCTGATCTATGAGGACTGGATTGTAGATGCCATAATTCTTGCTATTCCTATCTTTTCCCTGGACCAATGGAGTCTCTTCCTGGACCCCTTTCTACTCCAGCATTGGCCAGCAGGGGCTCACAATTCAGCTATGGCTTTGATGACAGGTCTGTTGACAGTGAACTATCCATATGTTAGTTGCCCTTTAAGGGTATTGTGTTCAATTAAAAAATCAAGTAATTCCAGGTTGAGCCCACTGCCTCACAGGGAACAAATATGATTTCCCCAGATTCTTACAGATTTAAATGGGGGTTTTAATCCCTTGAATGTTGGAGAGGTCTCTAGAATTGAAGTGGTTAAAAGCCCCATTTAAATAAGTGAGTATTTTTCGTTTTCCCCTCTGATGCAGTAAGTGTGACCCAGAATTACTTCAGTAATTGTTCTGAACATAAGGCCTATTGGCTGATTTTGTGGGGTAGGCATATAAATATGGAAGCATGAACTCCTATTAGTGCAAAACTGTATATAAAAAAAAAAGAACAATTCTGGGTTGAATTAACTGTGCCATTGGGATCAAGTAAAGCTCCACACTGATTTAAACAGGCCTTTTCATCTTTTAAGTAGTTGGATTTTTTCTGCACCCTGCCACAGTTGGTTTGCTCCAGAATCGCTAACCTTGAGATCTTTGCATTATTAACCTTAAAGGGTTAGTAATGTCTACTTAAAATTATTTAGTAGAGTCTTCTTTATATTAAAACTAAGAGATTGAGCTATATTTAAGTACTTATTGTAGTTCAAAAGTTATGCAGAGATAAAGCTTTACCGTCCACCCTTTTTTGCACGTCACTGCTGCAACTCTCACTGGTCTGGACGGCTGCAGCGAGGGACAAACTTCTTTAAGTAAAGGGAAATCCTGCCCACCTTCATCAAAGGGGGCAGGATTTCCCTTATATTTACTTACTGAAGTTTGTCCTTTGCGGCAGCTGTCGAGTTGCATAACATGAATAGAGAATCCATGGGAGGTGGACAGAAAGGGGTGGGCAGGGGATCCTTATCTTTGCACAACTTTTGAACTGCACAACAGAAAGCACTTAAATATAGCGCAATCTCTTAGTTTTCATATATAGAAGACTCGACCAAATACTTTAAAGCGATAGTAATGTCTGCATATGAAGATATGATCAAGTATTAATTATACACTTTTATAAAGAACTGTACCATTGTAAATGCCCATAACATTGTATTCTTGATGTAATTTTATGTTAAAGTCCCCCCCCCTCCCTTTCCTTACTTCACACAAAGTCTCCTCAGATCTGAAAGCTGGTCGCTTGACTGGATGGATCACAGTGAGGGCTAATATTGTGTGTGTGTGCGTGTGTGTGTGTAAGGAAAACCCTGTCCCCCTTGATGAAGGAGAGCAGGGTTATCCTTATACTGACACAATATTGTCTCTCGTCGTGATCCATCCTGTCCGGCTTTCTGCTCTGAGGAGATTGAGTGACATAGGGAAAAGGAAAAGTTAAAGTGGAACTATCACCCTATATAAAGTCCCCCCACAATAATTAGGGTTGCCACCTTTTCTTCAAAAAAATACTGGCCATGGCATTCTCTCCATAGACTTAACATTGGACAGAAGCCAATTTTTTACCGGCCTGCCGGTAAAATACCGGCTGGGTGGCAACCCTAACAATAATTAGGCATATGGAGATTATCTTCTTAACAGTGCTATTATTGGGCACAAGTACCACTTTCTGAAGTAATCCTTCTTCTGAGACTGGTGACCAGGCTTGCATGCAGACATCTGCACTCCTGCGCTGTCCGTTCTAGTCTCCTCTGGGAGGAATTGCATGGTACCTTAAGGTACCAGGAGGGAATGACGGCGCAGGCTTACAGACGGCTCTAAAGCAAGAAGCCTGGTAATCAGTCTCAGAAAAAGGAGTATTACTTCAGAACTTAGCACTTGTGCCCGATAATATCGCCGTTAAGAACCTGTTCTCCATATACCTAATTATCGTGGGGGAACTTTATATAGGGTGATAGTTCCACTTTAAAATAAAATTACATGAATAATACGAAGTTATGGACATTTACAAGGGTACAATTCGTTATTAAAAAAAGTATAATTAATACTTGATCTTAAGTTCATATGCAGACATTAGTATCGCTTTAACTCGTCCATGAACATTCTAGTTGATATCTCTCTGCTTGCTCTAACAGAGAGGTGCACCAATCAGTCCTCAAGGAACCTCCAACTGTCTTCAACTTAGAGATCTCACTGCTTGAATACACACAAGACAAATATGACTTCTCCTTTTGCCTTTCTGGTATTCATTTCACAATTTAGAGACTAAAGAAACAGTTACGTTTTGCAGCTCATGTAGTGGGTAACACTGAGATCTCTCACCCTAAGACCCTGACCCTTCACCCTCATATCCTGAGATCTGGGTCAAAACCCTGACAGTTCCCAGGTATGACCTCTGAGGACAAGTAAAATAATTCTCCTAACTCTCAATGAATTAAAGGGGATCTATAACACCTATATAAGTTGCTCTTAAATGATATGTTATATAGCGATTATTTAGACTATTGCATAAATTTTGTTTTTTACAATGCTATTTTGGTGAAATAGAAGAAATAAATATTACCCTGACCCCACTTCCGGATAGACTGCAGGCAAAGCTCTGTGCCCACAGTCTGTAACTCTGCCTTGGCTCCCCTCCCTCTATCCAGCCTCCTCTTATGACGGAGGCTTTCTGCCTGTAAGCTAGAGCGATATCATTGGCTAGATATTGATCTCTGCCAATGAGATCGCTCCAGCTTACAGGTAGAAAGCCTCTGTCATCGGAGGAGGCTAGATAGAGGAAGGGGAACGGAGGCGGAGTTACAGACTGCGGGCACAGAGCTTTACCCACAGTCTATCCGGACGTAGGGTAAGGGCAATATTTATTTCTTCTAATATATAATCGCTATGTAATGTATCATTTAGGAGCAACTTGTATAGGGATGATAGATCCCCTTTAAACGGGGATTTTAACCTCTTGAATTCTAGGGAGGCTCTAATTTATTGGAAAGCAATGAATTGCCATCGTCTCTTGCATGCAAGACATAGCATGCAACAGATAAGTTTTGTGTGGGGAGAGCCATGGAGTCCCCTCTTCCTTCACATTCAACAGAGAGGGTAGTGCTTGGCTCGGTCGTTGCAGTTCTGGGGTCTTCGCCTGCATGTGTGAGTAGATTTTTTTTCTTTCCTCCTTTTTCTCTTTTTACCTTATTATTGGTCAATGTTCCTTTTTTGCCCAACTACTATGGCAAATGTATTGGTCAATGCTTGGTTTTATTTTGCTTTGTTTTGTACTACTTGATTTCTACAAAAGTTCACTAAAACTTTCAATGGCAAAAAAAAAAAAAAATTCCATTTCAATCTATTGGTATTTTTATTTGTCCCTGTTGGCACAGTCGGTTTCCCCACAATTGCTTAAAATGTATTTTGCGTATATGGCCTATAGCATGCAGAACAATGTGTGGATTCAACTGCATTCATTGCATATGAAAATGTATAGTAATGTTCAAAAGTTTTAGGCAGGTACGAAAAAAATGCAGTAAAGTAAGAATGCTTTCAAAAATAGACATGTTGATAGTTTATGTTTATCAGTTAATAAGATGCAAAGTGAGTGAACAGAAGAAAAATCTAAATCAAATCAATATTTGGTATGACTACCCTTTGCCTTCTTCTAGGTACACTTGTACAAAGTCAGGTATTTTGTAGGCATACAGGGCTTTGCTTTTATCTCCAGGTATCCCCATAGACTTCGCATTTGAATCCAGCCCATAGTCAGGTGTATGATTAAACAATTATACCAAACAGGTGCTAATGATCATCAATATAATATGTAGGTTGAAACACAGTCATTAACAGAAACAGCTGTGTAGGTGGAATAAAACTGGGTGAGGAACAGCCAAACCCAGCTAACAAGGTGAGGTTACTGAAGACAGTTTAATGTCAAGTCATACACCATGGCAAGACTGAGCACAGCAACAAGACACAAGGTAGTTATACTGCATCAGCAAGGTCTCTCCCAGGCATAAATTTCAAGGCACATAGGGGTTTCCAGCTGTGCGGTCCATGCTCTTTTGAAGAAGCACAAAGAAACGGGAAATATTGACTACCATAGACACAGTGGTCAGCCAAGGAAACTTAGTGCACTTGTATACACAAAACACAGTCTAATGTTCTAAAAAGGGGGACAATGGGGTGGAAAAGAGGTCAGAGGGATTTGAGTTTTAAAGAGGAACTGTCCCTCCTAAAGAGGGACACTTGTGTCCCAAATCCCCCTGTCACTCTTTTCCACCCTGGCATCCCTCTTTTAGGAAAACAGACTGTGGTGTGTGTATTTAAGTGTATCACATTGCTCCACAGCAATAAAACCCACATTTATGTTTGTTTAAACTTCAGTAAATGTGTTTATGTGTAAGTAAAATAGTTTGGTCTTGTAAATCGTTTATTAAGTTACACAAAAAGGTGTCAATAGGTCATGAAATAACCTAAAAATTCTCAGGAATGCCCCATTAACCAGCCACACACCCCAGCAACACAGCCTAAACAAGAGTCCCTCTTTGGTCATTTAAATTTTGTGAGGTATGCTGCATCATTTGGGGACAAATAAAAATTCCCCATATTTCCAATGATTTACATCTGAATTATAATTCATCCAGAAGTCTCTACCATTCAAGTGGTTAAAATGAAATGTTTATTTGTCCCCATAGTGATATAGGTTTGTCTCAGAATTACTTCAATTTTTCTTTGTATATCAGATGTATTATTTTCTCAAGGGCCCTGGGATGCTAATGAGTGAAATCCTCTCAAACCCAATGAAATTGCGTTTAGTAAATTCTGTGACACAGGAAGTAACCAAAAGCTGTCTTGCTCACTTCCTATATAACGGGTAAAAAAGGTAGTTCATCCCCTTAGTAAGTCCCACTGATTGTACCATTCATGCGATAAAAGCACTAAGCTCCTAACAATTTCTGTGACAATATGACCCCCCCCCCAAACAAAAGTGATCAAATACAAGGAATTTAAAGGGGAACTACCACCCCAGAAAAACTTTATCTGAATCCAGTCCCCATCTGGCGACTAGCTGCTTAGTAGCGCTAGTCACCAGAATTATTACCTGGTTTAACAGATTTTAAACTTGTTCCGAGGCTGACAGTAGCAAGAAGCACGGACATCTTGCCATAGTGACGTCCGTGCGCCTGCGCTGTCAGTCCCTTTTAAAATAGAGATATAGCAGTCGGACACAGTTTGTTTAACCCCTTAAGGACCCTTGACGGTCCTGGTACGATTTTGGCTTTAAGGACCCATGATGTACCAGGACCGTCATGGAATTCCGGGCTCCCCATGCAGCTGCACGCCATTCGGGGAGTCTAGACTCAAAAAAAATAAATAAAATGCTCTGTGGTTCTTAAGTGATGGCGGCATGCATGCACGGCCGGTCCTTAAGGGGTTAATGTTCCATTGCACTTTATATAATATGTAAACGCAAAAAGCCTATTTTTTTTCATTTTCACCTTTTTTTCACATTTTATATCCCTGACTGTAAGCTACCTGGATCTCAGTTTCTGGAGAGTTTTCTGGTCAAAACACCATCAAAGGAAGTTGTAATACAATGTTACAGTCCCCCTTCTGTGTACAGTCTATTTTCCAATGTTTTTTCTTGCATTGTATCACTAGACCTGCTTTCACGTTCCCTGACAAAAAGCTTTCTGCAAAAAGATCCAAGTACCTCATTGTCAAGAACATAAAAGTGTAAAAAAAAATTCAGATATGCAAACTTGAATTCAATTTGATACTTTCACATTAAAAGAGTAGTAAACATTTTTATGAAAACCTATATGTTATGGGGCTTTTCCTGCTAATTAAAACAAGAGCAATCCCACTGCTGTCAGTTGTTATAACAGTTCATATAAACAGGAAGTTAATTTACTTCCTGAAAGTTCTAACTGACATCCTGACTCAGCAGTTTGTATCACTTTCTATGTAGAAGTGTTTGTCATTGACTTTCCTCTCTAATAGAATGTAACAGAATATCCAACTGGAATTTGACCACTAGAAGGCACAGTTAATGTAAAAAAACACAGGTGTAATAACTCTGGAAATATGCATAACAGCAGTGGGCGTATCCTTATTTTACTCAACAGGAAAAACCCTAATATATATATATATATATATATATATATATATATATATATATATATATATATATATTATTCTTTTTTATTTTTTTCCCCCATAAAAATAGTTTACTGCTCCTTTACATGGGAATATTGCAGGTACTTTGCCATTGTTTCATATCATCTGTTATTCATAAAATGCTAGTATATTCCCCACACTGTACATGCAGAGACAAAGCATACTAAAACTGGAGGCACTACAGATTAAACACTAAAAGCAAAGGAGATGAGGCATGTGTTTACATTTACCTCTGGAACCCAATCCCATTTAATGTGTACCAAAGACTGGTTACCCAACATTACCTATTAGTGAACAATTTGCTTTTTCTGTCACCTCCTTCCCTTGACATTTGTAGGTCTTACCTATCTAAGATCATATAAAATCCAAGTCATGACATGCCTGCATGAGGTTAGTTTTCTACGAGAGTACACTTTGCATGTGTCCACTCATATAGTACACTCATGTGCTGTCCAAATGTGTTCTTCAACAAAATTATTTAATGATTTATAAATATCCTATATAATAATTTGCTAAATCGTGTGTAACGCCGCAACATGCGCAGTAGACCCTGCTGCGCGTGCTGCAGTCATGTGCAGTAGAGACTGCCCGCACCGCGGCTGATACAGAGCTGGGCGCTCCGAAGGAGAGTCCAGCTGTGTATCAGCCGAGGCACGGGCAGTCTGTACTGCGCGTGACTGCCCCGCGACCGGGTGGAAGTGGCACTATGGCCCATGTAACGGGCTGTTCAACTAGTTGTGATATAATTCATTTTTTATATGTATAATATTCTTTAATTTGCCTTTGCAACAATTGTACAGATAATTCAAAGAAACATAGTCCCTCATGTTTTTATCCAACCAAGATAAAGCTCCCAAAAATGTCTGAGTATGTGCATATGGTAGTTGCATATTCATACAATGGGCTATCTTCTGTTCTTATTGGTAACATTGCTGTGTATATGGTCAGCTGGCCACGTGACCCCATGACCCCCTTCATCAACATTAACTGCAGAGGACACAAAAGACAAAATCAGAAAAAACACCAGAGCAAAGAGTACATTATGAATAGCCTCATGATAAAGTTCCCTCTTTAAAGTGATAGAGGTAAATACACTGTGTTCCGATCAACACGCATAGTTTGTAGTCCATGTTGAGCAGTGTATCATTACTATTCGATTAGTAGTTAATTAGTGATTTAATTATTAAGTACCCCCATCCCACCCCTTTCACCTATGTAACACTGCCTCTCATGCTGGTCTGGATGGAGCTCGGTGAGGTACAATCTTCAGTGAGCATAAGGAAAATCCAGCCCTCCTTCATCAAGGGGGGGGGGGGCAAGGTTTACCTTATAAGATTGTCCCTTGCTGCCAGGTGTCCGGTCCGATTACCGGATTCCACATCTCAGGGGAGGCAGCTAAGAGTAGGTAAAAGGGGCGGGAGGGGGTTACTTTATAATTCAGTTTCTGATGAACTACAAATCAGAATCTATTACTGTTTTGTCACTTCTATCAATAACATTAAATAGAGGCTTTTTGATAATCGTATGGTCAGGTATTGAAGACCAGAGTGGTGTGCAATGCATTGCTCCTCAATGCATTGCACAACCCTCTGGTCCTCGAGGGGTTAAATGATTACTAGCATCTTGCCAGAAAATCCCAATGCCCCCCCTATGAATTTTGCCATTGTGCCTTTGTTCAAGAGATAACAGCTTCAATCAGTCCTGAATGTCATGTCCTTGGAGGAAGACGTGACAGATTCTGTTTTTTTTTTTCTTCAAAGTGTGCATGAGTCTACTTAACTCTTTAATGACCAAAGTGATGCTCAATGCATTGCTTCAAAATGCAATGCACAACCTTCTGTTCCTGAAAGGATTAACCCTTTGAGTGCCAGAGGGGTACTCTACGCATTGCAGATCAATGCACTGCATACCCCTCTAGCCCTCAAAGGGTTAAGATTACCATGTGCAGTGAGCAAAGTCTGAGATCATGAGGCCAGGCTAGCAACTGTCACGTCCGCCTCCAAGGATAAGACATTGAGAACAGGAAAGATGTTGTAGTGGATGGGGCTGGTGGTGGAGTCTTATGGGATGTGAGGTGGAACCATATGCAGAGTTAACCCTTTGGGCACCAGAGAATTATCCAACTGTTGCAATGTGATGGACACCTCTCTGTCACTCAGAGGGTTAAGGACATATCGATTGCATTCCCTAGGGGTGCCTGAGATGTAAATCCGTCCCTGACTGTGCTTAGTTTTGCAAATGGAAAAGTTCAGGGAAACGATCTGCATTTAAACCCTTGGGTGTTACAGAGGCCTCCAGTTGACTGAGAAGCAATGTTCTGGAGTCCTTTCTAGCATCATATGGGTTAATATTTCATCACCATGTCAGTGCTTACCCTGCCCTTACTTGTTTCTCCCACCACCCCATGTGTATGGCTCTTTCACCTTGCACTGTTCCCCATTCTAATCTGACACACAAAAAATATCTTCCTATGTAGTGATGAGCAGGCATTTAAATCTCCAAAGTCAGCAATGACCTGCATGGTTTGTGATCAGAATCTATAACACACGCTTGATTTTTTCTCTCTCGCTATATTCCAGAGATGGCCAACCTGAGGCCCTGCAGCTTTTCAGGACTATGATTCCCATTATTCCTAGTCATCCCCCTAGCTGTGGATAATCTCAGTAGTAGTTCTAAACAGCTGGGGGGCCAGGTTGTATACCTCTACTCTAGTCTCATCTTTGCCTCTCTCTGTCTCTTTTTCCCTTCCCATCTCTCTCAGCTCTTTGCTATCTTTGCCTTTGGAAGCTGTGGTTCATACAGTGGGGAGACATCAGCATCAGTGACATGCAAGACAGATGCAGATTCAGATACTGAAATAAAGCTCATCTCTGTGCCCTTTGGATACCCCTTCAGGTAAACATAGGAATCTGTGTATGCTGGGAAATAATGTTCAGAGAAAAAAAAAAAAACATTACCCTCACCCATAGTGAATATAATATGAGCCCCATATTTTACCTACACATTAAAACCCTTTGCGTGTTAGAGGGATACGCAACGCATTGCTTTTTTTGTGCACTTGAAGGGTTAAAAATAATGTAGAACCCTCACCTGTTTTCTGCAATATTATCCATCGCTCAGAATCAAGTATCCAATGCAACTTACCAGATACAGAATCTCACTCTTGTCCTGCTCCCAATGGGGTGAATGTATGAATCTACCAGTGCAGGTCCAGTAATGTTAACCTGAAATGCTAGGGTTGCACTACAGGAATAGAATACAACATATGAACATTTTAGTGCATACCAGTGGACACACTCCACTATCATTAAGACTTCAATGCCAGGAAGCTCCATATGCCTGCCCCATAGCATGCACAGGGAATTGGCTTTAAGTCACACCATTTTATTCTTGTTTAGTAAATAGCATTACATTAACCCCATAAGGACAAGAGGGGTGCTCAACATATTGTAGTGCAATGTATTGCTCACCCCCTGGTCTTTAAAGGGTTAGTAACAGATCGATTTAATGAAATGTAATACTGTACACAGTAAAAAAAAATAAATTGCGCCCAGTCCGATCTCTCAAACCTTTATGGTTTGAGAGATATAAGATTACAAAGTCCCCCCTTCCCTCCCCTTGTACTGACGTCACTGTCTAGCTTACAGCAGGAAATCCGGTCCGCAGACTGTCCTGTGGCTCTTCAGCAGAGCCGAAATATTGCGATATAGAAAGAAATACGTCATTTGAAAGGTCTACAACGTGTGCTTGCAACATCCGCACTTATCCTCCATTCTTTAATCTCACACATATTGTATCTACGACTTTTAAAACTGTAATCCCATATGAACATAAATGTCCTGTTTAATCTCTACCTGCCGTATCTCTGTGAGGCTGATGTACTGAGAAGAGCTGGAGTCATTCTGGAACAACCCAGCTGCACCATAGGGGGATAAATAATGCCCAAATTCCCCATTGATTTTCATCAGATTTTTGACCCATTGAATGTGAGGCAGGTCTCCAGCACATTGCTTCAAAATGCATTGGAGACCTTTCTAGCACTGAAGGGTTACCCTCTGAATGCCAGGACGGCAAACCCCTCTGGCACTCAGAGGATTAAAATTGAATTTTAACTCTGTGGTGCATTTGATTTGCCTCAGAATTGTTACAGTATTTCTTAACCCTTTGAGTGCCAGAGGGGTACGCAACGCATTGCTTTGCAATGCGTTGCGTGCCCCTCTGGCATTCAAAGGGTTAGTACATCAGTCCCGGTGTATTCTGGATGAAAACTAAAATCACAGCTGCACCTCAATGGGATCTACCCAGTAATGTATGCCCTGTACGTTATACCACTGTGCATGTATGTCTTGTCTTTCCCCAGGCTGTACAGGCAGCGTTATGAGATGCCAGCCTGTGAAGATATGGAGCATAGAATTCTTCACCTCACAGGGGATTTCTCAGCTCCCGCGGAATTCTTCGTCACTCTTGGGGTCTTTGCCTTCCTCTACTCCATGTTTGCCCTGGTTATCTACCTGCGCTTCCATGAACAATACACCCAGATCCGCCGGGTTCCCATTGTGGTATGGCCAAAGGGATAGGGAATAATAAGGGTATACTTGAACACTTTAAAAATGAGCTGATCCTGTAACATTTTTTTTGCAATGTTAACTCTTAACATTTCTGATAATGTAAAGGCAGTCTAAACATGCAGCAACTCACAGATATCATCATGCACAACAAACAGGACTTCTCCGTATGCTTCTCCAGTAGAAATGTAAGCAATTTTAGAGATTAAAGAAGCAGTTAAAGTATCAGTAATTTGTTTTATTGAAAACTATATATTGTAGGGCTTTTCCTTGCCAATTAAAATAACAGTACTGTCACTGAAGTAGACATTTTATTTAAAAGGTATAACATTCCAAACTGTATCAAAGTAGAGATTTCACTGCCACATTCTTTGGAGAACCACAGTCTGTAACTCACGTTCCCCATGGAGTGCAATAGAATAACTGAACACCAGGGGGAGATGCACTAAGGGTAGAGAAACAGGTGTTGAAGTGGAGATGACTTCTCCATTGATATTGCTTCTCTAATTTCTATGTTAATCCATGAAACCTATGCACTATGATTTCCCTAGTGGGAGAGATCATTGTGCATAGACTTCATAGAATAACATAGAAATTGGAGAAGTGATATCACTGGAGAAATTATAGCCACTTTATCACCCCTTACTATATTCCCCCCTTGGTGAACTCTCTAGACCAAAGGACACTTATATAAAAAAAAAGTTACATTCTAATGACTTTCTTAGCATTGGGAGTACCTTGTTTTATTCAGCAAGGAAAACACTACAAAACTGGGGGAAGATTCACTAAGCGGTGATAAAGTGGAGATGACTTCTCCAGTTTATCACTTATCCAGTTCCCATAACATTCTATGGAGACTATTCACTAAGATCTCCAAAACTGAAGGAATATTAGTACATAGGCTCCATAGTATAACATAAGAATTGGAGAGGTCATCTCCTCTTTATCCCCTCTTTATCACCACTTATGAATCTCTTCCCTGGTGCAGACCATTTAGTAGACACACTGAACTCACATACTCTAAGTCAAAACACAGAGTCTCCAGGTCTACCACTGAGAGTTTCTAGGTATGAAATTGGGGAACATGTGTTTTATGATGAATGGGAGTGACTGTGATGGATGGAGAAAGCAATACCTGAGAGATGCTACACATAAAAATAATATAAATCTCTGAGCCATCACGTACATCTGTTTCCTAATGCAGTGAGTGATGGTGACTATGATGTAATGTCCCTCTTCTCTCTGCAGGATTTGTGTGTGACAGGTGGCTTTGCCTTCCTGTGGCTTGTGGCAGCTTCAGCATGGGGGAAGGGTCTGACGGATGTGAAACTTGCCACTCGACCTTCTGCTATTCTGTCCTCAATGCCTCTGTGTCAGCTGGAGAAAGCAACGTGCAATACTGGATCTGCACCATATTTTGCTCTTGCAAACATATCAGTGGTAAGATGGGTTATATGTCACTTGGTACAGCATAACTATCGCCACATTTCTTCCATGCTATTCCTCTCCCAATCACATCTCAGATTCTCACCCATCTGCTACTCATGTCAATACCCCCTTCAGCTTTCCCTCCTTTTTTTTGCTCACTCATGTGATGTGCAAAGAACAGGAGCAATTGTGAGGCTGCATTATAATGAACAAATAAACATTCCCATTGGTTGGTTTAAATGGCGCTTTTAACCCCTAAAATTGTAATTCAGTGCAATGGATTGGAGTCCTCTCTAGAATGTATTGGTTTAAAAGCCCCATTTAAATCAATGTGAGTGTAGAAGTTTATTTTTACCTTAAGATGCAGTTTCTTTGCTTCAGAATTGACCCATTATTCTTAGAACATCAGCCTCATTGAGTATTCTCTCTCTTTTCTACCACCAACACAGCTCTTTGGATTCCTGAATTTCCTGATCTGGGCCGGCAATGCATGGTTTGTGTATAAGGAGACAACATGGAGCAAACCAGCCGTCAGCAAAGAGGAGTCAGCAGAGCGAGGGGAGGTTGAGGACCGCCAGTAACATCTGACCCTTGCACTCCTGTGTTACCTACACCTTTTCTTTCTACTACACTTCTGGGGGGACCGGACTGAGCACACTTGACCCATTCTGTCTTCTTCCCCGCTTCCCATCATGACCTTTTCTTTCCTTGATAATCTTTAATCTTGCTCCTGAACAAAAGTTACAAGTCACCCCTTTAAATGAGCAGTAATGCTTGAGTTATTCTTATGTTAAATACTAACATTCATACAAACCCTTACCTTTACAGAACATTTGCTTTTCTAATTTACAGTTTGCCATTTTCAGCTACCAGAGAGATTACAGAAAATAGTTACCACCTAAACTTTGTTTGGTACTTTCCCCTTGTCAGTCATAACAGAATGTAGAAGTCCATGGTACCATGCAGAATAATGCCAACAAAATATCTTCAACAACAGCACCTTGTTAAAACTGAACTTTCACCTTCCATAAAGTCGCCCTCCAATAATTAAGCATATGCGACTAGCTTCATAATAGTTCTATTAGCTCTCAGAAGTACTCGATTCTAAGGTAATCCTTAATCTTCAGAGACTGATGGCCAAGTTAGTGCTCTCTGCGTGTCTGTGCCGTTAGTCTCTTCCGGTGCCTTTCGGCACACTGCAATGCCTCCTAGAGGAGACCAGGACTGACAGTGCAAGCACTCAGATGTCTCTAAGACAAGATGTCTACACTGATGCCTGGTTTCCGGTCTCCAAAGATTAAGGATTACTATAGAATCGGGTACTTCTGAGAGCTAATAGAACTATTATGAAGGCTAGTAGCCATATGCTTAATTATTGGAGGGAGACTTTACACAAGGTGAAAGTTCCACTTTAAGGGCCAGATTTCCCAATAAGCAGAGTAGGCAGCTGCCTAGAGCCCCATATTTTGAGGCCACACTTACATTCTGAATTGAGGGTGTGGCCAGAACTATATCATTGTCCATACAGCAGTTTCATACCCTTTTGCAGGCTATTATTTAACCCCCTTGATGCTAGAGAGAACCTAGGCCCGGACTGGCCATCGGGCATACCGGGCAATTGCCCGGTGGGCCGGTCAGGGCATTTAAAAAAAAATTAATCATTAAACGAGTTTGGGCCGTCTTTCACTTTCTGAAAGATGGCCACCTCGTTACAAGTTTCCTGGTGGGCGGGCAATCAAGGTGCGGCCGGGCAGTGCACAGCACTTGATTATAAGCTCCGCCCACAATCCGCCTCATGGGCTGCTCAAAAAAAAAATGGGCTGCTCAGCCTTAAATGCCTGGGCCTTTTCTTTGTCCCAGTCCGGGCCTGAGAGAACCCCAACATATTTCAAAGCAATTTGTTGGTGATCTCTGTAGCAACCAAGGGATTACATCTATTTTTGTTCCTGATAGTTACAGGCCCAGGTTATCTTCTGTTCCAGGAAACAGTGGATGGGATTGGGGGCAGGGTCATGTGAGAACTGGGGGCGTGACCACTGGTAGAGCTAAGAGTGCCTGGACTGCCTTGCCTAGGAGTGCCTGGAATGTAAAGCTAGATCTGGCCTTGGGTTCAAATAAATAGTAGTCATTTTGGGAAAATCTGCTGTAACGGGGAGGGGGGGAATAAATTGAGGCTTTTAACTCCTTAATACTCGAGAGGTCTCCAACCCATTTCAATTACTGTAAATCTTGGGAATATTTATTTTGTGCCTATGGCGCAGTTGGTTTGCCCCAGAATTTCTCCTCTTTCCATTTGTATATAAGGTCCCTAGCACAGGGGTGAGCAAAATGTAACCCTCCAGCTGTTTCTGCACTACAGATCTCATCATCTCTGGCAAGGGATGATGGGAGTTGTAATCCAGCAGCAGCTAGGGTGGGGGTTTTACATGGCCAATACCTTCCCTAGACTCCTGTATTCAAAAGAAATGGAGCAACTAACTGCACTATAGGGAACAAAATAAATATTGCCAGGATTCACAATAATTAAAATGTGTTGGCAATATTAGGACATGTTGGGAAGTTCATAGCCAAGTGATTATTATTATTATTATTCTTTATTTATATAGCGCCAACTAATTCCGCAGCGCTTTACAATTGGGAATAGACATACAGAGGTATTAAATAGTACAATCAGATGTTGAGAACAGACGGATCAGAGGGCCCTGCTCGTGAGAGCTTGCAGTCTAGAGGAGGCAACCAGATTCTCCTCAATGGTCGCATGAGCAGTCATCAAGTATATCAAAGGACCACACATCTGAATAGGGGTTTAAAGAGTACATTAACCCCTTGGATAATGGATAGTTCTCCACCATATTGTCCTGCAATGCATTGGAGAACTCTCTAGAACCCAAGGGGTTAAGATGGAACAATGTAAGTATAAAGGGAGGTATGCTCTGAGATAAAAGGGTGTGTTGCTTTTTGGGGATGGCAATAGGATGTGTGTGCTGTGGTAGAAAGAAAGTATCTCCTCTTCCCACTGTACCAGAGAACAGAATAGGGGCTGCAAGAGTAGACTTTGAAGGCTGCAAGTGGACTCAGAACTGCCTATTGCCCACCACTTTCATTGGCTATTAACATTTAATGACAAATGCATACTGCACATAGGACATGGGGTTGAAATTCACCTTTAAATCCAGGGGCAAAAAAGGCAATACCAGATACAGGGACAAGAAACCAAAAACAAGTACTGTCCCTGGAAAGGCTATTACATTTACCACATTTTCAATAAAGTAGCTTATTATTATATGTCTTCTAATTTTCCCACCTTCTGATTTCAGGACATGCCTTCTTGTTCCAGTATTCCTTTTATTCTAAAAATGTGTTCTTCTTGAACTTAATTAAATCTCTTTTTTGACATCATTAGACATCAATATTCAAAATGCTACAGGGAGAACTGCCGATTAACTGCTCTGACATAAAGTAAAGCCTGTGGTGGCTACAAAAGAAAAGTTTGTCAAGCCTTAGCATAGCCTTAATCTACCAGAAAATGGCACCATGCCTCCTATTTGATACCAGGAAGTAGGCTTAAGTTCTCTCCTAGTGTTTGGAACTCTGTGAGGAGGTCATTTTCTTGTAGCCCAGCACAGGCAACAATTTCTATCACCATAGTCTGTGCTCTGGAGTTTTCATTTTGGAACTTTGTATTGTCCAAGAAGGGGCTGCCCAGAACCCAGGACACACAGCTAAAAACCAGTACTGTCCCGGGCAATACAAGACGTGATCACCCTACATTAAATGAAACCCTAAAACAACATACCTCCCAAGTTCCCTCTTTAGGAGGGACAGTCCCTCTTTGAGACCCAAATACCTCTGTCCATCTTTCCCACCCTGGTGTCCCCCTTTTTAGGAGATCAGATTGTTTGGTGTGTATATAAGTTTATCACATTGCTCCACAGTGATAAAACTCACATTAATGCTTGTTTAACCTTCAGTATATGTGTTTATATATTAGTATGTGTAGAAGACGACCAGTCTTCTTGCTGTAGAGGCGTCTGCGCGCATGCACAGTCAGTCTCTTCCGGTGCCTTTCGGCTCCATGCAATGTCTCCTAGAGGAGACCGGGACGGACAGCGCAGATGCCCAGATGTCGCTAAGCAAGATGTCTGTGTCCAAGCCTGGCTGCCAGTCTCTGAAGAAATAGGGATTACTTCAAAACGTGATTCTTGTGGAAGATAGTAGCAGTATTAAGAAGCTAGTCGCCATATGCCTAATTATTGGGTGGCAACTTTTTATAGGGTGGTAGTTCCGCTTTAAGCAGTTTCATGCACTCCACCTTCTCATTGCTTGAACGCACACCAGACAACCAGGACTTCTGTCTCTCTAACTTTTGAGTTCAGATGGCATCAACCTAGAAACTAATGAAGCAGCCAATTGGTGTAGATCGTATAGCAGGTAATATTGGGCTCTACTGTAAAGGAAATAAAGATGATACAAAAGTAAACTGCATTTTCACTGGTTAAACAAATGTGGTTCATTTCACTCTTTGTGTGCCAGAGAGATATCTAAAGCATTGTAATGCAATGCATTGGATACCATTCTGGTACTCACAGTTAATCCGTTTGCTGCCCAAATCCCACAACATAGAGGCCAGATGAGTACTTTTGTTTTGTCTAAAATATGGTGTGATCACTTGCAGTTTTTACAAACATAACCTTCATTTAAATGCTATTATATATTCATTTATATTAAAGGGATAACAATACTTAAAAATTACTTAACCCTATTTTGTAGCCCTTCAATAAAGAAGAAAAATGCCCCCAGTGGCATCTCTCAAACCCTTATGGTTTGAGAGATAACTGCTTACAGAGTTCGCCCCTTCCTGACGTCAGCGTTCTAGCTGACTGCAGGGGAATCCTGTCCCAGGACCATCGGAGGCTCTTCAGCAGAGCCGAGATTGAGTTAATGAAAAATAAATCCTTCAATTAAAAGGTCTTCTATGTGTGCTTGCAAACCAAGCATATGTAGAAGGCCTTTTTAGTGAGGGATTTCTTTTTTAATAACGAGATCACCGGCTGGTCCCAGGAGCGGATTTCCCTGCTGTCAGCTAGAATGCTGACGTCAGGCAGGGGTGAACTTTGTATGCAGTTATCTCTCAAACCATAAGGGTTTGAGAGGTGCCACTTGGGGCATTTTTCTTCTTTATTGAAGGGCTACAAAACAGGGATAAGTAATTTTAAGTATTACTATCCCTTTAAAACCAACATCATATTAGTACATTTTACAAAGACTGAAATTAAAATCAAAAGATTAAATAAATCTGCAGTTTGAGTCCAGCGACTAAGCAAAAAAATGTAAATACTATTACATACCTCCCAATATTTCAAATGGCCAAAGAGTGGTGCCACTAGTGGTTAGGCATTAGTGAAAATGTTTAGGTTACTTCATGACCTATTGACAGTTCTTTATGTAACGGAATAAATAATTTAGCACAAGACATAACTTTTATTTACATAGACTCATTTATAAACACATACACTAAAGTGTAAACAAAATTTATTGAGTGATATTAATGTGGAACTATGTTATATACATATATACACTACACATTCTGATCTAAAAAAAAAATAGACCAGGGTAGGAAATAGGGACTAGGGTTGCCACCTTTTATTCAAAAAAATACCAGCCATGGCATTCCCTCCATAGACTTAACATTGGACAGAAGCTAATTTTTTACTGACCTGCCAGTAAAATACCGGCTGGGTGGCAACCCTAATAGGGACAGATGGATTTGGGTATCAGAGGGAGGCTGTCCTTTCTAGAGGCACACTTGGGCTGTATGCTATTAAATAACAATTACTTTATATGAGGTGAGAGTTCCCCTTTAATCACTGTCTCTTTCCCCAGTTGCCTCTGCCCCCATTAATGTGTAATGTACTAGGCCCCAACCTCCAGAGTATCTGGTGCTATTTATTAAATAAAAAAACTTCTTCAGTGTATACATTGTGTGGACTCATTTGCATTAGAAAGCCCAGGCGTTACTACGATAACTAGGTGATTTCTACACTCCTTTTCACATGGTGCTTCTTAATTAACCCTTTAAGTTCCAGTGGGGGTATGCAACACATTACAAAGCGATACATTACATACCCCTCTGGCACTCAAAGGGTTAAACCATTGGCAGAACCAGGTGGGTCCTTGGGACCCAGGCGGATCTTTGACAGGGCTGGCAATTTCCTGCCCCAAGGCATGTTCTTTCTGGCGCCAGTAAGCATTCGGTGTGCTGTATGCACATCAAGCTCTGTCATTAGCTAAGCTGCACTCTGTGTGGCCGCACTGAACCCTGGATCACAGGATACTGCAGATAAGATACCTTCAGCCTGGTTTGGGTTGTTCGCCTATTGAGGGGATGGCTGCTAATCCAGGCTGGGGGACTGCAAAAATCGGTCCCATTTGAGGTACTTGGTCTCCCTCTTTCACCTTGAGTTCCAGCAGGGGAAAGGCAGTGCTCTCTTGCATATATGGATGTTTTTAGTCTGTGCCTTTTTGAAATGGTTAGTAACCTGCTTGAATCTAATTATTTCTGTTAATTGCGTTGTGTAGCCTTCTGGCACTCAAAGGGTTAAATCTTGCATTGCAAGGAAGGAGGAGCATATCCATAGCCAATTTTTATAAAGGAAACCATGGTGCAAACCAACAGCACAATAGGGAACAAAAACACATTTGCATTGTTTCAAACTGTGATTTTAACCACTTGAATACTAGAGTGCTCTCCAACGCATTGGTAAGCAATCCTTTTTACCATTCAAGGGGTTACATTTCCCAAGTGAGATCACTGAGCATTGGGGAATGTTTATGGTCTGCCCCATAATTGCACATCTTTATTTTTATACATATGGGCCAAACATATCTATAGAAACATACATTACCAAATATCTATAGATGCATACAGTAGCACATAACTA
The DNA here is from genome assembly GCA_037306005.1 of Rhinophrynus dorsalis. Classification (NCBI taxonomy): domain Eukaryota; kingdom Metazoa; phylum Chordata; class Amphibia; order Anura; family Rhinophrynidae; genus Rhinophrynus; species Rhinophrynus dorsalis. The sequence goes on from CM074719.1 coordinate 295,551,346, forward strand.
AAGATGCATAGAGTAGCACATATGTATAGATGCATACATGTCATGAGGAGAGGGTATGATCAATAAATAAACACAGACACAAACTCTTGGGGATAGCAGGCCACAACCTTTTGGGGATAACAGACCACAGCTTTATTAAATAAATTTCCAATCACATATTTATATTAACTCTTAAAGTAATTAATTAGACATTAGTCAACCATTAATTAATATTCCTTGCCAATCCACATTCCTTGAAACCAAGCATGGCCAAATTTCCTGGGCTCATGCTATAATCCAAAATTCTTCAGTACGCACAGCTGACCCCAACATACCTCATCACTTACAGCTGAACCCAACATTCTTCAGCCCTCTGCAAACTAGGCAAGGACTACTCGCCAAAAGGACCGATTGGCAAAACCTTGACAGTCAATCCCACCCCACCCCACCCCAAAAAAAAAAACATAGCCTGTACCCCAGACAACACACACAGCAACCAACCAGGGAAACCTTAAGAGACTACTAAGGCCCCAATCAGGTGACCACCATCCCAGGACCTATGAATCCACCACAACATCCTCAGCACATCCAAGCCAAATGTAACTAACAAACCACATACCACATACTATCACAACACCGGCAAAGAAACCCCACTCTAAAACCAGCTGAACCACACTCTCATCATACACACCATACATACCCACAGCAACATAACAGACACCACACACCAAAAAATAAGTAGCAGCATCATAATCTGCCATAATCCCAGAGATAAACTTCTAGACGCCAACATTCAGAAAGATCCCAAACAGACCTCCCCCAGAACCGTAACACAAACACAGGGTCCGCTACAACAGACAAAGACATACGGAGACATGCATACCTCAATAACTCACCTCCCAAACACACACCAACATAGAACTAGATGGGCAAGCAAAAGGACCCCAATGTACCTGCGGAAGAGAGCAGAACTTACCAATACCCCACGCAAGGCCAAAAGGAATCTGGCTCATACAAAACACCCATCACAACTTCCACAAAACAGTGTAAATCAATTACCCTGCCGTTCCAAACCGAAGTCCGGTGCCACCTCCAGAAACACCACTGAACCCAACACCCAATGCATGACCAAAATTGCATGGGCTCATGCAAAAAACATCACCAAACAGGGCAACCAATTACCCTGCTCAAACTCACCAAGGAAGCTCCAGCGGGTAAGGTAACCACCCTTGACTGAAGTCTGGGGTAAACTTCCAGAAACTAGCCAGCGACCCAACAGGTTCACCTGACTCGAACCAGAGCCACAGGGAAGAAGACCAGCCACCAAATCAGAACACCATCTGACAACAGTGAAGAACTGGAGTGTAAAGAAACAGAACCGCCATCTTCACCAAAACATCTGTCACCCAGGCTGACGATCACCAGGGTCCCAACAGTGCAAGTGTAGGAACGACACACCATGAACGATCTCTCCACCACCAGTAGCAGGGAGCCCCATGTAGCCAACAGTCAGCAGCCAGAGCACAAGGTATGCCTCAACCAAGCCTGGCCACCTAAGAATGCCAGCTCGTAAAGCCAAGCCCCCCCAGCAGGGACAGAGGTCCTCCAAGGTCCATCACCTGCACACTGCCACCAAGATGCCCAAAGGAAAAAAAAACCCTGAGCCACATCTTCCCTCTTGCCCCAGCCAACCTGAAACAGGAATCCAAACCATAGGACTAGCACGCCTTCCAGTCCACAAGGAAACAATGCACCAGGACAACCCATGCCCGACTGCAGCATTGTCCCCATCACCCTACGGTAGGAGAACCCGTAGACATTGTCCCCTCACTGATCAAAAACCCCATACCCACAGTATATGCCAAAACTCTGACCAGCTCCCCGAAATAACCAAAGCCAGTCCCAAATCCCCCACAGAAAGGCCAGAGAAACACACCCCGGTGCCAGGTCAGGAGCTGCACAGACAGTGACAACCACACCCTGCAACCAAAGCTGTGCAAGGTGCTGGTCACAACCTCAAGGCACACCAACCCCACATGAATGGTGAACACACTCCCATGCTTGAGAAGCTTGCCCATGACACAATCGCTGAAAAAAGAGCCCCAGAGTGATAGGAAGTGTACAAGAAACAAGTACAGCCCCTGATCCCACTGAAGTTGCCCGAGTGGAGTACCATGTGGCATAAGTAGAAAATCAGACAGTAAAGCAACATCCCATGGGCCCCAAAGGCCGGCTCCACCATGTAGCAGATACAAACAAGAGATTGTTGGCGGGGGGTTATTACTTATTTCTGTTTCTTATATATTTTTTATCTCACTCTCTCCCACTCCTCTACCTCCAATCCCCCTTGCGAAAGAGGTACGATAATAAAAAACCCAATAGCCAAGACCATGGAAATGTGAAATTTGTAACCACCTGAAAACCAGAAAGGTCCCCCACACACTGCTCCGCAATGCACCGGAGACCACCCTAGCACCCAAGGGGCTAAAAACTCCAGTCAAAGGAGCACAAACACCCCAAAATTAAACTAAGGCAAATAATTTGCCCATCATCAACAACATAGTCTATGCTCACTCTGAAAAGGAAAACAAAGTTGCACCCACAAGACCCATGCAGACAGTAAGCCCAGGAGCCATAAGCTTAAAGGGATAGTAACACTTCGTTTTAACTTTATTTTATTTTGTAGGCATTAAAAAAACATGAAGAATGATATAAGTCTTATCTCTCAAACCTTTATGGTTTATGAGATATTCACAAGCAAAGTTCCCCTCCCCGCCCCTTTTACCTAGTGTAAGCCATCTCTTCTCAGATGTGAGTCTGGTTGTATGACAGTACAGATAACAGAAGGGGACAATTTTCTTTGTATGAAAACAATGAAAGCCCTTCCCCCCTTGACAAGGTTTTCAGCTTTTTCCATTATCTTAATTGAAGATTGTCCCTCTCTGCAGTCTATCTGGGCATCTCCCTTCTGATCTGGTTGAAGAGGGGGGGGAAACTTTGCTTGTGAATATCTCATAAACCATAAAGGTTTCAGAGATAAGACTTATATCATTCTTCATGTTTTTTTAATGCCTACAAAATAAAATAAAGTTAAAATGAAGTATTACTATCCCTTTAAGGGCACATGACAGCAGATCGAATGTCCTGTAACCAGATCGTATAGATTAAGATTAGTGAGCTATACCTGAAAAAGCAACTACACATAGATTTGCGAAGCAAAGGGTTAAGTAAGAAGCCTACTGGCTATGTGGGGTGGAGCTATGGCAGGAAATGTCGTAGAGGAAGTGAAGATACTTCAGTCTTCCTGGGCCTGAACTTGTGGTAACATCCACCCTCCTGCCCTGTTTATAATTTTCTCATACAGGATAGGTAGAAGGGGCATAAGCAATCTTTGACATGTAACATGCTAACTGCATTCGATGTTACTTCCTTTATAGGATGTAATTCCCACTATTATGTAGCTATATATGGATAAGCGATGAGAGCCTTGTTCCTGGCTTGCGGGGCCCTTATGCAATATATAATTTCATCCGGGTATAATATGAAGAGACGTAGTGTTAGGAGTTGCTGTTATGGGGGATATGTATGGCTGGGGGGAGTAGGTTTTGACTACTGTGGGGCAGGTTGGGTTAACCACTCTCAAATGGTTCCTAACCTGTTTTATGTTTTCTTCTCCTCTTTCACTACCAAGGTTGGGATGAGTCTTCCTTTTCTCTTGTTTACTGTGATTTTGTATTGCCTTATTTTGAATTTTTGCTTGAATTGTTATAATTTATTTTGTCCAGGTGTCATCATCATGAGTAACTTGCACATGTGTATTTAACAATGTCTGTGTACGTATATATCTCTGTGTGTATGCATATTATATATATATATATATATATGTGTGTGCATATATGATTTATTCTAGTAAATTAATTGTGTGTATGAAGGACAAAGCATAGGCTGTTTTATTATCTGCATAATACCTAGAGGGGTGGGCAGTCCTCTCAGCCATGGTTCCCCAGAGGTTTCCTCCACAGGGGGTTTTTCCTCTCCTGATTGCTGAAGGATGGATCTTGGTGAGTCCAGTGGCTTAATTTGTCTCATAATTAATGGAATTCTGTTTATTGTCACAGTCGCAGGAGGACCTTGCCAGAGAAATGCATGTAAGATCAGTTTGACGGGGTGAGAAAGGATGGTATCCCCCGCTTATAAAAGATGGAATGATTGGAAGAGACGCTACTACTGCCTGTGCTAGATTACTGCATGTTTTGATCCACTCTTATCGTTGCTGCCCTCACCTGGAGGCAGCAGCAGTCGAAATATTCAAATGAGGACGGCACGGCATAGTAGGGTACTCTCACTGAATGCTGGTTATGGGATTTATTCTTCAGTATATGAAGTACTGGCGAGGTTCTCTTTATGTATTTATTAACTGGAAATAAAAGGCTGTGGCCATTTTACCCATATCTGTGTCTTTGTGTTATGTCTAAATTAAACAAGAGGGGACTTTTACTGGGTGGAATGTTCACAGATTGGAAGGACAATTAAGGATTCTGCTTGTCATGTCCCCAGATATAGATACCACAGATGAATTGTGCCTATAGCGTTAGCAAAGCAGAGCTAAGGCAGGTAAACCAGGCCAAGTAGCACTTAATGCTCAATAGAGAAGGGCTGCAAGTCCTATAGAATGAGCCAGGGGAGGAGTAGCCCAAAGAACAGCCCTAGTGGTAGTCCTAAAGTCACGCAGCCAGACCTTGTGAAAAGATCTAGGGAAGAATCAAAGAAAAGATGGGGGAGGTAGAAAAGAGACAAGAAAAAGGGGGGACCAAAACATCCAGACCAAATGAAATAAAAAGATGAGAGACAGACAAGAGGAAGAGGAAAATGGGGGGATTGAAAAGAATGGAGAGAACAGAAGACCAATGAACAAAGAACCAGCAGGAAAAAAGATGAAAGAGCAAGGAAGAATAAATAAATATAATAATAATAATAGATTAGACACCCAGATACCACACACAGGAGGCAGACAATGGAGGAAGAGTGTGAAACACCAGAAGCCTCAGGGAGCACCAAGAAAGCAGGAAAAGAACAAGAGGAAAAACACCAGCGCAGCAGCCCAACAAGAAAATAAAACACCAATAGAGAAGAGAAAGCAAACCAGACAACGAAAAGAAGTACCAGACACAGAAAACAAAGATGCAGAAGGAATAGCAGATAAAGCTGTACATAGAAGTATAGATGTTGAAGAACCACCAACCAGGAAGATGAGAGGCCTGGCACACGCACTCTATGATGAACACTGCAGGGCAGGAACCAGTCAGGAAGTCCCACATGCTGTAGAGACCAGAGTCCAGCAACCCAAAACAAATCAGGAACCCATCTGAGGCCGGACTGTTAACCCAAGGTCCCACAGTATCACAATAGAACAAGCAGACCGGAGACATAGAACTGGAGGAGAACCGGACAGTGCAGAGAAGTCAGGGTGATAACAAGGAGGGGAGAGAGGAAGGTGCATCAGGAAAGACAGGGAGAAACGAACCGAGGAACAAAATAATGAACAGAAAAGGAGACGGGGGAGAGGCTGGAAGAAAAGAGTGATGACCACGGAGAGGTGAGTACCAGCAAGATGGGGAAGATGAGAAAAAGAGTCTGAAAGACAAAAGGGGAAGGTGAACAAGAGGGAGCTAAAGAATGGGAGGAAAATCAGAGGAAAAGGACAACAGGAATAAAGGGAGAATAAGAAAGGGGAGGGACAGAGAAAGCCAGAAAGATGAACAATGCTTCTCCCTGCCCTCTCTACTGCTAACTGCTTCCCACTTCCTGCCACCAATCTTAATATGCCTTCTCCCTACCCACTTCCTGGCTTGATCAGCCCTCCCTATGTCATGCTTCCCCTCCCTGTACACTGCGTTTCCTGTCCGGGGAAGTCTGTTGCACATAACTATAGCAGCATATAGTAGCACATATCTATACACAGTTGCACATATCTATAGATACCTACAGTAGCATGTATCTGTACCTGCATACAGTAGCACATATCCACAGATACATACAGTAGCACGTATCAATAGATACATACAGTAGCATATATTTATAGTATATACAGTAGCACATATCAGTAGATCCATATAGTAGCCTATATCTATAAATACCGGAGCACATATTTATATTACCTACAGTAGCACATATATGTAGAAATCGGCGCCACCTATAGGCGAGGTAGTCACCTGCCTAGGGCGCTCATCTACTGGGGGCGCAGAGCTGCATGCAGCTTGGCTGCTGGGCACTTCCCCAGTAGTCGGGAATTAGCACATGTGCAGAGTCCGCACTTGGTGAACGGTGCGGGTCTGTGTCATGCGCATACATGGTTGATTGTGCGGAGACTGCTGGAAAGGAGCACAGCAGGTACTGGCCAAGCACCGGGGAGAAGCAGGATGTACTGGGAGCGCTGAGCTCAGGTGAGAGGCTCCCTGTGGCTGTGACCTCATGGTCTGCTCAGGCCCCCAGTGTGCAAATACATATGCAGCACAATGGCCCCTATGGACAAAGGCTGACTGATGTTCAGGGGACAGTTGGTTTAACCCTTTGAGTTATGATTACAATGGAGTTTTAACCCCTTGGATGCTACAGAGACGACTCACTATCTATTGGAAGACTCTATAGCTTTCTAGGGGTTAAAAACACCATTTAACCCTTTGAGTGGCACAACACACAATGCTCTTTGGCTCTTATGAATGGTATTATTTTTTTTTAATAAAGAGAGAAAACAGATAGCCCTGCTGTATCAGCACTCAATACTGTACCAATACTCAGTTGCCATTTTAACCCTCTGAGTACCAGAGGGTACCTTGCCTACCACTCTGGCACTAAAATAGGGTTAAATATGCATTTTTCTAGGTTTTTCTGTGTCCCCTCTGGTGAAATTGGTTTGCTTCAGTTCTTATTAGATCAGACTCATATTAGAACAGTTTTGGGACAAACGATCAGTAACATAGGGGACACTAGACCTTCCCTAAATGCCCATTGTGCCACTTGGGACTTTTAACCCCTTAAGTGCTAGACAGCTCCACAATACCTCTCAAAGCTCCCTAATGTACCCCTCTAGGGCATTTGAGGGAATAAAATTGAAGATTTGGCCATTTTTATTGTCATTTCTTGTGTTCTCTCAATAATTTGAGAAAATGGACAAAATGTATTTTTGCGAACAAAATAGAGAGACTGGACAATGCACCAAATTCTGTACTTGTTGGTCTCATTACAGAGACAGACACAAATCAGAATATATTCATAGGGGAGGATCCTGACATTAAATATATATCTATATATGTATAATCATTTATAAACCTTAAGCGCCTGTAAGATCTAGTCTTAGTGGAGATTTAAAGGGACATTGCAATGAATGAGGGTGAACAACTCAAGCAGGTGTGAAGGGTGTATATTTACTAAAGGGAATGTGCTTTTCTGCATGCACCTTGGCAGCTGTTGTGTGAAGAAACTAAAGAGAGAGAGAGGCACTTGCTCTGAAAAGAGCGAGCACCTAGAAAGCCTCCTCCTACATTTTAATGGATGGATTTTTTATCCATTTTAGAACTACGCGCATATGCATACTGAAATAAAATAATAATCACTTTTAAAATGCAAAATTAGAGCGATGTATTACTCAACGTTTCGGTCCAAAATCGGATGTTCTGCTGACACTGATACACATAGAGATAAGTACACTCACTGACACACTGGTACACATACAGACAAGCATACACACTGACACACTTATGTACTGTATATAGAGAACACACATACTGACAAACTGATACACTTGTAGAGCATACCTCCCAACATTTCAAATGATGAAAGAGGGACACTTCTGTTTTAGGTGGCATTTCTGGGGGCGTGGCTGGTAGGAGAGACATTTCCAAGAATTTTTAAGTTATTTCTTGACCCATCTGCACCTCTTTGTGTAACGAATAAATGATTTAGAGCAAGACCAAAATATTTGAATTGCCCATATGTATAAAGACATATACTGACAATTAACAACACATTTATGTATGTTTTATTGCTGTGGAGCAATGTAATACATATCACTCATTCTGATGTCCTAAAAAGAGGGACAAAAGGGTAGAAAAGAGGGACAGAGGAATTTGGGTCTCAAAGAGAGACACTTGGGAGGTATGATGGATATGATACATTGACACTTATACGTTTATAGGAACACATACATTGGCACTTATACATATATAGGGTACACACAAACACACCGATACTTATACATGTACAGGGGTGGGGCATAAGGGGGCAGAGTACAAGGGGCTGCGCTAAAGAGACGGAAAAATGAGGTTTTGCCTAGGGTGGCAAAAATCCTTGCACCAGCCCTGGACAAGGTACTGTTGCATGTAAATTCTCACTTCCTGATAAGTTCCATTTTACTTTTATCACGATATAACCTAATTGATATGATCCTGTTTTGGTGGGAGTTTTTTTTGGGGGGGGGATGGGGGTCCACATTTCATCCTTGGATCCAAGCAGCACAATGTCTTGGGTTGGCCCCATTGGTAGTCCCTATGCTCTGCTCCGTGGTAGTGCCTAAAACTGCCATTACTTTTTGGTGCCGCTAGGTGTCACTATGCAATACACTATTATGGTGACGTTTGTTATCTGTTCTCTGTAAACAATACCTGCTGAACAGTGCAAACCAGGAAATGGATGACCCAGGAAGTGACAGTTCGTGACAGAACATTATTGAACCCTAGCACTTCATTGAAAATATATACGGTATTGAAATTTTTATTTTATTTATGTGTTAGAATGTGTGCCTCTATGTTAAATGTTGCATTTCATTATATGACCTAGATATCAGAATATCTTTATAAGTATACTGTGTAGAAAGTTCAGTTCGGTGTGGTGCTAGCTTCTAGAAGTTGATACAAATGCAAAGGGTGTATATTAAAGTGTTTCTCACTATTTGTTGGTAATAATATGAACATGTTGAGTATATAGACTGTGAAGGGTTATCTTAATAATGAAGTACAAGCTGTCGTCTTCTCTAGTTTAGTAACGTTATACCTGAGATCTTTCTGGGTTTGACCCAAATCTCAGGGTGAAGAGCCACATTCAGGGTTAGAAAGCCCAGTGCTAACTACTATTTCATCTTCACCAATTAACTGTCTATTTAGTTTCACCAATCAACTGTCTATTTAGTACCTTAATTGCTGCCATTTCTATCAGAAAGGCAGTGGGAAACTTCCTGCTTCTCTTTTCTAATTTTCAGTATGTTAAGGGTTCCTTGATGACTGATGCCAGCCCCTCATGGTTAGCACAAGCAGGGATAAATTGTCTGAAACTTAAGTCCTGGGGAAGTATAAGGCTTAAGATCTCCGGGTTTTTTGAAAGTTCCCAGGTATGAGTAACGCCAATAGGGGAGTACATTTTAAAGAGAAAATATTAACTATGGAAGTTGGCTTTTGCCCTTTTCATTCACCTCCCTGTATACCTCACATCCCATTTTAGTTTATGGCAGGGGTAGGAAAATTCCAGGAGCCTGAAAGCCAAGGCTCCTTAAATGTTACTTCTGGTTTTTACCTTTTATATATATATACTAATATGAAAGCCCGTGTACACACGCTAAAGTGCCACCCAGCGGCCCCAGCTGCTGCACTGGAGCCAGGAGCAGAGACAGGCAGTGAGCTGTTTGGCGCACCCTGCTCCGGAACAGCACTTTCCGCCAGTCTCTACGTGAGCATGACTGCATAGTTGGCAGTCTCTACTGCACGTGTGATTACTCACACACAGGGTGTTTCGCAGGCTAGCACTTTATATTATTTAGATTAGATATGGATCTCTCAGTTGGCTCCTAAAACTTCAAAATGGTTGCACTGAAACATCACAGAGAAGTGAAAATGCCACAACTGCTGTTTTCACCAGTAAATAAATAATGGTGTTTATTAAAAAATGAATGCAGCACACACAGTACAAATGTGATAAATACATGTCTTATTTAAAGGGATAGTATAGTCCCGTAAAAGGTATGTCCTAAATCGTAGCTGCAGTAAAAAAACATTCAATGTGCTTACTCCTTTCTCTCAAACCGTTATGGCTTGAGAGAAATACGAAAATAAAGACCTCCGCTCCCTCCCCCTTCTCATGCATCCGCTGTACAGCGGACATCATGAAATCCTGCATCCAGGACCAGACGGTGGCTCTTCAGGAGCGCTGTCATCTAGATGTCTAAGTATAAATACTTCATCGGAATGGTCCACAACGTGTGCTTGCAAGCCAGGCACACGTTGTAGACCATACCGATAAAGTAATTATACCTAGATATCTAGATGACTGAGCTCCTGAAGAGCTGCCTACAGTCGGGCGACCGGATTCTGCCTCTGACAGCTTTACAGCTCATCAGGCAGAAGGGGGAGGGAACGGAGGACTTTATTTTCTTATTTTTCTCAAGCCATAACGGCTTGAGAGAAAGGAGTAAGCACATTGAATGTTTTTTTTACTGCAGCTACGATTTAGGACATACTATTTATGGGACTATACTATCCCTTTAATGGAATTTGTAAAGAAGCTTTTTTTTTGTTTGTTTTTTTGTGGCACAACAATCACATATGTGAACCTAGCTTTATAGAATAAGCACACACAAGACATATTTAGAGGTCTTGTCCCAAAGATAGAATATTTACGAATGTTAGCTAGAAGTATATTTTAATTATATGGATAGCAACATGCTTAATTGGCCTTTAATTCTTTGTCCAATAATCCCTTGGGCACACAAAGAGTTAAAGCCAATTAGTGAATCATGACGGGGAATAAAATGTTGACTCACTGGTTAATCCTGGGGAAATTCCTTTGGGTGCTTCTGATGCATACAAATGACTTCAATATGCAGATTGGAATAAAATTCCTACAAACAGTACCACTATCCTGGATTGGCGGTGCTGCTATAATTTATCCATGTCTATGCATGACCTGTTACAAACAACTGGGCTAGTTTTGCCACTGCTGCTGGTTTATTTTAATAGAAATGTAATGCAAATGACGCTTAACTATGTAAGACAATGCTATTCAAATACAACCTCAATAATGCAATATATGTACCGGTATCATATTTAAAACCAGTATCAAAACAAACATGCAGTAAACTACTATACAATAATCAAAATAGACCAACACTCCTATTAAAATAGTGGCCAAACCTTAATATAAACTCACATAAAATGATATAGAATAAAACACATCGAAGGAGGAAAAGATTGCAGGTGTAATATTTACTTTCCCAATCTTGGAATAATCCAAATACTATAGTCCAGTTGACAGGAATAAACCTGACTGTTTTAGCAAAATCACAGTCCCAAAAAAGCAAGTTAAATGTATATATTCACAATACATGACTTGTGAATAAGTGAAGATGAATTGAAAATATTTAATACTCCAATTATAATGTTTCCTAGTTGAAGCAGAATTAATTAGTGGCTTTGTCCACTCAAAAGTAAAACTTGTTTATACTATGAAGCGTAAAACAAACAGGGGGGATCAGGCTAACTTTAGTATTTATTTAACTTCTAAAACACATAAAAAAGGAATCATGTTGCCCATCTTGAGTGTCTTTGTTTTGTGCTTCATCTGTTCAGAATAAGTTATTCTTATTATTGGGTCCAGCTTAAATGTTTGTGGGCCTACTGGTAAAATTTTGGTTGGGGACAACCTTGTAGTAGCTGACACCTTGTTCTCAAAGAAATGCGAAACTAGGAAATTTAATGCGTTTTCCTACTTCAGCATACAGTTTAAATTAAAAGCTTTCATACATCAGGGATATCTTTTTGTTAACCAAGGCTTTAGAACAGGATTAGTCAATCTTTGGACTCCTGTCATTTGATTAGAATTGTAGTCTCCAACAACTGGCATTCCAATAATGGACTGTTCTTGTTCAATACTATGTTGTTAATGTTGCAAAGAAAGGACCATCATTGCCACACACACTTGAAAGATGAAGAACTACATATACGAGGAGGGTTGTGTACTAAGAAGTGATAAAGAGATGATATCTCCTCCAGTGTGATAAATTCTACAGTCCATGTGTTATTCTATAAAGCCTGTGTACTGAGATACCTCAAGTTGGAGAGATCTTAGTGCATAGGCTCCATCAAATAACAGGAATTGGACAAACACAGGTGAAATTATCTACTCTTTCCTACTTTAGTGCAACCCTCCACCCCCGAGTCATTATGGTGTAAATCAACAGTACTCTAGGGGTCAACTACAAATTCCTGTTGATTTACATGGGGCCTTTAAGCCCTTGCTTTGCAGTATGCCTCTCTAACATTTAAGGAGTTAAAAGCCTTATTTAGGTACATGGGAATTTGGTGAATTTGTTTTTATGAGTGGGGGATTTTTTAAAGTGTGATAAAGATGTGATAACTTGGAGAGTGTTTCACACTCTCTATTATTGCACCTTAGTGCAGTCATGTTAAACATGTGACCCCAGGGCTGCATGTGACTACCTTGTTAATAAACTGTGACCCTAACAGAGTTTCTCATTCTAACTACAGTGTGGCCCTTTTTAGATCAGCTTGGATTGTTGTCAACTTCTAGAGTAGGAGCAGGCAACCTTTTGCTCTCCATCTGTTGGGGTTTATGTGGGTTGTAGTCTTTAATAGCTTGAGAGCAAAATATTACATACCTCTGTTCTACAGGTAACACTAGGCTCATTATCAGAACTGCCATATCAGAGCAGCAGACTATTTACATTTCATCCCTCTCTCCATATCTCCCCAACAAAATAATAATGTTGTCAGCAGCAGCCATTATTGTGGTCATCAATTTAGTTTATTTGACATGTCTGCTGTAGTGTATCTCCTCCCAGGTCTTCCTAGTACATAAGCCTCTTGAACTTTCCAATGGTAATGAACAGTAGACTCTGGTCTGATTCTAAAAAAAAAAAATAAAAAAAAAATGCTAGAATATACAAACAAAACTCGTCTCGTTTTGAATTGATGCCAAATTAAAACAGACTGTAAAAAACCCATGTATATTTACACTCATTCTGTATTCAATTTGCGAATTAGATGTTTGTATATGTTGGACATGCAATCTGAATTTGATTGTATGTGGTTTGTATTTGAATGATCCAGTTATGTTTGAGTGGTTTTTACTTTGATTTACTAATATGAGGAATTTTTTTTTTTTAAAGGGGCAATACACTTTGTTGGCCACTGATAACTTTCACCCAGCCATTTTCAAAAACAAGCCCCTAATCCTATATAATAATTTGCTAGGATTATTGTCACGATGCAGTCATGCGCAGTAGAAACTGCATGGCATAGAGCAGTGAGGTAGCGGCTTCTTAACCCTTTGAGTGCCAGAGGGGTAAGCCAGGCATTGCAAAGCAATGCGTTGCGTACTCCTCTGGCACTCAAAGGGTTAATATTATCCAGACCGGCTTTTACACTAGTATGTTATAAAAGGGAATGCAATTTAAGACATGATAGTGTGATCCAACACATTGCTATTCTAGTGCTTACACAACTTGGCTCCCACAAGATAAGCCTGGATGCTTTAAGTGTTCTGGATGCACCACCTGTTGTGGGCTCATAACAGGATACAGTTTTACACACCCACATACTGGCAAAACCATACCCATTAGACATAAGTTTACATGCTTTACACTTATGTCACATACTTAATTCACTGCCCTACTACTATACATTGGAAAAACTATTACTATGCTCTGTGACAGAAGGACTAACCACCTATCTACTGTAGAAGAGTGATAAGCTTGTTGGTAAACACTTTCTTGAAGCGCAACATTCCATGTCAGACCTCAGATACATGTTGATAGATCATCAACAGAGTCTCCCTAGGGCAGGAGATAGGGTCTGTAGGCTAATACAGTGTGAAGAGCACTTGATACACAAAATGAACACACTGGCTTCTAGAAACCTTAAAAAAACAACAATGGTTGTTTGTACTGAGGGATAGTAGACCTTACACTTGTTGGTGTTGGATCTTGGATCCCTTGTGTACTTTTGTACTGTTCGGGAAGATCTACCTCTACAGGAGAGTGTGGGCATAGATCTCGCTTAACCGCAGTTGTTGCCGTCTCAACACCCTCCTCACAGTAGGACTAGGTACCCTTCCCTCCTTAAGCAGTATGCCAACTTTTTCTACCACTGGCACCCTGCTATATATATTTTCGATGTTTGGGGGCACTGTCTTACTCCCATAAGATACGGGATGTATGTTTCCTTTTTCCACATCACAACTGAATAGATCTACAGGTTTATTGGGCATGGTGTTACTAGCTATGCATAATCTCCATATATTTTTTATATTCATAGTGGCCTCTTTGTGTTCCCTTGACTGACAATGAATCATTTATGGCACCCAGATAGGTGGCATGGTGAGACCCCCACTTCCATAACTGTTCTCAATCAAAAGCAAGCAATGAAGCATAAATGGGAGGTTGATATGTTCACCCTCTTAGGATGCAAAATGATCTGTCACTATTGATCACCTCTGATACTACTACTATGTCTGGTCCTCAACTCTTCACTATTTCTGGGACACTGAATATTTATTTGGACTCTGTTGAGTAACTCCCTTTATTTGGGGATTACAATGTTCATCTAATATTCCTTTCTTTGCTAATTGATAGCTTTAGTTCTCTCGGCTTACTTTAAGGCATGCAGTGGTTCTACACCTTCATAGTGGATGCTCTGCAATGTGAGGGTGCCAACTTTTTTCCTTATTTGGGACATTGACATGTTTCTTGTTGCTAGCAATAACACTGTCACACATTTTATGTTTTTTTGTACATGTTTATTGTAATTATTTTTAAATCTTGCTGGCTTATGAATACTTTGTATCTTTATAATGTTAATGGTGGCCTTTGGGATCTTAGTATCTCATACACCACATTCATTGCTTTTTGATGATTTTACTTCCTTAATCCTCTTTGTGGCCTGTACACCTGTTGGGGTGACATCATCCCCTGCACTCGCTGATCCTACTTTGGTGCCCAGGGGTGGGGCCCCAGGCTATAAATAGGCATGTTTCTCTACTTTGTTTTGATGATGATATAGCCATTTTTTCACAATTTAAAGGGATAGTAACACTTAGTTTTAAGTTTAATTAATTTGATAGGCATAAAAAATATACACAGAGATGTAAGGCTTATCTCTCAAACCTTTATGGTTTGAGAGATATACCTTCCTAAAGTTACCTTGTGAGAGAAGTCAGCGCTCTATTTGACAGCTGCAGAATCCAGTCATTTGACCGGATGGAGGCTTTTCAGCAGAACCAAAATCGCGTGATCTCAACCTTAATACTTCATTGAAACGGTCTACAGAGTGTGCCTGGTTTGCAAGCACACTTTGTAGACCATTCCAATGAAGTATTAATGTTGAGATTGTGCGATTCAGGCTCTGCTGAAAAGCCTCCATCCGGTCAAATAACTGGATTCTGCAGCTGTCAGCTACAGTTCTAACTCCTCTATAGGGTTGATACGATAGTAGACTGAGCCTTACGTGGATACCGCAGGTCTGGTGGAGGCCCTGTCCTCCTTGGGTAACCAGTTATCCCCATTGACAGCCACTGTACAGGAACTACAGGCCAACCAAGCTATGCTACAGCAGCATCTGCAAGAACTGCATGGGAACCCTCGTCCTGCTCCAGTACTCCCTGCTATGCCCACTGATCTGGAACCTAGGATCGCGCTGCCTGACAAGTTCCATGGTGAACGTAGTAAATATAAAGGGTTCATTACTGCCTGTGATCTCTATTTTTCACTCCAACCGGCACCTATTCATCCGATTCCATTAAGACACATACAGTCACCACCTTACTTGCAGGCAAACTGCAGGCATGGGCTCACCACCTGTTACATTCTAACAGTCCTCTTCTACAGTCTTGGCCAGCCTTCCGCCAAGTGATGGATAACTTGTATGATGACCCGTTGCATAGGTCTTCTTCTCAGTCTTCCCTACCAGTGGAAGACTATGTGTCTGAATTTCGACATCTGTCCATCGAAACAGGGTGGAATGAGGCAGCCGTAGTGGACCAATATCATCTGGGTCTGTCTGAAAGCCTGAAAGATGAGTTGGCACGTGTAGGGGTTCTGTCCGTTCTGGAAGAACTTATCCATCTCACTATCCAGATAGAACGTCGGCTGCACAAACGTCGTCGAGAACGCTTGAGCGTCACGGGGTCCCCCTCATCTCCCGTTCCGTTGGTGACTGCGTCGCCTCTTGAAGGGCCTCCAGAGGAACCCATGCAATTAGGGTTGGTTCATGGTCCTCTTTCTGATGCCGAACGCAGATGTCATCGGTCGCAAAACCTGTGTCTGTATTGCGGCAACCTCGGGCATCTGCTGCGATCCTGTCCTAGTCACTCACACCGGTTCAAGATGCCACGGGACTCTGATGGTAAGCCGGTTGTTCTGTCCCTGGTTTTGGGATCCTCTTGGTGTCCGGTTACTCCCCACCTTACTTTTTCTGTTCGTCTACAGTGGCATGATCAGTCCTGTGTCCTGCCTGCTATCGTGGATCCCGGTGCCAGCGGATGTTTTCTGGATGCCCACCTTAGTGCACTGATTCCCTCTAGAACCAGGTCCCAGCCTCTAGACATCCAGATGGCAGACGGACGCCCTCACCATTTGGGCCCAATCACCCACAAGGCTAGCCTACATCTCTGCTGCGGTCCTTACCATGAAGAAATGCTTTGCCTTAGTATCTATCACGGTGCCCGTGATCTGTTTCTGTCACTCTTGCTTGTGGTGCGCTCCTATTGGCTGAGCCTGTTGGGCCCGCCCATTGTGACCTTTTTATGCCTGGCCTTTGGTACCTGTTAGGTGCCCTTTCATGGTGTTCCTGAGCCAGTGTTGCTGTTGCTGTGTTCCATTGTTCCTGATTCCTGTGTACCGATTTGGCCTGTTTGACTATGCTCCTGAGTTCCTGCTCCGTGATCTGACCCGGCTTGGCTGACATTCCTGCTTGTGATCTGATCTGGCTTGTCTGAGAATCCTGCTCCGTGATCTTACCTGGCACGGCTGACATTCCTGCTTGTGACTTGATCTGGCTTGTCTGAGAACCCTGCTTCGTGATCTGACCCGGCCTGGCTGACTTCCTGCTCCTTGACCTGAACCGGCTTGCTACTGACCCTGCCATCGTTCCTGCTTCCTGCTGCTTGATGTCGCCGAGGCGACATTCTGACTTCCGCTGTGCTTGTGGCAGGGCTGATCGTGGATTGCCTCCATTAACACTTGCAGAGCCGTGTCTCCATTGCTGAGTCTCCCGTAACACTAGCGGAGTGGTGCCTACGTTTGTTGAGCCTCCGGTGTGCTGTTGCTGATCATCCGCTACATCTGCTGAGCCAGTCACGTTTAGAGCCTTGTTTAGGCGGCGGCTCCTCTTTTCGTCTTGCCGTGTAGTCAGTCTCCATTACCGCGCCCGCGGGAGGCGCTATTGGCTCTAGCTCATTCAGTGTTAACGCTCCGTTACACTCCCAGTGGGGCTATTGGCTCAAACTCTTGCAGCGCAGGTTATGTCTGTTACTACGCCCGTGGGGGCTATTGGCTCAAGCTCTTGCAGTTCAGGTTGTCTCCGGTACTACGCCCGTGGTGGCTATTGGCTTAAGCTATTACCGTACAGTTTGTCTCCTTTATTACACCCATGGGGGCTACTGGCTCAAGCTCTTGCAGTGTAATTGTCTCCGATACTACCCCCGTGGGGGCTATTGGCTCAAGCTCTTGCAGTGTAATCTATCTCCGTTATTACGCCCGTGGGGGCTATTGGCTCAAACTATTCTGCAGTATTCTGGCCTCAGTTCCTGTTCTCCCTAAGTGCAATCTATGCCTTATGGACTTAAGGCGTTGTACCATCTAACACCACTTGCTACCTCATTACCACCTTGGGCGTGCCAAACACCACAACAGAGACTTGTACTTAACCCTTGAGTAGAAAAAAGGAAAAAACAGCGCAAGTTCCTCTGAGTGTAATATTTCGATCCACAATTTCAAGTAAATATATAATCCAAGAAAATCCCCTCCACAGGGTACTCACATTTACAAGAGGTCTATCTGCCTCCGGATAAAGCGCACTGACTGGATCTGACCTCCAGTCCTGGTCTCTCTTTTCGGCCCCCAACTGGTCACTCCGGTATCCTCCTTTCAGCAAGATCCACTCCTTCTTCCTCGTTATGATCTCTCCTCCAAATATTGTAATGCTATCATAAGCAATAACTACGAGGAGTATAACATTTATACTCGCCACTAGAGGCGATTTTAAGGGGACCTGCACAATAAAGGGAATCTCGGAACCAATTATAATTGATGGGAAGCGTAGATATATAGAAAAAAACGTATAAATTTATTAAAATTCACAGCTGTTTCCCGGGTAACAACCCTTCAATAAAAACATACAATATAGATACAGTAACAAATATCCCTACGCGTTTCGTAACTCACAGTTACTTTCTCAAGGGTATCAACCATACTAAATCACTTTTCAGCCATTTATGGACTTTACCTTCCCTAATGCTCCAATCACCAGAAGCATTCCATCCACTTCATTAAACATTGACCCACACCTGTTATATGAAAAACGTCCGGGTTCACCACACTCGGTGTTTTCATCAAAGAGCACCTCAGAGTCGAACATGCCGGAGCGACTACAACCCTGCGTGTCACCACTGGAACGCATCATGATTCAGATGCGTCCATTTCCTCCTCATCCAGGCATACGTCGCGCCGTAATGTTCGGCTCATTCTCATCTCTCAACTCTACCGTACACACCCTAATACATCCGACCGTGATCCACCCAGAAAACATCCACCAAAACAAACATCAATTATAATTCCATATGTAGAGAGGTTTCAGGGTATGTCATATCAGTATCTTATAAAAAATCCTTCCCTTAAGACACAATGTCCCAGACCACAAACAGCCCTATATATTATTACTAAAACATAGCATTACATAAAAGAACTATTATACCCGAATATGACATCTCCCTTTTCACGTCCTCTACACATGAAATCTATATAACCTACAAGATTCCCTCATTCAGAAAAAAAAAAAAAAAAAATATATATATACAACCTTCTTACCTAACCTGTGAATGTCAGAGAATCCCCCTTTCCTTTACTATACATCTAATACCTAAGTGAATTTTTCAGGTGATTTACACCTATACCCATTAAAACTACACTCCCTTAATTATATCCTTATATTAATCTAACCACACTTTAATCCAACTTAATCCCCCTTCTATATAACCTTACTAACCACAATCCGCTTCCTTTCCTCTCATTCCCTATCTCTATCCTAACTTTTTGTGTATACTTAAATTGATACTGTACACTTTTCCATAACCAAATACTTCCCTTTAT
Organism: Rhinophrynus dorsalis; assembly: GCA_037306005.1. Lineage (NCBI taxonomy): Eukaryota > Metazoa > Chordata > Amphibia > Anura > Rhinophrynidae > Rhinophrynus > Rhinophrynus dorsalis. The sequence continues at coordinate 295,570,691 of CM074719.1, forward strand.
CACCCTTTCCTCTTATAAAAACTTGCTAATCTCTACCCCCTCATTCATTCCCAATGGAAAAAGAGTGTTCAAATTAAAAATCCAAAATGCTTCTTTTTGACATAGCGTTTTATATCTATTATGGTTTGTAGAAGGAATCATTTCTATACCCAATACTTTCAGATTTTGTATACCACCCTGTTCACATTTATTGAAGTGTCGCGGCACTCCATGATCCTCATCTCCACGAATGATCTTCCTTCGATGTTCACCTATCCTTTCCCTCAAACATCTGATGGTACGGCCAATATATCTCAAGCCACATCCACATATAAGCATATATATAACAAATTTAGTTTCACAGTTTATAAAATGCTTAATCTGATATTCCTTTTGCCCCTCCTTATCCCCAAATGTAGCCACTCTGTGGCACATAAGTTGACAAGTGGCGCAACGTCTTTTCCCACATTTATAATTACCGTGAATCGGCTTTAACATCGTAACCTCCTTCCTCTCTCCTTCAAATTCCCTTGGCCTACTTGGAGCTATAATATTCCGGATGTTTTTCCCTTTTTTATAAATTACCAACGGCTTTTCAGTCAATTCCTCTTTCAAAAGTTGATCTTGTTGTAAAATTCCCCAATATTTATCCAAAACTTTTTTAATGTCTTGCGAAAAGACATTATATCTAGTTATAAAGCTAATCCCCTCACCTAAACCATCCTTATCTTATCTCTTTATATCCATTTTCTTTTTTCTATTTTCTTTTGACATAAGAATTACATTCCTATCCAAAGATTTTGCTCTTAAAAAGGAATTCTCCACATTTTTCTTCCCATACCCTTTTTCCAAAAAATCACTACTTAACTGCTTACCCTTTTGCTCATAATCCTTCAAATCACTGCAGTTCCTACGAAGCCGGTGAAACTGCCCGTAGGGAATATTTCTAATCCAGCTAGGTAAGTGACAGCTATCCGCTCTAATATAAGGGTTACAAGAAACCTCCTTTCTGTACACACTACTTTCTATATTTCCACCTATAGTCCCTCTCAAGCTCAAATCCAGGAACTCTATGTGACTCTGATGAATCACATGGGTAAAAGAAATACCCCTATCATTCTCATTCCATTCCTCAATTTTAGCTTCAAGGGACTTCTCATCACCTCTCCAGATCAAGAGCACATCGTCAATATATCGACCAAAGAACACCAGGCTGCCCCCACACCCGCCAACCCCCATATCCCTCTGGGATTCAAAATGTCACATAAAAAGGTTGGCGTATGAAGGGGCAAACCTGGTGCCCATAGCTGTGCCCCTGACCTGGAGGTAGTGAAATCCCTGAAAAATAAAAAAACTATGGTGCAAGATGAAGTGCACACTCTTCAACAAGAACTCCTTCTGTATCAAGGCCATTTTCTCATCCTTATCTAAAAAATATGCTATGGCTTCTAAACCAAAATCATGTCTGATAGACGTATATAAAGACACCACATCGAGAGTGGCCCATAAATATTCTCCATCTCGCCAAATTATTCCTTGTAACTTTTCCAAAACCTGTTGGGAATCTCTAAGAAATGCAGGTAGTTTCATCACATATTGTTGCAGAAAATGGTCCAAGTAGGCAGAGAGATTAGCTGTAAATGAATCTATACCTGATATAATGGGGCGCCCAGGAGGGTCAATAACCGACTTATGGAGCTTTGGCAAATGATAGAAAAAAGCTGTTGTGGGGTTTTTTATAACCACAAACTCATATTCCTCCTTAGTCAGAATTCCCCTCCTGAGCGCCCCATCCACCAGATTCAAAAATTCTCTTTGGAAACGAGCTGTGGGGTCTGAGTCCAAACGACAGTAAGACTGCTGATCCCCCAAAATCCTAAACCCTTCCTCCAAATATTTCTTGGTATCTTGAATCACCACTGATCCACCCTTATCAGCCTCCCGAACCGTAAATAGAACATTTTCCGCAAGCTCCTTCATTGCATTCCTCTCTCCTGGTGTCATACTGAACCTTCTACATTTTTTGGTTTTAATGGTTCTTTTATATTCATCTAAAACTACCCTAGCAAAAGCCTCTACATAGGGTCCTTTATGATTTGCAGGATAAAACGTGGATTGTCCTTTAAAATTAGTATGCACAATCTGTAGGCTTTCCTCCCCTATCTGATGTTGTCCCTCCATTTTTAAATCAATAAGGGCATCCAAACATTCATCCCCTTCCATCATCATTTGCATCTCCTCTTCTTCAAATTTTTCTCCACATAGTTCCATATTTCCCTGTATTTCTCTATTTTTAAAAAATCTTTTAACCCTTGAGTACCCTTACTGTGCCTGTCCTGTGACAGTATTTGTATTGTTCTTGCATCTGTTTGCTGGGCCTGAGAAGGCATCTGTAAGCCTATTTATCGCTATATTTCTGTGTTGCCTATAGAGGGCGATCTTTCTTATTTATTTTTAATAAAACTGTGTTTTATTCTAACCTGCTGGTCCGAGTGTCTTGAAAAACCGTTACAGTATCCTTCCTTCCCCTCTTTTCCCAGTCATCCTTGGATTACCCTGGTTACGGAAACACAACCCCACCATTGACTGGTCTTCGGGGTCTCTGTCCTTCACATCTGCCTATTGCCACAGTCAGTGTTTCCCTGCGTGGTGCCCACTAGTATGTGCCACCATCTCCTTGCATGGGCATCAGGTACCGGCACCTTATCAGGACTTCTCAGACGTCTTCGACAAGAAAGGAGCAGACAAGTTACCACCACACCGCCTGTACGATTGCCCCATAGAATTACTTCCAGGGGCATCGATACCCTACGGGAGGATATACCCCTTGTCTGGTCCTGAACTCCAGCATCTATGTTCCTGTTTAACGGATAGCCTACAGAAGGGCGTCATCAGGCCCTCTACCTCCCCGGCAGGTGCCGGCATTTTCTTTGTTGAAAAGAAAGATGGAGATCTATGCCCATGTATAGACAACCGTGATCTCAACAGATTATGTGAAGAACAGACACCCCCTGCCTTTAATCTCTGAGATGCTGGAGCGGTTGACTACCGCTACCGTTTTCACTAAGATAAACCTCTGTGGTGCATACAACTTGGTAAGCGTGAAGCAAGGTGACGAGTGGAAGACCTCCTTTCGCACCAGGTATGGACATTTCGAATACCTGGTTATGCCCTTTGGGTTGTGTAACGCACCGGTGATGTTCCAACACTTCATCAACGATGTCTTCAGAGACCTGCTTGGCCACTTTGTTGTTGTGTATCTGGATGATATCCTTGTGTTTTTCCCCTTCACTGGCAGATCACCGTAACCATGTACGTCTAGTGCTGGAACGTCTCCGGGGCAATTCCTTATATGCGAAACTAGAGAAATGTGTCTTCGAAGCTACCAGCATTGAGTTCCTTGGCTTTATTTCTCCTTGTTCAGTAGCTATGGATCCTCGTAAGATCACTGCAGCACTGGATTGGCTGAACCCCACAACCGTTAAAGAGGTTTGCCAATTTCTATTGGCGTTTCATATACAACTTTTCCAAAGTAATTACTCCTATCCCCGTCCTTACCAGCAGCAAGTCCCGATTCCACTGTTCTACTGCCTCCCAGGCAGCTTTTGTGCGGCTTAAGCATCTGTTCTCCTCTGCCCCCATTTTGGCACAACCGGACACACAGAAGGCCTTCTATGTCGAAGTTGACGCCTCCGATATAGCCATTGGTGCCGTGCTGTCTCAGTGGTCTGGAGTACAGGACAGCCTCCATCCCATAGTCTGTTATTCACGTCGCCTCACGTCAGCAGAAGTCAACAACGACATTGGGGATAGAGAACTCCTGGCGATTAAGAGTGCCCTAGAGGAGTGGAGGCATCTCCTAGAGGGTGCACCGCATCCTGTTATTGTGTTTACGGACCACAGGAATCTCGAATATCTTCGCTCTGCAATATGACTTCGCCCACGACAAGCCCGCTGGGCGCTGTTTTTTGCACGATTCTCGTTGCATATCACGCATCGTCCAGGGTCCCGCAACGGCAAGGCAGATGCCCTGTCCCAAAGGTATGTAGCAGAACCCCAGGCCCACGGATCTTCCGACACTATTCTTCAGCCCGACTAGTTCCTCCTCCTCACTACTTCTCTGCAGAACTCCATCAGATGCAACACAAGCCTTAATCCAGATCTGGCTAACCACTTCGCCTTGACCCATAGAGACAGGTTGCTATTCTGCGACCAGAAGATATTCGTTCCTTCTGCCCTCAGAACCCAAGCCATTCATGCTTGCCATGACGTCCCGGCCGCTGGTCCTGGTGGTTTCCAGGTAACCAAGGACCTGGTATATCGGCATTTTTGGTGGCCTGGTATGAGCCAAGATGTCCTGTCTTATGTCACTGTCTGTGATACATGTGCCAGAAAGAAGGACCGGCATACAAAAGTGGCTGGTCTTCTACACCCTCTCTCTATACCCTCAGCACCATGGACAGATGTAGCCGTTGATTTTATTGTGGATTTGCCTCTATCCCAGAAACACAACACCATCATGGTAGTGGTGGACCGGCTCACAAAGTTGGCGCTTTTTCTCCCAGTACCCAGGGTGCCGACGGCGGAACAGACAGTCACTCTGTTTATCAAGGAGATCTTCCGTCTTCATGGTGTGCCGAAGTCTGTTGTATCGGATAGAGGACCTCAATTCACCTCCAAGTTCTGGAAGTCTTTTTGTCATGCCCTGGGTATTGACCGCTGTTTGTCCTCTGGCTACTATCCGCAGACTAACAGACAGACTGAAAGGACCAATCAGGTCCTGGAGCAATATTTATGCTGTTACGTGTCCCACCTCCAAGACAACTGGATCTCCCTCTTGCTGATTTTTCCTACAATAACCACTACCATCGCTCCATCCGTATGTCACCATTTCAGGCCACCTATGGCTATCACCCTAGGACTCTGCCTAATCTTCCAGCTGATTCCCCTGTCCCTGCTGTCACCCAGCGGCTGCAAAACCTCTGCCCCAGCCATGCTACCTTGCGGAGATTGTTATTTCAAGCACAACGCTCCTACAAAGCACAGGCTGATTCTCACTGAGTTCCTGCTGCTGCATACAAGGTAAGGGACAAGGAGCGGTTAGCCTCCTCTCACCTATGTCTGTCTTGTCCCATCAAGAAACTGGGACCACGTTACTTGGGTCCCTTCCCTATTCGGCAGGTGATCAACCCGGTGGCTTATCGTTTACAACTTCCACCCTACTTTTCATGTTTCTCAGCTCAAGCCCTGGAAACCTAGTCTTGCTCCGTCAACTGCTCCGGTGTGTCCTCCTCCCATCCAGGTGGAGGGGTCCAAGGAATATGAAGCTGAATCTATAGTGGACTCTCATATCTGACGGGTCGTTTGGAGTACCTGGTGCACTGGCTGGGTTATTTCAAGCACAACGCTCCTACAAAGCACAGGCTGATTCTCACTGAGTTCCTGCTGCTGCATACAAGGTAAGGGACAAGGAGCGGTTAGCCTCCTCTCACCTATGTCTGTCTTGTCCCATCAAGAAACTGGGACCACGTTACTTGGGTCCCTTCCCTATTCGGCAGGTGATCAACCCGGTGGCTTATCGTTTACAACTTCCACCCTACTTTTCATGTTTCTCAGCTCAAGCCCTGGAAACCTAGTCTTGCTCCGTCAACTGCTCCGGTGTGTCCTCCTCCCATCCAGGTGGAGGGGTCCAAGGAATATGAAGCTGAATCTATAGTGGACTCTCATATCTGACGGGTCGTTTGGAGTACCTGGTGCACTGGCTGGGTTATGGGCCCGAGAGCGTTCGTGGGAACCGTTGTCCATGCTCCTGCCCTTCTGCACTCCTATCATTGGCTCCATCTGCACTGTCCTGGTTCTATTCGTGTCTGGAGGCCGCATGTCGGGACCCTGTCTGCACGTCGCTTGGCGTCCAAGTTGCGGTGTTCTTCCTTCTTCCATTGGCGTCGCTAGGCAATGGCGTTGCGGCGTCGTAGCTCTGACGTCAGCCGCTGCCTGTATTTAATGCGGCTCTGTGAGGATGCCGGTGCTCAGTCTTGAGTTCACTTCTGTGTGTTCAGTTCTTGGCATTTTCTCCCTGTTGGTTTTCCTGCCTGCCAGTTTCTTTGACCTTCTTGTGGACTGCCTGATATTGACCTTGCCTATCCCTGGATTCTGAGCCTGCCAGCCTGATTCCGACCCTGCCTGTCCCTGAACTCTGATTCTGTGTTATTCTCCTGTGTTGGGTTTCTCCTGTCTGGACCCTTGCTCTGGACTTCTAGTTTCTGCTTCCTATGGGCTCCAGAGAGTTACCTGCTTGGTGTTCGGCTCCCTGAGGTTCCCAGCCAGCTTCTCTCCCTGAGGACTCCAGGTACTCAGTGTGTTACTCAATGTATGTATATACATTTCCCTGTATGTGAATATATGTATGTGCTTGTCTGGGTTATCTCAGTCCTGCATCAGGGTATCCTACTTTGTGCTTGCAATATATCTCTTTTTCTGTCAGAACATACTGCTGCCTGTGCATACTCACTGTAGCCCTCTCTACACCGAATGGGGTTTCACACAGCTAACACACCCCTTTATAGGGTTGATATGATAAATAAGGTGCACTCTTGATTTTCTAAATGACCAATAATTGTATTTTTTTTTTTTAAATAATTTATTGAAACTGCAATTTGCCATAAGCAGCCTTCTCCCTCAATCTAGGACATGCAAAGGAAGCATGCCGTACCTCTTTTCATGTGATCAATGTAACTTCTAGTCACAGTGATGTCGTATACGTTTATATCAGATCTTTTACTGCAGGAAACAGATTACCGGATTATAATGCATGTTCGTGTGCGTGTGGAAACAATATCTATGCAGAAGGTATAGCTTGTTTCACTTCTTAGAAGCGTAAACACTCTTGTCACAGAGTAATGGAAAGTTCCAGCCCTATTGAAAATAGGTAGGGATATATAATACTAGCACATGCAAATATATTCAGGTGAGAAAACAAACGCAGGCCAGAAAAGGCAGACATACAAAGTAGGACAGGCAAATGCACACAAGCAGAAGAGACATACATTGATATACCAAACAGGACAGGTGCGCACATAACACACAAGGGAAGGCATTGAAGGGAACAGGTGGAGGTGGAATTCTCCTACCACAACAGATCTAATGGAGGAACATAGTTGATTTTTGGAGGGAGGGTAAAAAATAAAGGTTAGAGAGAGAAATCTAAGATGGGAAGGGAAAAAGCAATTGTAGAGAAATTTGAGTAAGACAAAAGGGAAGAGAGGTCTAGAGAAAGTTGAAGGGGCACTGTATTGACGTAGATTGTTGGAGCTGTGAGAAAAATAGTAGAACTGGTTTCCACACATTGCTGAACTAGGTCAGTCATTCTCAAACTGTATTACTGTGGCAGCCCAGAGTTCACTGTAGGGCAATGGTTCTCAACTAGGGTGTCATGGCACTATGTTAGGGTTAGGGTCAAGTTAGGGTGCCCCATATTTTCTTTGAAGACTTTCACAAAAATGTGAATTTTGAGTTTTAAATACTTATTTGTGGAAATCAATCTGCACAAAATGTTTATTTTTGTTATCATGATTGTGAGACTGTATATTTATTTATCTTACCCTTCATTAGGCCCTTGGATCAAGACTAGGGTAACGTGTTTGTGTTTGTGTGTGTGTGTGTGTGTGTGTGTGTGTGTGTGTGTAAGCATTGCAATCTAGCCCACTCAGAAGAAAAAAAATAATGATCATCAGATAGTTATCCTGTACATTTTAGCCTAAGAATGTATTATTTATGTATTGGTAGCAACTAGCTTTCAAGTACATTTGATTTAGATACTAAAAATTAAGCTCTTGGATGACAGAGAAGTTTTTATTCTGGTTGTTCGGCCTTGCAAGCTGCTTAAATACAGCAGTGCCGCTATATGGAGAACTCATTACTTCTGTCTTTTTTATGTAAAGGAAGAATATCACTTTAGTATAAAACATGCTTTGTAATTATTCTACCAATGCAAAGTGCCAGAACAGGTAAATTATTTTTAGTAACACAACTGTTAGTCATAAGTACAGCATACGGCCAGATATAACCTTTTACTTTTATTCACATTTCAGTCAGGAATGAAGATTACTAATGGATCATGGGATATTAATAAGGGGTTGCGCATTTGCTCACACGTTATTCCTTTCTTACCAAGGTATGATTCCTTAATAATGACGCCAGAGATTCATTATAACATGGTTTCTGAAATCTGTTTACATATTATTGATGTCTTCTGTGTCCCTATTCCAAATCAAAGAATAATGGGGTTGGTTCTGCCAAGATGGAGGGAGGAAATAATCCACAGCCTTTAAATGGAGCTCTCTGAAAATACCACCAGTTTCTTTTGGTTCTGCTAACTGGAGGCAAACCTCCTGCTCCCCGAATTGCCATTTTGAGCACCTTTATGGGGTTTATTACACTTTCTCTGCTGAGTTTAGTGTTATTTACTCTTATTCTGGTGATTCTTATGTGGTTTTGTACTTTTAGAATAATTTTTGCTTATTTTGCATTATTTGAGTTACAGCGAGCTTTACAGCATAGACGCCATGCTCCATTCATCTCTAGAGGTTTTACACTTTGGGACATATTTCTGCAACCGCTCAATGTAGTGACTTGAAAGACGGCTCATTCTGTTTTCTGGGTCTTTTGGGGGCTTCCGGCACTGTTTTTGGGGTACTTGAAGGGAAACTACATTTCCAGTGAGCGCCCGTTTTGTGCACTCATTTCTGATTGGCTGTCGTCACGGACACCATTTTCTCCTTTCCCTTCACGAATATCCTACACTGGGCTTGGACTCTCCTCCTCTCCTCAGCAGATTAACCCTTTGCCTGTATTTGGGCTTTACCTAATACTTTCAGACGTTTATACCCTGTTAGGATGTCAGACCCGTTGGGACTTGGGGCTAGGCCTAAGACTAAGGATACTGGGGTGTCTGGGGTGCTCCTCATGTCAAGCAGGGCTTCCTAGCGAATACTTAGGTCTTTTATGACCTTCATGCGCTGCTGCCCCTGCCTCTCCGTCAGAGACCTCCAACCATGCACTAGAGCCTCTGTGGATGCAGGAGTTTAAGGCTACTACTAAAGAGTTACGGTCTACTTTACAACTCCTTCCCACACAATTGCAGGGGGTCTTCCAGACTTGGCAGCCCCCTACTTCATTCATGTCCTCAGTGCCCAAACTGCAAGGTGTACCTTATGTGTCAGATTACTCTGAGGAGGAATTATTGGTGGACTCAGATGAGGGTGAATGTTCTGAGGATGTTTCTTCCCAATTCAATGGGAACCCCTTTGAGGCTGAACCAAAAGCTGAGGGTCTGATCAGGGCAGTGCTCAATACTCTGAACATTCCTCTAGTTTCTGAGGTTCCTAAGGACCCTTCTGATGTGTTTCACATACCTAAGAAGCAGTGTACCTTTTTTCCACCTAATCCCACCCTTGATCAGCTGGTACTTGATGAATGGAAAACCCCTGACAAGAAATCTACTTTGTCCAGGAAGTTTGCTAAGCTATATCCCTTCTCTGGAGCGGCTCTGGCTCAGTGGTAGGATCAGCCAGCAGGGAGCTCTGGGGGGCAGCCAGTGTGATCAACCTTTGCATTCCAAGAGGGGAAAGCATTGTCCAGATTCCTTCTCTTTGTCCCCGACAACTAGGCTTACTTCCTCGAATGGGAAGACTTATAGGGAAGCTGCAGCACTGGAGCGCCATCTCTAGCAATATATGCTGGTGTGGACGTTCCACTGTTGGAACGCATGCTTGTTCCTTATGCCTATAGTTTTTTCATTCTGTCTGTGCAATGCGCATTCACCATGGAATGTATGACTTTAGCTCTTGCATTCCACAAGTGGAACGCATGCCAGTTTGCTCCTTCCAGGAGCCCTTATGGTTTAGTTTTCCTTTTTTCCTTAGTTTGAAGATAATTGTTTGGAGTAAGTTCATAGCCTCTGATTTAGGTGTCCTTTCCAGGAAATTCAGTCCGTCAAGGACTAGGCTCCCTCAAAGGCATTCCCCACGATTGGTATAGAAGGTGAACAATTTAATTATGTCTATAGAGACTGCAAACTATGTCCAGGATTTCTGCATAAGGCTTCAGAATACAATATGCCATCTTGATATACTGGTATATGTCCTGTAATGCAGTCATTTAGACTGTAAGCTCCTTAGGGCAAATACCTCTTTCCTATCGTTTCTACAACTGTGGTTTGTATTTTATCTCCATTTTTATCATATTTATTGTAACCTACTATTGTATTAAGGTGCTGTTTACACTGTGTGGCACCATATAAATAAAGCTATATGTACATACATGGAGCAGATACCCAAGGATAAGTTGCAAGATGACCCTTCCAGAAAGAGAGAAGGTTTAGTCCATATGGAAGCTACTTCATCCGGTTTTAAGGAGGGATAACTACTAGTCAGGTCTTCTGGGAAGAGGATAACATTGTTTTCATGCAGGGGTCTTCAATAGCAATAGATCCTTTCTGAAAGAATCTTCACCGTACTCTGGGTTTGACAGAACCATATCATCACTGTAGACCTTTCTCTAAGCTTGGAAAATGTGGTGAATCTAGACACAGGGTTCTTTTGATAGTGAAACTAGAGCATCTGCTGAAATTTGACATCTCAATGAAGAACATATTCAGTGGGTCCATTCTTCCATCTTTTTGATCAAGATAGACACTTTGAGTACTAAGTACAGAGAGAGAGAACCATCTTATCAGCTCAGATGGGTACAAGTAGTTTATCTTTTATTACTAACATTACCTAAAACCTCTGTCACATTTCAACAGATTTATTAGACAAATAGGCTTCAGAACATACCAACTGATTAGGTTTTCAGGATATCCATGATTGATCACGGGAGCCAATCGGCAGTTCTGACACTGAGTGACATACTAAAGAAGTGGAGTGATTCTAGAACGAGCCAACTTCTCCAATGAGAACAAAATAAATATGTAAATGACCTCAGATTTTGAAAGCCTAATTGAAATCATTGGGAATTTTTGTGTTCCAAAAAATTGACTTGCTCCAGAATTGCCCCATTTCTCATTAGTGCACAAGCCTCAAAGATGCTTTATAGATAGACATGCAATAACCAAATGTATCACATGGATTTTACCAATATTTATAGAGTGGGACAGGGGTGTAAATAAGGAATCCACTAATATCTTGTGTGTTTTGTAGGGGGATGCCGGATCCTGCCACCCCATATTCCCCTCTGGGGACAAGCTCTCCACAGGTTACAGATTTCTGGCTGTACCGTTGCCTAAGGAGACTCAGCGGACTCTTGGCACACATCCTGGCTCTCGGTTTTACAGTTTTCTTAATCATACTTGCCCGACCTGGGACCAGTGAGTATCATTCATTACTGAGAAGAGTGCTCAAGTTCTGATATAGACATATACAGAATGCACAGAATAAAATAGGTGAAGTTCTGGTACAAACCAGCGGCATCATACAAGACACATGAACATTCCCTTTTGATATTATTTCAGCTTTTAACCCCTTGAATGGTACACAGGTCTCCAACGCATTGAGACCTCTCTAGCATTCACAGGGATAAAGAGAGAACTGTACTGTAGGACAGAGTGACCTCTAAACTGCACCTTTTACCTTGCATTCAAATTGCATATCTGAAAACTTCATTAAAGTGGACCTATCACTTTGAAAAAAAGGTTTCCTAGTAAAAAATAATTGATACGTTTAAAATATGACATTTTTTCCTGAAGATAAACCATTATTTTATTTTTTGTTTAATGAGGAATTAACACTTTCCCAGGTCCTACCTTGATGGGTGCTTCCATATATTACACATATTTGCATAATTATTCCACCCCTCTAGTTCTAGCAGCGTGCTATTTCCTGGACATGCCAATAATTAATTATGCAGGTATATCTGACCCAGTCAGAGAACAAAGCTCTGCTGAGATTAGATTCCCCAACTTCTAAACCAGATATCTCTGAAATCATGAACCTGTCCGCTAGACAAAAGGCACAAATTGCAGGCAGTTGAAATAGATATATTTAATGAGCCTAAAAGCTGTATAGGAAACAGGTCTAATTTAAAAACTGTTTATGAATCATATTAGCCAAAAGGCCAGCAACTGCATAGTTTAGGAGATTAATATTTTTAATTGCGGGACTATTATATATATGCTAATGAAGCTATCTGCATGATTTCATATTCTAATTAAGCTTTGTGCTGCACTGAGTGACCAGAAATTAAAGTGTGAATATCTCCTAAACTGCGCATCTGCTGGTCTTTTGGCTGACATTATACATAGGGAGTTTTGAATGACGTTTCCAAATATGTAAACAAATTCAAGGTGACCAGTCCACTTTAACCCATTGTGAACCAGGGCTGTGTGCATGCATTGAAAAGTAATTGTAATTTGTCCCCTATTGTAGTACAGGGGGCTTGCTTCAGAATTGATTCTCTTGATCTTTATGCATGTGGCCCAGATACTTTTATTAATGGAATCCAACACTTTCCTGGTGCCTCTCGCAGTGGATGTGCTTCTGCTGTTATATAGCCATTTATTGAGGCATATTTCTAGATCCAGTGTTTCAGTTGTATTGTACCACTTTTGCTGGGGATCCGTGGGGTGCCCTTTATTCTCATCAAAGATCCCTTTAGAAAGTGGTTGAGGTACCACCAAAATAATGCGTTTTAACCCTTTGACTGACAGAGGGGTGCACAATGTTTGCAGAGCAATGTGTTGTGTACCTCTCTTGCACTCAAAAGGTTAACCCCATTGGATGCTATAGATTTTCAAGTGTATTTCTTTGAAATCTGATACAGATGTTTCTAGTAACCCAGGGGTTAAACTGCTTTACGTGTGCCTGGCATCACTTCTCAGATGACTGGTATCATTGGTTTACATTACAATATATTGATCTGCATGCAGAAAAAAACAAGAGGAGCAATTTCGGGGCAAACCAATTGCAACATAGTGGAAAAATAAAAATTCCAGAATACCCCATTGATTTAAATTGTGTTCTTAATCCCTTGAATGCTGTAGAGGTCTCCACTTCATTTCTATGCAATGTGTTTAATGGAGCAGTAAACTGTTTTTTTTTTGTTTGTTTTTTATTTAAATAAAAACCTGTATGTTATAGGGCTTTTCCTACTGAGTAAATCAAGGGCACTCCAACCACTGTCAGATCTTGTGTTCAAATGTTAAAACAGTTCAAATAACCAAGAAGTGAATCATAGCGCATTTACTTCCTGAAGGTTTTAACAGACCGCATGACTTTGTTGTAACAGAATAATGAATTGGAATCTGACCACTAGAGGGCACTGCTAATGTAAAAAAAAAAACAACAACAAAAAAACCCCCTACAGGATTAATCTTTAATAACTCTGGAAATATGCATCTCTCAGAAGTGGGAGTACCCTTTACTCAACAAGAAAAGCCCCTACAATATATATTTATTAATAACAAAAGATTACTGCTCCTTTAAGACCTAGCATTAAAGGGGTTAGAATCCACAGTTAAATCAATAGGAACATTCACTTGTTTTTATGTTCAGTTGGTTTATTCCGCAATTGCACATCTCTTGTTTTCTGCCTATGGCCTAGAGTAACCTAGCACTTAAAGGAACACTAACACCTAAAAATAAACCATTACGTTAACCCTTTGATACCAGTCTGGCACTCAAAGGGATAAACTAGGTAGAAAATCCTAATGGTCACGATGAATCCATTCAGAGTGGACTGGTTCCCCAAAATTAATCTTTTATTATCACTTAATATCATATCTTCTGAGGCAGACTTGATTAATTTTGCAGAACTCAAGGACCCCAAACTCCTCCCACTGAAAGCTTCTTAAGAACACTTCAGTGGGAGGAGTTAGGCCCTGGAGTCCTGCAACAAGTCTTTCCTAGATCTGATATCCAGTACTAATCAAAGGCTAATTTTGGAGAATCAATCTACATAGAATAGATACACAGTGGCTATTATGATTTTCTCCCCGGATTAAGGCAAATGGGGAGTTATTATTAGGATTTGTGTTACTTTAATTAGTGATTTGTAGCATCAGTCCTCTGTGCACACCAACACATCTGATTTAAGGGTATCTCTAATCAAGCACATGAAGATTAGTTACAATGACTGAGGCATTTATTATCCACCAGTGATGCAGCAGGGTCATCCTGGAAAATCGCAAGTGCTGGTGTGCCTCCGGTACTAAAGCCTCTTTCACATGGAAAACATTAACATTGTGTGTGTTGGGGGGGCACATGAGTTGTGAGTCATTGTGTCCTATGAGGCATTTCATACAGACCGCATACGCAGAGCAGCGAAGAATACTGCAAGTTTCCTTAGACAGTGCAGTAATGCAGATACAAATTGTAGTATTGATTTCTATGGATCTGCATTAAATTCGCATGACCATGAAAGCTCTCTGGCATTGATAAACAATGCTTTAACTGCTGAGAGACTAAAAGGCAAGAATACAAATAAACAAGATGGCCCCACTGAAAGAATTTGCCCAAATAAAAGCCAACATGTAACTGCCATTTTCTTCCTTTTTTCCAGGCCTCTTCTCTTGGCATCCAGTCTTCATGGCTGTTGCTGTAAGTAATATATCTATAGCTCTCTATATCTCCCATTCCAGTGGGAAGATGCACTAAGATGTGATAAAGAGGAGATTACTTCTCCATTGTGATAAATTCCCCATTTCTAGAGATGCATCGATACCAATTTTTTAAGACCGAGTACGAGTACCGATGCTTTTTTCAAGTACTCACCGATACCAATTACCGATACTTTAGGTACTTGGAAAACTGGCAAATGACCGCAAAAAAAGTATTGGTAATTGGTATCGGTGAGTACTTGAAATATATATACACAGACACACACACACACATACATACACACACCACCTCTTGACTCTCCCCTTTTGCCTCTTTCTCCCCCTCTTGATTCCCACCTTTTGCCTCTCTCTCTCCCTCCTGATCCCCCCTCCTTTTGCCTCTTCTTGGCCCCCCTCCTTTTGTTTCCTGATCCTTCCTCCTTTTGCCTCTTTTTTTTTTCTCCCTTAGTCCCTTTTGCCTCTTTTTCTCCCTCTTGACCCCCCTCTCTGCCTCTTTCACCTTCTCTTGATGCCCCTTCTTGCCATCTCTTTGCCTGCCTTACTCTCCTCTGCCGGGTGCTCGCTGTTCTCTCTCGAGCCCCGGCAGAGGTCAGCGTCTGAGCGTTGCCATGGTAACCCGCGGCAACGCTCCAACGCTGCAGGAGGGAGAGAGGCGACTGGGGAGCATTGTGAGCAGCTCCCTGGGCTCCCTCTCAACAGCACCGACCCTGACACAGGGTATCGGTGTTGGCATCGGCCGCATTTGCGCGAGTACGAGTACTCTCGCAAATGCCGGTATCGGCACTGATACCAGTATCGGTATCGGTGCAACCCTACTTATTTCCTATGTTACTTTATTTAGCCTAGTCACTGAGATCTCTCACGGTGGAGATATGTTCGCATAATTATCACACAGACGTTATCTCTTCATCACAACTTATTTTGTTTTCAATTTTGTGTACCTTACTGTTTGATCATTTTTTCATCCTTATATATTCTTTCTCCTCCTCACAAACACTACTTTCCTTCTCTCTCCTCTTCCTCATTGTTTTCCCACTACGTCTCTGTCCATTCTGCGGCACCCGCCTGTTTCTTCCCTGTCATTCCTTCTCCATGCCTGTTATGTAGTGAGATTGACGTACAATGAAGTGGAGCAATTCTGGGACAAGCCAGCTGCACCATAGGAGGACATATAAAACTGTCTATTGATTTAAATGGAGCATTTTATCCCTTTTTTATGCTGGTGAAGACTACAATGAATTTCGTTGTAAAGAGTTGGAACCTCTCTAGCATTCAGGGAGTTAAAGTGAAATGGAATTACAGCATAGGTTAGTGGTTCATAGTCTTTTTTTTGGTCAAGGAACACCTAACAGCTTATGACATCTGTTGAGCATGTAATGAAAGGTACAAAAGCATAAATAATACAGTTTGTTTTTGTTGTTGTGAGACCTAAAACTATCAATCATATTGTGCGCAACAATTTCCATAAATATACATTTGAATCTCAACATTCATGTTTTTTTTCAGTCTTGGTAGAAAAGAGGTTGTATGCTAAGTATGTGTCTGTGGCAAAGTGCCAGGCTACCTGGTTTACAGCCACTGACACAAGATATTTTCTCTGTGGTCCAATATAGGTTACTGTTAACTTTGGGTAGGCGATTGATCAGCCCTATTAAGTAGGCAGGAACAATTCTGAGAATTGACTTCTGGGTGGAGCCTACCTCCTCTCCTTAGCTTGCAGCTAGCCAATCCCCAACCAGTAAGATTTGTTCCTTGGTCAAGACACAAGGCAAGAGAATAGTTCTGCTATAGTTTTTAGCTTTTTTATTATTTTTCTATTAGATATGGAATACCACCATTAAGTGGATTACCATCACTGACAATTCCCATCAACCATATGTGGATAGCTCAGTTTACCATGTGCTTTTGTGGACCTAAGCCCTGGGGGGAAAATCTTGGCTGCAAGTTCTTTCCCCAGGAGTTGCCCACTGAGGCTTCTTCTTGATATATGGGAATCTGAAGACAGAAGATCTGCTGAAAAAGGTGAGCACCCTTTGAGTGCTAAGGTCCACATGTCCCATGCGTCCCCTCCGCACAGGGGTCTCATTTGGAGTTCCTATTGCATACTCACGCACTCATTGGTTTTATGTGTATGTCTGTGAGGTGCTTGGAGCAAGTTTCTGTGGTAACTTAACCCTTTTTGCTGCTGGTTAGCACCTTTTGGGGGGGATTTGGGCACTTTTCCCTACTGGACCAGTGTTTATTGGGTCTGTTAAATTCTAATGGGCTTCTGAGTGGTTTTACATTTTGGTATTCATCTCGTTTACTTTATGTTACTGCGCACGTTTACCGCATAGACGCCATTGCTTCTGTCACGTGGCACCGAGGGGACCAGGTATGAAACTAGAGAGCGACACTTGAGTGCGATGCTTGTGACCGGTGACAGCCGCCCCTGCCTCCTTGCTGCGGCCAAAGCCGAGTTAAAGGTGCTGGCCGCAAAGCCAGATGTCTGATCCCGGTTGAGCCGGGACCCTGACCAGGATGAAGGCAAGGGAGAACTGTACGAACCTGATCCCCAAGGCGAGAGGGGAGGATCCTCGAGCAGAGGAAGGGAGACTGGAGAAAGAGGGAAGACTAGGCAGCTTAGGCAGTAGTCGAAGGGACCCTGAACTAACCCCCAGACTGGGATGGGAACCCAGAAGGCCCCTACCAGAAGCGGACCGGAACCAAGACCACCTGGAACTGAAGGGACACAAGGTCCAAAGGAGGTGGAAGGGAACCACCAAAAATACGGGCAAGATCCACCCCTATAACCCTGCCAACCCCCAGGCCCCAAGTCGGCACCTGGCAAGACAGAAGAGGCCCAGGATACCCCTATTCCCGGTCTACCAATCCCAAAGGACTGGGACCAACCCCCTGCATGCGCCTGGACCCAGCAGCCCACCCAGAGGACCTTAATCAGAAAGGGGTGAACTGCAGCGGCCTGCCAGAAAACGCAGAGGACCCCCAAAACCAGAGGTAGGTCTCTAGACCCCTGACCCCCAGAGATCTCCCCTGGCCCAATCCCAACCTGAGTCTGAGCCCCAGACTCCCCACTAACAGTGGGAAGTCCCAGGCCAGAAGAGCAGATTCGCACTCTCCTCTAAGCCACGGAGCAGGCCTACCCCAGGGATGCTCCGCCCAGACCAGCAGGACACCACCCGGAGGAGAACCCTGACAGAAGGCAAACCTTAGCCCTGGCTGCGGGGAATACCCGAAGGCCGGAACCCCGGATAGGCCGCAGCGATGGATCCAGCTGCACAGCAAAAGGAGGGAGAGAGAGTGAGACGGAAGGGGCCAGCAGAGAAAATGTACAGTAAAGACAGCTGGGGGCCGGTAGAAAGGCCCGGACAACGGGGGACAGAGACTAACCCTGGGCGAACGCGCCCAGCAAACAGAGAACCGGGGCCCACAGAGGGAAGGCAGAGGCCAGAGCTGAGGCGTCCGGGGGAACACAACCGCCGGGCGTCCAGGACAGACCGGAGCAGGCAGCCAGGGGGAACAAGGAATAGAGAGCACTGGGAAGAAGCCACTTACCAGCAGCAGACAGGGAATGCGGCGGGCAGGCAGGACAAGGGAGTAGCAGGCTGAAGCAACAGACGCCAGGACGGAACAGGAGCCGAGTCAAGTAACCACGGTCAGGAATTGGAAGGGGAACACTAAGGAGCACGAATAATCGAGCAGGGAAGAGATGGGCAGAGCAGAATAAATACGGCCAGTATCCAATAGAAATGAAATCCCAGGTAAGGAAACCCATGAGGGCCAAAAAGCTACAGGACAGGACCTGACAGCTCCATTCACTTCTATGGGACTTTACAGTTTTGGACATATCTCTGCAACCGCTCCACGTAGCGAGGTCAGAGATGGCTCATTTTGTTGGTTTGCCCTTGCTCTGTCATCTGGTCAATGTTCTGGGCATGTTGGGGGCCTTAGGGGGCTTTGGGCACTGTTGGGGTACTCCGTTAGCGAAACTATGATTCCCATGAGCGCTCTCTTTGCAAGCTCGTTTCTGATTGGCTCCCTTCGTGGCAGCCATTTTGTGTATTTGCAGATCGAGTATCCTACGCAGGGCTTGGACTCTCCTTCTCTCCTCAGCAGTTTAACCCTTCGCCTACCAGATAAGTCTATTTTAGCGTTTCTGGGGTGATTTTATTTATCGTACACACTTCTTTGTGGGTGTTTCTGATACTTTTCTGACCATTTGACTCTGTGAGAATGTCTCCTCCGTTAGACCTTGGGGCTAAAACTAAGACTAAGGATACTGGGGTGTCTGTGTCCCCCATTGCTCATTGCTCCTCATGTCACTCAGGGTTACCTAGAGAATTCTCAGGTCATGTTTGTCCAGCATGCGCTGCTGCCCCTGAATCCCCTGCAAGGGCCTCCAACCATGCACTAGAGCCAGTATGGATGCAAGAGTTTAAGGCTACTACCAGGGACATCTGGTCCACCTTACAACTCCTTCCATCCACTTTACAGTGGGTCTTCCACTCGTGGGAGGCCCACACCCCTATCAGATCTTCCCTGCCTAAACCGCCGGGTGTACCTAATGTGTCTGACTCCTCTGAGGAGGAATTATTGGTGGACTCAGATGATGATGACTGTTCAGCTGTTCCTTCATCTCAGTTTTTTGGGGACCCCTTTGAGGCTGACCCCCATTCCGCGGCTGAGGGCCTGATCAGGGCTGTGCTAACCACCCTGAACATTCCCTTGGTACAGGAGGCGTCTTCTGACCCCTCTGATGTGTTTCAGGAGCCTGTTAGGCCCCATACTTGTTTTCCACCTAACCCCACCCTTGACCGCTTGGTGTCTGGGGAGTGGAAGTTTCCAGACAGGAAACCATCGGTGTCTAGGAAGTTCGCTAAACTGTACCCGTTCTCTGAAACAGCCCTCACGCAGTGGGTCCATCCCCCCAAAGTGGATGCCCCAGTTTCCAGGCTTTCTAAGTCCACTACTTTGCCGGTGGCTGACGCCTCTGCTTTCAAAGACTGGCCTGACAAGAAGCTTGAGACCTCTCTCAAGGCTATTTTTGCGACGGACGGCTCTGCCCTCCACCCTGTCTTTGCTGCAGTGTGGGTGAATAGGGCTATGGCTGTTTGGACTGAACAGCTCAATTCAGCTGTCCGTCAGGGGGCCTCTACTGCTGACATGTTGCAAATTCTCGCTAACATTGCTGAGTCTCAGCATTATGTCTCTGCTGCCCTGTTTGACACTGTGCGTATGGTAGCCAGGGCATCTACCATGTCTGTGGTGGCCAGATGTGCTCTTTGGCTCAAGATCTGCTCTGCTGACACGGCCTCCAAGAAGGCCTTCCTATCTTTGCCTTTTCAGGGCTCCTCCCTGTTTGGACCTGAGCTCAAGGATCTCATCAACGAGGCCACTGGAGGTAAGAGTACTCACCTGCCAGTGGTCCTGAGGAAGAAGGCGCCTGTCAAAAGGAATCAGCTTTTTCATCCCTTTCAAGCAGACTCATTCCAAGCGACCCAGACGGTTCCTCAGGCGCCGTGCTCCTCATCCAAGCCTAAGCAGCAATGGAGATCCAAGTCCTCCACGAAGCCCAAGGCTTCCAAACCTCCTTCTGCATGTCTCACCGAACCTGGGTCCCCACCCGCAGGTAGGTGGCTGCTTACGCCATTGCCTCTCGGCTTGGCAGGCCTCTGTGGTGGACCCATGGGTTTTACAGGTGTGGCTACGGGGTACAGGATTCCCTTCACCTCCCTTCCTCCTCCCAGGACCTTCTCTTCTCGTTCTCCCTTGGGAGAGGAAAAGCACTGCCTTTTCGAGGAAGCTATTCAGGTCCTTCTGGACAAGGCGGTCCTGGAACCAGTTCCTCCTCGGGAGAAGAGGGGCTTGGGATTCTACTCCAACCTCTTTGTGGTTTCCAAGAAGGATGGCGGCTGTCATCCCATTTTGGATATGAAAGATCTCAACTCCTTTGTGGCCGGTCCCAATACCGTCAGGAGTCTCTGCGCATAGTGATAGCGGCCATGTCTCCTGGGGAATTTCTGGCCTCTCTGGATCTTCAGGATGCTTGTCTGCACATCCCCATTCATCCAGAGAGTCGGCAATATCTCTGCTTTGCTTACGACCGAGGGCATTTCCAGTTTTTTGCCCTCCCCTTTGTCCTGACCATGGCTTCTCAAGTCTTCAACAGAGTCCTGGGAGCATTGATCTCAGTCCTACATCAGAACGGCATCAGGGTGACTCCATATATGGACGACCTCTTTCTGAAGGCCTCTTCTCCAGAACTCCTTCATCAGCAGGTGCAGGACTGCATTCATGCTCTCTCCCATCAATGGTGGATCATTAATTTGGACAAGTCAGACCTTGTTCCTTCCCAGAGGATGGTCTTCCAGGGCCTTCTCTTTGACACTTCGATGGTATTTCTCACGGACAAAGGGGCTCATCAGATAGCACTGAAGGTCCAGGCTATCCTGTCTCAGGATCCGATTCCAACCAAGAAGTTGTCATCCTTGGTGGGGAAGTTCATTTCCACCACAGAAGCAGTCCTGTTCGCCATGGCTCACATCAGGAAACGTCAGAGGTTTCTAATACTGGCATGCAGGTGTTGACCAGATCTCCTGGAAAGATCCCGATCTCTTCACGTGGAGCAGAGCCTGTCGTGGTGGCTCAACCTGTACAATCTCCTGAAAGGCAGACCCTTCCTGGTGCCCCTCTGGACAACAGGCACGACGGATGCCAGCCTTTATGGATGGGCGAGCGGTACTGGGGCACTTGAGTGTTCAGAGACGGTGGTCTCAGGAGGAATCTCTCCTTCCCATCGATGTCTTGGAGCTTCGGGCGATATTTCATGCCCTACACCACTAGACATGGCAACTGGAGGATTGCCTGGTCAGGGTACAGTTGGACAACGCCACAGCGGTAGCCTACATCAACAAGCAAGGTGGCACAAGAAGTCTCGCAGCTTGGCTAGAGGTCAAGGCTATTTTCTCTTGGGCAGAAGAGCATGTCCCTGGCATTTCCACAATTCATATTCCTGGCGTAGACAACCTTCTGGCAGACTTCCTCAGTTGGCACACGATGGACAGCAGAGGTGTTCATCCTCATCATCCAGCAGTGGGGTCTTCCATGCATCGACCTGATGGCAACCAGGCAGAACAGGAAGGTTCCAACGTTCTGCTCTCGCTGGGCGGATCCCCTGGCTCTGGATGCCTTGTTGATCCTGTGGACATTTCCTCTGGCATACATCTTTCCTCCCACTCCCCTGTTGCACAGGGTGCTATGGAATCTGAGACTGGAGCGCTGCCCAGTCATTCTGATTGCTCCTTACTGGCCTCGGCAGGCTTGGTTTCTGGAGCTTCTGGACCTCTCAGTGGTGGAACCTCTTTGACTTCCCCCTCATCCGGATCTTCTTCTACAAGGGTACCTTGAAAGAAGACGTTTGTCTGGCTTTGACTGCATGGAGATTGAATCTTCAATTTTGAAGAAGAAGAGGTTTTTCTTCTGGTGTGGTGGCTACTATGCTTAGTGCCGTAAGCCTGTTTCATTTAAGGCCTACCATCGTGTTTGGTCTACCTTTCTAGCTGTGTGTGCTGACAAAGACCTGTCTCAGGATTTTGACCTTCCTACAGTTCTTTCTTCCTCCAGGATGGTGTGGATAAGGATCTCAATCCGGGTTCTCTTGAGGTTCAGATTTCTGCGCTCTCTGTCTTTTTTCAGAGGCGTCTTGCTACCATTCCTGTTGTCAAGATTTTCTTCCAGGGGGTTGCTCATACCTGTCCGGTGTTTAAGTCCCCTGCTTCTCAGTGGGATCTTAACTTGGTTTTAGGAGTTCTTCAGCGTCCTCCTTTTGAGTCTTTGGCTACTATTCCTCTTCGTTTGCTGACTTGGAAGATGGCCTTTCTCCTGGCGATTGTTTCTGTTTGCCGAGTTGTGAAGCTGCATGCCCTGTCTTGCAGACCACCCTCTTTGGCCTTTCACAAGGACAAGGCGGTGCTTTGCACCTCACAAGAGTTTCTCCCAAAGGTGGTGTCTGAGTCCCACATTAATCAGGAGATTGTGGTTCCTTCCTTCTGTCCTAACCCTACTTCTGACAAAGAGAGGAATCTTCATCTGTTGGATGTTGTTTGTTGTCTCAAGTTCTATGCGCATCGCATTGAGTCCTTCCGGCAGTCTAACACTCTTTTTGTCATTCCTGAGGGTCCTAGGGCAGGGAAGCCTGCTTCCAAGGTAACCATTGCTTCTTGGATCAAGTCCAAGATTCGTAAGGAGTACAAAAACATCAGAAGAAGCCTGTTCCCTTCAGGGTCACGGCTCATTCTGATAGGTCTGTTGGGGCTTCTTGCGCCTACAAGAACCAGGCCTCTGCTGATCAGTTGTGCAAGGTGGCTACTTGGCCGTCTGTGCATACTTTTGCTAAACACTGTCGTGTGGATGTGCAGGCATCGGGTGATGCCAGTTTTGGGAGGAAGATCCTGGAGGCAGCCTTGCCTGTCTAGGATCTCTTTAGTCTTCCAGTACTCTTTCACTTTTGAGCCCTGTTGGCTCTGGTTCAGTGTGCTGTGCAACAGTTCCTGAGGTTTGTTTTACCCCTGTTCAGTGTCCGTTGACACTTTGTGCTTATTGTTAAGCTATTCATGATCTGTAGGTTCATTGGTGCTCTGGTGACTATGGGGGCCTTTCTTCCCGTCCTGGGGAACTTAATGGTTGGACATCTCAAAGTTACCAGTAACCTGTACTGGATGACAGAGAAAATAGGATTTTAGTCTTACCTGTTAAATACTTTTCTCTTAGTCCATACGGGCTACTGGTCTCCCACCCTGTCAAGGGACCATGCTTGGCTCTCCTGTGGTAGAAAGTGAGGGTCCTTTCGGGGTCATGCTCACAGGAGTCTTCCTTTATCTTCTTATTACCTAATCAATAGTTAGTCTGCAAATCTTACTGGTTGGGGATTGGCTAGCTGCAAGCTAAGGAGAGGAGGTAGGCTGCATCCAGCAGTCACTTGTTCCTGCCTACTTAAAGGGGCTGATCAATCGCCTGCCCAAAGTTACCAGTAACTTGTATGGACTAACCAAACTAATCTATATTTTATGTAACACTAGTAAAAGAAACACAGTGTTGTCTGTGCAGAAGACCATCACACGTATATTATCTCATTCCTTTGATTGCCAGAGGAGTATCTAGTGTGCTGGACAACCATGTGGGACTCAAATCATTAAAGAAAAAAGAATAGTGTCAGCAGCTATATTAATATAACCTACTGTGTGATAAAGAGGCGTGGAATGTGTTGGCCATCCCCCTGGTAGGGAAAACGTTAATGGAAGAGGAGGTGAGAGATGAATTTTGATTGCAGTGTCAGAATGGTGTCCAGTGTATTAGATACTCAACTAGCACTCAGAGCTAATGTAACTGAAGTGTAGTGGTCACATGATAGAAATGTCAGTATGAGACAGGTAATGGGGAGAGGATCGGTGAATTAATTTATGGAGACATGAGGCAGTGGAGGAGTGTGTCATTCACTGACTCTCCCCATTATCTCTGTCTGCCTCATACCAACATTAATAGCATGCTGCTGTTACACTTATTTATTTTGTAGCTTTCAATGCCTTCAATGCACTGGCCACCCTTCTGTCACTGAATGTTTTTTTTTTTTTTTTACTTGTGGCTCTGTCTGTTGAACGGAGGGCACCAGACATAATGAAGGGAATGACATTGTTGTGCACTGATTTGGCCAGGTGGAAGCTTTGCCAAATCACCGCCCGACACAGTTTTGACATTGGGTAGCGGTGTGGAGGAACTACAATAACTCCTCCTTACTAGTGCCCCAGGATGCGGCTGGCAGGGGTGCAGGATAAGTTTGGCATTTGTTTGAGATATTAACTTTACAAATCTTGTAGTTTATGCAAATTAGTAAAGGCTGGCATGCCACAACGATCTCCCTTTCACCTGCCACTCCCTACTAATTTGCATAAACTGATGAGCATTCATCATAGGAGGCTTTGAATGAGTAAGTGATGTGAGGCTGTGGACATGTGACAGTTCACTTTTAAAGGCCCCATTTAAATCAATGTAAATTTTGCAAATTTGTATTCCTCCATGTGGTACAATTGCTTTTCCCCTGCACTGTTCTACTACTACTGTTATGTACATCAGCCATATTGTCTTCCATCCCT
This sequence comes from Rhinophrynus dorsalis, assembly GCA_037306005.1. Classification (NCBI taxonomy): domain Eukaryota; kingdom Metazoa; phylum Chordata; class Amphibia; order Anura; family Rhinophrynidae; genus Rhinophrynus; species Rhinophrynus dorsalis. Next base: position 295,595,429 of record CM074719.1, read on the forward strand.
CTTTTCAGTTTTGCTTGTGTATGACTGAAGCTGTGCTCCTTTTGTCCCCGGAAACCTCTCCCTTCTGCCCACTGTCACGGAAGTGGAAGTCCCGTTTGCACTGGTTGGCACAGCTGTCCGTACCTCTGTGGGCAGGATGTGGACTGGTCTTCATCGTATGCAGCAAGAACCGGAGCGAGAAGCCTCACCTAAAGTCTTGGCATAGCATTCTTGGTTTGCTAACTCTAGGAGCCACATGTGGGCAGGCAGTGTGTGGGCTAGCACTGCTTTTCCCCCAACTGGCTCGGGTCACAGCAGTCTCCCGTCTCAAGCTTTACCATGCCACCTGTGGGCTCATAGTCTGTCTTTTGGCCACAGCCACTGTGCTTCTGGGCTTATGTTCGGACTGGTTTCAGGCACAAATTAAGGGACCAGTATGGTATCTCTGCCTTGCCATACCTCTGTACCCTGCACTTGTCATTATGAACCAGGTACTGGACTTCTATCTGCCAAGGAAGAAGGTGCAGATGTGATCTCATTTACCTCTGAAAACACTACAGGCATTTATTTACTGGGATTAGAAGAGATTTAAGAACTTACTCAGGCAGAGCAGCTAGCAAGTCTTCCAGCCATCTCACTTACATTCCTTTTCCCTCCATATATTTGTGGATATACATTTGATATATACCAACTTGCAAACTCCATTAATTAACCTGGCCTGACTCTCACTACAAATTTACTGGGTTATTAAACCCATTTATGGATCAACAGTATGAAGCTTTCCATACCAGAAAATGAGATTCCTGTCAGTATGCCTGTACTCTCAAATTCTTACAGTTCTTTGTGTGTGTTGGTACCAATAGTCACAGATTTAGCTGGGCCAATATGATTTTGATGTTTGGCCCCGCTGTCATGGACTTTAGAGGATTCCTCCGCATCCAGCTAAAAGAATCTGTAGGCTGGCCTGGTGAGGCAGGGTGGCAAATGAACTCTAGGCCCGACTGATTTTGTCTAGAGCCACTAGGTCATGACCTCTCCCAGTCACAATAACTCTTTGAGGAGGTTACAGTTCTGTATGTGTGTAATTGCATCCTTTATACTGTTTAAAAGAACACTAACCCCTTTCTAATAAGAATCTACCCTCCTTCAAAAACACATACGCGCCATTCTTATGGTCATTATGTATTTTGCCCTTGTATTGTGATTCAAATAATACCAGGCCATATTCTGCAAGCTGAAGAAGTGTAACTCTAGTAAATTGTATTATAGGGGACAAAAGAAAATTCTCCATATCCCCATTCATTTAAACATTACTTTTCAATCTTGTTTCACCCAACGTACCTGTAACCTTTTGAGTTCCACAGTGGTACGGATCGCATTTTCAAAGCAATGTGTTCCGTACCCCTCTTTCACTCACAGGGTTAACATACAATCTGGAATTTCTAGGGCATGCCGTGCATTTTATAAGTAATTTCTAAAGAACTTAATGAAGGGCAGCAAACATGCAGTGATACTCTGGTTAAGACACCCCAATTTAAATAGTCTTTTTAACCACTTGAATGCTAGGTAGAGGTCTCCAACACGCTGGATACCTCTTTAGCATTCAGCTGGTTAAAATGACCTTCTAACCCTTTGAGTGCCAGTGGTGGGCAGCTTGTGGTGCACCAGCTGCTGCCAAACTACTGCTTCTATCATGCCACCCAGCCTTTATCTTAACCCTCTGAGTGCCAGAGGGGCACGCGATGCATTGCTTTGCAATGTGTTGCGTATCCCTCTGGCACTTAAAGGGTTAAACCAGTGGAAATGTAGAATTTTTTTTATTTGTCCCTATAATTTAGTTGTTTTCCCTCACAAATTGCCCCATTTCATAATATAGTAACTTTGGTGTCTGAAAAACTGATTGGCCACATGTGACAAGCTATATCCTGTCGGTATATCCTGAGGACCCATGAGAATCACTACACTAATGAAGCTGAAGATGAGCAATTATGGAACTAACCATCTGCACCACTGGGGACAAATGAAACCCCTTGTATGCTAGAGAGGCGACTGCTTCACAATGCATTGGAGACCTCTAGAAATCAAGGGGTTAAAGGCCCAATTTTAAGTAATTTGGAATTGGTATTTGTCCCCTATGGTACAGATGCTTTGCTCCAGAATTGCTCCTCTTTAGCACCATCATTTCATTTGTTTAGCTTCCTGAATACAACCCTATGGACTGCAGGAAGCAAGGTGCAATTCTGGAACAAATGGACTGCAGTGTACAGGTTAAACATTACCACTTATATTGGGGATTTTAATCCCTTGAATGCTGGATGGGTCTCCAACCTGTTGCAAAGGGGACCACTGTAGCTTTCATGGGGTTAAAAGCCTTCCATTAAATTAATTATAATTTGGGAAATGTGTCTTTGCCCATTATGGTGAAGCGAGTTGGTCCAAGATTTGCTCCTTGTTTTCTTGTTGAATACTGCCCTGTGGACCTATGACCAGGTTATTATACACAACTGATTTAGCTGTGGATCTGAGTGGTAGTCATGGGAGACAGTCTGTCTATGAGGACAGAGAATCCCTGCAGTTGACACACTCATCCTTTTAGTAAATATGAAGGCAAGGTAAGAGCTGTCCTGGTGCTACTCCTGCATTGCTCCTATGTCTGCTCTTAAAGCAGTAAACTTAAACTGCGCTGTTAATTTCAGTTTTTTTTCCAGATAAAACAATTTGCTTACTGAATTGGGTTACTGAATTACAAAATGCCAATGGCTGTTTGGCCCCAGTAAGGTACAGGCCAAAGATTAGTAATAAGTGAGTGGGAATGAGTGGGAATCCTGTAGTAGTTGGTAAAGATGGTCATTTCTGTAATAAGCAAACTGTACCATGGGGAAAAATGAAAATTGTCACTGATTTAAATATGGTTTTTAACAACATGAATGCATTGACTGGGTTAAACGGACACTAATGCCCAATTATAACTTTGTTATTGTGTAGATTAAAAAAAATAAATTATGTGGCACAAATTCCATCTCTGAAACCTTTATGGTTTGAGAGATATTCACCTCTAACGTTGCCTCTCCCTCAAGTCAGCTGTAAAGCTGACAGAAGGAGATCCATGTCGGTCGACACGAGGAGGCTCTTCAGCAGAGCCACAATAGCGATATTTAAAAAGAACTACTTCATTGGAAAGGTCTACAAAGGCACAAAACCAGGCACACTTTGTAGACCATTCCAATGAAGTAATTATTTTCCAACATCGCTATTTCGTCTCTGCTGCAGAGCCGCCGGCTGGTCCCAGGACCGGAATCTCCTGTGGTTAGCAGAGTGCTGACGTCAGGAGAAGGGGAGGGAGGGGGAAACTTCAAATGCGAATATCTCTCAAATCATAAAGGTTTGAGAGATGGGATTTGTGCCACATAATTTATTTTTTTTAAATCTACAACACAACGTAAAGTTATTATTGGACATTAGTGTTCCTTTACAAGTCCATTTTAAATACACTGGGAAATTTTATCTCCTCCTCCCACCATGTTGCAGTTGGTTTGCCCCAGAATTGCAACTCTTTAGCTTCCCAAATATGGTCCAAGGTCCTTATACAACGTTGGACATATATTTTACTATTTATGACATAAAGTAGATAAAGGGTAATCGTCATCTGTCCTCATTCTTACCTCAGTAGGAGCATTTATCTTAACAGGATTTGAATGATTATCGGTTACTTATCTTATGCAAATGAGCTAATACTGGACATCAAGAATTGGCAGGTTGAAGGGAGAGTCATGTGAAATGCTAGTATCTGGCTGGCATGCCAGTCAGTACTAGCTAATCTGCCTTAACTAACAAATAAACCCAAATATCTCAACCTGTTATTTTATTTAAAAAACAGCTAATAGAAATTAGCTGATTATGAAATCACATATCTGTTACACAGTTCCACTTTTAGAGAGGTGGGGTGGAGGTTAGGATGCAAACCTTTGACATAAAGAGTGAAACTGTGGATGTTCTGCTTCTCTCTCCCCTTGTGCATTGTTTGCAGTGTTATTGTGTGCTGCCTCTGTGTGATTCTCTTGTTTGTCTATCCCAATATCCTGATCTCCAGCCCAATACTCATACATGCACCTTCCTCAAGGGTTATACCTGTGCACAGTCCCTGTGTGCAATGAATAGCTTATACTTCTGACTGTTACAAAATGCCAGCTTCCAATGCCCCTATTCTTCCTGAGCATCTCTATGGATATGTCCATAAGGCATCACTTTCTCAGGGACAGGCAGCTGCCTCAGCATCAGAAGATGTCATGGCTACATTTATTACTGAGCACTGTGACACTTTCCAGGAATATTCTGTATTGATGTAAATTATTTTTGTGCTGGTTGAGAACATTCCTCCACATTGTGAATAGCACTTATCATGTAGGCACTGTGAATAGCTATCATTAACTTATATATTAAGATATAAATCCATAATAATGGTGTAATGGATTAAAATAAATATATACTGTGTGTATGTATATATATATATATATATATATATATATATATATATATAATGGAAGTGGTGTATGTATTGTGGGGTAGGGGTAATTTAACCCTTTGGGTGCCAGGGGGTACTCGACACATTGCTTTGCAATGTGTTGTGTACCCCTGTCATTCAAAGGGTTAACTGTTGGACTCCCAGCTGTTAAGGACAACAAATCCCATAATTCCCAGCGGAAGGTCCAACAGTTGACTCCCTCTGTTGTGGGGCTTTTCCTGCTGAGTGCAACAAGAGTACTCCCACTGCTTTCAAAATTGTAATGGATACCTGTGTATGTAATAACTTATTCAGAAGTTATTATAGATCAGACTGTCTCATAGTGTCGGAGCTGTTGCTTTCACATTCCATGGAGTCAGTGGCTCAACACTACCATAGAATGCAGTAGGATAACTGTCTGGACAATAGGGGAACTGTAGGCAAACTGTCTGGACCAATGAAAGCTGTTAATGTAAAAGAACATTAAAAAAAAAAAGTTTGCATTAACTGAACAAAACAGTTCCCAGCAGTCAGAGTACTCAACAGGAGAAGCCATGCAATTGTTTTCTTAATATTAAAGGTTTTCAAAACCTTAAAGATCAGAGGGGTGTGCAGTACATTGCTTTGCAATGAGTTGTGCACCCCTCTAGTCTGTAAGGGATTAAGTTACTGAGCACAGCTGACCTAGCTGTACACTTACATGTACCTGTAAATGGGCTAAATGTATGTTACAACTCTGATTGCACTGACAATGTACACAGCAAAGGTACAATCTATATTAATGGGAAACTTTGTTATAAATGTATTTTTTTTTTCTTAAAGATCCTGCCCTGAAGAGTTAGTATCTAATTCAGGGGAGGGCAATGTGCTGTTCTCCTGCTACTGTCAGATTACAATCCCATCAATACCTGACTGAGAATACTGGGAGTTGTAGTCAAACAGAAACTGAAGTGCTGCACGTTGCCTGCTCACGATCAACATAAAGACACTGGCCTCCGGTACTAGTCTTATGTTGCAGCTCTAGGCTCCCGATCAGCAGTGGAGAATCTGCACATATCACTAATAGGGCCTTATGTTCAGGGCTGGATTTCCCAGTAGGCAGAGCAGGCAACTGCCTAGTGCTCCAGATTTTGAGTGATGACTCAGCTGTGCTGTCCACACCCACATTCTGAATTGTGGGTGTGGCCAGTGCAACCTCCATGTCCTTGCATCAGATTTATACTCCTTTACAGGCTATTATTTAACCCCTTGGATGCTAGCGAGATCTGCAATGCATAGCAACCAAGGGGTTAAAGCTTCTTTTTTTCCCCTTGCTTGTTGTGGACCAAGGGTATTTTCTGCGCCTGGAAACAGTGGATGTGACTGGGGCGGGGTCATGTGAGGAGTGGGAGTGGAACAAAGGGCGCCTAGATTGCCATGCCTAGGGGCAACTGAGATTAAAATCCGGCCCGGCTTATGTTCAAACCTAAAGTGGAATAGTTCTGTGGAAAAGCAACTTTATTACAGAGGAGAAATAAATTTAAAAAAATACGTTTGAGACCTCTCTGCAGTTAAAAGCCCCATTTAAATGATTGAGGATTTTGGGAGATTTCTCCTACTGTGTAGTTGGTTTGCCTCAGTATCATTTCACAGGTCATATGATAATATGCACACAGACAGGTTTCTAGGGAAATTAACCCTTTAAGGACTAGAGGGATGTACAGCACACAGACAGCTCAGAGCAAACAACCACCTTACGTTATATCAAAATAAGAAGATTGACCAGCTGTTTTTTTATTATTTTATATAAGTACTAGTTTTAAAGCCCGTGTACACGGGCCAACACTGGTGGCACTGTAGTCCTGCACAGTACTGACTGCCCTCACTACGGCTGATAACAGAGCAGGGCTCTGAATTCAGACCGTAGTCCTCTATGCACACCTTTTTGGGACCGCTAAGGTGCACAGAGAGGACTACAGTCTGAATTCGGAGCCCTGCTCTGTTATCAGCTGTGGCAAGGGCAGTCAGTACTGAGCATGACTGCAGCGTGCGCAGCCGTCTCTACTGGGCATGGCTGCTTCTGACAAACACTCTTAGCGAATTATAATATAGGATGTGAGGACAGAAATCTGTTTTTCTTCCCTTGATAAACTACTATTGTTAACTTAGTTTTGTCCTTTATGTTGCAATTTGAATCGTATTTATTGCTGGCAAGAATGGGTGTTTTAAAATACATTGGTTGGTTTTGTGTCACACACGGGGCAGCATTTTATTTATTAGAGGCCTTATCTGTACCTGTGACGAGTAAGAATGGTTCTGGGGCAGAAATCTGTATGTGTACCTAAATACAAATTGGTATACAGGTTGAGTATCCCTTATCCAAAATGCTTGGGACCAGAAGTGTTTAGGATTTCGGATTTTTTGGTATTTTGGAATATTTGCATATACGTAATGAGATATCTTGGGGATGGGACCAAAGTCTAAACCCAACATTAATTTATGTTTCTTGTACACCTTATACTCGTAGCCAGAAGGTAATTTTATACAATATTTTATTCATTTTGTGCATGAAAAAAAGTTTGTGTATATACGTCGGCACTCACAAAGTTTCGGTTTTTGGAGCACTTCGGATTAGGGATGTTCAACCTGTACTAAGAAAAAATGGAGCAAAAAAATTGCACCACAGGGGACAAATACAAATTATCCTTGATTTAAAGGGGGATGTTAGCGCATTATATGCTTAAAGGGATAGTAATACTTAAGTATTACTAATTCCTATATTAAAGTCCTATTAAAAATAAATGTATTGCCCCCAGTGTCATCTCTCAAACCTTTATGGTTTGAGAGATGAACACTTCTAAAGTTGCCCTCTCCCTCCCCCTTCCCCGTAGTCAGCGTTCTAGCTGACTGCAGGGAAGCCAGTCGTATGACTTTCAGGCGGCTCTGCAGCTGAGCCATGATCACGTTAATAAAAAAGAAAACTTTCACTGAAATGGTCTTCTACGTGTGATTGGTTTGCAAGCACATGTAGAAGACTGTTTTAGTGAAATATATTTTTTTATTAATGCGATCGTGGCTGTGCTGCAGAGCGGTCTGAAAGTCGTACGACTGGTTTCCCTGCAGTCAGCTAGAATGCTGACTACGGGGAAGGGGGAGGGAGAGGGCAACTTTAGGAGAGATTATCTCTCAAACCATAAAGGTTTGAGAGATGACACTGGGGGCAATCCAGTTATTTTTAATAGGACTTTACTATAGGTATTAGTAATACTTAAGTATTACTATCCCTTTAAAGTATCAAATGCATTGTGAAACAATACATAGAGATATATTTAGCTTTTAAGGCTTTAGCGTAGCATTCAATGGCCTAAAAGCCCCTTGTAAATCAATGGCCATTTTTATTTTAACTTTTGGTACAGCTGGTTTGCCCCCGATTTTCTCTGTTTTCTGCCAGTACTTCAGCCTCAGTGAATGTATTATGTTCTGTACGACTTTATATGCCTAAACTCTTGCATTGTTTGTTTGTAGAAGTCATATAGACAGTAGTTGGTCACTAAAGTTTGATCTATTTCCCATTGATTTTTTTTTTACCTTTAGTTAACTCAGTGATTCTCAACCAGGGTGCCGTGGCACTTTGGTGTGCCACGGTCATCAACAATGGTTGCCCTGTGTTTTCTATGAAGACTAACAAAAATGGACTTTTAAATAAAAATTTATAAAAATTTTTATGCACAATATGTTTAGTTTTGTTATTATGATTATAAGACCTAATAATAACTGTATATTTATGTATTGTACCCTTCATTATGCCCTTGATAAAGTACAATAAATATGTTAGGGGTGCCCCGAATGTTCTAGATTATGTGTTGGGGTGCCCAATCAAAAAAAGATTGAGAACCACTGAGTTAACTTAATCTGCTTAACCCCTTAAGGACCGGGGGTCACGGGACATTTCCGTCCCATAATGACCGCATAGGGGCAGTTTGACGCGCCGGTACACGTGACCTGTTACGTGTATCGGAGCGTCACTATGGGGCTTGAAAGAGATCACTCCGATCTTGGAGCGGTCTATTTCAGGCCTTATTTTTACTTACAGCTCTCCCGGTAGAGCGCTGTAAGTAAAAAGTACGTGACGTACCATGACCGTCACGGTCCTTGAGTAAGTAGTTCAAGGACCGTGATGGTCCTGGTACGTCAAGGGTTTCTAAGGGGTTAATCAGTGATTTTGTTTTTGTTGAACCTGTTTGTAAACATCTCAGTGTTACTCCAGTTACTTGTGTTCAGTTGGAGGGTGGGAGGTACGTGCAGTCCAAGACTATGGCACAGTTGCAGCCATATCTAATAAGAAAAAAATGAGATATTCTGGATCAAACCAGCCGCACCACAGAAGAGGAAAAAAAATGGACATTGATCTGACAAAGGGGCTTTATAACTGTAGGAATGTACCTTACAGTCATGGGAAATGAATTCCCATAGCTTAAAAATCTGCCATGCTCTTGTTTCCCACAGCTGGCTTTAGTGTTTCACTCTACAAATTCACCAAAATGAAGCCTCATTGGAGAGGATAGCAATATTACTTCCTCTCAAATGAGAGCAGAGTGAAGCATTGACACCACCCAGCCCTGCAGATCACAGACCTGCAGGGCACACAAAGATAAACGACAACGTTCTAAGCTATGGGAACTTGGCTATCCTTTAACCTACAGTTATAAAGCCCAGTCCCCTGACACTTGTAAAGTGTGCTTTTAACCTTTTGAAAGCTTGTACAATGGGAATTGTACTTATTTGTGGGTGTGGGGATCCTCTTACTGTGTATTTGGTTCACTCCAGAATTCCTCTGCTTCTTAGTACATCAGTCTTGTCTTCCTGTATCCCATCTCTCTCTTCAGATTTGACTGTACCATACGAGGGAAATACAGTTCCCATTGATTTAAACAGGGCTTTTAAACTCTCTCTAGCATTCAAGTGGTTAAGTCCCATTCATCCCTCTGAGTGCAGGGAAGGTATCCAACATATTGCAGATAGCTCTTTGGTGCAGCTGGTTTTCTCCAGAATTGGTACTCTTTTGCTATCTGTCTGTGGCTGTTAGTATGGTTGAGGTGTATATACACAGTCATGAATGTTTAACCCATTCAGGGCCAAAGGGTGTGCAGTGTATTTCTTTTGCAATGTGTTGTGCACCCCTCTACTCCATGAAAGGGTTGGGATAGGAGCACAGTGGAAGTTATGCAAGGAACTAAGAAGGTGCTATTCTGGAATATTACAACTACACCAGAGGAGGCAAATAAAAATCACCATTCACCTAAATAGAGATTTTAACCCTCTGAATGATGGGGAGGTTTCTAAAGTGTTGCTTTGCAATGCATTGGTGATCCCTGTAACATTCAAGGTTAAAGAGCCTCATTTAACTTATGGGGTATTTGGGATTATTTGTCTTCTAAGGTACAGTTGAATTGATCCAGAAAACCACTTATTCTTAGTAAATTAGCATTAGTTGTACTGGTTGTTTCTTCATAGTGTGCACTAACACCTATACACAAAGCTTTCCATATTACTTTAATACAAGTAACAACTCAGCATGGAGCTGCCTAAAGTTTTCTGGGCTCCATGTACTGTATGGAAAATATCCATAGAGATGAATATGTCAAGCAGAAACTCTCAGTGTGTCATCATGACCACAGGGGGCTGAATAGTCCATCACACAAGGCAGATGGCTCAGATTCCAGCAGCCTCCATCTGGTGCACAGAGGCCCCCAGAAAACTTAATGCAGCTCCATGTATGTATTGGTGTTAGTGTCACTTTAAATTAAAGGGATTTTTTTGCTCCATTTAGGGCAGGTTCTTAATACATCAACTTCAATGTCTGATCAGGGACATTAGTTAGAGAATGTATGAAATGTACACTCCGGTTGACCTGTATAGGTGTACAAGATAATGAGACATGGATTGCACTGAGTTACTTCTGTGTTACTGTATTTGATATTTATTGAGCTCTGTCACTAATGGTTTTATCTTGCCTTTGTGATTTGTTTCTGTGTTATCCACACAATAAACTTGTCTTCATGAAACATCTGCTTGACTAAGCGTATCGTCTGTTCACTGTTTTTCTAGCGATGCAATGCACCCGGCAATGTTTTTATTTCTAAAAATAAGATTATATTTAGAAATATTTATATTTAAAGGTGATCAGTTATTTCTAAAAAGAATTGGTCACCTTTACAGAGGGTGTGCCCAGACCTGACTCCCAGTATCTGTACAAAGGTGACCAATAAGAAACACTGGCTATCATTCAGCATATAGCCCTATAGTATTCAAGGGGTTAAAAGCACATTTTATTTGCATTGCATTGAAGCCTCTATCATTCAAGTGGTTAACAGCCTCATTTATAGCAGTAGCTGTCTTTGTTTGCTCCCCGTGGCAAAGATGGTTTGACCAATAATTGCTCAACTTTTGAGACTCTCTATATAATAAGCCCCTAGAACCTGGTGCCTATAAGAACCAATTTGTCCTCTCATATTTTACTTATAAAGGCCAGGTTTAGTTAAATGGATATTAACTTTTCATTTAGACTTTACATATGCACTTTCATAATATGCAAAGTGAAATTGCCTATGCTTTATTTTTCTCTAGCTAAACCTTTTAATTGTCATGGTATTCAGGCAAAGAAGGACAGACAACAGTAATAAAATATAACCACCTTTATTTATTATATACAGTAATAATAATGTTGCCCACACAAACCCAGACCACTGGACGGTAGGCCCCAGGCTTCTACCTGGAGCTGCGCACTGTGCTGTGCACTGCACTACCTCAAGATACCGGAGAGTATTGGAAATGGGTTCGGGTGGAGCACCAGTAGAACCAGTATACGATAGCACAAGTGTCCACCCAGGGTATCGCTAACCGGAGGCAACAGGCAGCAATAGCAAGCCAGAGCCACAGGACACAAAGACGAATGGTCCGGTAAGCTGGGTAGTGCACGGAGCGAGTAGTCAGCCAGAGCCACAGGTCAGACAAGCCGGGTCTACAAGGAGCGAGTTAGTCGGCCAGAGCCACAGGTCAGAACCAATGTGGGTAGTCAGACAAGCAGGGGTCTACAAGGAGCGAGTTAGTCATCCAGAGCCACAGGTCAGAACCAATGTGGGTAGTCAGACAAGCAGGGGTCTACAGGGAGCGAGATAGTCAGCCAGAGTCACAGGTCAGAACCGATGTGGGTAGTCAGACAAGCTGGGATCATACACAGAGCAGATTTGGAGGTCAGGCACTGGTCACAACGAGAACTCAAGAGCTACTAGCAGAAACACCACGTAAGGGCAATGACTCCTAGACCCAGGGAAGTTTATATAGGAGCAGACAAAGGCTGGAACCAATTAGGCAAATCAGTAGGAGACCCATGAAAAAGCGCACGTAACAGCACCTGCTCCAGTAGACATCAGGAATGTGGAAGTAACCGGTCTCCATGCCAGCTAACAGCACAACAGCCAAAGGAAGCACAGGATCGCTAGGCCTCCTAGGAATACTGTGATAGTACCCCCTCCTTAATGACCTCTCCCCGTGGAAGAGGACCAGCATCAGAAGATGTGTGGGAGTGGAATTCACTGAGCAGGGCAGGTGCATGCAGATCTCTCTTAGCGACCCAGGAGTGCTCCTCAGGCCCATACCCTTTCCATTGAACTAGATATTGTACCTGGCCTCTAACCCTGTGACAGTTCAGAATGCTCTGTACTTCATATTCCTCATGACCCCCTACTTGGACTGGTCTGGGACAGACAGGAGTGGTCATATAGTGGTTACAGACCAAAGGTTTCAGTAGTGATACATGGAACACATTGGAAATGCACATATTAGCAGGGAGTTCAAGGGCATAGGTTACAGGGTTGTTCCTACGGAGAACCTGAAAGGGGCCCATAAATCGAGGAGCCAGCTTTTTACAAGGTACCTGGAGATGGAGTTTGCTCGAGGACAGCCATACTCTCTCTGCCACCTGGAACACTGGAGCCGGTAGACATCTACAGTTTGCTTGTCTCTTATAGCGTAACATGGAACTCTGCAGGGTTCTCTGAACCCGTACCCATGTGGAGCGGAATTCCCTCAAATGCTCCTCCAGAGCAGGAATATTCTGAGCCTCGAAATACTCTGGCAGAAGCAAAGGTTGGAACCCATAATTAATCAAGAATGGGGAGTTCTGAGAGGACGAATTAACAGCACTGTTTCTGGCAAGCTCTGCCCACGGTAACAGTTTCACCCAATTATCATGGTTATCCGAAATAAAACAACAGAGCAAATGTTCCAACACCTGATTAGAACTCTCTGCAGCACCATTAGACTGGAGATGGAAAGCCGAGGAGAACGAGAGCTGGATACCCATCTGACCGCAAAAAGCTCTCCAAAAACTGTCTCCCACGATCTGAGACCACCACCTTAGGTATACCATGGAGACGAACCACCTCCTTAGCAAAGATTTCAGCTAATTCCTTAGAGGAGGGGAGTCCTTTAAGTGGTACAAATTGGGTCATTTTGGAAAATCTATCCACGATCATGAGGATGACCGTGTAGCCCTCTGACACTGGAAATTATTCCATAAAGTCGATAGATAAGTGTGACCATGGACGCTCCCCATTAGGTATGGGTTGTAAGAGGCCCACTGGAAGGTGTCTGGGAGTCTTAGTCTGCGCACAAGTGGAACGTGCGGCAACAAATGCAGAACAATCTGCTCTCAGGCTAGGCCACCAAAACAGCCTAGTCATTGACCATATCAGTTGATCTCTCCCAATGTGCCCTGCTGCCTTCAAGGAGTGGTACCTTTCCAGCAGTCTGATACATAGGGATTCAGGCACAAAACATTTCCCATTTGGCTTATTCGCCAGGGCGGAAGCCTGAGCAGCCAAAATCTCCTCACCCAGCGGAGAGGTAATACTAGTAGGTATCGTGGCCAAAATACGGTTGTGAGGAATGATAGCTACCGGAGAACACTCCTCCTGGGACTGTGCCCCAAACTGTTGAGAAAGAGCGTCAGCTCCAATATTCTTTGTACCAGGGAGGTAGGAAACCACAAAATTAAACCTAGAGAGGAATAAGGCCCATCTGGCCTGACGTGGAGACAACCTCTTGGCCTCTGACAGATATGTGAGGTTCTTGGGATCTGTCAGTATGAGGATCAGAACAGTCCTCCCCTCCAACAGATATCACCATTCTTTCAGCACAAGCACGATGGCGAGTAATTCATGATCGCCCACATCATATAAGCTCTCCGTCTTAGACAATTTCTTAGAGAAAAAACCTCACTGGAGTAATGGTTTCCCAGGGCCCGCGCGCTGGGACAGCAAAGCACCTACTCCCGACTCCGAGGCATCCACCTCCAGAGTGAATGGCAGGGTGGGACAATATCGGGGCTTTTGCAAAAGCAGGCTTCAAGTCTTCAAATGCCTGCAGGGCTTCTCATGCCCAGTCTGAAGGATTAACTCCCTCTGAGTCATGTCTGTGAGAGATTTGACTACTGTGGAAAAGTTTCGTATGAACTTCCTGTAGTAATTAGTGAAGCCAGGAACCAATGTATGGATCTTAACTCCACTGGAAGTGGCCACTGTAAGACAGCAGACAGTTTTTGCGGATCCATGGCCAGGCCCGAGGATGAGAATTCACGATTCTCCAGCTTGCAGAACAACTTGTTCTCCTTTAGCAGTTGTAGGACCCGGGCTACGTCTGCTCTGTGTGCCTCCAAAGTAGGAGAATGGATGAGCATATCATCCAGATAGACCACAACACAACTCAGCAGTAGATCTCTTAATACAATGTTAATAAATTCATGGAAGACAGCGGGAGCGTTGCACAGTCCAAAGGGCATCACCAAGTATTCATAGTGCCCGCTCCTGGTGTTAAACGCTGTCTTCCATTCATGACCATTTATTCATACCAAATTGTACACGGCCCTCAAGTCAAGTTTTATGAATATGGTAGAGCCTTTGATACGATCAAATAGCTCCATGATCAACAGAATCGGATAGGCGTTCTTTACCATCAGTTTATTCAGTCCTCTGAAATCGATGCAGGGTCTTAGCTCCCCATCTTTTTTCTTAACAAAAAAGAAGCCTGTGCCCGTAGGTGAGGAGGATTTCCGGATAATGCCCCTGATAATGTGTCAGCCACATAATCCTCCATGACCTTGTTCCCCTCCACCGGCAAGGGGTATACTCGGCCCCTGAGAGGTCTGGCCCCTGGCACCAGATCAACAGTGCAATCGTAAGGCCTATGTGGCGGCAACATGCTGGCCTCTACCTTATTAAATACCTCTTTGTAGGACTGGTGCTCAGCAGGTAAAGAGGTAGAGGTACACAATATTCTAGTAGGCTGCTGGAGGCAAGATTTTGTACATTGGGAGGACCATGACAGAATATTGCAAGTCTGCCAATCAATGCTTGGGTTGTGAGTCTGCAACCAGGGAAAACCCAGAATGATAGCATGATAGGGAGAATGTATGACCTGGAACTATTGTGTCTCCACATGGAGTGGCCCTACCCTTAAGGACAAAGGGTGAGTTTCATTTGTAACGTGTGAGAGAGGGAGATCAGTAATCCCACTTTACGTTGCTCAGTAGGGAATGCATGTGGTACCATCTCCAAAAAAATTCCCAGTTGATTAAGGACAAGCATGTTAGTCAACCAGAGCCACAGGTCAGAACCGATGTGGGTAGTCAGACAAGCTGGGGTCATTACACTGAGCAAGTTACTCCGCCAGAGCCACAGGTCAGAACCGATGTGGGTAGTCAGACATGCCGGGATCATACACAGAGCAGATTCGGAGGTCAGGCACGGATTACAACGAGAACACAAGAGCTACTAGCAGAAACACTACGTAACGGCAGTGACTCCTAGGCCCAGAGAAGTTTATATAGGAGCAGACAAAGGCAGGAACCAATTAGGCAAATCAGTAGGAGACCGATAAACAAGCGCACGTCACAGCGCCCGCTGCAGTAGACGTCAGGAATGTGGAAGTGACCGTCCTCTATGCCCGCTAACAGCACAACAGTCAAAGGAAACACAGGATCGCTAGGCCTATATACAGGTTTATGTCTGACATTGACCTCCCTGGATCTGTTTTCAGAGCACTTTTTGCCAGGGATTGTGGAAAGAAGGTATAGTCCTATAATGCAAAAAAGGTGGCATGCAGAGAACTCAGTGCTGAAGGGGTAGTGTTAAATTGTATCACTTCCCTGCTTTGATAGTCGACTGAGCAGAAAACTCTCTAGAAATAGATTCAATTTTACTCTGCAGGCAAAGCTCTGTAACGTACATATTTTGATTAAGTGTACTGCTTCTTTAAGAATACAAGATGTTTTCACAACTGGCTTCACACATTGAGCAGACTGTATTGCGTGCCTGAGATCACAAAGGAGGCGGTACAGACAGTTCCAAACTGATGAATTAGATTCAGGGGTGGGATAGGGAGCACAGGCGGACCAGCAAAGGGTAAAGTGGAAGGGACATTATGAGTGGGTGAACGGGTGGTGAGGGAGAGGGGAGGATGGGATGAGAGCGAATGGAAGGGAAAGAAAATGTGTATATGTTACACAGGTTAGTGAAGTCACATCCCCTCACATCACCAGACACAAACCAGTTGCACCATTGGGGGCAAATAAAGTGTCTCATAATTCCTGTTGTTTTAAATGGGGCCTTTAAATCCTTCCAGTTGTTCATTTAATGTGAGAAACATTGAGCAATCCACCACCAAAAGCGTGAATGGGTAATTCAAACTGAGCAGAGCTACACAGTACATATAATATCCAGTTCAGTCTGGCATTAAGGGTCTTTACAGAGAAACTATCATCATAATAACACTGCTCCCCCAATCCATTACTAACATAGCGATAGGCAAAGCCATACTTAAATTAGGATGAATAAGTCCAAATGCTATTGAAGAAAAAAACTTCTTTGGCAGGTATCTGCTGCGCAAAGCTTACAAGAGAAGCTCTGTGCTCCTGCAGTAACTTCTGGTACCTTAAGGTACCAAGAAAGGCCACTCGCCCATGATGGCAGTGAACAGGGCAGAAAGCACAGACTCAGAGGTACCTTTTCTCCAAGATGTCTGTGCTGCTGTACACTGGTTCTTGTTTTTCTTCAATAACGTAATCTTATTCTGCCTAATGAAAGTATGGCTTTGCCTATCGTTGTTAGTAATGGATTGGGGGCCATTTTTTTGATGATGATAGTTACGCTTTAAGGCCTAGAGAGGTGTTCAAAGAATGTGTCTTTGGCCTGGACCTGTCACATTTTACGTTTGCATATTTGAAAAATTAATTCAAAATTGTACGTGTGTTATGTTAGCCAAAAGTCCAGCAGATATATAGTTTAAAACAGGGTTTATGCACCTTTTTGGTAAAAAGTACTCCCGAAATTCTTAATTTTGTTAGTACCTCGACACTCATTTTCTTTTAATTTAGTAAATACAAATGAATAAAAACCTATCACAGGACTGAAAAACGACAACTGATCTAAGGGTCATCGTTGCTGTAAAGAAAACAATCCGCTCCTGTACACTCACTCCTAGACATTTTTAACTTTTTTTTTCCCCACAAGACTTCATTTGTTTTTACAGTTCTTATATATCTCCTAAGTAGTTTTAACTCTACTAGAACAGAGTTGTGCATAACGCATTGCTTAGCAATGCATTGCATGCTCCACTTGTCCTCAAGTAGTTAAACAAAATGCAAGTATATGACCTTTTCCCTTATTTTGGGGGGTGGGGGAGAAAGGATAGAGGAAATAATGAATTACATGGTTTCACAC
Source organism: Rhinophrynus dorsalis (assembly GCA_037306005.1). NCBI lineage: Eukaryota > Metazoa > Chordata > Amphibia > Anura > Rhinophrynidae > Rhinophrynus > Rhinophrynus dorsalis. Next base: position 295,612,667 of record CM074719.1, read on the forward strand.
TTGCAGAGACACGTGTGAGGAGCTGGTTATTGTTTATTAATCCAGAGGATATACCCATAGTATAGAAATACCAGGCTGGCACTCAGCCACACTGTACAAACAAAGATATGTCACAACTTGCATCTAATGGGGAAGACAAGGACTGTAAATAAACAGCATGCAGGACCTTAACCCCTTAGTGACCGGCCATGCTCACACGCGGCCGGCACTTAACACCCGTAGTGTTTTGTTTTTTTTAAAAAACAATTCCTGAGTCACCGAACAGCACGCAGCCGCGCGGGGACCCGGAAATGGAGTACGTACATGTATGTCCTCTGTCCTTAAGGGACATCTGCCCGAGGATGTACGTGTAATCCTCTGGCGTTAAGGGGTTAAAAAGGGGATTTGTGTTCAGTAGCTGATACAGCCTTCACTCTTAAATCCTTGTGGAACACAGTGTCTCGAGGAGGCAGGGCACTTACTTGCAAACTACAGCTTTTTTTTAGATGGAGTATTCCTCCCAGCCCCACTTAATTCCCACCTGGCAGCACCAGCGTTGCCTATAGCAATGCTGAAATAAAAAAGAAGTAGGGCAGAAAGGTGGCCACCACAACAGAGCACCGAAAGGACACCACTGCTTGGAACTTAAATAACATGTTGTTTTCAGGAAGGGATGTCCTGTATTCCAATAGGACTAAGAGAAAAGTATTTATTTAATTAGTAAGTACACAAGAATCCCCTTTTCTCCTTCGTCCATTATGAAACACAGTAACCATGGGGATATACTAAAGCTATTGGGAGAAAAATTCCCAATAACAAAAGACCGATACACCTATGGAGCGTAGGTGGCAATAGACACTGCCATACAAAAAGTAGAATTAGAAAAACTACTAAAGATGAAGAAAAAGAAGCACCTAAAGAGGCAATACCATATATAGGACCTTTCTTCCAAAACTAGCCTCCACTGTGGCCAGTAAATTTACTCTGTAACATTTAGCAAATGTATGAAGCGAAGATCATTTAGTTGCCTTGCACAACAGCTCTGCAGAGGCCTGGTTCTTGTAGGCCCAAGAAGCTCTGGTGGAGTGAGCCATTACCCTAAAAAGTACTTAATGAAATTGGCCCGGAAAATGGTCTCCTTGATCCAAGAGAACACTACCTTACACTATGCTTGGCCCAGATGAATAATGAACAGGGAATTCAATTGGAGAAAAGTTTCAGTACAATGAATGTAGTATTTAAGACACCTCACTATGTCCAGACAGTGAACCTCCTGGCTGTTAGACAGAGCATGACAGAGAGAAGGAAGAACAATCTCCTGAAAATCAGAAAACTCCTTGGGAGGAAGCCCTAAATGAGTATGTAGAACCAACTTATCTGCAAGAAAAATCAGAAAGCTGGCTCTACAAGACAAAGCCACCCGTTGGCTAGATACAATCACTAGAAGGAAAACTGTCTTCAGGGCCAAGCAATGAAAAAACACAGAAGCCAATGGTTAAAATAAGATCCCTCTGAAGTACTCCAAGGACCAGATTTTGGATTCCACTCCTCCATGGGACATAAAAGATGGCGTAGGTAAGTGTCACCCCTTGCGCAAAAGTCTGAGCATCCGGCAACAGAGCAATAAGCTTCTGAATTAGAACTGCCTACGCCAAGTTCTTGACCTGGATAGAACTAAGATGAAGCCCCTTTTGAGGCCATCCTGAAGAAAGGACAAGACAAATGGAAGAAAGAAATGATTTAGTCACGAGCCATGGTCTTCAAACCTGATGAGAAATTACTAGACCCTATGATACACCGTGAAAGAAACCGATTTACGTGCATTAAGCATGGTCATAATGATCACATTTTCCAAATCTGGAATGTCAACAGCAGAGACAGCTGGAAGTAAGAATCAGATGAACCTCAGGCCACACATCTGTGTTTCAGGTCTTCCCTCATAGTAGTTGACATAAGCCGTCGTCATTGCATTGATTGACTGAATCCAAATCGCCAAAGTTCCATCACATTAATTGAAAGCTGCAGGACCAAAGGAGCTGTGCTGCTTAGGAGCCAAAAGTGACTCCCCACTCCAACAAGCTAGCCTCCGTTGTTACTATGAACCCGTTCACTATAACAAATGGGCATAGGTTTCCTGACACCAACAACAATGATCTACCTTCTTCTGGGCTGAGATGGCTCTGCTGCCAGGAGCAGATCTTGAGAATATCCAGCTGCAGGGCCTAAATGTAGAACAGTGAATAAGAAACTGCCTACGGAGTCGAGACCAGTGACCAACACTCTTGAACTCCCACATTATTGTCAAAGGGCTAGACAATACTGAAGATACACACAGAACAACATCTAAAGCTTTTTTCCCTTGGCAGGAAGACCCATCCCCCAAAAAAGTGAGGCTTCTGCAACAAAGGTGGACACTTAGGAGCAAACTAGGGTGAATAGAACTCTTGTCCCCAATATCATGGCCAAAGAGCAAAAGGTAAAGTGGTAAGGGACTTCTTAATAGAATGATCAGCCACCAGATCTTCAGAAGAAAGGTGTGATGGGACGCTACTGAAAGTGGGGACATCATACCTAGAAACTTGTATCTCAGGCTGCCTTGTAGATTAGTATTAGCCTCAATGACCCTGGAAATCACATGAACAATATCCCTCTTGGAAGGCTCCATTTGAACCGCTTCCAACAATTGCTTGCCACAAACGCATACGGCCGTTGCCACCTAAGGTGTTTCAAAGCTTCAAACATAGCTGCTTCCATTACTGTTAAATCTGTGTGCAAGAAATAGGAGGATCAACTGTCAGAGAAGTGGCGTCTGCCTGTGACGGCCTTGTTTAGGGCCGTGCCTTGAAGCTTCACATTCAACCTCCTATTTTAATTTTATCACCTATTCTACCCTCAGCCTTTCGCCTCTGCCTTCCTTCTTTCCCTTGCAGCCTCTTTGCTGCATTCTCAGTGTCCTCTCAGCTCTGCGCTCACCTTCACCTTCCTTCTCTCCCTTGTAGCGTCTTTGCAGCATTCTCCTCAGCTCTGTTTTTGCCTCAGCCTTCCTTCTCTTCTTTGTGGCTTCTTCGTTTTGTTCCCAATTGCCTCTCAGGTCTGCTTTTGCCTTTGCTCTCTTTCTCTCCCTTGATGCTTCTTCCACATTCCAGTCCCCTCTCAAGTCCACTTTTGCCTTCTTTCCCTCCCTTGCGACCTCTTTCCGCACCTTAGTCTCTGCTTCTAGTCCTCCTTTATCTTCCCCCTTCTCTCTCTTTCGGCTTCTTCACCATGTCTTTTTTTATCTCTCTCCTGCAACTTTTTCACCATGTATTTTACATCTTTCTCCCTCTGTCTCCTGAGGCAGCTTCACCAAGTGCTATCACTAAATAAAGTTAGAAGAAATTAAATAAACTAAAAGAAACTAAATAAATAAGCAGTCAGAATGAAGGAATAAACTATGCACCACAAACATACCTTAAATTGTGTCCAGAAGACAAACTGACAGGGTCAGGACGTACTCCCGGAACCTGGACCACCTGCAAATCTTCTGGCTCATTGGCAGGAATAATGGAGAGTGGTCTCTCAGGGATATTGGCCATCCTAACCCATACAGGTAAACAGGTCCATTTGAAATAAGGGAGACTGAGTGGCAATATGTTAAAGGGATAGTAATGTTTAACAAAAACAGCAGCTTCAATTAATTTTCATAGTATTTGAGCCATAGAGAGTGTTATTTCAATACTGTCAGAGTTGTATTTCAAGAGTAATTGAATGATAAATGATCCCCTCCCGCACCTTTTACCTAGTGTAAGCCACCTCCCCTCAGATGTGGAATCTGGCCTTAGACGAGATAGCTCACATCAAGGGACAATCTTCTTACTGTGAACATAAGGAAAACCCTGCCCCCCTTGACAGGTTTTTCCCTTATGCTAATTGAAGATTGTCCCTCTCTGGGAATGCATTTGGACAGTCTTGCTGCTCTGAGGTGATCAGTATTACATCAGTAAAAGGGGCAGGAGGGGGATACTTTATCATTCAATTACTCTTGAACTACAACACTGACAGTATTGAAATACAGTTAGGGAAAAAATTATTTGATCCCCTGCTGATTTTGTACGTTTGCCCACTGACAAAGAAATGATCAGTCTATAATTTTAATGATAGGTTTCTTTGAACAGTGAGAGACAGAATAACAACAAAAAAATTCAGACAAACGCATTTCAAAACAGTTATAAATTGAGTTGCGTTTTACTGAGTGAAGTAAGTATTTGACCTCTTTGCAAAACATGACTTAGTAATTGGTGGCAAAACCCTTGTTGGCAATCACAGAGGTCAGACATTTCTTGTAGTTGGCCACCAGGTTTGCACACATCTCAGGAGGGCTTTTTTTCCCACTCCTCTTTGCAGATCCTCTCCAAGTTTAAGGTTTTGAGACTGACGTTTGGCAGCTCGAACCTTCAGCTCCCTCCACAGATTTTCTATGGAATTAAGGTCTGGAGACTGGCTAGGCCACTCCAGGACCTTAATGTGCTTCTTCTTGAGCCATTCCTTTGTTGCCTTGACCATGTGTTTTGGGTCATTGTCATACTGGAATACTCATCCACAACCCATTTTCAATGCCCTGGCTGAGGCAAGGAGGTTCTCACCCAAGATATGATGGTACATGGCCCCGTCCCTTTGATGCGGTGAAGTTGTCACCTTAGCATAAAAACACCACCAAAGCATAATGTTCCCACCTCCATGTTTGATGGTGGAGATGATATTCTTGGGGTGATAGGCAGCATTCCTCCTCCAAACATGGGGAATTGAGTTGATGCCAAAGAGCTCAATTTTGGTCTCATCTAACCACAACACTTTCACCTAGTTCTCCCCTGAATCATTTAGATGTTCACTGGCAAACTTCAGATGGGCCTGTACATGTGCTTTCTTGAGCGGGGGACCTTGCAGGCACTGCAGGATTTCAGTCCTTCACGGCATAGTGTGTTACCTACTGTTTTCTTGGGGATTATGGTCCCAGCTGCCTTGAGATCATTGACAAGATCCTCCCGTGTAGTTCTGGGCTGATTCCTCACCTTTCTCATGATCATTGAAACTCCACGAGGTGAGATCTTGCATGGAGCCCCAGACCGAGGGAGATTGACAGTTATTTTGTGTTTTTCCATTTGCGAATAATCGCACCAACTGTTGTCACCTTCTCACCAAGCTGCTTGGCGATGGTATTGTAGCCCATTCCAGCCTTGTTTAGGTCTACAATCTTGTCCCTGACATCCTTGGACAGCTCTTTGGTCTTGGCCATGGTGGAGAGTTTGGAATCTGATTGATTGATTGCTTCTGTGGACAGGTGTCTTTTATAAAGGTAACAAGCTGAGATTAGAAGCACTCCCTTTAAGAGAGTGCTCCTAATCTCAGCTTGTTACCTGTATAAAAGACACCTGGGAGCCAGAAATCTTGCTGATTGATAGGGGGTCAAATACTTATTTCACTCAGTAAAAGCAAATCAATTTATAACTTTTTTGAAATGCGTTTTTCAGAATTTTTTTGTTGTTATTCTGTCTCTCAATGTTCATATAAACCTACCATTAAAATTATGGACTGATTATTTCTTTGTCAGTGGGCAAAGGTACAAAATCAGCAGGGGATCAAATATTTTTTCCCTCACTGCAACACTATCCATGGCCCAAATACTATGAAGATTAATTGGAGCTGATTTTATTATGCATTACTACATCTTTAAGGGGTGTGAAAATTAAGATCAACGCGTTTTGCACCTTTAGTTGTGCTTACTCGTTTGGTCATGAATAAGCTCCAGGGTTTATTATATGAGAGCCACCATTCGTGCTCTATGGGAAGTTTTAATCTCTACTTGTATTTGAGGTTTTTTTTCTTGTCCTTTTTGTCTTTTGGAGACAAACAGAATTGTGAGGAGCACCCATCGAGCACGAACAAGGTAAAGTGTCTTGTTCTAGGCATGGTAGCCTCTCAATGGTGCTACAACTCACGTTTTTCACTCCCATGTGCCATTGCAGAGAGGAAATCTCCATGTCCATATCAGATTGGTCCTACCCACAGACAGTCCAGCTCCGAAATGTCAGGCAAATCCTCTCTGCACGAGAGAAACAGCATAACCACAGACGTACGTTTCGGCCTATATGGGCCTCATCAGTGCGGTGGCGCTGAATCCTTCTAGGCACACGGAAGCAAGGGCCCATGCCTGGGATGCCCTTATACTTAGGGAGACAAACAGAATTGTGAGGAGCACCCATCGAGCACGAACAAGGTAAAGTGTCTTGTTCTAGGCATGGTAGCCTCTCAATGGTGCTACAACTCACGTTTTTCACTCCCATGTGCCATTGCAGAGAGGAAATCTCCATGTCCATATCAGATTGGTCCTGCCCACAGACAGTCCAGCTCCGAAATGTCAGGCAAATCCTCTCTGCACGAGAGAAACAGCATAACCACAGACGTACGTTTCGGCCTATATGGGCCTCATCAGTGCGGTGGCGCTGAATCCCTCTAGGCACACGGAAGCAAGGGCCCATGCCTGGGATGCCCTTATACTTAGGGAGACAAACAGAATTGTGAGGAGCACCCATCGAGCACGAACAAGGTAAAGTGTCTTGTTCTAGGCATGGTAGCCTCTCAATGGTGCTACAACTCACGTTTTTCACTCCCATGTGCCACTGCAGAGAGGAAATCTCCATGTCCATATCAGATTGGTCCTGCCCACAGACAGTCCAGCTCCGAAATGTCAGGCAGATCCTCTCTGCACGAGAGAAACAGCATAACCACAGACGTACGTTTCGGCCTATATGGGCCTCATCAGTGCGGTGGCGCTGAATCCTTCTAGGCACACGGAAGCAAGGGCCCATGCCTGGGATGCCCTTATACTTAGGGAGACAAACAGAATTGTGAGGAGCACCCATCGAGCACGAACAAGGTAAAGTGTCTTGTTCTAGGCATGGTAGCCTCTCAATGGTGCTACAACTCACGTTTTTCACTCCCATGTGCCATTGCAGAGAGGAAATCTCCATGTCCATATCAGATTGGTCCTGCCCACAGACAGTCCAGCTCCGAAATGTCAGGCAAATCCTCTCTGCACGAGACAAACAGCATAACCACAGACGTACGTTTCGGCCTATATGGGCCTCATCAGTGCGGTGGCGCTGAATCCCTCTAGGCACACGGAAGCAAGGGCCCATGCCTGGGATGCCCTTATACTTAGGGAGACAAACAGAATTGTGAGGAGCACCCATTGAGCACGAACAAGGTAAAGTGTCTTGTTCTAGGCATGGTAGCCTCTCAATGGTGCTACAACTCACGTTTTTCACTCCCATGTGCCATTGCAGAGAGGAAATCTCCATGTCCATATCAGATTGGTCCTGCCCACAGACAGTCCAGCTCCGAAATGTCAGGCAAATCCTCTCTGCACGAGAGAAACAGCATAACCACAGACGTACGTTTCGGCCTATATGGGCCTCATCAGTGCGGTGGCGCTGAATCCCTCTAGGCACACGGAAGCAAGGGCCCATGCCTGGGATGCCCTTATACTTAGGGAGACAAACAGAATTGTGAGGAGCACCCATCGAGCACGAACAAGGTAAAGTGTCTTGTTCTAGGCATGGTAGCCTCTCAATGGTGCTACAACTCACGTTTTTCACTTCCATGTGCCATTGCAGATAGGAAATCTCCATGTCCATATCAGATTGGTCCTGCCCACAGACAGTCCAGCTCCGAAATGTCAGGCAAATCCTCTCTGCACAAGAGAAACAGCATAACCACAGACGTACGTTTCGGCCTATATGGGCCTCATCAGTGCGGTGGCGCTGAATCCCTCTAGGCACACGGAAGCAAGGGCCCATGCCTGGGATGCCCTTATACTTAGGGAGACAAACAGAATTGTGAGGAGCACCCATCGAGCACGAACAAGGTAAAGTGTCTTGTTCTAGGCATGGTAGCCTCTCAATGGTGCTACAACTCACGTTTTTCACTCCCATGTGCCATTGCAGAGAGGAAATCTCCATGTCCATATCAGATTGCTCCTGCCCACAGACAGTCCAGCTCCGAAATGTCAGGCAAATCCTCTCTGCACGAGAGAAACAGCATAACCACAGACGTACGTTTCGGCCTATATGGGCCTCATCAGTGCGGTGGCGCTGAATCCCTCTAGGCACACGGAAGCAAGGGCCCATGCCTGGGATGCCCTTATACTTAGGGAGACAAACAGAATTGTGAGGAGCACCCATCGAGCACGAACAAGGTAAAGTGTCTTGTTCTAGGCATGGTAGCCTCTCAATGGTGCTACAACTCACGTTTTTCACTCCCATGTGCCATTGCAGAGAGGAAATCTCCATGTCCATATCAGATTGGTCCTGCCCACAGACAGTCCAGCTCCGAAATGTCAGGCAAATCCTCTCTGCACGAGAGAAACAGCATAACCACAGACGTACGTTTCGGCCTATATGGGCCTCATCAGTGCGGTGGCGCTGAATCTCTCTAGGCACACGGAAGCAAGGGCCCATGCCTGGGATGCCCTTATACTTAGGGAGACAAACAGAATTGTGAGGAGCACCCATCGAGCACGAACAAGGTAAAGTGTCTTGTTCTAGGCATGGTAGCCTCTCAATGGTGCTACAACTCACGTTTTTCACTCCCATGTGCCATTGCAGAGAGGAAATCTCCATGTCCATATCAGATTGGTCCTGCCCACAGACAGTCCAGCTCCGAAATGTCAGGCAAATCCTCTCTGCACGAGAGAAACAGCATAACCACAGACGTACGTTTCGGCCTATATGGGCCTCATCAGTGCGGTGGCGCTGAATCCCTCTAGGCACACGGAAGCAAGGGCCCATGCCTGGGATGCCCTTATACTTAGGGAGACAAACAGAATTGTGAGGAGCACCCATCGAGCACGAAGAAGGTAAAGTGTCTTGTTCTAGGCATGGTAGCTTCTCATTGGTGCTACAACTCACGTTTTTCACTCCCATGTGCCATTGCAGAGAGAAAATCTCCATGTCCATATCAGATTGGGCCTGCCCACAGACAGTCCAGCTCTGAAATGTCAGGCAAATCCTCTCTGCACGAGAGAAACAGCATAACCACAGACGTACGTTTCGGCCTATATGGGCCTCATCAGTGCGGTGGCGCTGAATCCCTCTAGGCACACGGAAGCAAGGGCCCATGCCTGGGATGCCCTTATACTTAGGGAGACAAACAGAATTGTGAGGAGCACCCATCGAGCACGAACAAGGTAAAGTGTCTTGTTCTACGCATGGTAGCCTCTCAATGGTGCTACAACTCACGTTTTTCACTCCTATGTGCCATTGCAGAGAGGAAATCTCCATGTCCATATCAGATTGGTCCTGCCCACAGACAGTCCAGCTCCGAAATGTCAGGCAAATCCTCTCTGCATATAGGCCGAAACGTACGTCTGTGGTTATGCTGTTTCTCTCGTGCAGAGAGGATTTGCCTGACATTTCGGAACTGGACTGTCTGTGGGCAGGACCAATCTGATATGGACATGGAGATTTCCTCTCTGCAATGGCACATGGGAGTGAAAAACGTGAGTTGTAGCACCATTGAGAGGCTACCATGCCTAGAACAAGACACTTTACCTTGTTCGTGCTCGATGGGTGCTCCTCACAATTCTGTTTGTCTCCCTAAGTATAAGGGCATCCCAGGCATGGGCCCTTGCTTCCGTGTGCCTAGAGGGATTCAGCGCCACCGCACAGATGAGGCCCATATAGGCCGAAACGTACGTCTGTGGTTATGCTGTTTCTCTCGTGCAGAGAGGATTTGCCTGACATTTCGGAACTGGTTCCGAAATGTCAGGCAAATCCTCTCTGCACGAGAGAAACAGCATAACCACAGACGTACGTTTCGGCCTATATGCAGAGAGGATTTGCCTGACATTTCGGAGCTGGACTGTCTGTGGGCAGGACCAATCTGATATGGACATGGAGATTTCCTCTCTGCAATGGCACATAGGAGTGAAAAACGTGAGTTGTAGCACCATTGAGAGGCTACCATGCGTAGAACAAGACACTTTACCTTGTTCGTGCTCGATGGGTGCTCCTCACAATTCTGTTTGTCTCCCTAAGTATAAGGGCATCCCAGGCATGGGCCCTTGCTTCCGTGTGCCTAGAGGGATTCAGCGCCACCGCACTGATGAGGCCCATATAGGCTGAAACGTACGTCTGTGGTTATGCTGTTTCTCTCGTGCAGAGAGGATTTGCCTGACATTTCGGAACTGGACTGTCTGTGGGCAGGACCGATCTGATATGGACATGGAGATTTCCTCTCTGCAATGGCACATGGGAGTGAAAAACGTGAGTTGTAGCACCATTGAGAGGCTACCATGCCTAGAACAAGACACTTTACCTTGTTCGTGCTCGATGGGTGCTCCTCACAATTCTGTTTGTCTCCCTAAGTATAAGGGCATCCCAGGCATGGGCCCTTGCTTCCGTGTGCCTAGAGGGATTCAGCGCCACCGCACTGATGAGGCCCATATAGGCCGAAACGTACGTCTGTGGTTATGCTGTTTCTCTCGTGCAGAGAGGATTTGCCTGACATTTCGGAACTGGACTGTCTGTGGGCAGGACCAATCTGATATGGACATGGAGATTTCCTCTCTGCAATGGCACATGGGAGTGAAAAACGTGAGTTGTAGCACCATTGAGAGGCTACCATGCCTAGAACAAGACACTTTACCTTGTTCGTGCTCGATGGGTGCTCCTCACAATTCTGTTTGTCTCCCTAAGTATAAGGGCATCCCAGGCATGGGCCCTTGCTTCCGTGTGCCTAGAGGGATTCAGCGCCACCGCACTGATGAGGCCCATATAGGCCGAAACGTACGTCTGTGGTTATGCTGTTTCTCTCGTGCAGAGAGGATTTGCCTGACATTTCGGAACTGGACTGTCTGTGGGCAGGACCAATCTGATATGGACATGGAGATTTCCTCTCTGCAATGGCACATGGGAGTGAAAAACGTGAGTTGTAGCACCATTGAGAGGCTACCATGCCTAGAACAAGACACTTTACCTTGTTCGTGCTCGATGGGTGCTCCTCACAATTCTGTTTGTCTCCCTAAGTATAAGGGCATCCCAGGCATGGGCCCTTGCTTCCGTGTGCCTAGAGGGATTCAGCGCCACCGCACTGATGAGGCCCATATAGGCCGAAACGTACGTCTGTGGTTATGCTGTTTCTCTCGTGCAGAGAGGATTTGCCTGACATTTCGGAACTGGACTGTCTGTGGGCAGGACCAATCTGATATGGACATGGAGATTTCCTCTCTGCAATGGCACATGGGAGTGAAAAACGTGAGTTGTAGCACCATTGAGAGGCTACCATGCCTAGAACAAGACACTTTACCTTGTTCGTGCTCGATGGGTGCTCCTCACAATTCTGTTTGTCTCCCTAAGTATAAGGGCATCCCAGGCATGGGCCCTTGCTTCCGTGTGCCTAGAAGGATTCAGCGCCACCGCACTGATGAGGCCCATATAGGCCGAAACGTACGTCTGTGGTTATGCTGTTTCTCTCGTGCAGAGAGGATTTGCCTGACATTTCGGAACTGGACTGTCTGTGGGCAGGACCAATCTGATATGGACATGGAGATTTCCTCTCTGCAATGGCACATGGGAGTGAAAAACGTGAGTTGTAGCACCATTGAGAGGCTACCATGCCTAGAACAAGACACTTTACCTTGTTCGTGCTCGATGGGTGCTCCTCACAATTCTGTTTGTCTCCCTAAGTATAAGGGCATCCCAGGCATGGGCCCTTGCTTCCGTGTGCCTAGAGGGATTCAGCGCCACCGCACTGATGAGGCCCATATAGGCTGAAACGTACGTCTGTGGTTATGCTGTTTCTCTCGTGCAGAGAGGGTTTGCCTGACATTTCGGAACTGGACTGTCTGTGGGCAGGACCAATCTGATATGGACATGGAGATTTCCTCTCTGCAATGGCACATGGGAGTGAAAAACGTGAGTTGTAGCACCATTGAGAGGCTACCATGCCTAGAACAAGACACTTTACCTTGTTCGTGCTCGATGGGTGCTCCTCACAATTCTGTTTGTCTCCCTAAGTATAAGGGCATCCCAGGCATGGGCCCTTGCTTCCGTGTGCCTAGAGGGATTCAGCGCCACCGCACTGATGAGGCCCATATAGGCCGAAACGTACGTCTGTGGTTATGCTGTTTCTCTCGTGCAGAGAGGATTTGCCTGACATTTCGGAACTGGACTGTCTGTGGGCAGGACCGATCTGATATGGACATGGAGATTTCCTCTCTGCAATGGCACATGGGAGTGAAAAACGTGAGTTGTAGCACCATTGAGAGGCTACCATGCCTAGAACAAGACACTTTACCTTGTTCGTGCTCGATGGGTGCTCCTCACAATTCTGTTTGTCTCCCTAAGTATAAGGGCATCCCAGGCATGGGCCCTTGCTTCCGTGTGCCTAGAGGGATTCAGCGCCACCGCACTGATGAGGCCCATATAGGCTGAAACGTACGTCTGTGGTTATGCTGTTTCTCTCGTGCAGAGAGGATTTGCCTGACATTTCGGAACTGGACTGTCTGTGGGCAGGACCAATCTGATATGGACATGGAGATTTCCTCTCTGCAATGGCACATGGGAGTGAAAAACGTGAGTTGTAGCACCATTGAGAGGCTACCATGCCTAGAACAAGACACTTTACCTTGTTCGTGCTCGATGGGTGCTCCTCACAATTCTGTTTGTCTCCCTAAGTATAAGGGCATCCCAGGCATGGGCCCTTGCTTCCGTGTGCCTAGAGGGATTCAGCACCACCGCACTGATGAGGCCCATATAGGCCGAAACGTACGTCTGTGGTTATGCTGTTTCTCTCGTGCAGAGAGGATTTGCCTGACATTTCGGAACTGGACTGTCTGTGGGCAGGACCGATCTGATATGGACATGGGAGTGAAAAACGTGAGTTGTAGCACCATTGAGAGGCTACCATGCCTAGAACAAGACACTTTACCTTGTTCGTGCTCGATGGGTGCTCCTCACAATTCTGTTTGTCTCCCTAAGTATAAGGGCATCCCAGGCATGGGCCCTTGCTTCCGTGTGCCTAGAGGGATTCAGCGCCACCGCACTGATGAGGCCCATATAGGCCGAAACGTACGTCTGTGGTTATGCTGTTTCTCTCGTGCAGAGAGGATTTGCCTGACATTTCGGAACTGGACTGTCTGTGGGCAGGACCGATCTGATATGGACATGGAGATTTCCTCTCTGCAATGGCACATGGGAGTGAAAAACGTGAGTTGTAGCACCATTGAGAGGCTACCATGCCTAGAACAAGACACTTTACCTTGTTCGTGCTCGATGGGTGCTCCTCACAATTCTGTTTGTCTCCCTAAGTATAAGGGCATCCCAGGCATGGGCCCTTGCTTCCGTGTGCCTAGAGGGATTCAGCGCCACCGCACTGATGAGGCCCATATAGGCCGAAACGTACGTCTGTGGTTATGCTGTTTCTTTCGTGCAGAGAGGATTTGCCTGACATTTCGGAACTGGACTGTCTGTGGGCAGGACCAATCTGATATGGACATGGAGATTTCCTCTCTGCAATGGCACATGGGAGTGAAAAACGTGAGTTGTAGCACCATTGAGAGGCTACCATGCCTAGAACAAGACACTTTATCTTGTTCGTGCTCGATGGGTGCTCCTCACAATTCTGTTTGTCTCCCTTTTTGTCTTTTGTTGTGAAAGTCACTATGTTATAGCCTTCTTATGTAGATGGAGCTGCAATTTTTTCTGTATGATTATATGGTTTGGTGTCTACCAGTGGAACAAGGCTGGGGTATCAGACAATAAATGTGATGGTCTGTGACTACCAGTGGGACAAAACCTGGTTGTCAGACAGTGTGTGTCAAACTAACAAGGAAGTTGCATGCATGTACACTCTATGTCATGCATGCTGTATTTATCCTTCATTCTATAACATGTCTGAGGAAGAGACTTATGTTATCTTGACATCCTGAATTTTAAATCTATTAGTTAGCCAATATTATTCCACCAGTCAAAAACAAATAAAAACTGAGATGGCTGCAGTACAGGTCTGGCAGAGCATCACCAAGGAAGATACCCAGAGTCTGGTGATGTCTATTGGTCTCAGACTTCAGGCAGTCATTTAATGCAAAGGATTTAAAGTACTAAATACGACTACTTGTTTAAGATTATATTATTTGTCCAATTATTTTGGCCCCCTAAAAACAGAGGGACTATGCATAAAAAGGGCTGTAATTTCTACAAGGTTCACAGATATAAATACTCTCAAATGAAAGCTGACAGTCTTCACTTTATCCTTAGTCGTTTTATTTCAAATCCAATGTGCTGGAGTACAGAGCCAAAACAAAAAACTTCTACTTATGGACTGCACTGCATGTGTGATACTGTGTCTACCAGTGGAACAAAGCTGAGGTGTCAGATAATGTATTTGTGGATCTGTGTCTACTAGTAGATAGTAGAACTAGGCTGAGTGACAGCCAATTTATGTGTGTTTCTATGACTATCATTGTACGTGTGGAAGTTTGAAACACTCCAAACAGGACAATTATGTTTTGTCAGATTTCTCCTGTGAGAAGCACTGCAGAAAACATTAATATTATCAGAAATATTTATGTGGTACCTTATATATTATAGTCTGCTAGTTTATTCTTTTATCTACCAACTAGTATTCAACCACACTGGATATAGATTATTTTTCTGGCCCCGATGGCTGCTACAGAGGTCACTAGTATCCAGATATGTATAGGGTTTGATTGTTACAGTTTCAAAGATAATACAGCTGTAGATAAAGGGTTCCACAACAACAAAACATTTATGAACCACTGTGCAAATGCAACAATCTTCTGAACAATCAATCCATTCCACTCAGCTGTGTAAGTCTCAATATATCAGGATTTGTACCTGACAGAAGCTCTGAGTGGCCTCATAATACTGGTACTTGGCCTGTAATTGTATCTCCCATGTCTTTCCCTTCTAAAAAAAGCCTCACCACCTCCAACACCCTGGGGGTGGTACAGGCTCACTTGGACCTTGCTTCCACATCTTAGCTTAGTAATTTACTATTTATATATTTGGTTGATAGCCATCTACCAGTGTGACTCAGCAAAGGCAATAGACCAGTTCCGCTGAAGCTCATAAGATGTACAGATTTGTTTATTTCTGCTATTCCAGGGCTTAGCCCTTGTGTGGGGAGCCAAGTGAATGGTTGAAAATTAAAAATCCTTGCTTTCTGTGTGAATTATAATTTCCATACCTTTTGTAGACTGGCACCAACTGCTGCAGAAATATATTCTAGATATCCTCTCCGGATTGGGCTGGAAAGATCACAGGTTTCTTATAACTAGAACACACAATACCCAATGTATTTTTGTAATATATTTTCAGCACTGGGTAAGTAGGCATACGTTTTCTATAAATGCCTACTGAGTATGTTACTGCCTAGCAACTATTTACAGAGCTGTCTTATTTATTATGTTTCTGCATTTGCTTGAACCTGTATGTAAGAAATTCAGCCTATGATAACTATACCCTATGAATAAGTGGCTCTAAGTTTAACACCTCAACTTACCTAAGAGGTGACCATATAGCAGGGAAGTATATCTAGCTTTCTTTTTCATTTTTTTTTTTATTGTATCTAGGTACACCTTCTCATAACAAACAATAGGCTTCAATAGACTTGGACAGATTGTAAGAGAGACTAGTTTTTACCAGACTGAAACAAAGCAAAACTCAAATAACTAGAAGTAGACTAAAACAGATAAAATACCTTACCTAGGTAAGTCCTTCTGATGGACAAATTACAAAAAAAAAACATTTACTGTTAGGGCATCGTTCCCCTTTCATAGGTTAGAAAAAGGCAACAGGCAGCTCACGGTCCACATGATTCTCAAAGGCTTTTTATGAAGTCCACAGTCTGTTCTCTGGTGTAGTGGGATGAGTAAACCCTTTCTCCATCACCTCACAACATAAGTGGTGTGACAATAATCCTGGTTCATGATGCAAAGCACTTAATACAAGCTAAATAACATCCATTAAGTGGGTATTAATGCTGGGTTCGATGCTTGTGGTCTTGTTAATACACAGCTTTTCTGTTCCTAAAAGGAACTGACCCATTAAACATCACTGACACTTTCTGGGAAAAGGGTCTATAATGGGCTTATTTAAGATGGTGAAATAAGCGTTATTTGACTTTGCATATTTACACGTGTCATTGGAAAATTCCACTTCACATAAATTTGTACTACACTTTGCATCCTTTCCTGGAAATAGGTTTTCTGATCTGTTTCAGACATATAAATGAAAACAAAAGTGAGTTATAAATGCACATTGTAAGGGCCGATCTGACTGAACGACCCATGACGTACTATAACCGTCATGGAGTTCCGGGCTCCCCACACGGCTGCACGCCGTTTGGGGAGTCTGGAACCGGAAGAAAAAAAAAAAAAAGCTCCACGGACATTCAGTCGTGTCACTGTGCTGATCCACCGATCGTTAAGAGGTTAAAGAGATAGTAATTTCAGAAACAAAGTATTAACTATATGGTATATACAATTAAAAGACAGTACTTGCACTTATTTCTATCTCTCAAACTGTTATGGTTTGAGAGATATAGGAAAATAAAGTTCTCTGGTCCCTTCCCTTTCTACTTGACGAGCTGTAAAGCTGTCAGAAGCAGATTCTGGTTGCTTGACCAGATGTGGCTCTTCAGCATTGCCTATATAACAATATCTAAAGATAAATACTTAATTTGGAACGGTATACAAAGTGTGCCTGGCTTGCAAGCACACTTTGTAGACTGTTCCAATGCAGTATTTATTTCTAAATAGCGTGATTTCAGCTCTGCTGAAGAGCCTCTGTCTCGTCAAATGACT
Organism: Rhinophrynus dorsalis; assembly: GCA_037306005.1. Taxonomy (NCBI): domain Eukaryota; kingdom Metazoa; phylum Chordata; class Amphibia; order Anura; family Rhinophrynidae; genus Rhinophrynus; species Rhinophrynus dorsalis. The sequence goes on from CM074719.1 coordinate 295,629,510, forward strand.
GGAATCTGCAGCTGTCAGCTAGATGGCGGACTTGAGTAAAACAGCCAGGAAAAGGTAACGTTAGTAAGTTATATCTCTCAAACCATAAAGGTCTGAGAGATAAGACTTACATCGATGTTAACCTTTTTTTAATGTCTACAATATTAAGTCAACTTAAAATGAACCATTACCATCCCTTTAAAGGGATTTTTTCATGTTTTGCTCACCATAACCTTGCTGGTGGTTTGAATTACTGCCTTTTACAAGGTTTTCTAATATCAGTTGATAACTTAGCCCCAGACTGATGAGACCCAGAAGGTTGAAACAGCTTCTTTCTGAGAAGATTGTTAGGCTCAAGCATTTTTACCCTGTGCTTTGCTGTATAATCTGTGAAAACAGCAAGCATAAGTTAAGGGACCCACATTTCTAAGCGCTGTGTGCTTTCATTAGCATGTTGATGCCTGGAATTCTGTTATTGCAATAAAGACACTATGCTTTGAATTCCTTGCTGCAGGCAGGTCTTCTGAACTGTTTCAGACATGTAGAGTAGATGTACACAGAAATGTATTATATTGGTCCTTGCTAGTAGGAATACCATCAGTCAGGATTGCCCGACTTTCTTAATCCACTGAGTTCCTACTGTGTGTCCAGTGCATTGCACAGCAATGCACCGGACATAACTTTGGCATATAAAGAATTGATCAGACAGCAACAAAAGAACTATGTACTACGTTGGAATATCCGTTAATATAAAAGTCACAGATTCATTCAAAAAACTAAAAGCTTGGAACATATGGAGATTAACAAACAGGAAACTTCACCCCACTGACTCCTACCTAAACAGTCCTCACTCACTATGAGTATGGACCATTTAGGTCCGAAATGCGTTCGGAGTTGGTGGGGTCAAGTTTCTGTTTGTTAATCTCCATAAGTTCCAAGCTTTTTGATTTTTGAATGAATCTGTGACTTTTATATTAACGATATTCCAACGGAGTGCGTAGTTTTTTTGTTGCTGTTCTGATCAACTCTTTATATGCCAAAGTGATGTCCGGTGCATTGCTTTGCGTAGTTCTTTTGTTGCTGTTCTGTGAATTAAGGAGTGGAGTTCCTGAAGTTGTGCACCTGTTATTACTATTGGAGCAATTCTATACACATCGATACATGGCTTGTAAGATCAGGGTGAGTGAAGTTTTCCCTAAATTTGCACACAGTTGAACTGAATATATAACGGCATATATATATGTTTGTATCTGAGCGGTTTATAGTTTTTCTTTCATATAAAGAGTTGATGACAAAGACGGGGACTGCATACTAAACATATAAATGGTGTGAAACAGAGAATCAAACAAGTCTCTAGCATTAAATGATATAGTTGTTTGTCTAAAATAAAGTTTATATGGAACTGAAAAAAACAGCTCTATCTACAGGGAACAATTCCAAATTATAAGGACCCACCTATCTAGCCAATAGGAATGAGGCTGCCAATGACAGCTTCAACTCATGTTGGAGCTAAGGCAAGAAGCGCTTTCAAAACATGCACATTGGGGACTGGAAGCACAATATTCACATTTATATAAACCTATTTCATTCTGATGCTAGTGTTCCTTTAACCCTTCTAGTGCCAGAGGGGTACGCAACACATTCCAAAGCATTGCATTGCATACCCCGCTGGCACTCAAAGGGTTAACATGCTACTGTACTTATACCAATTTTGTCCTGAGAGGCCATGTTTTTTCAGTTCCCTTCTTACAGAAGCTTCTACCACCTTTGTTGGGATGCTGATTCATTAATCCACCACCCCTTCCGCATTCCCAGAGAATGACGTTCGCATCTTACAGAAACATATTGTGCTGTGTTGCAGATCTGTGTGTCTTCTTGAGGACGTTTATGGAAATATGAAACACTCCAGAGGAGAGAAGCAAATCATAAACTGAAATATTTATTTTCCAGAATGTAGACTACAGTAACAATGCAGCCAGACTTCTGACTTTAATAAATAAAATAATATCTATATTTATATATTTATATATTTATCTCTATGTATATCTCGACAGGAAACAGAGTTCAGCTGCGTTTTCGAAGCAGAAGCAAGACAGAGGTAAGAAAGGAGAGGGGAAGGAATCTGAGTGAAAAACATCATGGCCTGTTGCCAAATGTAAAATGATACAATCTTACATAAGGTGAAATACATTTACATCACTTTTTTGGAACAAATCTTCCTTCACAAGAATAGAAAGCTCCTAGTAACATTTCCATTTTAGTGCAAATGACAAATTAAAAAAAGCTTCAAAGACATTATTTTCAAGCTTTCCTTTTCTCTATTTATTTTACTGTGGTAGATCTGCAATGGAAAATTAAAGGGATAGTAATGTTTCAGATAAAAGCAGCCTCAATTAATCTTCATAGTATTTGGGACATGGAGAGTGTTATTTCAATACTGTCAGAGTTGTAGTTCAAGAGTAATTGAATGATAAAGTATCACCCTCCCGCCCCTTTTACTGAGGTAATATTGCTCACCTTAGAACAAAAAGGTGGTGTCCAGATGGCTTGCAGAGAGGGACAATCTTCAATTAGCATAAGGGAAAAACCTGTCAAGAGAGGCAGGGCTTTCTTTGTTCTCACAGTAAGAAAATCGTCCCGTGCTGTGATATGTCTGGTCTTAAGACCAGATTCCACATCTGAGGGGAGGCAGCTTACACTAGGTAAAAGGGGCCGGAGGGGGATACTTTATCATTCAATTACTCTTGAACTACAACTCTGACAGTATTGAAATAACACTCTCCATGGCCCAAATACTATGAAGATTAATTGGAGCTGCTTTTATTTTGAAACATTACTATCTCTTTAAGAGCTTACAGACTTTAAGGGCCGTATTTTCAAAAGAAAATTGGAATAATTCTAATTTCTACAAAAAAACCCCAAAGAAAACTGCATACAATAGAGATGGATGCCTATTTACCACTCAGCAAGTGCCCCATATATTCAGACTTCACAGGCTACATAAGTGCTTCACAGATAAATCCTGTACTCACCACCCAAAGTCTTCTGTGCGCAGGCCAAAAGGCATCCCATCCCTAGCAGATAATGTAAAATTTCAGAGGTAATGGTGGGAGTATACACTCACCAATCTCACTGCTGGTCAAAAAACACCAAGGAGGTTATGCACTAAGGCGTGAGAAAGAGGTAATAAAACAAAGATCATGTCTAAAGTGATATCGCTTCTCCAGTTCCTATGTTATTCAATAGAACCTTTGCACTAAGATCTCTCAAGTGGGAGATATCTTAGTGCATTAGCTCCATAGAATAACACAGGACCTGGAGAAAAGATATCACTGCAGAAGTCATCTCCAATTTATCACCCCTTAGTGCATCTCCCACCAAATGTTATGGTCTTTATTAATATTGTTAATGTGGCATATTGGACCGGGTCAAGCTAGGGAAAGCAGGTAAGCATTAAACCATGTTTTGCGTTTCACACCTTTTTTCAGGTGCTTTATCATTGAGCTTTGAGACTGGTGTATGTTTTAGAGTATGGACCTTCATCATTGCATCTGAGAAAATGTTCTAAACTTTACCACTGCATATTAAACCCACCACACATCCTAACTATGGCCAGGAAATCCTGATGGCCCCTATGAATTTTACCCTTGTGCATTTGTTCTAATAATAACATATTCAGTTAGTCCGGGATGTTCTGTCTGTAGAGGTGGACATGACAGCTGGTTGCAGTTTTTTCAAACTGAAGCAAACACAATGCATGAAACTACTTGTGAAACAATGTGTTGCACACACCACTGGTCTTTATGTGCAATGAGCACAGTTTGAGGTCCTGTGTCTTTCTAACATCCAGGACTGACCGAATGGGTTATCTTTTGAACAAAGGAGCAAGTGCAAAATTCACAAGGGCCATTAACATTTTCTCTTTTAATCATTTAAATGCTAGAGGGGTTGCCAAAGCTACGTGAAGCAGTGCTTTGGAGACCTCTCTAACATTCAAGGTGTCAAAAGCCCCAGTCTGAATTTGTATGGTGTCAATGGTTTTTCCCTGAATTATTACAGTTTTCCATTGAATACAGGGCCCTAGGAATTGTGTGCTCAGGGCTACAGATATTCAGGAGTAAGAAAAAGGTAGAACTATTGTAAAATGGAGAAGGCTGGATTTTTATCCTGTTCTGTTTTATGTTGTTCAAAAGTAAAATATCTCATTAGGCAAAGTAGGCAGTCACCTAGGGCATTAATACATATCAATAAGCTAAAAAGGAGAAATACTGGTGCAAACCATCTGCATTGTAGGGGAGCAATGATAGTTCCCTCTGATTCAAACCAGGCTTTTATCCACTTGAATTCTAGAGAGGTCTCAAACACATTACTTCTCAATGAGTTGGAGACCTCTCTACCAGTCAAGGGGTACAATGACCAATTTAAATTAATGATGATTTGGAGAATTTGTTCTCCGTGATGCAACTGATTTGCTCCAGAAATGCACCACTTTAAAGCGGAACTACCACCTGAACTAAAGTCACCCTGCCATACTTAGGCAGGTGGCGACTAGCTTAATAATCCTTATTTTACCTGTCCAAAGTGTCCAGGAGTAAAGTTATCGCTCATCTTCCGAGACTGGAAGCCAGACATCAGCGCAGACATCTTGTCTACGTGCCTGCGCTTTCAGTCCCTGTCATCCTTCACAAGCCTTGCACTGGCCCAAACGGCTCCAGAAGAGACTGACGGCACAGGCGAGCAGGCTGCTCTAACCTTCCCATCAGTCTCAGAAGGTCAGCAATAACTTTACTCCTGGGCACTTTTGACAGGTAAAATAAGGATTATTAAGCTATCCGCCACCTGCCTAAGTATGGCAGGGCGACTTTAGTTCAGGTGGTAGTTCCGCTTTATTATTGCCCCTTCAGAGAGGGGGGGACCATAGCTGTGCTGGTCATGCCCACTGTCCTGAGCAGGCATGGCCAAATCAATCCCACTGCCCCTGCACCAGACTTCATACTCCTGTTTTTTTTGTAGCCCGTGTATTTTTTTTTATAATATCCAGGTTACATATGCAATTTTAGTTTATTTACTGGTGCATATACCTTGTACTGGCCAATTTATTTTAGAGTGTTTTTGTTTATATTTTATAAGCTAATTGTGTTTTCTGTGCTAGGCTGGGGGCAGTCACGATATAAATGGAGGTGAGGCCATGGTACAGCTAGGGAAAGCTAGGGTGCCTCAGATATAAATATATCCCTGTATGTCAGCCTGCTACTGCAGACTCAAAGAAGAAATATCAGAAAAAATGGTAAGATAAAGAAAATGTTATGCTAGATTGGATGGTGGAGATAGGCAGAAATAACAAGGGTAAAAGCAGGTGTGGACAACCTGTAGCACTACAGTAGTAGTTGGACTACAGCTCCCATCATAATCAGGCAGCCTACTATTCTTTATTTCAACAACAGCTGCAAGAACTCAAGGTTGGCCACGCCTGATATAAGGAATCTACATGGCTTCACTGCCTGCGTGGAAGCTGAAGAAAGAAGCAGGGATGCATGAAAAGAGCATTCAAGGGGAATAATTACATGGCAGAGTGTGCTTGTTGGCAGTGGCTTCAGTTTACAGGGCGGTGAAGAGAGAGCTGACTATACAGTTTGTTATAGATTACCACAGTGGGTGGGAGGGTCCCTGTATAAGAAGTGTTACATGATGAGCTGCTAACACTGTCTCTTAGCATCAATTAACAGGGATGCGAGGAGAAGGGGACATTTTTTTCCCTTAGCATGCTCTAGATTGAGCTCTGCTTTCAGCCTCACAAAAGACAGCCTGTGTTTACATTATTTATTGGTTATTTCATATTTGCTCCTGATCTAATGCAAATGTGAGAGAGATACTGCGATGATTATGTTGGCTCTGTGCTTTCCTTTTCACTCATCTCCCATTCTCTAAACCTATTATCCTCTACACTACTGTTATTGCCAACTCTTTCCCATACTCTTATTTTACTTGCCCATTTTTCATCTCTGTATTTGTTGAACACACTATCTTTATTCTGATTTCTCTCTGATTCCTTGATTTTCAGGCGCACATGCACATGCTGGTAAGTCCAGGAGATGAGTGAGGGATGAGGTGAACTCAGCAATGGGCTCCCAACAGGCTACTTGCCTTCTCTTTCTCCGCTATTAATTTCTTCACACCACAATGGGGGTATCAGAGAAAACTGAGCTTATGGATCCTGGATCTGAGAGCTTTCTGTGAGGTGATTGTGGCTGCAGAGTTGAACTTTTTATCCTGGGAACCTCCTGTGAACCATTGGGTTTCAGTTTTCCATTCTGGCCTCGCAGATCTCCAGAAGGTTCCAGAAAAGCAACATGACGGCTGAGAGCAGCCTTGTCACTGGTCGTCTCGTGGTTTGGAGTGGCACTGAGGACTGAGGAGCGAATGCTGTCTCTGTCCTCACCTTGACCCCTATCACCTGATCGGCACCAGCAACGGCATGGTGTAAGATACAGATATATCAGCACTAGGATGACACTGGCCACGCAGCCCACCAGTGTGGTATAAGCAGTGTTTAAGGTGTCCTGGTGCACATGTTGTGTGAAATTAAACACATTGAGTGTCACATACAGTGTCTCATTCAGCACTGTCCCATGTGCATAGCAGGTGTATGTACCCCGGTCCTCCAAGCGGACTGGACGTATTTGCAAGCTTCCATTACTCAGCACCGATACACTACTGTTCCCTGCACCCCCACTGGATTGCATCTTTACCCATTCGTTTTCAGGGGTCACCCACACCTGGCTCACACCCTTCTGTTTGGTGTCACAGTTCAAGGTGACAGTCTCCCCTAGATAAGCCTCCATTCCAGCCTCTCGCACCACACTGCAGTTCAACCCTTCACTGCCATTGAGAGAGAAAACACTTATTGGGGGCAGTCTTTGCTGAGAGAAGAGGTGGCACTTCAGCTCTTCCCGGAAATCCACCGTAGATGCCAGCTGCCGGACATGCCAGTTCCAGAAGAGCCCGTACAGCTCACAGTCACATATCAGGGGGTTCCCATGTAAATACAGACCATTGCTGAGCCATGCAGGCAAAGCACGCAGCTGTGGCACAGGGAGGTTCTTAATAAGGTTGGAAGAGATGTCAAGGAGAACAAGCTCAGGAAGCTTCTCCCCATCCTTCACCAGCTCAAGAGGGAAGCGGGACATCAAATTCTTACTTAAATAGATCTTCTGTAAGAGCTCCATATCATCAAAGGCGCTGCGGTCAATGTGTGCAATGGAGTTCTGGAAAAGAAGCAGCACTTCCAGCCGTTCCAAAGCACTAAATGCATTCTCCTCCAGGGAGTGTAGCTTGTTACAGGACAGGTCCAGATGACGTAGCTGAGGAGTGAGGAAAAATGCCTCTGAGGATACAAACGTAATTGCATTGTGTGAGAGCAGCAGTGTGTGTAGCCTTTTCAAAGGAGCGTGTGTCCACTCAGCCCGCAGTCGGGACAGTTTGTTGTGGCTGAGGTCCAACACTGCAGTGTAGTTGGGCAGACCACTAGGTACCAGTGCCAGATCTTTTTTGGAGCAGCTAATGATGTCACTGGCACAAATACAGCTAGTCTGGCAGTTGAGGGGAGAACCACCTGACTTTGTCACCAACACAGCCAGAAGGCAGATACCAAAGATCCATAAAAGTTGCCAGAAGGTACAGGGAAGCATCATGATGAATTCAGGATTGCAGGTAGGACACAGCCTCTTCTAAGACATTGTACCTCCAGGACATAGTTTGCAGACACAGAGTGTAGCACAGGACTTCAGAGACACGTTACATATCCTCACATTCCTCTTGCCCCATGATATCTTTGGGTGAAATCAAAGGGTGTCCCTGTGGATGTCTACTAAAATACTTGTATCAGCCCATGGTCTAGTCACCCCAGAAAGTGGCCGTTTTACTGACCTCGTGGATTTCAATGAATTTGGTTCAGGCTAGAACCCAGCAGGACACAAGTCTGACCTCCTATGTGATGTGGGAGAACTTGTTGTAGGATCCACAAAAATAATTACCTGATAAGACAGAAAAAATAGTATTAGGAAGGGAGGTGAAATAAGACACATCTGTTCAGTCTGTCAATGTCCCTCCTTTATTGCTATTTTGTATTTGTATATACACACACACACCACTAAATCACCTATACATAACTGATTTACATGTATATAGAAAACTTGATTCACCCCATTTACACATCTCTGTAGCGTAACTATATGCACAGTTTTTTTACATTTACCTCTAATTTACTACTAACTTACCCATACACAGCTCAAATTATCCAATAACTTACCCATATACCACTAACTTATAAGCAAACCACTAATTTTCCTTTATCAAATACCTTACCCATACAGAAGCCTCTCACCCGGCAACTTATTTTAGCAATTGGGGTTCATAAGACACCTCTCTACAACAACAAAAGCGACTATAACAACGTTTATTTTTGAATCTTAGTGTCAGCGCATGAGGGAGTGGCAATTAGTAGGGACAGTGTTAGTATCTGGCACGCAGTTGTACCAGCCAAAGATGTCTAACTTGCATAAACAGACAAATAAATAAACCTAATTATATCATAAGCTAATATTTTAAATAAACCATGGCTAATGTAACATATACATGATTTTAAAAGCTCTTTAAAATAAGCCTAAATTGTCCAAAAGTGTTAATTCCACTTTAACCCATTGGATGGTAAAGCAATCTCAAACATATGCATTGCAGTCTACCAATGAGTTAATTACACACAACAGTAATTCATCTACTGCTTCAAAGTTAACCCTTTGAACGCCAGAGAGATACTCACTGCATTACATCTCATAACTCTCTGGTAGTCAAAGGGTTAAAACATGAAAACACTTTTAATATGCCTAGAGTGGGAATAGTCAGTTGCTGGATCTCCAGCTGTTGTACATTACAGTTTCAATGATCCTCAGCCATGGCTATTTGGGGATAATAGCACCAAAGAACTGGAGGTCCAACAATCAGGGCTGGATTTGTCAATATGCAGAGTAGGCAACAGGCACATATTGTAGGAGAGCCACAGCTGTATGTGCACCATACCTACCATTCTGTGCCAACAACTGCCTACCTCTGGCCTAAAGTACACAGCCGAATCCTCTAGTACAGCTATATTAAAACAACTGTAACATACCAACATACCTCTTACTTCAATAAGTACATTCCTAGGGACACTGTGGGAGATTCACAAAAGTGGAGTTAATGGAATAGAAGAGTTAAGATGGTCGCTGGTACTTATAAAAGTATTAAGGACAGCTTAGGAGGACATCATTTTTTTTTTATTTACAAAATGGAGTAAGGAAGTCTGTAAAAAGTGGCTCATCGAATTTATAAAGAAATGTTGCCTTTTGCGACAATTTAGCGACAGAATTGTCACCAAATATTTTAGGCCATGTCTGACCTGTTCTTATTCTTTACGGTCACAACACTTATAAATGTAACTAGAATACTATATAAAGACCAACACGCGTAATAAGAAATAAGGTTATTTTAAGGATCCATTCACAAAAACAAACACTTTTTATAAATCTCCCCCACTGTTCCCCTAGATTGTTACATTACAGAGTCACTAGTGGCCTATAGTAGAGAGGCATCAACTGAAAACCTCATACAACAGAATTAACACTTCCAGTGCTAGAGGGATGTACAGCAGATTGCTTTGCGTTGGACAACTTATGACATTCAAAGCGGAACTTTCACCTAAACACGTTTGCTTTAATCCACTTACATTACCGATTCAAGCTGTGCTGGGTTTTGATTTTTAAAAAAAAACACAATAGAAATTAAGTTTGAGGGTTAACTTTATCCCTCTTCTTCTCATTCTGATCAGCACCATCTTGCCGATGAGAATACAGGAGATCCTCCTCCCCGCTGGTCTGTCAGTAAACTGGAGTACTCTAATTGGCTAGATATCGATCTCTACCAATGAGAGTTCTCCAGCTTACTGAGAGACCAGCGGGGAGGAGGATCTGTTATGTATTCTCATCGGCACAAATTGTGCCGATCAGAATGAGAATACGTCAAGAGGGAAAAGGTAAACCCTCAAACTTATTTTCTATTGCGTTTTTTTAAAAAACCAAAACACAGCACAGTTTGAATTGGGAATGTACATGGATTAAAGCAAACATGTGTAGGTGAAAGTTCCTCTTCAAAGGGTAAAACGTGTTTTTTTCATAATATATTTTATCTAAGCTAAATAGTACATGAAGACATATAAATAAGCAATATTGACATGTCGGAAGCTCAGACACTATTAACCCTTTGAGTGCCAGAGTGGTACGGAATGCATTGCTTTGCAATGCATTCTGTACCACTCTGGCACTCAAAGGGTTAAAGCAGAACTTTCATCAATGTTACAGTTGGCCCCAAATCCTTAATATGTTAGCAATATACATATATGCTTTGCAATGCATTCTGTACCACTCTGGCACTCAAAGGGTTAAAGCAGAACTTTCATCAACGTTACAGTTGGCCCCAAACCCTTAATATGTTAGCAATATACATATAAATACTTGTAATTTGCAGTATAAGTCCAGCATAAGTAAGAAACAGATCTTTTCGGAAGACATCGACTGGGCACTCTCTGAGACTGCGCGGTCAGTCTCTTCTGGTGCCTTAAGGCACAAGGCTTCCAACTCGCCAATCATTGAGTTGAAGGGGACGGACAGCGCACACTCAGAGATGCCGGCTCTGCAAGATGTCTGCGCTGTTCCCCACTGCCTGCCTGCCGAACTAGTTTTATTTTCCTCTAATGCAGGACTTATGCTGCAAAAGTATTTACATGTATAACGCTAACGTATTAATGATTTGGGGATAATTGTAATGTTGGTGAAAGTTCCGCTTTTATCCTTTGATAAGACATACACAGAATATGAAGTGGAAATTACATTTTAAAACCACTGACAAAAAAGAGGGACAGCAGCATCCAGGCACAGGAAGCCAACACTAGGGAAATCAGGGACAGTTGGCAGAAATGCATACATACCTATTTACACAACTCTAAGCTACACTTATGTTGGGATTCAATGTACTTTTGTAGCAAAAATCTCACAAGAGTGATACCCCCAGAGGGGGATGCAATGCATTGCTTTTGCAATGCGTTGCATACCCTTCTGTAGGTTTCTCTCCATCAATTTAAGGGAATTTGTCATAATTAAAAATTTACCACATCCTATATAATAATTCACAAGGATGTTTGTCAGAACCCGTCATGTGCAGTAGAGACTGCTGAACGCACAGAATGCTGGGAGTTCTGTGCTGGGAGCATTCTGTGCTTTTGGGCAGTCTCTACAGTGCATGACTGCGTCGGCGGCAGGACTCAGAGCAGGACAAGCCTCTTAACATCACCCGGACCTTGGCCCATGTACACAGGCTTTTACACTAGTTATAAAATAAAAGATTCATATCTGACTGCTGCGCATTCCCGGTAACCTTCTTGCCCCAAGCCTCTGGAGTTCCACTAAGGGCTGGGGGTGGGAGTGTCCAAATTATGTCATTTGCTAGGTTGAAATGGAGGTGGGGTTTGTCCTTAAAATGGAGGGAATGGGAGGAGTGTGAGGAACAGGGAGGAGAAAGACTGGAACTGGCAATAAAGTGGTCGGGGTTACAGGGGAATTTACAGAGCCTTGTGAATCAGTCTCTCTTCTCAGAGACCCGGTAATTAAGTATAAAAACCAGTCTCTGGATCAGATCCATAGAGTTCCCTGGTATGCTGCTATGCATAGCTGGGAACTTACCGGATTTCACCCGGAGACTCCGGATTTAGAGCAGTATCTCTGGGTGAAACCTTAAGTTCTCTGGGTAGACAGTTATTCTGTGAAGCTGTGTAGTTGTCACCTGTGCTACATCATGTAGCACAGGTCACATGATGAGATGACGAGCGACCCTACGTGCGTGGTATCAGGGCAATAGGAGAGAGAGAAGCAGGGAAGTGGTAGTGAAGTTACATGCTTCTTTAACCCTTAGAGTGTCAGAGTGATATGGAATGCATTGTAAAGCAATGTATTCCGTACCCCACTGGCACACAATGGGTTAAACATGGTACCCATTTTTTTCTTTTAAACCTCCGGGTGAGCTATTACTGAAAGTTCCCAAGTATGCTGCTATGATATAACATGTATTTACAAAGAGGTTAAGATAGGAAAAATATGGCCAGCCGGCATGATTAGGCCTCTATTCCTTTGCAGCTGATGAGTGTCAACTGGTTTTACAGATCATATTTCTATGTAACCCTTTAAGTGCCAAGATTGCAGAGCAATGCATTGTGCACCCCCTGGCACTCAAAGGGTTAAGTCTTTGAAGAAATGTGTTGATTAAACCTTTACTAAAGATATCAGATGCAATGTAATCCAGGCCTTAATCTGGCCTATGGGTCTGTATGGCCAGGCACATACAGAGTTGCTACACAAAGAAAATATCACTTCTATCAAGCTAGAGAGAGCACAAATGGATACAGTAGTAAAGAGATATGTAACTAAGGCCCATGGTTCATTTGTGGCCCTCAGGCATTACTAAATGGCTCTTTATTCTATGAATTAGTAAAAATGAGACATGCTGCAAAACATAAAAAGCCATATCTGATCCTTAGTAATCAGGAAGGCATCTAATCTTTAATATGTAAGTGTATGTAGATGGACCAGACACATTTTGGAATGGATTCCAGTCGATAAGCTCAAGAAGAAAACCAAAGTCAAGCTGGGTAGATGGAATAAAAAATATTTGTTGGTACACAGTGGCAACAAAAGTCACAGGACTGAAGTTGTTGGGGGCTTGCTGAGGAGGCCTTCATCCTGCAGTGGACTGACAATGGCTGAAGATGATGTACCAAAATGTAAGGTACATTATTATCACACCTTAATGCATAAACCCTGTAGTCTCTTGAACTAAGGAGCAACGGAAAAATTAATAGGGACCATTAACATTTTCTTCCCCATATTAAGGTATGTCATAGGTTATTAGGAGGTGTAAGTTCTCCTTTAATGCTCTTCCATTGTTTAGAAGACGTTGGCTCTCAATTAAGTGTTCTTTTGTTACTCAGGCCCTTAAGTAACAATAAATAAATAAATAGACCATCCCTGCATTAACTACATGATGTGTGAAGAATCACAATTATGTATGATCAGAAGCAGAAGAAATACCCAGTTCACACAAAATATTCTGAAAATAGATGTGACTCTCACGTCAGAATAATTGCCCATCCCTGCACCAAGGGTTGAAATATTAAATCTCTGTGATTTTACCCTTGGGTTTTGAATAGTTCCCAACAGATTGCTGTGTCACAGGCAACATCATCATGCATGGGTGTTTAGCCTTTCATTGGTGATGTCACGGTAATTTTCCTATTGTTCTAAAAGTGTGCGAGTGCTGTCACTGAGCATATGCCCAATAACTGGTGGCAGGGGTGTTATACAGGTACCAATGAGTATGGAAGAAACCCTTTACATCAGCAGTACTCAAATGTAGGAATTCCAGCTCCCACAAATCAATTGTTGGGTCACCATAAGCATACCTATGAACTTTCAAAATGAGCTGACCATGAGATTTTTTGAAATATTAAATATTAAACAATATGTCCCTGTTTGCTGTAACCCAGAGGTGTGACAATAAGACCATAAGAAACCTATAACATGCTATAACTTAGAGATGTCACTGCTGTACACACACACAAACCAAACAGGACTAATCAGGTAGAAAGGCATCAACCTAGAGACTAAAGAAGCAGTTAATTGTCTCAGACCATGCAATATGTTACACTGGACTCTCTCATACTGAGAATATGTCCCATTGCCCTGAGAATATGAGATCTGGGTCAAAACCCTGAGTCTCGAGGGCAAACCCTGAGAGTTCTCACGTATGACCATCAGCTGTTGGCTGGTTGTGGATGATGGGAGTTGTAGTGCCCAATAGCTGGAGGCCTAATAATTGACTGCGCCTGCTATGTGATGTCACCAGAAGAGTGAATTTTAAAGGCTAATCACAGTTTATTATAACCTGTCTTAGTACTTCTCTGTGAATTGGTTTCCATTTCTTCACAGTTTCAATAATATCAGGGGGACAGCAGTCCTCCATAATTATCATACTCTGGAAGCCCTGACCACAATTATAAAAGACTTCAGGTTTCCAGGATCACTTAGAACACACAGGCCCATATCCAATCTGCTAAAGAGAAGCAATGCTGAGGAAACCAACAGTAGAACTGGGAAACAATTACATTTCCCACTGACTTAGTTGCGGCTTTTAACCTTTTGAATGCTATCTAGGTCTCCAGTGTACTGCAAGACCCCTCTAGCATTCAAGAGGTTAAAAGCCCCATTTAAGTCAATGAGAATTTGGGATTTTTTTTTTTTTTTTTTTGCGTCCTGTGATGGTTGGTTTGTTCCAGAATTATACAACTTTATCTTACTGTATATGGCACGGAGATGCAGCACAAAAATATTAACCCTTTGAATGCCAGGGAGGTATACAAAGCTTTCAACATTTAAACATACTAATGGAGGCGGGTGTACTAAGAGGACTTATGGAGCAAACGAACTGCGCCACACATGACAAACATCACTGATTTAAAGGAGCTGTAAACTTTTTTTTTATGAAAAATTATATGTTATAGAGCTTTTTCTGCTGAGTAAAATAAGGTAATTCCCACTGCTGTCAGTTGTTTTAGTCAGAAGTTATAAAAGTTCAAATAAACAGGAAGTGAATTTACTGTGTTTACTTCATGATAGTTCTGACAGGAAATGTCCTACAGTTGACACTAGTGAAAGTCAGGGCCTGTATTTGTGGGAGGGGCTTAAATAGAGGGCCACAGCCTCTCCCACAGGATGCATCGTCAATTGAGAGTCCTTCACGTTCGTCAGAAGCAGCAGTTCTGTCTTACAGCAGCATCATCAAACTGCAAAGAAGTTGCGTAGCGTCACTTCCAGCCCTACATTCCCCAGCATCAGACCACGCTCATAGGCAAAGTGCTGCCTCTTCTTGCGTCCACGTTCCTCCGGCCATATTCGGAGACTACTCAAACATATCTATGTCGTGCTTCCTATCCCTGTCGGCAGCCCGTTTCTTCTGGCCGCATACCGAGATAACCGGAGCTTCACTAAAAGCATTCTGTTTCCTATTTCACAGATAAAGAAGGCTCACGTGGTACTAGTCTACTTATGCCTGATACTTTCTGCACTTGTAGTACTTAAGCATAAGTCTATCACTATCATGCAATGTACCAATATCAAAATATTCCATGGAATTGCTCACCTAAATGATTATCATTAAGCAAATAATAACAATACTAAAAACACGTTTGTATCGTAAACCGCCATCCTAGTTGCGGGCAAACCATGCGCTCATCCGATAATATTCTCACACCCGCCCACATATTCTCAATACTACATTACAGCCTGTTATGGAGCTCGCTGCAGTCGGGCGATTCAAACACCCAGGCCAAAGTATCAGGTACTCATAAATAGAATGTAAGCTACCCATCTATGTTACGGTAAACACGAGAACTAACCCTGCAGCACAGGGACTATCGCACAGCACATGATCCGCCTGGTACAATACCCAATCAATAAGCTCATCGTTACGTAATATAGACACAATGCTTTAAAACGTTTAATGTTCATAATACATACAAACCGCAGCACCACCAGAATTCCTACAGACATAGTATCAGAGTTATTGCTCCAGCTCAAGGAAACATTTCTTTACTGCTTCATTGTCTTTAGATTTCTTCAGAGATCACATAAACTGCGCCAACGACAATACTACCATACCACCTAGATTCTACTAGCATTCCACTATCCCTAAACCCAGGGCACTACTGATAAGAGATTAAGTAGCTTATATCTGCCACCCAAACATGTGACCTCTACAGAAATCGCATTAGTATATGCAGCACAGGTGTTGCCTTACTCAAAGTAAACCATTAGGCTTATTCTCATACCGAAGGTTATAGGAAGCAATTAGACCAAGGAATTCCATGCCTAATCAATCAACCCCCAAATAAACTCAGAATTCATTCATGCCATTAACATGTATCTATAATACGTATATAGATGTAAGCATGTATGTTAATAATGCCAGCCTTATTCTTGTCATATGCTAATTTGCCTACATTCCATTATGTTCTTCGCAGCTACAGGAGTCCAGGACCCATACAACTGGTCCTACCATATCTGTAAAACCAAACAAACAATGTAATATAAGAAACACATCGCAAGTTGCCCCACTCATGGGGGTATCATGTGGAGCTTGGGCTTCGTCTCACTTGCTCATCATACTGTATGTACCAATAACATCCAGTCACACCTTACCGAGGTACCACTACAACATTCCTATTGTAACCAACATTGTTATTCCATACCGCATATACCACTACAACATTCCTATTGTAACCAACGTCCAGTTACACCATACCATATGTACCAATGCAACATTTTCATTGTAACTAACGTCCAGTTACCCTGTACTGTATGTACCAATACAACATTCCCATTGTAACCAACGTCCAGTTCCACACTGTATGTACCAATACAACATTCCCATTGTTACCAACGTCCAGTTACACCATACTGTATGTACCAATACAACATTCCCATCGTAACAACGTCCAGCTACACAATACTGTATGCACTAATACAACATTCCCATTGTAACCAACGTCCAGTTACACCATACCATATGTACTAATACAACATTCCCATTGTAACAACGTCCAGTTACCCCATATTGTATGTACCAAGACAACATTCCCATAGTAACCAATGTCCAGATACACCATACCGTATGTACCAATACAACATTCCCATAATAACCAACGTCCAATTATTCCATACTGTATGAATCACTACAACATTCCTATGGTAACCAATGTCCAGTTACACCATACCATGCGTACCAATACAACATTCCTATAGTAACCAACATCCAGTCACACCTCACCCAGGTACCATTACAACATACCTATAGTAACCAACCTCCAGTTATTCCATAAACTTATGTACCATTACAACATTACATTGTAACCAAGTCTAATATACGATATTGTGTGCACCAGTACAACATTTCATCCTACATACCCTAGTAACTCCATACTGCAGGTACGAATACTACATTCCCATTGTAACCAATGTCAGTTATCCCATACTGTACGTACCAATACAATATTCCCATTGTACAAACGTCCAATTATACCATACCGATGTACAGTTACAACATTCCTATAGAAACCAATGTCCAGTTACTCCATACCTTTTGTACCAGTACAACATTCCTATAGTACCAACGTCCAGTTACACCATATTATATGTAGCAATACAACATTACATTGTAACAGTAGTCCAGTTTTACCATACTGCATACATCAATAAAACATTACATTATAACCAACGTACTTACTTCATACCATCGGCACCCATGCAACATTTCCACTGTAACCAACATCCAGTCACAACATTGCAACATTCCCATTGCAACCAACATCCATTTACACCATACTGTATGTATCAACCCAACACTGGTTCCTCTCTCTCTCTCTCTCTCCCCATCCCCTCAGTCAATGAGCAGCTCACTCACATCACCCATCTCCTGACAGAGATGGTGTTAACAATCACTCATATAACCCCAACACTTCAATCTTTACTTCTTTGCAGGGGCTGAAGGATCACACCTCAATCTTCACCTCATTACAGGGGCCGAAGGATCACACCTCAATCTTCACCTCATTGCAGGGGCCGAAAGATCACACCTCAATCCTTACCTCATCGCAGAGCCCGAAGGATCACACTTCAATCCTTAGCTCATCGCAGTGGCCGAAGGATCACACTTCAATCCTTACCTCATCTCCATCCCTCATAGGCTACCACAGTTCATCATGAAAGTAATACCCCAAGGGCGATCATTCATTCCCATCTTATCTCGCTGCTCCTTTAAGCACCTCAGTTTAGCCCCATACTACCCTCGATCAACCAGCTTCTCAGACTGATGCATGTGGTCAAACTCCTAAAACACTGAACTGCAGGTCCCTATTCCCCTTCATCTACCCATATAGCCTGCAGGCTATATAGCAGCAGAAGGATCAGGGCTCCTCAGCATTTGTGGCACCCAATGGTTCACAGAACCATGGCCACAGGAAGTACTAAATGCTCGGACATTTATCCTCTCCCATATTGCCAGTTTTTCAGCAGCATTCAGTACCAGCCTTCCAACCATCCCCCCCAAGCCTTCACGGATCTAATCATGCAACAAACTCACTTCTTTCAGTAGCATCCCCATCATAAGTAAGCGGGCATGGGATTCATTTACACTTTTCATCAGTCTCCAAACCTACCTACCTTCATCAATCCAGCATCCTAGCATTCGCCACTCAATGCCACTCTGGTTCTAATAACAGCTGCCTCCATCAGTGTAATTGAAGGAATACAACACCATTAGAACATGGGATCTGACAGCAGATGGGAATAGTCTGCCCATTTTACTATTCTCAGAGACATTAAATATTCACCGCCCATCACCGGGCACATATTCAGACGCATCTATGATTTCCTAACACTCAGTCATTCAGCAGCAACAACAGTATTCAAGGCAGCAACATGCCTTGCATTTTTGGCTTCTCTGTCCGGGCAAGTTCTCCTGTCACACGAGATCAATAGTATGAGCAGAACCAACTCACCCGCCACTCAGATCAACTCACTCCATCACTCACTCCAAACAATAAGTCGTACGACGGTCACTTTATCCCATATTTCATCACTCATGACCAATGATGTCATAACTCGCCTCAATGCCGCCATACAACAGCACTCAGATGATAGTCCACTACTTCCACTCCCTACAGGTCCACTCAGTACATCCACTTTCATGAATTATACACTCACATCCTGTCATGTCCAGGCTACAATCCAATCAGTACCCATGTCATCCTTTTAGGATAGGAGCAGTATCATCAGCTACAAGAATCAAGTGCCCGTTCATATAATACAACTCGGTAGATGGCAATCTGCATGCCTCAATAGATACATCCCTGATATGAATTCGGCAAAGCACTTACTAACCTAGCCAAATAACATGTCATCTTTACGCTAGTTT
Source organism: Rhinophrynus dorsalis (assembly GCA_037306005.1). NCBI lineage: Eukaryota > Metazoa > Chordata > Amphibia > Anura > Rhinophrynidae > Rhinophrynus > Rhinophrynus dorsalis. Next base: position 295,648,596 of record CM074719.1, read on the forward strand.
AAATAATGAAGTCATATCAGTACAGTCTCTTTTGCCTCTTTTCAGGTCACCTTCGTCACCTCATTCCCTGAGGTTAATGATAGCTCAGGGGGACAGCAATCCTCCATAATTATCATACTCTGGAAGCCCTGACCACAAGTGAAAGACAGGGCCTGTATTTGTAGGAGGGGCTGCAAGCCCTTAAATAGCGGGCCAAATCCTCTCCCACTGGACACATTGTCAATTATGCCCCCCCACCAACACCCCTTTCTGTAAGGACTTATTAAGGTGGCCCTCTTTTCAGGTCACCTTCGTCGCCTCATCCCCTGAAGCTAACGATAGCTCAGGGGGACAGCAATCCTTCATAATTATCACACTCTGGAAGCCCTGACCACAATTATAAAAGACTCCAGATTTCCGGGCTAACTTAGAACACACAGGCCCATATCCAATCTGCTAAAGAGAAGCAATGCTGAGCAAACCAACAGCAGAACTGAGAAAAAATTACATTTCCCATTGACATTTGGGGCTTTTAACATCTTGAATGCTAGCTAGGTCTCCAATGTATGGCAAAGAAATGTACTGGAGACCTCTCTAGCATTCAAGAGGTTAAAAGCCTCATTTAAGTCAATGAGAATTTGGGAATTTTTATTTGCATCCTGTGGTGGTTGGCTTGTTCCAGAATTATACCACTTTATCTTACTGAATATGGTACAGAGATGCAGCTCATAAAATATTAACCCTTTGAGTGCCAGGGAGGTATACAAGGCTTTCAATGTTTAAACAAACTAATGGAGGCGGATGTACTAAGAGGACTTCTGGAGCAAACCAACTGCGCCACACGTGATAAATGAACATTATCATTGTTTTAACCGGGACCATCATGGGTAGATTTGCCACAAGGACCCATGACAGTCCCGGGACGTCATGGGTTAAAATCTCCCATCGCTGCTGCACAGAGCGATAGGAGAGCATGGGCTGGCTGTTGCTAAGTGCTCCGATACCGGGGCACTTAGTCTCAGCCACTAAACACATTGTAGCAACATGTGATCCACATGTTGCAAAAGACGAATGACAGGAACAATATTTGTAAATACTGTCCCTGTCACATCTCTCTGCCTCCCTCCATCTTACACACTGCTGAGGTGGACAGAGACAGAGAGACATAGTGTTCCAGATCCTGCTCCAGCTTTCAACCTGTTAAAAAAACATTTTTTAACCCCAAATTAACCCCTTGATCACTGTGACTGCAGTGATCAATAAATTCCGCCCTCTCTGATCACTTTAATAGTGATCAATTGCTGCAGATCAGCTTTTGCTGATCTGTGGTACTTCCCCCATCCCCCTTGTATTTTTATTTTTTTTACATTTTTTTTTTTTATAAAAAATTGATTTTTTTAGTACATTTTAAGGTTAGGTAGGTAGTTTAGCTAGGTAGTTGGGTAGGTTTAGTGTATACGTGCGTTAGGGAAAGGTTTAGGGTTAGAATTAGGTTTAGGAATAGAGCAGAAAAAAACACAAAAATATTTTATTTAAAAATTGATTTTTTAAAGATTTTTAGAATAAATAATTATAATTTAGGTAGTTGAATTGGGTTAGGTAGGTTCAGGGAATATGTGGGTTAGGGTAAGGCTTAGGGATAGATTTAGGTTTAGGAGTAGCGTAGGAACCCCCCCCACCAAAAAAAAAAAACAAAAACAAAAAAAGTTTATTTTATTTAAAAATTGAATTTGTGTTATAAGCTAGTTTAGATAGGTAGTTGGTCAGGTAGGTTCAGGGAATACGTGGGTTAGGGTAAGGCTTAGGGATAGATTTAGGTTTATGAGTAGTGTAGGAAAAAAAAAAGTTTATTTTATTTAAAAATTGAGTTTGAGTTATAAACTAGTTTAGATAAGAAGTTGGTTAGGTAGGTTCAGGGAATATGTGGGTTCGGGTAAGGCTTAGGGATAGATTTAGGTTTAGGAGTAGTGTAGGGGTAAAAAAAAATAATCGTACGAATAGTGACCATTTGAGGTTAGAGTTAGGTATAGTATTTACATAGTAATAGTTAAGTAGTGGGTGGGTAGTTATTTAGGAGACATTAGAAATTTATTTAGTTTAGGGTAGGTGTACATAATGCAGCGGCGTTATAGTTTAGAAGAGGCATATGCCTTTTTGGTGTCTGACTCAGAAGCCGTCTGACTCAGAAACCATCAGACTTTGCTATAACGCAATTTATCAGATAATAAGAACAGCTCTAGTGATGATGCTGGGCCTTCTGTAAAGAAAAGATGCACTGTCCGAAGACCTGCCCCAGCAACTGCCCCAAGAGCTGCCCCCGGCAACTGCCCCAAGAGCTGCCCCAGCAACTGCCTGAAGACCTGCCAAAAGACCTTCCCAAAGAGATGCCCAAAGAAATGCAACTCCTTCTGATCCTAATGAATGGGTGTCACCAACCAATTTAAACCCACAAATTCCAGAATTCACAGGCAGCCCAGGAATTCAAATTGATGTGGAAGGAGTTACCGATGATCAGTTTTTTTATTTGTTTTTGGGGGAATACATTTTGGGGGAAATTGTGTCCCAAACAAATTTGTATGCAGCCCAGTATATTGCCACCAACCCATCAGCTTTCGTTGTTAAGCAAGAAGTATGGAAGCCCACAGACATCGCAGAATTTCGGCAATTCTGGGCCCTTTTAAAGGCAATGGGGATAATAAAAAAGACAAGTATCAGATCCTACTGGAGCAAAAAAACCCATATGTGATACCCCTATATTCCCCAAGACTATGACCAGGTCTAGATTTGAAGTGATTTTGCACTTTATGCAGTTTAGTGACAATACCGTGCCTCCCAAAGGAACACCCCCAGTATGACAGACTGTACAAAATTCGCCCCCTAATAAATCATTTACAGAAAAAGTTTGCCCAAATATATACGCCTCAAAAACAAATTAGTATAGATGAATCCCTAATGAAGTATAAAGGCAGGTTAGGGTTCAAGCCCTCCAAGTTTGGTGTTAAATTTTATAAATTGTGTGAAAGTGCCACAGGCTATACCCCGGCTTTTCGAATTTATGAGGGCAAGGACAGCCAACTTGATCCTCCTAGTTGCCCTGAATTTCTGTGAACAAATGAGAAAATAGTTTGGAATCTAATTTACCCCTTATTAAATAAAGGGTTATCAGTTATTTGTTGATAACTACTACACCAGCCCCATTTTATTTAAGCCTCTTTTTTGTTTTGACATGGTGGCCTGCAGGGAGTTGCCCCAAAAACTTGTAGATACAAAACTAAAAACTGGGACGTCCTTATCTTTGTGCCAACAGGAGCTGCTGGCATTTAAGTTCAAGGACAGAAAAGATGTCTACATGCACCATCATGCATGAGGACAGAACTGTAGCAGTCACTGTTTGTGGCAGGACTGGGGTACTGAAAAAGCCAGTCTGCATCAGGGACTATAACAAGAACATGCGGGGGGTTGATCTGTGTGGTCAACTAATGCAGCCATACCTTGATATGAGAAAGTGTAGGGAATGGTACAAAAAAGTTGCTATCTATATGATACAGACTGCAGTACACAATTCATTTTTACTTTTCAAACTGGCAAACCCCAATCCAAAATGTAGTTTTTACAGTATGAACTACAACTTATTTCCCTGTTTTGGTTTCAAGGTGCTCCAGAAATCATTCCAGCAAGATCCGGGGTAGCAAACTTTATTTATAATATCCTCCAACTCCTCAAAAGAACAAACCACAGAACGCTGCAGGATTTGCTACAGCAAGGGAATACAGACAGACACCACCACTTACTGTCCTGATTGCCCTTCCAAACCTCTGCATTGGTGACTGCTTCAAGCAATACCATGCAGACACAATGCAGCAGTGCTGTAAATTTGGCCACTTTTTACCCCCGAAATATCCTTTTTTTTATTTTTCAAAACACATCCCTCCTTAGATCTAACACTATCAAAATATAATGGAAAGCAAAGCACCCTAAGTTTTTTCCATCTCTGAAAATGGAAACACACATGTTCCCTACTGGGCCCAGTATCTCCCCCAAACCCTGACAAACCTATGCATATGGGGCACTGCCGTACTCAGACGATGTAACTCACCACTAATGTAAAGCACTTAAAAAAATATGCAAATATCATCTGATTGAAATCCAGAGCAACACTAAAATATAAGTGTGAAAAATGGTGTTTCTCTTCCTTACTGCAGGTTTTGGGAGGGATTGGTGATAGAGTGGCAACGAAAAAATTGATAAAATGCAAACAGAATAAAACCAGGGTTGTCTACTCTTCTAAAACATATACTTTTGGGGGTAAAATTCATTGCAGCATTGCCAAACAGCCCAAAATGAGACAAGGCACCAGCTGTAAAAATGGCATGTCTGTAAAAGGAAACGAGCATGTTCCAACTGGGCCCAGTAGCTCCCCAAAACCCTGGCAAACCTATGCATATGGGGCATTGTCGTACTCAGAAGAAGGAGCTGAACACTAATCAATGCAGTTTATAAAATCTTCACCTATCCTGTGCTTGAAATTCACATCAACATTGAAATCTAAGTGTGAAAGATGCTGAATTTTTTTACTTAGGTCAAGTTTTACAAGGGATTGGTGGTACAATGACTGCGTAAAAAAATTGAAAACACACGGTTTAATGGTGAGGGAACAGAAAGCAAAGGGTGAAAACTGTATCTTGGTACATCTATTGCCCACAAATGGTTAAAACTGTAATTTCGTAATAATGTGACATTTGACTAAACAACATGGGAATCTCGCTCTGTCATGAAGTGCTAGATTCTCATGCTGACATTTTGAACCAGGTGACGTACTAACTGGGTCATTTGGTCACATGCTCTTTCGCATGCAACCTTTTAAAAGTAAACCCAGGAAGTGACAGGCATTTTCTATCACATTCTATTGAGTGCTGTAAGTCACTGACTTTCCTCTCCATTGGAATGTAACTGAAAAACTAATTGGAATTTGACCACTAGAGGGCACTGCTAATGTAAAAAAATCACAGGTTTAAACTGTAATAACTCTGGAAATATGCAACCAGCAGCAGTGAGAGTACCCTTATTATTTTTCAGAGCACCACTAACATTTTATAGGTAATTTCACTTATGAAGGGTACAACACATAAATGTATAGTTAATCTTAGGTCTCACAGTCTGATTGACAAAGAGCATACTGGGCATAATCATTTAAATAAATGTATATTTAGCTGAGCTAAGAACAAGAGGTCATCCATTAAGACTTGAGGAAAGGCGCTTTCGACTAAAACACAGGCAGGGATTCTTTACAGTAAGGGCGGTAAGGCTATGGAATTCTTTGCCTCGGGATGTTGTGCTTGCAGATAATGTAACTGCATTCAAAAAAGCAATGGATGCCTATCTAGCACAGAACAATATTGACAGTTATGACAGATAGCTTCAAAGCAAATAGGATATTGAGCCGGGGAACTATCATACACTGGAAATTGCTCCAGAGGGCTTTTTTGTTGCCTTCCTCTGGATCAACAGGACTGTTATTGGCATGGGCTGGGCTTGATGGACGCATGTCTTTTTTCAGCCTTATCTACTATGTTACTATGTATATTAGGAATTGAACTTTAACATTTTTATCAAAGTCTTCATAGAAAAAATGGGGCATCTTAAGCTGGTGCCTAAGGCACACCAAGGTGCCACAGCATGCTGGTTGAGAACCACAACTTTAGAGACCTCTCTAGCATCCAAGAGGTTAACCCTTTGCAATGTGTTGCGTACCCCTCTGCATACTTGGGAACTCTCTGGATTTGCCCCGGAGGCTCCGGTTTTGAGATTCAATTACCGGGTCTTGGGGAAGAGGCTGATTCTCCGGATGTGGGGAGTTTGCTCACTTTTGCTCTTTCCCACCTAGTTCCTCCCACTTTTGTGATGCCACCAGAAAGCCCCGCCCCCACTCTCAGGCAAACCACACATCCTTTTTGCCACGATTTGCGGCAATCCCAGTGACACCGAAACGAAAGTTCCCAGGTATGCCCCCTCCGGCACTCAAAGGGTTAAAAGTCTGATTCATATGAGTTGGAATTTGTAGATTTTTTTTTTTAATTTGTCCTCATAGTGCATTTAGTTTGCTCCAGAACTGCTCCAATTCCATTAAAGGGATAGTAAAGCTTAAAGGGATAGTAATACTTAAAATGTAAAAATATATATGTTGTAGGGTTTATCCCCCTGAGTAAAAAAGGGTACTCCCACTGCTGAGAGATATTTTATTAAAAAAATGATAACAGCTCAAACTTGAATTTTTTAGGTGCAGTAGCACAGTGGCCTGAAAATGTACAGTGGCGCTGTTGCTACACCATCCTATGGACTGCTCTGTTCTGTAGACCATAAATCTCCATAGGATGGTGTAGCAACAGCGCCACTGTAAATGTTCAGGCCACTGTGATATTGCACCTAAAAAATTCAAGTTGGAGCTGTTATAATTTTTTAATAAAATATCTCTCAGTGGTGGGAGTACCCCTGTTTTATTCAGGGAGATAAACCCTACAACATATATTTTTTATATCTTAATTATTACTATCCCTTTAATATTGAAAATACATATAGCAGAGTTATTGCAGCACAAACTTGCATTTTTGGTGCAGTACCTACATGGTCTGAAATGTCATGGTGGTATTGTTGCTACAACAGTTTAACCCTTTGAGTGCCAGAGGGGGTACGCAACGCATTGCTTTGCTCTGGCACTCAAAAGGTTAAGGACAGCTATAGTCATTCAATCATAAATATCCATAGACTGCTGCAATAACAGCACCACTGTAAAATTTCACACCATAGTACTGCAACCTGTACATGCAAGTTTGAGCTGCAATGACTTTTGAATAAAATGTCTCTCAGCAATGGGCATGTTTTACCCAATGGCCTAAATCCTGCAGTATATACTTTTTCAATATTAAGCATTACCAACCCTTTAGGAAAAAAAGACTTACATAAAACCAGAAAGAAAGTAATATATGTGTATGATGCAAACCAGAAGTAGTAAATGAGTTTTTTTATATACTATATATTAGATAGATAATACTAATTCTTATCTTTTGTTTATAAAGCATCAGCATGTTCCATGGTTCTTTAGGAACAGTGGAAAATGCACACAAACAAGGTGACATTCAGGGCCGGATTTACATCTCAGGAGCCTGTAGGCACAGAAATCTGAGGTGCCCCCCCCCCCCGTGGGCCATCTGCACTGGACACGTCTACAATGCTCCTAATCTCCATGTTGCCCCCCCATCATCTCCATATTGCTCCCCCCATTAGCTCCAACTTGCCACCATCATCTCCATATTGCCCTCACATTGCCCCCATCATCTCCATATACCATATTGCCCTCACATTCCCCCATCAGCTCCATACTGCCCCATCATCTCCATATACCATATTGCCTTCACATTGCCCCCATAAGCTCCACATTGCCCCCATAAGCTCCATATTGCCCTCACATTGCCCCCATCATCTCCATATACCATATTGCCCTCACATTCCCCCATCAGCTCCATACTGCCCCCATCATCTCCATATACCATACTGCCTTCACATTGCCCCCCATCAGCTCCATATTGCCCTCACATTGCCCCCATCAGCTCCACATTGCCCTCACATTGCCCCCATCATCTCCATATACCATATTGCCCTCACATTCCCCCATCAGCTCCATACTGCCCCCATCATCTCCATATACCATATTGCCTTCACATTGCCCCCCATCAGCTCCACATTGCCCTCACATTGCCCCCATCAGCTCCATATTGTCCTCACATTGCTCCCATCAGCTCCACATTGCCCCCATCAGCTCCATATTGCCCTCACATTGCCCCCCATCAGCTCCATATTGCCCCCATCAGCTAAAAACCCGACGAGGAAGCGCAGCAGCTAAAGGTCTGTGCCAAAGGAGGAGGCACAGACCTGTCTTCATGGCGCTGGGCGGGGAGGCAAATTTAATAATAAAAAAAAATCCTACCACACACATGATCGGATGATCCCAGTGACAGGCGCCCCTCTGAAGGGTGCGCCTGTAGGCAGATGCCTACTCTGTCTAATTATAAATCCGGCCCTGGTGACATTACATGTACAGGCCAATACAAGTGAAGAAAGGGATCTGCTCACCAAAGCTTACAATGCAGAGATGGGGTGCCTAGACGTTAGTGACCTGAGATCTAACATGATCTGCCTTTACAGAAAGTGTCAACGGTCATTCATCATCACATTCAAACATATTGAGCAATATATATCTCCATATATTGCGTATCTGTGTCTATAAAAAAAGAAGGCTGACATGTGACCAAAATGCTCCATTGGTGTCAGCCACACCCCATAGTGGCAGTAGGGATGAGATATGCTAATTTCCTCCAGACTGGTTCACCATCACATACATCTCAATATGTTTGAATGTGATGATGAAGGACCATTGACACTTTCTGTAAAGGTGTGATTTTGCCACCCTGGCAACCCCTATCAAAATCACTGCAAGGACATTCCTGTCCCTCCCTTTCACCCTCTCTCTGCTCATTGGTGGTATCCACTATTGTCCCTCCCATTATTTTTGCTGTCTCTGCTAACCTCTATTGTACCTCCTATTATGTATGCCTTCTGTGATGTATGTTATAGGATGCACTATCATCATCCCTGCCTTCTCCTGTGTCCATGATCAATGCCATGATCACCACTTTGCCCCCTCTTAACCTTCACTGCTATGATTCCCTTATCTTCTCTTTGCTCTCCCTCATATGATCATTGCTTTTTAACTCTCCACCTTGTCTGCTCTCAACTATTTTCCCTCTCATCATCTCTTTAAATTAGTGGAAATGTGGGGAATTTTTAGTTCTCCTCTATAGTGCAAATGGTTTGCCCCAAGACTCCTCAACTTTTCTTTTGAACATCCGGCCTCAGCGATCTACTGGTAAATTGAGCTTTGCCTATTGAGCACCCCTGATCAAGTGGTAATAAGCAAGAAAACAAGGTAAACTGCTGAAGTTGTTCCTCTGAAAAAAATGCAAAAACAGAAATTATATGCAAAGGGTTTGTATATATAATTTTATATATATATAGCACTAACAGTGTATGTATTGGTGTACATGGATGATCTTTTTGCATTGCTAATTTTTTTCTTGAAACAGCCATGACTGTCAATATAGATTTCTTATACGATGTAACAGTATTTCTTTCTCCCCATTAATTACTTGTGCAACCCAGAATATTTCTCTTACCTATTTTGTTTACAATTTATGTCCCTGAACATTGAGCTCCCTGAATTTGTTTCCAGAGTCTACTATCAGACACTGTGGAAGAAAGTACAGTAACAAAATGTAAAAAAATATAGTATATACACAGCACTCAATGTTGCAGGGATAGTGATACATTATATTACATCCTGTTTTGAAGGTCGACTGACCAGGAAACTCTGGAAACAGGGTTGCAGGAAGCTTACTGTTGGGGATTGAAAAAATGTAAAAAAAAAATACATAGGTAAAGAAAAAAAATAATGATTAAAAAGTTTAGGCAATGTGACTTTTATATTATGCACTTACATAAAATGCAAAGTAAAATAAATGGTCACTATACCTTTATATGTTCAATTATTTGTTATATTTCAATGAAGCTGTTATACCACTTTTAAAATATTTATATTGTGTCATATTTGTTTTATTCTTGTTGGGAGAGTGCAACTCTACAATTCCCAAGCCTAACCTCCAGATATCGATAACTCAACTTGTAGATGTGTATCACAAATTAGCAAAATTCTAAACTAATATGTTTACTATAAGAATATGGAACCTACTTGTACAGGCATCTGTGGATTTCAGTGGATTTATAATTATGTTTAACGTCATAACTAACAATTAACTATCAAACAATTAGACTGGCCTTGGAGATCCATGTTTAAACAGCTGCTATACGACTTCAAGCTTCATTAACTTACAAATGTAAAAACACAGTTCACTAACATACACACATTTGAACTTGCCCATATAACCTAACCTAAATATACTTATAAACAAACATTCCTGGTCTACCTATATATAAATACCTCAAATGTATCTGACACACACAAATAAGAGTCTCTTGTATATGCTCAAAACACACATAAATACCTATCTCTTGTACACAACTCATAAATACTTGCATCCTGAATAAATATACATCTCTTGTATACATACATCTCTTGTAAATACGCATACACCTCCTGTAAACATACACACACACATCTTCTGTATATAAATTTCTCTTGTAAATACATACACACCTCTTCCCATTTACACACGTCTCTTGTATACACACGTTTCTCTTGAATTCACACATGCCTCGCATATGTACAGTAGCTTCACAGTTAGATGGCCCTGTTTTGCAAAGCTCTGCAGTATTTTACAAACCTTTAGGAACTATATCAGGGTTGGGTAAACTGAGGCTTTCCAGCTTTCAAAACATTATATGCTAGTTGAAGAGCCCGTTACACAGGCCACAGTGCCATTGCCACCCGGTCGCGGGGCAGTCATGCGCAGTAGAGACTACCCGCGCTGCGGCTGATACAGAGCTGGACGCTCCCTCTGTTTCAACCGCGGTGCGGGCAGGCTTTACTGCGCATGACTGCAGCACGCGCAGCAATGTCTACTGTGCATGACTCGGCGTTACACACATTTTAGCGAATTATTATATAGTATATATTAGTCGAAGAGCCCGTGTACACAGGCCACAGTGCAACCCAGCAATGGCCGTGGTGCAGTCATGCACAGTAGAGACTGCCTGCGCCGCGGCTGATACGAAGCGGGGTACTCCAAATTCAGACCGTAGTCCTCTCTGTGCATGCCCCGCTCCGTTATCAGCCGCGGCGTGGGCATTCTGTACTGCGCATGACTGCAGCGCTTGCAGCCATCTGTACTGTGCATTACAACTTCTCACAAACGCATTAGCAAAATTATTATATAGGATATATATATATATATATATATATATATATATATATATACACACACACACACATATACATACACACACACACACGGCCCAATAAATAAATGCTCACTTCTGTCTCTGCATAATGTAAATATCACATATCCCTTTCCTTTATCTGTACACAAACACAGGATTTCTCCCACATCCCATAACATATAATTCATTACTTGGATATATTAAATGCTAAACTCTTTCCATAGCCACACACTGTCACTTTCTATGCACATACCTGGAGGTCCCCCTGAGTATTCCAGGGATGATATTCCTGAAGTAAATAAATATGAGTGCTGGATGACTGCAGCTTTCAGTCCTGGCTCTGGGTGGGAGGGGGGTGGATGTTTACTAGGATGATGCAGATAAGCTGCAGGTCCTGAGGATGGATGTCATTGTGCTGCTGATGAGAGATGAAGAGGTGTGTTTGGATATGAGTCTCTGGATGAGTGTGAGTGTTTTCTCTGATCCTGACTCTCAATGCCAGTCTTTTTCCTCTATATGTTCTCTCCTCCCTCCCTCCTGCATGTATCACCCTGTAATAGTGATGCAATTCCAGGGCCAGCCAAATGCACTCACTATAGGAAACAGATAAAAAAATCCCCTTTGAGTTACAATTGATTTTTAACCCCTTGAATACCAGAGATGTCTCCAATTAATTACAAAAGCAATATACTAGAGACGTCTCTGGTATTCAAGGGGTTAAACCAATTGGAATTATGGGACTTTTATTTGTCCTCTACGGTGCACTTGGTTTGTACCACTTATACTTAGTATATCAGCCTCTGTATGTGTTGTTCTGTCTCACTGAGGCCGATGTGCTAAGAAAGTGGTGCAATTCAGGGGCAAACCAACTGCACAATAGGTAACATATACAAATCCCAATTGATTTATGTTGGGCTTTTAAACTCTTCAATGCTAGAGAAATATGCAACACACTGACACCTGTTTAGCATGCAAGGGGTTAAAAGCTCCGTTTAAATCAAATGGGAGTTTTGAAAATGTTTATTTCTCAAATATGGTGCAGTTGCTTCGACCCAGAATTGCACCACTTTTCCATATACTAGTTGAACCTCTCTATGCACATCTCAATGTATGGTGTGTGCTTCTCCCTGTGACAGCGGTTCTCAACCTTGGTGTGCCGCGGTACCTTGGCGTGAGGTGATACCTTGTTGTGTACTGGTACCCACTTAGGGTGCCACTTTTTTCTAAGGATACTTTGAAAGAATTGAACCGTTGTATTTCACACAGACAGCATGTTATACTCTTTAATCTTATTCTGATTATACAGACTAAGAATAATATATTTCCTCCATCGATATGCAATGGATACATTACCAATAGGATGCGAGGCTGTGTATTAGGGATATAAAACATATTGAGAACCATCGCTCTATGGGTACTTTGGTTCCAATCAGTGCATATAACACTCGCTTTAGACCTCTCTGCTGTGATCATTTAGCTCTCAGTGTGCCTCTCTCGGGTGTTTATATCTGTGCGTCTCTCTGTGTGGTGGTGTCAGTCTTGGATGTCAAATCTCCTCTCCCACCACCTCTCTTACCTCCATGCCTCTGTCTGTGTGCCGCAAGCTGGATGCAGAGAGCTCCTGTCCTCTGCATGCAGAAAGCTCAGTCCACTGCAGCCAGTGCAGGGCTCTCTCTCGTTATTGGTGCCAGAGATTGGGGGGAGGAGAGAGAGAAAGAGTGGAAAGGGGGAGAAAAGAGGAGGAGAACTGGAAGAGAGAGAGAGGGAAAGACAAAAAGAGGAGGGGACGAGATAGGAAAAAGGATGAGAGGGGAGGAAGAGGGGAAGAATTGAACAAAAGGAGAAAGAGGTATCATAACTGGAGGGAGGGTGTGCTTGAATCGGTCCTAGTTGATGATCACAGAAGCTGATGTATTTACTGGAACAGAACAACTGCACCATATGGGACAAATACCCCCCCCCCCCCCCCGATTTAAATGGGTGTTTTAACCACTTGAATGCTTGAGACCATCTAAGCATTCCATGGGTTAAAAGCCCGATTTAAAGCAATTAATATTTTTATTTGTTCCTTATGTGCAGATGGTTTAATTCAGTACGGCATCACTACAGCCTCACTGAGGTTGACGTATTAAGTAGAATTGGTGTAATTCTAGAACAATCCAACTCTACCACAGGGAACAAATGAATTTAATGATTCAATGATTTAAACGGGGGTTTAAACCCTTTGAATGCTAGACCTATCTAGTATTCAAGGGATTAAAAGCCCCAGTTAACTCAGTGAGAGTTTGTTTTTGTCCCCTATAGTACAGTTGGTTTGCACCATAATTACTACAGTTCCTTTTAGTACATCTGCCTCACTGGCCATGTCCTTGGATTGATTTGTTGTGTCCTCTTGACCTACAACTTGGTGTAGAGCTGCAGTGAAGGTCATATGATCATTCAATTTTATTGTCACGCTTTAATATTTTTTTTAGTGATCTAGCAGTGATGGAGATCAGTATTCCGGGCCTGGATTCTATTGCAGGTTATAAGTTTATCACTGATTTTATCTCCAAATTCCCACACAGAGATCAGAAGGAATCCGTGCAATATAACCATGTAATGTAATTTTCCAACCATCTGCATCATAGCTGACAAATAACATTTCTGCAAATTTCCCATTTATTTAAATGAGCTTTAAAATTATTGAATACTAGTAATGTTCCAATACACTGTGAAGCAAAGTGTTGTAGACGTAGCTAGAATATAATAGGAATTTTCATTTCTTTCCTATGGTGCAGTTGGTTTGGTCCAGAATTCCACCTGTTTGCAATCTGAATCCAGCCTTTAATCACTTATTCCTAGAAACACACCATTCACTGTCTTTTAAACTCGTCCTTCTAATTCATCACGCCCCCCCCCCCCTTCAGATGAGTGTGCAACCTGTTCCTCTGCTGCTGTTGTTGGACTGCGATAACCATGGTTATCTGAGGATGTTTGGAGTAGTGTAGGTTTCCACCTCTCCTGTGCAACTCAGCATCTCTTTCCTTCTTTTCTCTTAAAGGGTCAGTAATGTCCCCTAAAAATATTTAGATTTAGGTAGAGATTGAAAAAATTAATTGCAACAAACCCTATCTCTCAAACCACTATGGTTTGAGAGATTTAGGAATTGAAAGTTCCCCTTCTCCTGATGTCAGCGTCTAGCTGACAGCAGGAGATCCTGGTCCGTGGACCAGCAGAAGGCTCTGCAGCAGAGACGAAATTGCGGTACTTAAAAATAATTAATTAATTGGAAAGGTCTACAAAGTGTGCTTGCAAACCAGGCACACTTTGTATACAGTTCCAATGAATGAAATCTTTTTAAGTACCGCGATTTCGGCTCTGCTGCAGAGCCTCCTCGAGTCGTACAACTCGAATCTCCTGCTGTGAGCTTTATAGCTGACATCAGAAGGGAAGGGAGGGGGGAACTTTGAATCCCTATCTCTCTCAAACCATAATGGTTTGAGAGATAGGGTTTGATGCAATTAGTTTATTTTTTCAATCTTTACCTAAATCTAAATATTTTTATGGGACATTACTGTCCCTTTAACGTCCCCACCACCTCTCGCCTTAGGGTTCACAGCTGTTCTGTATGCAGTGCTTTTGTAGGCATCAAGTAAATGGCTAATTATAAATTATTAGTGAGTAGCTCTGACTGTACAGCAAGTATTCTAAACAGTATTACTGCACATTGGGCCAAATGGGTCTTATGTATATGGGCAAAGGGGAGTAATTATGGGGCAAACATACTGCTCCACACGAGACAAATACTTTTAACCCTTTGAGTGCTAGAGGGGTTCACAACACATTACTTCTCAATGCATTGCATACCATTATGGTATTTAAAGGGTTAACCCACTGAATACTGCAGAGTTCAACGAAAAGATAAAAAAAAAAAAAAAAAGAGGTTAAAAGCCCAGTATATATAAATGGGGTTTAGTCTAATGTGGTACATTTGGGTTGGTCCAGAATTTACTTAACTTTTCCTCTGAACATTGGTCTTAGTATTGACACTGAATGGAAAATACTTTAGTCAGAGGACAAGGAATCCATTTTGAATGGGGGATGGGGTGGATAAACCAAACCACTTTCCTAAAACCTCCAATTGCTTATCCTGCTATTTCTTCCCTTATTCTCCTTATGGTGATACTGGCCTGTGTCAGCACTTACAGATCTGCCTTCAGTGCTGATGAAAGAACTAGGCAAACTGGGGAGTGAGCAGGGAAAACAGATACATTATATGCGCTCCAAAAATCATAATATAATGCAAGTGAAAAAAAGTAAGGAATTGCAGCAAAACGTTAGTATGATACCAAAAACAAACGATTCATTAATCTTATAGGAGCAGTAAACTTTTTTATGAAAAATAATACATCGTAAGGCATTTGCTGTTAAGTAACATAAGGGTGCTCCCACTGCTGACAGATGCATATTTCCAGAGTTATTACAGTTTAAACCGTGTTTATTTACATTAGCAGTGCCTTCTAGTGGTCAAATTCCAATTAGTTCTCCTTTTACATTCTAATGGAGAGGAAAGTTAGTGACTTCCAGGTAGAATAGAATGTGATAGAAACTGTCTGTCACTTCCTGTCAGAACTATCAGGAAGTAAACACAGTAAATTTACTTCCTGTTTATTTGAACTGTTATAAAGTTTGAATAAAACAACTGACAGTTGGGAGTGTCCTTGTTTTACTCAGCAGAAAAAAGCTCTATAACATATACACTTTCATTAAAAAAGTTTACTGCTCCTTTAAATGAGTCAGGAAGGAACTATCATAGTGTGGCATTATTTATTACAGTAAAATTAGGAATGAACAGGACTACTCACAAAACTTTTGGCAAACAACTATTAGTTTGGAAAAATGATTTGAATTACAAACAAGTCCACTTGACCCAGTGGATGTGGAACCAATTAAGCAGATACAGGTTCACTATACCTATTGGACCTCCTCTGAGCCATGCAATGTCCAAATCAAGTCTTCGCCACTCTCCAATAATTGATATAGGTGGTTGTGCACAAAGGCGTGATAAAGAGGAGGTTTAGATGTAATGTAAGAAAGTTTTAATTCACTGAGAGGGTAGTAGATAAGTGGAATAGCCGACCAGCAGAAGTTAAAATAGTGACGGAATGTAAGCATGCATGGGATAGGATAAGGCTATCCTGAACATGAGACAAGACCAAGGACCAAATAAGGTTTGAGGTTTTTACAGTAGAAAAAAAATGGGCAGATTAGGTGGTTCTTATCAGCTGTCATTTCCTATGTTATTATATGGAGATCTCCAAAGCTGAAGAAATCTTAGTGCATTGGCTCCAAGAATAACATACAAATTGGAGAAGTGATATCACTGGAGAAGTTATCTCTGATGTATAACTTGGTTATCATGCCTTAGTGCATCTCCCCCTTAGTCTCCCGGTATACCAGCTGGCAACCATAACTCCCTAGGAACTAGCAAATATTTCAATATAATAGTCAACAGCAATTCCTGACATGTTTTGTTCACTGCCTAAGTTCTTGTGACTGAAACGCTTATGAGATTGGGCTACATAAAAATTGGTTCATTGTAATACAATTCCAAGTGCTAGAATCAATGTCCAGAATTATGTATGCCTACTGCCAAATTACTAATCTTCACAATGCTTTGGAGACCTTTCTAGCAATTAAGGGGTTACAATCCCATTTAAATCTATGTGGATTTTGAATATGTTTATGTATTCCGTACAGTGCAACTGTTTACTCCAGAAATGTTCATCAGCCTTCCAGTGTCTTGCTCATTTGCCCCAATAAAATAATCATACTAAATCTGTTATTAATTCATTCTATGGTACTACCGTAAAATCTCAGGTATAATACGCACCTGTGTATAATACGCAGGTGTATATTATGCCCAAGATTTTAGGGGAAAACAAGAGTGCCTATGTATAATACACACCCTTGTTTTCCCCTCTTAAGAAAAAAAAATTAAGCCTTCCAGATCCCTTCCCTCCCTCCCCCGGAGCTATCGGCTGCTAAAATACCATTTACTTACGTCAAAATTCAAGTCCCCGCATTTTCCCCATTAGCAGGCAACATATAACCCATGTCAATATTCCCTGCGGGCGGAATGCTTCCATTCGCCGCCCGCTTCCTTCCGGCTATGGTATTGCCCTGTGAGGACCTTCAGATCCTCACAGGGCATTACCATTGGCTGGAGCCAATGGAAGCATGCCGCCCTCAGGGAATATTGACATCTGTTATATGTTGCCTGCTAATGGGGAAAATGTGGGGACTTGAACTCTGAAGTAAGTAAATGGTATTTTAGCAGCAGATAGCACCGGGAGAGGGAGGTAAGAGATCTGGCAGGCTTAATTTTTTTTTTTTTTTATATATATAAAAACATTTTTTTATAATATGCACCCCCCACTTCACATAAGGTGAAGTGGGGTAAAATTGTGCGTATTATACCTGAGATTTTACGGTATTTATTTCTGAAAGCTGATTTGTGTATCAGGGGGTTGTCTAATGCACTGAAGTCTAAGGGCCGTATGTTCAAAAGAAAATTGTAGGCATTCTGGGGCAAACCATTTGCACTGTAAGGGAGAACTAAAACCTTCCATTGACTTAAATGGGGATTTTAACTCCTTGAACGCTAGAGAGGGGATTTTAACTCATTGAATGCTAGACAGGCCTCCAACGCATTGCTTTGCAATGCGTTAGAAACCTCTCTAGCATTCAAGGTGTTAAAATCCCTATTTAAATCAATGGGAATTTTTAGTTCTCCCCTATACTGCAAATGGTTTGCTCCAGAATTCTTCCACGTTTCTTTTGAATGTATTGCCCTTAAATGTACACCTACAGTATTGATTCTCAGCACCAGTCCTCAGGGCACACCAACAGGTCAAGTTTTCAAGAATTTCCTAATTAAGCACAGGTAGATCAATCACGAGTGAATAATTATATACCTGTGATTAAGCAGGGATATCCTAAAAATGTGCACCGTTGGTTTGACCAGAATACTAATGTTGAGAAACACTGGACAAGACGGCCAAGTAATCTTGAAAAAATAGAACAGAAAATACCTTATATTCAACCACTATAGGCATCCGCAGGGGCAGACAGTGACTCCTCCACACACTTGTCCCCTCCCTGGTTAAACATAGCGGCTCTACAGGCTAACCATATTATGGCTTTGGCCCTCACTGGTAACATTTCTTTGAACGCCCATGTAAATCAGCTATATCACCCTATAATCCCCCCAACATGCAATCCACTATAGATCCAAGCACAAAGCATTTAGCAATTTCCCTCTAACTGTGACATCCCTGTGACATCACCAGAAGCATCTTTTGCCTTATCACACCACATTACACTCTGACCTCTATAACACCATTGTCATTGCACCACATAGGGCGGAATTCAAGAAAGTGGGGCATTCCCTATAAATGTATGCACTATTCCCATAAATGTATGCACTATTTGTAATTGCCCACAGTTTGATGCAAGAATCATACTAATGCCTTGATGCCGAAGAGCACATGCTCCTAATCTAACAGCAAAGTTAGCGAATGCTAAAGTTAGTGAATGTGCCTAAATTAACGGCAAAGTTAGCCAGACATATGAAAATGTGTGCTAACTACTTTGCTGAATTAGGTGAATCTCTCATTCGCTCACAAAACGGTGGACATTTTAGCCACACTCCCTTTTTGAAATGCATTCACAAAAAAAGCATGTTATTCAGTAACATACTGGTGCTAATAATTTTACCGTAAAAACTAATTTAACCCTTTGAGTGCCAGAGGGGTACGGAATGAATTGCAAAGCAATGCATTCCGTACCCCTCTGGCACTCAAAGGGTTAAATAGCGTTAAGCCACCAGCTCTTCTCAATGGACATTGGCATCTGCACTTAGGTGTATGCAGTAGACTTGAGCAGATGAACTTTTCTTTGCATTTTTGTGCACACACTGCTCTGTCGGTAAGCTTTAACTCTCTGAATGCCAGAGGGTTATGCACCACATTGCAGAGTAATATGTACACCCCGCTAGCACTCAAAGGCTTAATGCCAGCAAGCCCCAATGCCTCCCTTATGGCATTTGCAGGAAAATGGAGTACAGTTCCTCCATTTCCTCTGGACCAAGTTTAACCCTTTAGGGAATATAGGGCCAAGCAACATATTGGTAAGTAATGCGTTGCACACTCCTTTGGTGCTTAAAGGGTCAATACACTGTGTAAAACAAACCTCAGAGGAGAGGAAAGCCCTAAGACTCCCATATGTTCTCATACTTCTCTTCCCTTGAGGAAAGTAGGAATGCGTTGGATGCCCCTCTGGCACTCAAAGGGTTAAAACATTATCCAAAGGTAAAATACCTATTTATATGTGAGCAAGGATGCTGCCACAGTGTTTAGTATAGGAGATGTATATCCTGTCTCTCTCCCACCCAGTATCAAATTATTTATGCAGACAATTTAATACCTTGATTGCCAAAAAGGTGTGCAGTTTTCTTTGCATATGTATTTGACACTCAAAGGCTTAAACATGCATTTAACCTGAGGGGTTTGCACACATCTAGCACTCAAACAATTGAACTCTTGACTTATCTGGCTTGTAATTACAAAAATTAAATAGTACAAACCTTATAGTACCACCAATATCCTGTATATAACATTCTTTTATTGAGTTCCCTCACCCTCTCTTTTAATACCCTCTCAGTGGTCCCATATTGAAAGATGATTGTTCTTTTACTGCAAATGGCTTCTGCAGACTATTTGGCAGCTGATGGGTTCAATCAGTGACCTCGTTCCCTGCTTTCTCCAAGGAGTGAGCAGCAGTTCATTTTAGTCTTTCTTGCATATTATGCCTCCATATAAGTTGCAATTTCTGCATGAAATAGGAAATTAGTAATATAGCAAGTGTGGTAGTCATTACTACACATAAGAGCAGGGTGGTTTGGGGGGTATCCTATTGATGTGTCATCAGCTATTGGGCGACCATGAAAACGGCGCATTAAATATGGTGCATGAAGCAAAGGGGTGATACCAGAATGTTGCCCCAATCAAGAAAGCTACATTCTGCTATCACCTGCTTAAAGGTCGCAGAATAGACAGCGACATTTCTTTAAAAACAACAGCAGGCAGACACTGCATTATGATGGAGAGGGGGTGATCCTTACTTGCGGGTTCACCAACATTTCATTAATTAACAATATCAGAGGATCTGAAGTGAATCGAAAGCCTGTAACTGCATTATGATGGAGCATTGGAGAGGGGCAGGTAGGGATCACATCACAGATTTTCCTATAGCCCCAAATGTCTCCTGCAGTGTATTATACCCCTGCTTCAATGCTGCCCCTATGCTTTCGCAATGCGTGCCATGTCCTTTGGAGCACAGCCGTCCTCCTCCATGATCCTCCAAACAACGTGGCCACTCTAGTCTGCTCTTAGGCAGAGGACTTGGCCGAGGACACTCAGAGCGGGGCAGAAGCCTCCATGCAATAGCACATCTGCATCCGCACACTCAATGAGGGTCCAGGGGGAGAAGAGTGGACCAAGGACTGCATACTGCCAGAGGTCTCTGGGAGACGGCTGCATAGTGGTGTCTGCCCCACTCTGAGTGTCCTCGGCCAAGAACAATGGTAATAGCTTGAAAATAGTTTTAATAAACAAATTACACCTAACAGAACATATAGGTAATTTTGCAAGATGTTTTAAAATTGCCTAAGTTGTTTCAAGGTGACAATTCCACTTGAAGCATAAGTAATCCGTGACAAAGTGATGTATTCTGAAGCTAAAAAGGTGCAGTTATGGAGCAAACCATCTGCACCATAGGGGAAAAATAACAATTCCCCAAATTCCCCATAGATGGAAATGGGTCTTTTAGCCCCTTTGCAAAGACCTGGAGACCTTTTATCATTCAATGATTTAAAAGCCAAATTTCAGTTAATGGGAATTTTCATTTCATTTATCCAAATTGGAGCTCCAGATACTCTTGTATAAGGTTGTAGCCAAGTTTGCATTTCTTAATACATAGTCATTGGTAAGACACTCACCTCTATATCTTAAACCACCTGCTGACTGGGAGATCTCAGCTCCTTAACCCTTTGAGTGCCAAAGATTGCTCTCTGACACTCAAAGGGTTAAAGATTTGAAAATATCAACATAGTCACACTCTGTAGGATAAAAACACAAATTTATTTTCTTCAGTAAAAGTAAAATACATCAGATGCATACAGTGTTCCACTGCTGACCATGATCAGACTCTTTTTATGCTCAACTAACACTTAGTCATTGACCCAAACAGCCCCTAGATTAACAGTTAGCTATACCTACAGCTACAACAGGTGTATTTAAGAGCATTTTAAAATAAGCAAAGAAAAGATCATCATGTCAGGTAATCAGAAAGGTGGCTCTGAACAACCATACGTATAGATTAAATTCCATATAACATGTATACTAGAAAAATAAATATTCATATAATAAAAATATAGCTCAAGCTGAATCAGCATACAGAAAGTTAAAAAAACTTTTCTCTACAGACACTGGAGAGTGTAGTTCAGGAATGTAGATGGTGGCACCTATCCCTTGCTGTGGCCAAAGTCGGATAAAGGTGCTGGCTGTGAAACCAGATGTCCGATCCCTTGAGCCGGGACCCTGACCAGGATGGGAGCAGATGCATACCGGTGTTGGTCGCGGGCAAAGGACCCAGTGAGGACCCCAGATGCAGACTCTCTAAGCTCACAATCAACCGAAAACGATCTGCCCAAGATAACAGGCTGAGACTGCTTAAGGTTTGCCAGTAGGACAATAAGGACTAACCCTTTAAATGTAGCAGACTGGGACTACTTAAGGTTCAACCATAGGGCAATAGAGACTAGCCCTTTAAATGTAGCAGGCTGGGACCAAAATACTTAAGGAATATCTCTTACCATTCAGTGATGAAGGATAAGGAGTAGGGCAGAAATGACAAGTTTGAGGGATTTCCAACCACGGTTTGAACTGAATACGTCTAGGATCGACAAAACTTGAATAACCCCACTTTTACTATTCCTACACCACAAGTACCCAAAGGAATATAGGGCAACAAAATCAAGGTAACAGATCGATAAGGAGGATAAATATACTCACCCTCTGACACCTAGGCCAGGACCACAGCTACTAGTAGAGCACCCCTGAACTCTAAGAGATTGGACCATTGATCGATGCGGCACACACGGCTTTGAGTTGCCTTGCAGTGGAAACACACCGTCGAGCTGAGTCAGCCAGGGTCCACCTAGGCATATGCGGAGGCCCAAATCAAAGGTAACTATAGGGTTATATGTAGGAGAATACAATAATAGCACCTGTCACCTGGGTCAGAAGAAACAGATATACAGGTAATACAGTGAGTACAATAAATTCATCCTGTGCCCTGAGGCCCAAGATACGAATGTACCAAATGGTGTGGTTGGAAAAACATTCAAAACAAGCCGAGGTCACCAGGAGCGTATGGGGTATAAGAGATAAGCAGAATCCGTAGTCACTAAACATAAGCCAGGGAATAAACAACCGGGACAATCCAAATACACATGTCAAGGTCGAAGTACAAACTAAGTCAGGTCTATTCACAATCAGCCTCAAATAATTGGGCCAGGAGGTTAAAGAGGCCTAAGGCTATAAACCGTAGCTGGCCAATAAGATCCCAGGTGGAGGAGGAAGTGATGCAATGGGAGAAAGACAAAAATAGGTGCAAATGGAAAAAACAAACAGGCCAGAAGGATGAACAGGAAAATCCTGACAGAGGCAGGCCAAAATAGGTGCAAAAGGAAAAAAACAAACAGGCCAGAAGGGTGAACAGGAGAATCCTATCTCTCGCTCTCTCTCTCTGTATATATATATATATATATATATATATATATATATATATATATATATATATATATATATATATATATATATATATATATATATATATATACACTAGCAGTGTGGGACGGCGTTGCCTGTCTTTTTTTTTTTCAAGTGTGTTGTGAAGGGTGTGTTTGTATGTATATACAGTCTGTAGTACAAGTGACACACACATTATCATACATACATAGACATTCAGAGATATACATATTCATACATACATTCATAGACACACATACAGACATTCATACATACATACAACCACATCCATATGTAGGTCTGGGTTAAGTTGTGTGAGATGGATTTGGATGTACACCATATTTTGCTGTGGTCCATGTGCTCCAATGGAGTCGTGCTGGGATCCTGTTGTGCTGGTTAATATGAGTTTGATGTTGAGTGATTAACATGATAAGCTGTATATATCTGTTGAACACATGAGGGGGATGAGCAATGTAGTGATGCTGGGCAAAGTGGAAGTTGTATTTGTGATTTTGTAGAGGACATTGAATGAAGGAGAAAAGAGCAAATGTTAAGGCTATTAGAAGGGAATGCTAAGGTATGCGGGTTCGACGTGAGTACCAGACATAGGGCTTTCCGTGTCTGCGCAGTGCCACTCACCTCCTTACCAGGAGCCACGTGTGTTTTTCGCTAGTGGAGTGAGATCAAGCGTCATCCTTCCAGCTGTTGTTGTAATTTGCTGCATATGACTGAAAAGAAACACACAATCATGTAAGGATAACACTGTATGTTATTCTTAGAGGATTGTGTCTTTCCTTTCAGTCATAAGCAGCACATTCAAAGAACAGCTGGAAGGCTGACGCTTGATCTCACTCTGCTACCGAATATGTGCTCCACACTCGCATCTCCCAGGAACCTACTCCTCTGCTGTGCACAGAGTAAAAGGCATGAAGATTCTCCCGCATGACGAAGAATTTGCAAGCTCATGCTCTCACCAGTTGTAGGATGGTCCCACGCTTCCCACACTGGTGCTGCTCTTTCCTGAGTCCCAAAGCTCCCTCGGCTGCTCGCTTCCATGTTGCTCCTCACCATCACCAGGCACAATGTGAGCAGCCCCAGGGTCACAGATGTAGCCGCATCACAAGACAGACTGACCGGAGTGGAAGCAGACCATGGCCCACAGCGGGAGAAGGGGGCCCAATGAAGCTCACACAGCAGGTGTCCCCTGGGCTCAATTCGTTCACTGCCGATGGAGAAGTTGTAAGTGTGTGTGTGACTTTTTCTGTGTATGTGTGTGTCTATATGTGTGTGGCTTCTGTGTGTAGCTTGCTTGTGTGTGTGTAGCTTGCTTGTGTGTGTGCGTGTGTGTGTGGCTTGTTTTGGATGTGGTGTAGGAGCGAGTGGCAGCTATTTTTTCTTGTAAGTTTAGTTGGATAGTGGGGGCCCGGCTGGATAGTGGGGGGCGGGCCAACTCCCTGCCGTGATTTTCACAGGAGTAACAGGGGCCGATCACGCCCCCATTGAATCACCCAATGGCAGCAGTAACTCCTCCTTACTGCCGCCCCTGGGTGTGTTTCCCAGGCACACAGAAGTCTTCTTTTATATATAGATATATACACAGTACTGTGCAAAAGTCTTAGGCAGGTGTGAGAAAATGCTGTAAAGTAAGAATGCTTTCAAAAATAGACGTTAATAGTATATTTTTATCAATTAACAAATCTAAATTAAATCAATATTTGGTGTGACCACCCTTTGCCTTCAAAACATCATCAATTCTTCTACGTACACTTACACACAGTTTTTTAAGGAACTGGGGAGATAGGTTGTTCCAAATATCATGAAGAACTAACTACAGTTCATCTGTGGATTTAAGCAGCCTCAGTTGCTTCTCTCTCTTCATATAATCCCAGACAGACTCGATGATGTTGA
The DNA here is from genome assembly GCA_037306005.1 of Rhinophrynus dorsalis. Taxonomy (NCBI): domain Eukaryota; kingdom Metazoa; phylum Chordata; class Amphibia; order Anura; family Rhinophrynidae; genus Rhinophrynus; species Rhinophrynus dorsalis. Next base: position 295,673,285 of record CM074719.1, read on the forward strand.
GATCAGGGCTCTGTGAGGCCCATACCATCACTTCCAGGACTCCTTGTTCTTCTTTACGCTTAAGATAGTTCTTATGACTTTGGCTGTATGTTTGGGGTCATTGTCCTGCTGCAGATCAAATTTGGGGCCAGTCAGATGCCTCCCTGATGGTATTGCATGATGGATAAGTTTCTGCCTATACTTCTCAGCATTGAGGAGACCATTAATTCTGAGCCAATCCCAAACTCCATTTGCAGAAATGCAGCCCCAAACTTGCAAGGAACCTCCACCATGCTTCCAATTTTGACTCATCAGTCCAGGGCACCTACTTCCATTTTTGTGCACAGTTCTTGTGCTTTCATGCATTGTTGAGTCTCTTGGCCTTGTTTCCATGTCAGAGGTATGGCTTTTTGCCCGCAAGTCTTCCATGAAGACCACTTCTGACCAAACTTCTCCAGACAGTAGATGGTGTACCAGGATTCCATTGTTTTTGTCCAGTTCTGAGCTGATGACTCTACTGGACATCTTCTGATTGTGAAGAGATGTAAGCATGATGTGTCTTTCATCTGCTGCACTAAGTTTCCTTGGCCAACCACTGCGGCTGCGTTCCTCTACGTTGCCTGTTTTTTTGTGTTTCTTAAAAATAGCTTGGACAGCACATCTGGAAACCCCTGTCTGCCTTGTGTCTTGTTGCTGCACTTACACTGTGTGCACAATTATTAGGCAAGTGAGTATTTTGACCATATCATCATTTTTATGCATATTTCCAACTCCAAGCTGTATAAACTTGAATGCTTCTTGGATTTAAGCATATCAGGTGATGTGTATTTGTGTAATGAGAGAGGGTGTGGCCTAAGGAGATGAACACCCTATTTCAAGGTGTGCATAATTATTAGTCAGCTTCATTTCCTCAGGCAAAATGGGCAGAAAAAGAGATATAAGTCTGAAAAGTAAAAAAATATAAAAAGTCTTTCAGACGGATGCAGCACTCTTGAAATTGCTAAGATATTGGGGCATGATCACAGAACCATCAAAAATTTTGCTGCAAATAGTCAACAGGGTCACAAGATACGTGCTGAGAAAAAAAGACGCAAATTAACTGCCAGAGATTTGGAAGAATCAAACATGAAGCTGCCAGGAACCCATTATCCTCCATTGCTGTCAAATTCCAGAACTGCAACCTACCTGGAGTGTCCAGAAGTACTAGGTGTTCAGTACTCAGAGACATGGCCATGGTAAGGAAGGCTGAAACCCGACCACCACTGAACAAGACACATAAGTTGAAACGTCAAGACTGGGCCAAGAAATTTCTGAAGACAGATTTTTCAAAGATTTTATGGACTGATGAGATGAGAGTGACTCTTGGAGGTCCAGATGGATGGGCCCGTGGCTGGATCAGTAATGGTCACAGAGCTCCACTTCGACTCAGACACCAGCAAGGTGGAGGAGGGGTACTGGTATGGGCTGGTATTATCAAAGGTGAGCTAGATCTTTTTGGGTTGAAGATGGACTCAAACTAAACTCTCAAACCTACTGCCAGTTTTTAGAAGACACTTTCTTCAAGCAGTGGTACAGGACAAAGTCTGCATCTTTCAAGAAGGCCATGATTTTTATGCAGGACAATGCTCCATCACATGCGTTGAGGTACTCCACTGCGTGGCTAACCAGTATAGGCCTTAAAGATGATAAAATAATGACATGGCTCCCCTCCTCACCTGACCTAAACCCGATTGAGACCTTGTGGGCCCTTCTTAAACAGCAGATATACGCTGAAGGAAAACAGTACACTTCTCTGAAAAGTGTCTGGGAGGCTGTTGTTGCTGCTGCACAAAAAGTTGATCGTCAACAGATCTCCATGAATGGAAGGCTTATGACTGTTATTGAAAAGAAGGGTGGCTATATTGGTAACTTTTTTTTTTTTTTTTGGAAATGTCACTAATGTTTATTTGTAAATTTTGAGTTTTTGTTTAGTATTCTCACTTTAATAGATGAAAATAAACATGTAACATAGGAAAATTATCAGTTTTCATTTAGTTGCATAATAATTCTACACACTAATAGTTACCCAATAATGGTGCACACATAGATATTCTCCTAAGAAAGCCAAAACCTCACTTTTACTTTCTTAAATATTCAGGTTTAAGGTTTCTTAACATTTTGGATTGACGGAGAGCACTGTAGTTGTTCAATAATAAAATTAATCCTCAAAAATACAACTTGCCTAATAATTGTGCACACAGTGTACTCTTACCATGGTGTATGACTCCTGACATTAAACTGTCTTCAGTTCCTCACCCAGTTTTATTCCTCCTACACAGCTCTTTCTGTTTCAGTTAATAATTGCGTTTCAACCCACATATTAAATTGATAATCATTAGCCCCTGTTTGGTATAATTATTTAATCATACACCTGACTATATGCCTACAAAATCCTTGACTCTGTGCAAGTGTACCTAGAAGAATTGATGCTGTTTTGAAGGCAAAGGGTGGTCACACTAAATATTGATTTGATTTAGATTTTCTTCTGTTCACTCACTATGCATTTTGTTAGTCGATGAATATAAATTATTAACATGTCTATTTTTTGAAAGCATTCTTACAATAGCTGGGAACTCTCTGGATTTTGCCCCGGAGACTCCGGTTTTCACACTGCTTTACCGGGTCTCCGGGGCAGAGGCTGAGTCTCTGGATGTGGGGAGGTTCTACTGAAACTGTGCCTACATCTGCTTTTTCCAATGGTGTTCCTCCTTCCCTAGCTTACTTTTGTTGTTTGTGTCACCCCTGTTAAGCCCTGCCCCATCCCTTTTTGACACGATTAGCGTCATTATTTTCACCCCTTGAGCAGCACAGGACTTTCCTCCGGTGAGACAACACTTTGAAGTTCCCAGGTATGATTCCTACTTTACAGCATTTTTTCACACCTGCCTAAAACTTTTGCATATTACTGTACATTAAGAACTGCATTTGCAAGGAAGGGGGGAGGCATGGGGCATTAGTATAAAATGTTGGCGTAAGGCTGCTGATGTGTTGGGGATGGTAAGGGGGGGGGCACAGAGAGTATGCATTCGGTCTCACACAGCGCATTTAGCACCAAGAACAACAACATCCCACCTTTAACTCATCAAGTGCCAGAGGGTGTCCAACATATTGTAACTCATTGGACATATATTTCTGGCACTCGAGGATTTACCTTTCCCTCCACACAGGGCAATCAGTGCTCCAACATGCTTCTCCATGCTGCTCCTTGTTCTCCATTAAATGAAATCATAATTTTTTCAGGCGCTAACACTTGAGTGCCAGAGGGGTATCCAACTCATTGGGAATCAATGTGTTAATACTAGTCTGTCACTCAAAGGGTTAAACAAACAATCAAATGTTAAAAAATAACCCTTTGAGTGCCATACGGGTGTCCAACACATCACAACAGGAAGAACACACTTCTGGCACTCAAAGAGTTAACATGTCCTTTGCTCTGCAAATTAGAGATGATACGCTATTGGGTAACCCTCTTTCTCTGCACATGCTATGCCCTGTGCTGCCCTGTTCAACTGACAAGTCTTATCTGATAAGCCCTGGTGACTGGGCACTCTGATGATGGCATGCCCAGTTACTGGGGCTTGTCAGATGCAGAGGACAACACAGGGCACAGCATAGAGAAGCAAATCTGAGCACTGCTAGCTCCAAGGACAGAAAAGGGTAAGCATAATGTCACTAATTTGTGGAGAAGAAGGCATGTTAAAACTTTGAGTGTCGGAAGTGTTTCCAACACATTGTGAGGTGAAGGACACCCCTATAGCACTCAAGGGGTTACTTCAAATAATGTATTGTGTGTTTAATAGCTGGCAGGGGTGATAGGGCTTTAATGGGGAACAGGGCACAGCATGGAGAAGCAGACCACGCTTCATTTGTAGAAGAAGAAGTCAGAGATGCTCATCTAGGCTCATTAGCTTGCAAGATATGCAAAAAGCTCACTAGGATTGTGTCCTGTACCCAGGGTGCAATCACTTTTAGCTCACAAGTGCCATACACAGAGAAGAAATATTCTGAAGAATATCCTATCAGACCTACCAAAATGACATTCCAGCCACAAAATGCCAGACAATTATCTTCTGAATATGAGAAACAGCTAACCCCAGATGTATTTTTCAGCCTTGTTGAGCCTCGTCGGCAAGGTGCAGCTGATCCCTCTAGGCTCTTGTGAGCAAGGTGTCCAAGTCTGGATTCCCCCATCACTCTTAGGATGAGCAACCGTAAGAGTGATTTGCATATGTAGAAGAAGAAGAAGTCAGTGATGCTGCACTAGGCTCCTGAGCTTTCAAGATATGCAAAAAGCTCACTAGGACTGTGGGGCTGGACTGTCATTTTGGCAGGACATGTGTGATAGCCTTCAGAATATTTCTCCTCTATATATGGCACTTGTGAGCTAAAAAAGATTGCACCCTGGGTGTTGGACACAGTCCCAGTGAGCTCTTTGCATACCCTTGCAAGCTCATGAGACTTTTTCTCTCTATAAGCAAATTGCTCTTAGGGTTGGTCATCCTAAGAGTAATGGGGGAATCCACACGTGGACCCCTTGCTTACAGGTGCCTAGTGGGATCAGCTGCATCTCACTGAGGCCCAAGAAGGCTGAAATGTATATCTAGTGTTAGCGGTTTCCCTTGTTCAAAGAGGAGTTGTTGGGCATTTTGGCAAGACCTGCATGATGTGCTTCATAATATTTCTTCTCTGTGTATAAAAAGATTGCACACAGGACACAGTACTAGTGAGCTCTTTGCATACTCTTACAAGCTCATGAGGCTAGTTGAGCATCTCTGACTTCTTTTCTCTATACGCAAATTGCTGTTAGGTTTCGTCACCCTAAGAGTAATGGGGGAATCCAGACTTGGACCCCTTGCTTACAGGTGTCTAGAGGGATCAGCTGCACCTCGCCGACGAGGCCCAATAAGGCTGAAACGCACATCTGGGGTTAGCTGTTTCCTTTGTTCAGAGAGGAATTGTCTGGCATTTTGTGGCTGGACTGCTATTTGGGATGGACTTGTATGATATGTTTCAGAATATTTATTCTCTGTGTAAGGCATTTGTGGGCTAAAAGAGATTGCACCCTGGGCACAGGACACAGTCCTAGTGACCTCTTTGCATAGTCATGCAAGTTCACGAACCTAGTTGAGCATCTCTGACTTTTTATACCTTTTGCTTCATTGACACTCAGGGTGACTATTATTTTATTCACTTACCAGTGTGAAGGACAAGTTAACTCATTTTGTGCCAGAAATATATACAATGTGATGGAATGTGTTGGACACCCCTCTAACACTTCAGAGGTTAAGGGTTATATGACTGCATATAGTTTGGCATCCTTGGGAAGGTAAATTAGCTTCTGTGAACTCTGACAGCATAGTCAGTTATCAGAGCTTAGTGCATGTGGCAAATTGCCATATTAACAAATAAACATTCCCTCAGGAATATAAAAAAGCTTATTAAGCCACATTCCAATATGTATATGAGTCATTGGCAAAGGATATACTGCAACATCATAAAGCTGATAAAGGTACAGAGAAGGCAAGAGGCTGTAGGCATAATCAAAAGGATAAGATAGTGAAGTGTAGCTGATCTCTACAGGCAGGAACTGTGACTAGGGGGTCTATCTGGATTTCCCTGTTACTCTTAGGATGACCAATCCCAAGGATAACATGGATATGCAAAAGTAATGGTCGTAGACTTTCAAATAGAAACAATCCTACCATCAAATTTAGCAGGCTTTATTGAAATAGTATCCTACCCAGAGTAAGATTCTTATACATCACTAGTGCCTTAGACAGAGAAGAAACATCCTAAATCACATCCTACTGATCCTGCTAAATTGTCAGTCCATCCTCAAAGTGCCATACAATTTCTATATTATAGGAGAAATATCCAAACCCATATGTATGTTTGACCTAGCCAGTACAGCATATCATACTGAGCCTTCAAGAGACAAAGTGCCACCTAATACTTCTCTGAACAAGAGAAGTAAACAGTTTGAAACATACTTTTGAGCCTTGTAGCTGATCTCTCTAGGCGCTGTGAGCAAGGGGTCCCTCTCCATATTCTCCTGTTACCCTTAGGACCTAATCCTAATCCCAAGGATAACTTGCATATACAAAAAGTAATAGTCAGAGACACTCAACTAGGAACAAGCCTACCATAGATTTTAGCAAGCTGTGTAGAAATTGATCCTACCCAGGGTGCAATCTCTTTTACCTCCATAGTGACTTACATAGAAAGAGAATATCCTAAAGAACATTGCACTGATTCTGTCAAAATGACAGTCCAGCCACAAAATGCCAGCTAATTCTTCTGTAAACAAGAGAAATAATCAACTCTAGAGCTTGTGAAGTGGAGCTGATCTGTCTAGGCACTGTGAGCAAGGAGTCCCTATCTGGATTCCTCTGTTATCTTTAGGATGAGTAACCCAAGGATAATTTACATATACAAATGCAATAGTTAGAGACACTGAACTACAAACTAGTCTGCTATAGAATCTAGCAGGTTCTATGGATATGCTGCTCAACCCAGGATGCACAACAGAGTCAGGGCTTAAAATTTGAAGTCCTTTGCTACTAGCTAGACCTGAAAAGTTACTCGCCACTGCAAGCCATAACATATGCACCAGGGCTGAATTTCTACTTGCCAGGGCTAAATTTTCACTCTCCATTGGCTAGTGGTGAGTGGAAATTTTGAGCCCTGACAGAGTAATCCTGACAAAATGACAGCCTAGTCACAAAGGGCCAGGTAATTCCTCTCTGACTGTAATAAACAGCAAACCCAAAATTATATTATTAATTATGATTAATTCTTATGTATTTATTTTAGCCCTCATCAGTAGAGATGGTTGAACAGGGAATTTCTTTGGGGGGGTTGTTGACTGGGAAAGGCATGGTATAAAAAGAGTCTAAGGAGGGTGCCTGTGTTGGTGGATGGAGTTGGGTAAAGAATCAATTGAACAGGGAATTTTTTTTTGGTGGGGTTCTTGACTGGTATTGGGCTGACAGTTAATACAAAAAATTAAATTGAATAAGAAATTGGGACATAACGTGACAGAGGTAGGGACCCACTGAGGTAAGCTGCGACTGGGGCAGACTGATACTTGACAGGATAGGGTATTTTGTAGATGATGATTTGTAAGAATTGTTGTTAGAGGCTCAAGCCCTGAGGAAACATTGATTTGTAAGACATAGAACTGATTGCCACAAGCCTTAAGGAAACATTGATTTGTTGTAAGTCTGACTTGTGTTTGGCCCAAATCCTGAGGGAACATTGATTTGTAGGACTTAGACTTTTAGGCCCAAGCCCTGAGGAAACATTGATTTGTAGGACTTTAGTATCATTGCAGAATTTGCAACTGCTGTTCTTCCTGCTTCTGCTGAGTTGTTTAAGCAGCAGGATGAATAGGTAGCTCAAAGGGAATGGGATCAACAGCAGTAACAATGGTGATGGATGTTCATGGTTCCACTTGCCACTACTAGCTCCAGTGATGCACCGGAGGCAGTAGCAGCACCACAACTAACCCCCACCACTTCAGGTATATGTGGAGAAAAGAAGTTGGCCAATAATGCTTTTCCACCTTCCCCTGTGTTGTTAGAATATACATTTTCCCTTGACAGCAGGAACGGTGCCTCTCATCAGCAACTGCAATGTGCACAGTGTATGTGGTAAATAAGAGAATTACTGGGAACAATGGTTAGATCTGCACTCACATCAAACACCTGGCATAAATGTAACCAAACACCATGATGCTTAGGGTCCCCAATGAGAAATAATCCCATCATAAAACCGAGAACTGCTGCTGTCAATATGCCCCTTTTCCACTCCCTGCTAAGGACACGTGACAACTTGAAGTTTAATGATGAACCCTCCCTGCCACCAGCTTAGCATATCCTGATGGATGTAATTTCCTCAGATGCAGCTTGATGCCTGGGTTACGTTTATCCTCCATCACACTGTCATGTGTGGTCAGCACACCACACAGTGTGCAATGGCTGGACATGAACTGTCACATCCTGACATATACTGAATGATTATCAGGTGGTGGGGGAGGTAAAGATGAACGAGGTGGATCGCCAGAAGATGTAGTTCCTGTGCCTGGACATTAGAGCAAGAAGGTGATGGCTGGATGTGTTTAGCTCCCATCGAACTTTCAGGCTCTGTCTGGGTTTCTTTATTCTTCATCCTCTTTGATTTCCGCCTTGCCTCTTATTACCTTTGAGGAAATTCAGGGGGTACAGCAACAGAGGTGCCCAATTTCTTTGTTTGGGGTTTGGCTTTAACATGCTTCACATAAATGTCATGGTGGGACTGCACATTTATTCAGTATAGACTACTTCCTTTATGGTAACTATATAGACTTTGTTTCATTAGAGATAAAATCATTTTGATTATATTAATTTCTGATCAAATTATCCTTGATTTACTCAGCAGGAAAAGTCCTTCATATATGTTGTTTTTTTCCATTAAAATAGTATACCGCTCCTTTAAGAGCATTTTGGGTTTATGTAATTGGGTAAGGGTATTTCTTTGCTTGATAACAGTGGGTGGGGCTGGAAGCATGATCATGTGAGAAGTGGAGATGTGGCCATGGGTTGATTCAAGGGTGCCAAGGTTACCCTTCCTCTAAATCCTCTAAATCAGTAGTTTCCAAACCTGTCTTTAAGCTCCTCCTCCCCAACAGGGCAGATTATTAGGATATCCTCTCATGATTACAAGTTTATAAATCAGTTGTTTAGTCATTCTAACAGGTTCATCTGAATGATAATTGAGGTTATCCAGAAAACATGCACTGTTGGGTAGGCTTGAAGACAGGCTTTGGAACCAGTGCTTTAAATGATGGACATACCTAGCTACCTTTCTCATCTATGACCCCTGGTGAAAGCACACAGGACTGGGAATGGGAGTGTCCAAATTATTGTATTTTCATCATAGTGTGAGAAGGGCTTAATCAGGATGAGATGGGAGTATCCAATTGACGCTATCCACGTAATAATTTGGGATGGGCTTAATCAGAGTAACACACAGTTGGGGGGCTGAAGGGTGGGATTTACACTTAAATGGGTGAGGAATTAGGAGGAACAGGGTAGGAGTGGGCAGAACAGGAGTTTAAAGTAGGTGGGGTTACCATTGAACGCACAATGCTGGAGAATGAGTCTCATCCCCAGAGACCTGGCAACTCATTCTGAAACCTGGAGTCTCCGGGGCAGATATGGAGAGTTCCTTGGCTATGGGTCTCAAACCTCATTCCTAGATGGCCGAGACAGTACAGGATTTTGGGATATCTCTGTAGTTGTATATACAAATCACAACTACAGAGATATTTTTATTCAAAATCACTGAGCAAATGATTGACATTTGTGTAGAATCAGAGATATTCCAAAAACATGTACTGTCATGGCCCTCTAGGAAATCAGTTTGAGAATCATGATTTAAAAAGAAGAAAGTGGACACAGCTTAGGCTCTTTATTATTCAGAGTAGGGCTACAACAACTAATCGATAAAAATCGATAATGAGAATTGTTGCCAACGATTCTCATTATCGATTAGTTGTGCCGCCCAGCAGCCCCACGTTTTGAAAGGCTGAGCGTCTTAATGTCTGCCGGATGCTGTCTTCTCACTGCCCGCACTGATGACACAGCGGAGACGCCGCGTGGAGCATGCTAGTATTTTCTTCCTCTGTTCTGAGGCCAGTTTAAAACTGGCGCCCAGATTGAGGAAGAAAACCCCAGCATGCACCACGCTGCGTCTCCGCGTTTGATGTGGTTCCGCCCCGGATGTCATCAGTGCGGGAAAGATGCACAAGTGAAAAAGAGGTACGGGGGGGAGAAAGAGTTACAAGGGGGAGAAAGTGAGGTACAAGGGCGGGGGGAAGAAAGAAGTACATGGGGGAGAAAGAGGTACATGGGAAAGAGGCACAAGGAGGTGAAAGAAGTACAAGGGGGGAGAAAGAGGCACAAGGGAGAGAAAGAAGTACATGGGGGAGAAAGAGGCACAAGGAGGAGAAAGAAGTACATGGGGAAGAAAGAGGCACGTGGGGGAGAAAGATGCACATGGGGGGAGAAAGAAGTACAAGGGGGAGAAAGATGTACAGAAAGAGAGGCACAAGGAGGAGAAAAAAGTACAAGGGGGAGAAAGAGAGGTGCGTAGACCCCATAGTAAAATAATAACAATGACACATGTTAATGTGTAAAGTTTTTTATTCTGCTGTTTGTTTTTAACACTGTTTGTTCATTAAATCATTTTAAATAATGAAAAATTAGCATATTGTTTTTTTTATCCGATTAATCGAAAAAATAATCGGCCAACTAATCGATTATCAAAATAATCGTTAGTTGCAGCCCTAATTCAGAGTAATAATAACATGTACAAAAATAAAAAATTGAAGTATTTCACAATGATTATGAAAAATCTAGTTAAAGGGGAAGTAATAATTCCTAATAATAACCCCCCACCTATCATACTATAGGCAAAAATCGTAATGACCTCTATACATTTTTCCTTGTTCTATGTTTATAGAGCTAACATTGTCAATCAGGCCTGGATGTCATGTTCAGGAGGCAGACATGACAATTGCTAGTCGAAGCAGTGGGCATTAAACTCCGCCCACGCATGGTAATCTTATCCCTTTAAGGACAAGAGGGATGAGAAAATCATTCCTGAAATGACTAAGCAGGCTCATGCACTCTGTCTACATCAGTTTAAAAAAAAAACTGCCAGCAACTGTCATGTCCAACTCCATGGATTTGAAATCCAGGACTGACTAAACATGTTATCTCTTGAACAAAGCACAAGGGCACAATGCATATGGGCAATTAGGATTTTCTTGCCTTTGTAAGGTAAGTGGGGGGGTTATAATTAGGAGGTGTTACGTTTCCTTTAATATAGCCTCAGAATCCATATTAGACGTTTCAACAATATACATAGGAGATAGACATTAATAGCAATCCATTACCTATAACCTGGTTTAAATATGTATTTTCTTTAATGGAGAATTAACATCAAATAATAAATGGGGTTATTTGCATTGAAATAACCACTGCCTTAAAGGGATATTAATGTTTCACAAAAACAGCAGCTCCAATTAATCTTCATAGTATTTGACCCATGGAGAGTTTTATTTCAATACTGTCAGAGTTGTAGTTCAAGACTAATTGGATGCTAAAGTATCCCCCTCCTGCCCCTTTTACCTAGTGTAAGCCACCTCCCCTCAGATGTGGAATCTGGTCCTGGGACCAGACAGCTCGCAACAAGGGACAATCTTCTTACTGTGAGCATAAGTAAAACCCTGCCTCCCTTGACCGTTTTTTCAGGTTTTTCCTTATGCTCACTGAATATTGTCCCTCTCTGCGATCCATCCGTACAGTGTTGCTGCTCTGAGGTGAGCAGTGTTACATCAGTAAAAGGCTGGGGGGGGGATACTGTATCATTCAATTACTCCTGAGCTACAACTCTGACAGAACTGAAATAACACTCTCTATGGTCCAAATACTATAAAGATTAATTGGAGCTGATTTTATTGTGAAATATTACTATCCCTTTAAGTGTAAAGGACTATTAGAGCAATTCTGGGGCAAACCAAATGCTCTTTAGGGAACAGATAAAAATTCCCCTTCATGTAAATACTAGAGATGTCTCCAAAGCAATGCACTGAATACATCTTTAGCATTCAAGGAGTTAAACATCACCATTGAAATAAATCAGAATATAAGGAATTTTTGTATCTGTCCCCTATGTTACAGTTGATTTTCCCCAGAATTGCTCTAATTATACATAGGATCTTATGTACTTACATCTTTAAAAATGTTATATTTGTTACCTGAGTATGAAGTACTTTGAGACTTCGTTATTGAATTACTCTTGAACTACAACTCTGACAGAATTAAAATAACACTCTCCAAAGTCCAAATACTATGATGATTAATTAGAGCTGCTTTTATTATGAAACATTACTATCCCTTTCATTGAAGATTGTCCCTCTCTGCAGTCTACCTGGGCACCTCCCTTCTGCTCTGGCTGAGCAGTGTTACATCAGTAAAAGGGGCGGGAGGGGGATACTTTGTCATTAAATTACTCTTGAACTATAACTCTGACAGTATTGAAATAATACTCTCCAAGGTCCAAATACTATGATGATTAATTAGAGCTGGTTTTATTATGAAACATTACTATCCCTTTAATACTGGAACACTTGTCGGGTATTTAGGGGAAACGGACCAAATATAACTAGAGATAAGGAACCAGGACTTTCAAGAAGGTAAAAAATTTAATTTATTTGGTAAAGGACAACAAAGTAGAATGACAGTTCATTAAATCTCTATAAATGAACTGCCTTAGGTCTTGTCACTCATTAGCCCTTTGCAATGCATTTCACCCCCCCTGGTAAATAGCTGCATAGAACAAATTAAACAAACAGTGACCTATAGGACAAGCTACGTATGTACTGTATTAGAAAAGCAATTTTAGGATTATATTTTCGAAGATGTTTTACACATGCTGGCTGGATTATATGATATTTAAAGGGATAGTAATGGAAACATTTTACAAACTTTAATATTGTAAATATAAAAAAAGAAATGTATTGAATACACTCCAATCTCTCAAACTTGAATAGTTTGAGAGATATATATTATGTTTTATTATAATAATTATAATACCTTAAATAAAAAATAAAAGAGAGAAGAGATGGGGATATATGACACCAGGCACATGTAGCCAAAAGCGCCTTTATAAGGTGGTGTCTTTTTACTTGGGTAGAGGGGTGGGTTCCTCCCAGGAGGAGGTGCCATGGTTGCAGAGGGACCTGAACCTGTTCCCCAGGACAAGGTAGAGGGGTTAGTGCCTGCCCAGCAGAGACTTCACAGCAGAGGGGACAATACCTGCTCCGCGGTGACCTGTTCAAGTGGGTAGAAGTGCGAGTCCCTACCCAGGTCACTGCTCCCCATTGGGCTGGCTGCACCTGGAGGTCTTCCAATCTGGTTGACTGCTCCTCCTCTGGGTGGTGCAGCTAGATCCAGTGGCAAACGGCCCAGGTCTGTCCGGTGGTCCTCTGAGGCCGGTCCGGTGTAAATGACCTGGTAGGCGCCCCCCTAACGCTACAGGAACGGGTGCCTGCCGCGGGGGCCGTCGCAGTATCCTTTTAAAATGTCGGATGCAAAACAGCCTACAACTATGTGATGCATTCAGCATGTCACCTTGATTAAAAGGGCGACATGAGACTTTCGCACTGCAGGAAAGTGCGAGATTCTCATGTCGCTGCATGAAAGGTCACATAAAAAAAAGTAATTACTTACGTATTGCACTACATCTCCCATCGTGGCATGAAAGGTCTCAGAAAAAAATCACCAGACCTCCCTGATTCTTGTGCCACTCTGCAGAATGTAATTTCTATAAGCATCCTGCATTAAGGGGAGGTCGGATCACTTTACTTTGTATGAATGGATCAATATTATGCACTGCAGGATAGTTCTTCTCAGTGTTTGACACCTGTGAGCTAAATGAGATCATGCACCGGATGGGATAAGGGCCTATAGAGCTTGCTTCAGTATTTGGCAGGCTTCTTCCTAGTTGTGCATCTGTAACCCAAACTTTGTGTCTCCATCTGTGTTTCATTCCATCTTTCTTGTATATCTTCACATGGCAGAGGTATATAATACTCCATTGATAACCATTTTAGTTTCCCTGTATAAAATACAGTGTTGCAAGTTTTTGTTTGAAATGTGTTGGCATATATATGTGAAAGGGATAGTAATATTTGACAAAAACAGCAGCTCCATTTAATCTGTGTCATTTCAATACTGTCAGAGTTGTAGTTCAAGAGTAATTGAATGATAAAGTTCCCCCCTCCTGCCCCTTTTACCTAGTTTAAGCCACCTCCCCTCAGATGTGGAATCTGGTGCACAGACCAGACAGCTCACAGCAAAGGACAATCTTTTTACTGTGAGAACAATGAAAGCCCTGCCCCCATTGACAGGTCTTTCGGGTTTTTCCATTATGTTAATTGAAGATTGTCCCTCTCTGCAATCCACTTGGACCCCACCCTACTGCTCTGAGCTGAGCAGTGTTACATCAGTAAAAGGGGCGGGAGGGGGATACTTTATCATTCAATTACTCTTGAACTACAACTCTGACAGTAATGAAATAACACTCCCCATGGCCTAAACACTATGAAGATTAATTGGAGCTGCTTTTATTATGAAACATTACTATCCCTTGAAATAGTAATATTAGTAACATAGAATGCATTTAACCCTTTGGGCCCCAAAGAAAGGTGACTGCATTGCTATGCATACTGTACATGCAAAGCAAAGAGTTAGAATTGAACTTGAATTGGAGATGGAAGGGAGAGAAGCACACACTGCGAGCAGATCAGGTGAACTATGATAACTTGTACCCGCTGTGCCAGCAGGGGACTTCATAGCACAAAAAAGAAAAATCCTAATAGCTTGAAAATATCGATATAAATAAAAGGCCAGATGTATGTTTGTCCGATGCAGTCATGCACAGTAGGGACTTCCCAAAGGCAGGCCTAAGACAACATCTCCTTCTAGCGTTGACAACAGGCGAAGTTATGTGAATTGGCATTTAGGAACAGGGATTTGAAGGGACGTGAAAATGGGACTGTGACTCCAAACGCCGAGGGAAAGAGCAGCCCTGTCACACCAGTGCTATGGGTCAGGTCAGGAGAAGAGTGAGGGGCATAAGGGGCCAGGTGGTTTGGCCTGTGTACATGGCCTTTTATACTAGTGTATATATATATATATATATATATATATATATATACATACAAACCACCAAACAAATTATATCAGTAATGGCACCTATATATACCAGTATGCACTTACAATCAAAAAATAAATAAAATATCTTCCGCTACAATCCCTTTTTCTGATGGTGCACAGAAATATGAAATAGAAAAGACAAGGAAAGAAAAAAACGGGAGAGCGCTAAATAAAAGTAAATAAGTAAATTATAAATTATGAATTTTAATGAATAACATATGCATGGAATAAAAACAAACCTAGGATAAATAACAAATATTCTATATATATATATATATATATATATATATAATAAAAAAGAAGACTTTTGTGTGTCTGGCACAGATCCAGGGGAGGCAGTAAGGGGTTATTCAAATCTCCTCTATACTGCCTGTCCTATTGGTCCAACCATAGGGGTGTGGTTTTGACAGGAGTGGACATGGGGAAGTAGCCCCCCTGGCCACTACTCTCAAAATATCTGCAAGGTGATGCAGGGGCTTCAGTGAACACAAGCATACAATACATATACACAGTATACGCACACCCAATACATACACACACACAAAATATACATACACACACAGTACACATACAATATATACACCACACACAAAGCTACATGTACTTGTACCTGCCTTAAATTCTCACCTTTCCTTAACAGATGCCGCACTTTGTAATCCGCTCCATCTTAGGTTCCCATCTTGCTCAGGTTGTTTACAGGATGGGAACCTAAGAGGGAGCAGAGTCCAGAGTGACGCATCAGAGCACATTGGCTCTGACTGGGTTAATTTGTTTTACTTGGAAGTTTGGCAAGCACCACAAGTCTCTGTGCACCAGCTGCCCCAATTCTAGATCGACTGCACTGTGGGGCAGAGATCACTTTACTTCTTCAGTCCAAGATCAAGAGACAACTCTATGATCCTTAATAGTGTTGAGCGAGCGTGCTCGGCCGATGCTCGGATCGGCTCGAGCATCGCTCTGCTCGGCACATGGCGGTACTCGTCGAGTACCGCCATGTGCTCGCCCGCCATGTTCGGGTGGCGGGGATCTGTGCCGGAAGAGGCACAGATCTGAAGACGCTCCGCTGGACCACCAGGGACTGGAGGTACGGGGGCATTGCGGAGATGAAGGGGGCATTGCGGAGATGAAGGGGGACATTGTGGAAGAGGGGCATAGAGTCTATGCCCCTCTTCCACAATGTCCCCTTTCATCTCCTCTATGCCCCTCTTCCACAATGTCCCCCTTCATCTCCTCTATGCCCCTCTTCCACAATGTCCCCCTTCATCTCCGCTATGCCCCTCTTCCACAATGTCCCCCTTCATCTCCTCTATGGCATAGAGGAGATGAAGGGGGACATTGTGGAAGAGGGGCATAGCGGAGATGAAGGGGGACATTGTGGAAGAGGGGCATAGCGGAGATGAAGGTGGACATTGTGGAAGAGGGGCATAGCGGAGATGAAGGGGGCATAGCGGAGATGAAGGGGGACATTGCGGAGATGAAGGGGGCATTCGGAGATGAAGGGGGCATAGCGGAGATGAAGGGGGGCATTGACCAGGCACCCTCCCCTCATCAGAGCAGGGGGTGCCTGGTGTAATGCTCGTGTCGCCCCATGCATTTCAATGGGGCTCGGGTGCTCGGCCGAGCACTCGAGCCTCAGGGGGTGCTCGGTCAGAGCACCCGAGCACCCGAGCATCGGGGTGCTCGCTCAACACTAATCCTTAACCGTTTTGAGTGCCAGAGGGCTACACAACGCATTGCTTTGCAATGCAATGCATACCCCCTCTGTTACTCAAAGGGTTAAGGTATTGAATGACCTTGCCACTTAACTAACAATTCTGTGCTACAAATGATTGTGCCTAATGATTTAACCCGTCGAGATTCAGAGAGGTATTCAAGACATTGAAACCTGAAGGAAGATAATGAGAGCTTGCTCGCTCCCAGGGAGAGCTGAGGAGGAAAGAGATCTGAAGACTTCAGAGTCTTATAATTCAGTGTCTCTAGCAGGACCAACAAGGATCCACCAGGCCTCTTTTTCAGACATGCCAATAGGGTTTTATCTTTTGCTTTGATAGTCCCCTTTATTTAACTCTTTGGGTAATAAACCACGTTGTGCCTGCTCTTTTCTTGATGGAAAAATATGTGTTGTGATGCTTTATGGTAGAGCTTTTCTCAACAGAGCCCCATTAATACTTTGGAGGGCCTTTGTCCAATAACCTTCCCAGACCTTAGTAGCTTGTTGTGGCCTGT
The DNA here is from genome assembly GCA_037306005.1 of Rhinophrynus dorsalis. Taxonomy (NCBI): domain Eukaryota; kingdom Metazoa; phylum Chordata; class Amphibia; order Anura; family Rhinophrynidae; genus Rhinophrynus; species Rhinophrynus dorsalis. Next base: position 295,690,294 of record CM074719.1, read on the forward strand.
GTGCCCAGCTTAAAATCTCACATGCTGCCATTTGGTTGAACTTGGTAGACTCTTGTCTTTTCTACCTCATCAGCCCCGTAGCTATGCATGTAACAACAACCACAGAAATGACATGAACGTTATAACCCCAAGGAGTTAATAAAGCACTGACAGTGTACTAGCGCTGTTAAACACATTTAAAGATACTTAATCCAAATGGTATAGTTTCCCTTTAAGTGCAAAAAAAAAAAAAATCAATATTTTGTCATGTTTCTTGACAAACGTTCCTATGGGATTGAAATGTTAAAATCTGTGCAGTTAACGTTGCCTTCTTGCTTTCAAGGCCAGTGAATGTCTATTTATAAAACTAAAAGGACTTGGAAAACAAGAGATTAGCAATTCTAGACTATCCCAATGTCACCATGGCTGGAGTGGCAAATAAAAATTCCCCAAATTTCCTTTTATTTAAATTGGACTTTGTACCCCTGCAATGTGTGGAAATGCACATTCAAGAGGTTAAAAGCTCAATTTAAAGCAACAATAATTGTTATTATCTCACTATAGTGCAGTTGACATGCTCTGGAATTGCTCCTCACCCCAGGTATGTTGCATCAATAGCAACAGAACCACACAGACCCCCCCCCCAGCCTTTTTCCACTCTAAATCACAGAGCCCGACACACACTCTCTGATCGTCAGCCTGGTTCTTCTGTCCACTGGTAATCACAGATCCACCATGTACACTATATGAACCCCCTCAGTCTTGTTCCACTGGTATCCGTACAAACACTGTGTGACCCCCCTTAGCCTGGTTCCACTGCACACTGGTAGTCACAGATCCAATATCTGACCTCCCAGCCTGGTTCCACTGTCCCCACTATCAACTGGTAGTCATAGAGCCCGCCAAATACACAGTCTGACCTCCCAGCTTGGTTCCACTGTCCCTATTATCAACTGGTAGTCACAGAGCCCGCCAAATACACAGGTGACCTCCCAGCTTGGTTCCACTGTCCACACTATCAACTGGTAGTCATAGAGCCCGCCAAATACACAGTCTAACCTCCCAGCTTGGTTCCACTGTCCCCACTATCAACTGGTAGTCATAGAGCCCGCCAAATACACAGTCTGACCTCCCAGCTTGGTTCCACTGTCCCTATTATCAACTGGTAGTCATAGAGCCCGCCAAATACACAGTCTGACCTCCCAGCTTGGTTCCACTGTCCCTATTATCAACTGGTAGTCATAGAGCCCGCCAAATACACAGGTGACCTCCCAGCTTGGTTCCACTGTCCACACTATCAACTGGTAGTCATAGAGCCCGCCAAATACACAGTCTAACCTCCCAGCTTGGTTCCACTGTCCCCACTATCAACTGGTAGTCATAGAGCCCGCCAAATACACAGTCTGACCTCCCAGCTTGGTTCCACTGTCCCTATTATCAACTGGTAGTCATAGAGCCCGCCAAATACACAGGTGACCTCCCAGCTTGGTTCCACTGTCCCCACTATCAACTGGTAGTCATAGAGCCCGCCAAATACACAGTCTGACCTCCCAGCTTGGTTCCACTGTCCCTATTATCAACTGGTAGTCACAGAGCCCGCCAAATACACAGGTGACCTCCCAGCTTGGTTCCACTGTCCACACTATCAACTGGTAGTCATAGAGCCCGCCAAATACACAGTCTGACCTCCCAGCTTGGTTCCACTGTCCCTATTATCAACTGGTTGTTACAGAGCCCGCCAAATACACAGTCTGACCTCCCAGCTTGGTTCCACTGTCCACACTATCAACTGGTTGTTACAGAGCCCGCCAAATAAACAGTCTAACCTCCCAGCTTGGTTCCACTGTCCCTATTATCAACTGGTTGTTACAGAGCCCGCCAAATACACAGTCTAACCTCCCAGCCTGGTTCCACTGTCCACACTATCAACTGGTAGTCATAGAGCCCGCCAAATACACAGTCTGACCTCCCAGCCTGGTTCTACTGTCCCCACTATCAACTGGTAGTCATAGAGCCCGCCAAATACACAGTCTGATCACCCTAGTCTGGTGTCACTGGGCACTGGTATCACCACATACACTGTTTGAACTCCCCCTAGCCTGGTTCCACTTTCCACTGGTATCCCAGCATACACTGTGTGACCCTCATCCTGGTACTACTGTACATTGGTATCCCCACATGCACTGTGAGACCCCCCCCAGTCTGGTTCCACTGACCACTGGTATCCTCACATGCACTGTGTGACCCCCCCCCCCCACATCCTGGTTTCCACTATCCCATTGGTAGCCATAGAAAGGGAGGGATTAAAACTACCCAAATTCCTTTACTACATAATAGCTGTACCATGCGATGTGAAGCAATACCCTGAAAACCTCTCTATCATTAAAGGGGATAGAGCCCCATTTAAATCAATAGGAAATGTATTTCTTCATTGTGGTGCAGTTGGTATGCTGTAGAATTGCTCATCATCCCAGCTAAGTTCCACCAGTAGCCACAAACCACACATACACTTTGACACCCCAGCCTTGCTCCAATGGTAATAACATATCCCCACATACACTGCCTGATGCCCCTCAGCCTGATCCCACTGTCCACCAGTATTCAACATACACTGTCTGCCCCCCCCCCCCAATTTGTTCCACCGGTATCCCCCAAATACACTGACTCCCCAGCCTGATCCCACTGACCAGTATCCTCACATACACTATATGACCCCCCCCACCAAACTTGTTTCACTAGTATGCCTTCATACACTGCCGAGTCCCACAGCCTGATTCCACTGTCCACTAGTATCACCACATAAACTATATGATCCCTGGTTCCACTGTCCACTGGTATTCCCACTTTCATTTTCCCAGCCTGGTACCACTGTCCATTGGAAGTCACAGATCCCCAAATACACTGTCTGACCCCACAGCCTTGTTCCACTGGTATCCCCACATACACTGTCTCACCCTGACCCCCCCACAACCTGTTTCCACTGTCTACTGGTATCACCACATACATTGTCTGACCACCCCTCCTCAGTCTGGTTCTGCTATCTACTGGTATCCCCAAATACACTATGTGACCCCCCACTGCTTTTTGTGTGAGGCGGAATAACCTGAGATCCTTAAAGTGATAGTAATGTTTCACAAAAAACAGCAGCTGCAATTAATCTTCATAGCAATTGAGCCATAGAGAGTGTTATTTCATTACTGTGAGAGTTGTATTTCAAGAGTAACTGAACAATAAAGTTTCTCCCTCCCGCCCCTTTTACCTAGTGTAACACTGCTCACCTCAGATGTGGAATCTAGTCCATAGACCAGACAGTTCACATCAAGGGTCGATATTCTACTGTGAGAACAATGAAAGCTCTACCCCCCTTGACAGGTTTTTGAGCTTTTTCCCTTATCTTAATTGAAGATTGTCCCTCTCTGCAATCTACCTGGATATTCCCTGCTGCTCTTAGGTGAGCAGTGTTATATCAGTAAAAGGGGCGGGAGGAAGATACTTTATCATTCAGTTACTCTTGAACTACAACTCTGACAGAATTGAAATAACACTCTCCAAGTCCCAAATACTTTGATGATTAATTAGAGCTGCTTTTATTATGAAATATTACTATCCCTTTAAGTTCTCTTTATACAATTATTTCCCTACATCTTGAGATATTTTCCCTCTGCTGAGGAAGAGACACTGTATCTGGCTTTCTAGTCCAAAAGCAAAATATAAGTAATTCTATGTCTTCTCAATGTCATGTGGGGGGACGGGTGTTCAAATAAAAACTCCCCAAATTCTCTTTGGTTTAAATTGAGCTTTGAACCCCTGGAATACCAGAGAACTCTGTTGTGAAGTATTATATTGAAAACCCATCTAGCATCAAAAGGGTTAAAAACCTCATTTAATCAATCTGAATTATATGTCCTCACAGTGATGCAGTTGGTACACTCTAGAATTGCTCCTCACTCCAGCTATGTTCCACCAGTAGCCACAAACCACCCCAGCGTTGTTCCATTGGAAATCACAGGTCATCATATACAGTCTGACCCCCCCACCCAGCCTAGATCTGCTGGTAATCACAGTTCCCCACATATGCTCTCTGACCCCACCCCAGCCTGGTTCTACTGGTAGTCACACATCCCTGCTTATATTGTCTGACCCTGCCATCCTGGTTCCATTGTCCACTGACAATCACATATCCTCACGTACATTGTCTTCCCCTCCAGTCTGATTATACTGTCCACTGTTAGTCACAGTTCCCCACATACATTGTCTGACCCCAACCGTCTGATTCCATTGCCATTTGTTTGTCACAGATCCCCACATACACTGTCTGACCCACCACCCCTAGCCTTGTTCCACCGGTATCCCCGACTCCCCAGCCTGCTTCCACTGTCTACTGGTATTACCACATACACTGTCTGACCCCCCCCCCAGGCTGATTCCACTATCCACTGTATCCCACTTACACTGTTACAACCCCTCAGCCTTGTTCCACTGTCTCACTGGTATACCCACATGCACTAGGGGACACACCCCAGCCTGGTTCCTCTGTCAGATTGGTAGCCAGATATATACTGTGTGTCCCTTAGCCTGCCCTAGGTCCCACTGCTCTTGGGGCGAGATGTTCAAAAAGTCGTCATAATGAAAAACTTGTCGGATCGTGAGTTGGAGGTAAAAAAGGACAATATTTTCAGAATTAAATCCGTCACGTTTGAAAATTCATCTAAAGAATTAAAAATTCTGATCTTAAAAATTGTCTTTGATTTTGTCTTTGAAACGAAAATAGAAACAAAAAAATTTTTTTGTCTTTGAAACAAATTTTTCTTCTCTAAGTTTAGACTGTTTTTATTATGTCGGGAAAAAATGACGCTAATCAGACAAAAAAAATGACATTCAAACGAACATTTTTTCTGAAAATACCTTACATTATGATGGAAGATTAAACCACACCCACTTTTAAGATGGCTTTTTCCCTTTTGACGGAGATGGCGGAATTGGATGCAAAAAATGACTGAAACATGTCTGAGAATTGACAGATCATGGTGTAAGAACTTTTTTATTCTGATTACAGACAATTTCAGTTACCACCGCTTTCTGAACATTTCGCCCTTGGTGTGAGGCGGAATCACCTGGGGTCTTTAAAGGGATAGTAATGTATCACAAAAAAAGCAGTTCCGATTAATCTTCATAGTATTTGGGCCATGGAGAGTGAATTTTCAAGACTGTCCAAGTTGTAAATCAAGAGTAATTGAATGATAAATTATTCCCCTCCAGCCCCTTTTACTGATGTAACACTACTCACCTCAGAGCAGGAAGACTGTCCGGATGGATCGCAGAGAGGGACAATCGTCAGTGAGCATAAGGAAAAACCTGTCAAGGGAGGCAGGGTTTTCCTTATACCCACAGTAAGAAGATTACTGCGCCCTGTCTGGTAAAGACACCATATTCCGCAACAGAGGGGAGGTGGCTTACACTAGGTAAAAGGGACGGGAGAGGGATACTTTATCATTCAATTACTCTTGAACTACAACTATGACAGTATTGAAATAACACTCTCCATGGCCCAAATACTATGAAGATTAATCTGAGCTGCTTTTTTTGTGAAAAATTACTATCATTTCAAGTTTTCTTTATAACTATCAATATTATATGCCTCCATATTGAGATATTTGCCTTCCACTGAGGAAGAGACACAGCTACCCACACCGTGACACTAAAAGCAAAAGGTTAGCAATTTTAGACCATCCCATTGTCACCATGGGGCTGGTGGTGGGGGGAATAAAAAATCTCCAAATTCCCTTTGATTTAAATCAGTCTTTTAACCCCTGGAATACTAGGGAGCTCTACCATACGTTGCGAAGCAATGTATTGAAAACCTCTCTAGCACGAAAGACATTAAACAGTGGGGTAACAATAGGGGTCGCGCCTGTGACTGGGCCCATCACTCCAGGGACCCGAGCTCCCCTGCGACCCCATCGCCACTCGCCCACAGCTGTGTCTGCAGCAATTCAGCTGATCTCCCGGAGCTCTAGTAATGCAGAGCGCTGGGAGATGACATCATCTCCCAGCGCTCTGCGTTACTCAGAACCACGCGGGAGCAGGTAGGAGATGGACACGGGGCAATGTGAAGAATGTGATCGGGGGAGGGCCAGGTCCATGGCAATTTCTGCATCAGGGCCTGGTGGCTTCTAATTACGCCACTGGCATTAAAACTACAAAAAAACACAAAAAAGGAGGCGCTCCTAGTGCAGTATATAAAGATGTCTTTTAAACAAAATTCACAGTTGTTGTATACTCACAAAAGCGGTGCTTGGAGTAACACTTATGTGTTCCCCAAGTATATATTCAGTAGGGATCTCAAGACCGTCCCAACGGTCAACAGCAATGTTAGACAACTAACAGGGGCCGCACCTCACCGTCATCCCAAAGAAGTACATAGAACAAAAAAGAAGAAAAAGAGGGCGCCCAATAGTGTCTGTAATCGTATAATACTGCCATGATTTGAGATATTAAGTGAAAATATACTCACAAAACTAATGGCTGATAATTGAATTAAATCAAAATCAGCTAAAACCGCTTGAGGGGAATATAAACCTGTCCCCACTCAGGTACTTCCAAATATTCTCGAATCAATGTTCAGATAGGGAAATCCAGAAGAAAAGTGACGGCTGCTGAAGAACTTCCAAAATTTATAATTTTAATAATTAAAAATATATAAAATATATATATATTTAAAAAGACCAATTGTATAAACAGTAAGGTAACGTTTCGCTGCCTAGACCGCTTTATCAAACCAACTGGTCAACACAAAACAAAAGAAGCAAACACAGCAGCCATAACACTATTTAAATTTCCCTCCCCATCATTTGATTGGACATTAACATGGGGTCAAAGTGCAAAGGTAAAGTCATTCACAATGATAAATATACATATACAATCATCAATTGATAACCAAAATATACATGAACATATATTTCAAAAACACTTGATCAAATAATGTCCCAAGTCCACCAAACGATTAAAACTTGTGCGTCTAAAAAAGTCTCCCAACTTATACAATCCAAACAACATGCCAATCAATATAAATTCAAAAAATAAATTTGTATAGATCAATATGTAAAGTGAAGAGAAGTCAAAACAGGGAACCTACCGAAAGGCAACCAAAAAGTCATTAAACCTGATATTCTGCAAATGCTGGAAAGCCACCCGTTCAAAAATTAGATCACAAACATCCTATTAAAGGAAATGGCGTGTGTAATCCGATCATTTAAAGTAAACAATTACTATAAATCCAAAACACATATATAAAAATAAATATAACAAGGATAATCAAAATATTATTAAATTATAACTATTGATTTAAATAAACAAATAAATAATCATAAGGACAAGAATAATATTCTGGACAAGAATAATATTCTCTCCACGATCGTGAGAATGTGAACTATGTGATGTGAAACATTATATATTTATTTGTATGGCATTAAAAGCCGTATTTGAATCAATAGGAATTTTATTTTCCTGCTGTGGTGCAGTTGGTATGCTCTAGAATTCCTTCTCATCCCAGCTATGTTCCAGCAGTAGCCACAAATGACACATACACTTTGACACTTTAATCACAGATCCCCGCTTACACTGTTGATGCCCATCCCCACCCAATCACCAGCCTGGTTCTACTGCCCACTGGTAGTCACCAATCCCCACATACACCCTCTGACTCCCCAGCATGGTTCCAGTTTTCACTAGTTATCACAGATCCCCCACATACACTGTCTGACTCCCCAGTGTGGTTTAATTGCCCATTATACAAATGACACATACACTTTGACACTTTAATCACAGATCCCCACTTACACTGTTGATGCCCCTCCCCACCCAATCACCAGCCTGGTTCTACTGCCCACTGGTAGTCACCAATTCCCACATACACCCTCTGACTCCCCAGCATGGTTCCAGTTTTCACTGGTTATCACAGATCCCCCACATACACTGTCTGACTTCCCAGTGTGGTTTCATTGCCAATTATAATCACAGATCCCCATGTACACAGTCTGACCTCCCCAGCCTGGTTCCACTGGTAGTCACAGATAGCCACATATACTGTTTAATCCACATCCTGGTTCCATTGTCCTCTGGTAGTCACATTCTCCGCATACATTGTCTGACCCCTCTCCAGCCTGATTCTACTGTCCACTGGTAGTCACAGATCCCCCTCATACACTGTCTGACCCCCAGGCTGATCCCACTGTCCACCAGTATCATCACATACACTGTCTGACCCCCAGATTTGTTTCGCTGGTATACTCGCATACAATTTCTGACCCCCACCCCGCACCCTTGTTTCAAATATATCCCCACATACTCTGTCTAACCCCACCATCCTATTTCCACTGGTAGTCACAGTTCTCAGCAACGCTTTTTGACATCCCCCAGCCTGGTTCCACTGATAGTCACAGATCCCCACACACACATTATCTGACCCCACCAGCCTGGTTCCATTGCCTATTGGTAGTCACAGATCCCCACATACACTGTCTAACCCCCAGCCTGGTTCTGCTGTCCACTGGTAGTCACAAATTGCCACATGCACTGTGTGACCCTCCTACCTGATCCCACTGTCCACCAGTATCCCCACATACACTCTCTGACCCTCCAGCATTGTTCCACATGTATCCCCACATACACTGTCTGACCCCCAGCCTGGTTCCACTGTCCAGTAGTACCACCCCATATACTCTGACCTACCAGCTTGGTTCCATTGTCCATTGGTATCCTCATATTAATTTTCTGACCTCCCAGTCTGGTTCCACTGTCCACTGGGAGTCACAATTCCCCACATACACTATCTGACCTCTCCCCAGTCTTGTTCTGCTATCCACTGGTATCCCCAAATACACTGTGTGACCCCCCAGCCTTGTTCCACTGTCTCACTGGTATCCCTACATGAATTAGGTGACCCCCTCCAGCATGTTTCAACTGTCCTATTGGAACAGAGCCACACTGGGTGGTGACACTCATTCGGTGTTGGGATGACAGGTGAGCCATGACTGAATATTGTCCCTATACTGCTGTTTGATATATGTATAGATCATTATACTGTTTCTTTGTATCTCATTTTTTTGCTACACTTCTTTTTTGTATTTATTGTGATTGTGTATATGCACTTTTTTGATGTTCTTATTCTTTTTTTTTTTTTTGGTGAATCATTTTTTATTTAGACAAAAGCAGTGTTACAAGTACAAAAACATGAATAGGCATACTGCCAGAGAAAATAACAACAATGAACAAAACTCATACAAGAGGACACAATATAATATTCCAGATTCTACAGTTTAATAACCCTCATAGAGTCGTGTAAAACACTGCAATTATTATTGTATGATGATAAATGTAGGAGGGAGGAGAGAAGGGGCAGGAGGAAGAGGAGACAGAGGTGAAAAGAAGAGAGAAACAAGACAGGAAAGGTAAAAGAGGGGAGAGAGTCGAAATAATTGAGAGACAAGAAGATCAAGCACTCCAAGACTGTAAAGCTCAGCAATTACTATATCAAGAGGTCAATGACAGAAGAGGGATTCCAATAGGACAAGAAATTTGACAGGCAGAAATTTGACAGCAGTAAAAGATCGCTGACTTTCGAGTGCAATTCAGCCATGGTCAGAGAAGAGGTGTCTCTTCAATGAGTGGGGATTAACATTTTAGCTGCAGAAAGCATGGTTAGTACACTCAATTTTGTCTTCTTCGCAAAAGAGGAGAGTGATTTTCTTATTCTTTAAGCATCTCTTTGCACATAGCATATTCTTTCTATGCCTCTAGTAACTTTTTATTTATTTTCTGGGGGGTATACTGTATATATTAGGACTTTCCTGTACTGTTTTCAGTTGGCTTTATGCTGCCTATGTATTGTGTATTTTCAATAAAGTTTTTTTTATATTTTATACCTTGAGTGACTATTTATACACTTTCAGTGCCTCCCACAAATACAGGCAGAGCCTTACACTTATTGAACTAAATGCTGGGTTGTGCTTATACATATGGCTTCAAAAAAAGCCCATTTATCCTTTAAAAATTGTATATAATTTGTGTGATTGCACTAAACAAATTAAAAGGAAAATATGGCTGAGCAAAGGCATACTAAAAGACCAAAATTGATCTTGTCCTCTAGTGAAAAAAACAAAACACTGTTGTCATCAAAGGGTTAATGCATCAGCCTCCATGTTTTGTTTTTATGAATTCATTAGCATTTACCTACCCAGTATGTGTACTAATGGGAAGCATCGTCACAATCCCCTCCCCATTTAAATTTATTATTCTCCGCCACCCACAGATTTTTGTAGTCATCACACCAGAAGGTGTATTTTTGTCCTGTTCATGTGTATATCAGTTGTTGCTCACTCATTCTGTCTGCACATAAGATGACTGTCTTCATCGCTCAACTGGCGGAGGGAGACGAGTAAAACTGGTGTTCTAACGAGAACTGGACCAATTATCTGGCAAACTAACTGGACAAATAAACATTCCCATTGATTTAAATGAGGCTGTTTTATACTATGGATGCTAGAGAGGTCTGCATTACAATGTGAAGCAATTCTATTCTAATTCAAGGGCTTAAAGTAGGATTGGGCCTCAGGTTGCACACCCATGGCTTAAAGTGATAGTAACCTTTTATTTTGATGTTAAGTATTCTCCAAATAAATAATATATAAAGTCAAACTGCTTATATTTATTTTTTGTTTGTTTTTTAACATTTTCATCTATTTGTTTTACACTATATGTCCCTGCCAATAAGCTTCCTGGATTCCAGAGAACTTTCCATCGGGAACTATGAAAGCAGGGATAGGATAGGATTTAATAAAAAATATACAATGTAAAGATAGCATGCAGAACACTCAGTGCTGCAGGTACAGTGTTACTTTATGCCACAGTCATGCATGGATGGTCAACTGTCCAGAAAGGTCTCTAGAGATCCAGGGAACTTACTGTCACTGAGATAAAAATATGGAAAAAAAAACAGGTGAAGATGACAAAATGATGAAAATGATAAGCAATTTGAGTTTTCATTTTATCAGAATGTTGTCAAATTATAGGGTTACTATGACTTTAAAGGCCTCTTTTAAGGCAATGGTGATTTTTATTTGTCTCCTGTAGTGCAGTTGACTTGCCATAAAATTGCTACAGTTCATCTTAGTCAATGTGACTAGATTTCCATTTTAATACAGGATGTTTATGAAAAATGCACACTTCAGGGTTGCACTGGTTCCTATACAGAACTACACAATTGAATTTTCAGCAGCTTCCTGCATTAAAAGAGATCTTGTCACATTACTGTTTGTACATCATGAGACATCATCAGTACAGTCTCAGTGAAGCTGATGTACTAAGAACTGGATAATTTCTGAGTCAAACCAGGTGACTCATAAGGGACAAATAAAAGTGGCTATTGATTTAACTGGGATCTTTAACTCCTTGAGTGTTAGATCTCATTCTAGGGGTTAAAAGTCCAATTTAAATAAATGGGAGTTTGGGGAATTGTTATTTGTCCCTTATGGTGCAGTTGATTTGCCCCAGAATTGCTCCAGCCCTGCTTAGTACATCATCTTCAGTGTGTCACAGTGGTTCAAGACACCTGTAGAGAGGGTGTGGTAACCCCAGAGAACAGATCACTGCTCATGTCAGCTGTAGCAGGGAGAAATAAAACTAAACAAACAAACCTCTTAGACACTTAAGCAGTGAAACATTCCTCACAGAGTAGTATCTGTGTTCTGTGACTGGTGAAAACAATAGGAAAACGAGGCAGTTGCCTAGTGTGCAGCATTAGGGTATGGCAGGGGGCAACAGGGCTGAATTTACAGGCTGAAACAAAAGAGGAAGGTAGAAGGACCATGTATGGTGCCGATAGTGCTCTCAGAGACAGCTGTAAACACAGTCCAGTTAAACCCACCTGATCAGATTTATTGGTGTACAGACGGAGGGATTTCCTTATCAGGCTCCCCTAGGAGGACACTCTAGATGCCCTTAGCCCCACAGAAAATACCCATATCATATAAAATATAAGAGCAAAAAAGTTATTCTCCGAGATGCACTGGAGATCCAAGTAGATAACTATTAACTTGAAAAGGGGTATATAAAATGTAAAATAAACAAGGTACTTTAAACCAGGAGTTGGTATCTGGTGCAGGAATTGTTTTGGCCACTCTCACAAACAACTTAATTGGAAGGTCTTTTCCCAAGGGAGCAGATCTGCCAGAAGAGCAACTACGAGATGATAATTTTCCTTTAATAAATAAACTTTTTAAATTGCAACACTCTTTTGTTTCTTCTACAGTATGTACGTGACATCCAGACGTGGACTGTTTGATGGTGGGAGCAGCGGCTGCTCAATATACTCCATTACTGGGATAACTGTGTGGGGGCAGACGTAGCCTCCTTTTGTGCCCATCCAATCACATAGCTCATTAAAACAAACACTGTTAATCCTGATGTCCAGCGGAGTCTACAGCACCCTGGTCATCTACTGTCCTTCTTTCGCTCCATCTTCTTCTGTTCGTTCCATCATTCCTGTGAAATAAAGGAAAAAAATATATATTATGCGCCTCAAACATAACTCTGACATCTGTGCATAGTTTAACCCCTTGAGTGCCAGAGGGGGTATGCAATACCTCTCTGGCACTCAAAGGGTTAAACAATGCAGAGATGTCAGATTTAGATATATAGAGAATGCCAACAGAATAAAATAATTGCCCAGTTAATCTGCTGAGAAGTAAAACGTGCTCCCAAACAAAAGTGAACTCCAATGCCCAAAACATATGGTAATTAACATGTCCCCTTTGACTTCTCTGCCTCTACTGGCAGCGGTGGTGAAGAAATGAAAAGTGAGCAGTGCCCCCTCTTAGTACCTCAAGGCCCGATGCTTGTTCCAGTATGAGGGAATTTTGAACAGAGGTTGCCTTTTTTATATGGTCAGTCTCTGTACAAAATTACTCAAAGCTATTGGCTGGGATGTGTGCTTACGCACCTCCCAGCCAATCAGCTTATAGCAGGGCATTGACCGAACCTGCTCAAAGCTAATTTGGTGGGAGGTGCGTAAGAACACATCCCAGTCAGTAACTGAGTTATTATGAATAGAGACTGCCCATATAAAAAAGCAGTCTCCGTTCAAAATTCCCTCACATTGGTATGGGCATCTGCCCATCAGGTACTAAGCGGGGGGGGGGGGGGGGTCTGCTCTGCTCACTTTTCCTTTCTCCAGCAGCAGAGAAGACAAAGGGGATATGTTAATTTCCATATTTTTGGGCACTAGAGTTCACTTTTGGTTGGGAACACTTATTTTTCTTGTCAGCAGATTAATGGGGCAATTATTTTAATCTGTTGGCATTCTCTATATATCTAAATCTGACATCTGTGTATTGTTTAACCATTTGAGTGCCAGAGAGGTATTGCGTACCCCTCTGGCACTCAAGGGGTTAAACTATGCACAGATGTCAGAGTTATGTTTGGGGTACATAATATGTATTTTCTCCTTTATTTCACAGGAATGACGGAATGAAGATGGAGAGAAAGAAGAAGGACGGTAGATGACCAGGGTGCTGGACATCAGGATTAACAGAGGCTGTTGCTTTGTAACTTAGTCGGAGTAACCCTGTGAGTGCCAGTGAGCTTATTATACCCTACTGGCACTCTACTAACATTTTTCAGTGCTTTAGATGTATTGATATGGGGCTTAGGCACTTAAGGGGTTAAACTATGCACATATGTCAGAGTTATGTTTGGGGTACATCATTTAATATGTATTTTTTTCTTTATTTCACAGGAATGACGGAACGAAGAGAAGAAGATGGAGAGAAAGTAGAGGAGGAATGAGAGAAGATAGAAGACAAAGATTAGAGAAAAAATAAGCAAAATAGAAGAAGACGGACAGTGGATGACAGGTAATAGAGCTAATGATTGGTGCTGGAAAGTATCTCAGGCACCTGTCATTAGTTTTTTTCCTTTGATGTTCCCATTATTCACGCTTCTTAGCTTGAGTTTTGGGAACTTAACCCTTTGAGTGCCAGAGGGATAGGCAACACATTGCTTTGCAATTCGTTGCATACCCTCTGGCACTTAAAGGGTGAATGCACAAAATGGGCGTTTGGCCACAATTCCTTTTATGTGGTCAAACATCCGTTGAGCTTTCAGCTTCAGTTTTACTGACTTAGACATTTTTTTCTGTCGGTTGGAAGACAATTTAGTCCTACGGGCTGTTTTATCTCACAAAATTGAATTGAGGCCTTTGTGTCTGTATCTTATAGGCTGAGGGTATTTTGTGCCCTTACAGTGGCAATGGGTGCATGCGGGGTAATGGGAGGACTGGATCTGGGAATACAAAGAGACAGCAGCACTAATGAGCCACGGTATATCATACATTTGGTATTAAAACAGCATAATATCATTCACTGCCATAATCTTCCTTCTGGTGCCAATCCCTGGAACATTTTATGTAAATCAACACCACAATCATGAATGGAATCAGGCACTTGATGAAGATAAAAAGTTTATTGAAACATTTACAAACAGACCCCGAGGAAAAAATTTACTAAGCAGTCTCTTACGTTTTTCACAGAGAGCGCTAATCCTAGAAGAAACCATCGTTTCCAATCAACAAGCCATTTATAGAAAAGCAATTCTTTCTCCGATTATTGTTCAACCTGTCACCTAAAGTAATCTAAAGTGATGTTTTTAACAATATATTTAAAGACACATGACCATTATAGTGACCAGGAATTGTAGATTTCCAAGATGACCTCCTGGCGGTTTCTATAACTTAAATATAAAGTAACAAAAGATTAAAATACAAATTGAAATAAGGAAAAAGAGAGTTAAAATAATTATTAAAGCTGTAAAAAGGTATAATTATTGTGTTTGTGGGACCATGGGCAGTGATAATGGTAACTAGAGCTACCCATGATGTAATCCTGACCCTTCATTTAGGGGAGCGCTACTGTTACCTAGTGTATATAAATATATATAAAGTAAAACTTTACTGTTCTGTTATCTAATGCATTCATAGGTTGTAATAATGAAGTTTCTTTTTAAAAATAAGAACTGAATTATACCTCCCTTTCCTGTATTAAAAGGTTACACTGAGGGAAATTAGAACAATTGCAGTTGGGGCCATTTCCCAGATCTCACATTGACTGCATGTCACAGCCAGGCTCTTAACACTGATTTATCCAATGTCAGCTGCAAATTACATCTTCTATGAAAGGAAAGAGGCAGGATAAGAAGCAAAAGAGGGGGAAAGAGAAAGAGTTAGTGAGTGAACTGATGTGAAGAAACAGTGAGCTTGATTAAAGGGATAGTAATACTTAAAATGTAAAAAAAAAAAATGTTGTAGGGTTTATCCCCCTGAGTAAAACAAGGGTACTCCCACTGCTGAAAGGTGTTTCATTCAAAAGTTATTAATTTTAAAAATTGAATTTTTTAGATGCAATATCACAGTGGCCTGAAATTGTACAGTGGAGCTGTTGCTACACGATCCTATGGACAGCTCTGGTCCCGGGACCATAAATCTCAATAGGATGGTGTAGCAACAGCGCCACTGTACAATTTCAGGCTAATGTGATATTGCACCTAAAAAATTCAACTTTGAAAATTAATAACTTTTGAATGAAACACTTTTCAACAGTGGGAGTACTCTTGTTTTACTCAGGGGTATAAACCCTACAACATATTTTTTTTTACATTTTAAGTATTACTATCCCTTTAAGTTTACTGTCTGTATTGTTTATAGTAGAAATCTCATTTTGAGTTTGCTGATAGTCAAACACAGAGGCCAGTTCTCATTTTATATTTATATTTTATTTTAATAAATCCTGCAAAGGTAACCAAGCAGTAAACAAAGTAAGCTGGTTAATATAGAAGGAATCACATCCATTTCCTAGAAAGAACCCTGTCTGTTTTCTCCTCTTGGTAATGTCTTCAGATTTACCTCTATGGGTCATGATCCAACTACTCCTTGAATTCGTAGGAAATGCAGTGCATCCCAGACGTTACATTTCTGTGAACCATGGATCCACTCATTTTCCAGACCAACCCAGCTTACTGCTGATGTATCCTCCAAACCTTACACCAATGTACAATTTGTTGATGCTTTCGGGTTTCAGGAAAATAGATACTTATGATGTGCTACTAGTGTGACAGGGTAGTTTAATTTCTTATCTTAGTCTGTTTCCCCCACACACAGCATGTTTACACAGCTGACAGGGCACCAAAAACTTTATTTAAATCCTGTATCAACTTTTTTTTCCACATCATAAAGTTATATAACATTGAAGTTGTCTAATTATCTCTGCTGGATTGGGCTTCAGGTCCCTACACAGGACTGTTACTAACTAGTAGAATGATGACCTCTAGCTACAAATGGGGCTCATATATCTTCATATTTGGTTGTCAAGGTGATTGGTATAGTGCATGGATAATACTGGTTCCTCCATCTAATCTCTGTTGATCAGGATGACTATTCCTGACAATCCACACAAAGTACCACTGGCTAGCAGACCTCTCCGTAGAAAAGAAGTGTATTGTAGTCAGACAAGGGCTGTACCCATCAAGCTAACAAGGTGTAGTTCTGTCTCAAACAAACCGGGCCATGAGGGGAAAGAAAAACAAAATGACCATTGATATATATGGTGCTTTTAAACCTTGAGTGCTAGTGAACTCTTAGACTCATTGTCTTGCTATGCATTGTATACTTCTCAAGGATTCAAGGGGTAAAAGCCCCTATTTAGATCAATGAACATTTTCTTTTCACTCCCAAGGGCATCCGAGGGTGGGGGCAAGGGGGGCACTTGCCTCCTTCATATAAACATAAGGGCTGGGTGGGCTGGCCTGGGGTCATTTTATGGTCAACCCTGCATGCATGGGCATCCGCAGACATTTTTCCGGGGGGCAAAATGTTATCCCTACCCACACTCCACCCAATTCTGCTAATGTCACTAACTTAAAAATGCATAATAAACAAAATACATGTCAACCAAGCTATACATATACGTGGTATAAAAAATGATGTATATTTTGTTTGAGGGTATAATAAATGATTTAGAGGAAAAACATGATTGAACAAAGGAATACTAAAAAGGCCAAATGTGTTCTTCTCCTCTAGTGTAAAAAAAAGTCCTGGCCCTTAATGGGTTAAGAGAGCAAGTCAGGAAGATAAAGAGCCAGAGGTGTGATTCTGGAGCAAACCATCTGCCCAGTAGGGAAGAAATTAAACTACTCATTGATTTTAATTGTTTATTTTAAGCTACAGTGGTCTCCAACACATTGCAAATGTCTCTCTAGCATTCCAGGGGTTAAAAGTCCCTTTTAACCATCTCCTACATAGGGAGTATGTTCCCCCTGTGGTTGCGCACACGACAGGCCTCTCTACATCTCATGTTTGTCCAAAATGCGGCGCACCCCAGGCCAATCTCTTTCACATGTTATGGCAATGTCCTGCTATACAATCCTTCTGGGTCTCTTTTACTAACTATTTCCTGAAATTGACTAATATCCATCTCCACTTAGACTCCCCTTCACTTCTCATGGGCATCTACTGCACTCCCGACCAACTACAGGGTTCCGCTTTACAACTCTTGGACTTGTTGACTATGTTAGCTGTGAATACCATTCTGACTACTTGGACTTCTACTCCCCCCCTACGATGTCGGCTTGGGTTTATAGGACCACTCATTTCCTTAAACCGTTCTGGCTACTAGCCACACGAGATAAGGAACGAGATGGTGAAAAAATGTATAGACTTATGGGATCCCTTCATTAGGACATTATCCACAGCTTACCAGTCACAGCTCTATGACAGCTTCAGATACACCTCCTGGATGGCGGCTGAGGACCTCCGAAGTGAAACGTCTGCTGGGTGAGGTGGAACTAGGGGATTCATGGGAGGGTATAAATAACAACTAAATGGATGGTGCGGCCTCACACATTTATTTGGGGCATTTGATATACACAGCTCTATGTACTTTTCAGGAGGAGAGGGGGTGGGGGTTCCCCGGGAGCGCACAGTTTGGGGGGATTTGTTATTGCTGTTGATTTTATTTTATTGTTTATGTGACTATTTTGGTCTATGCTGCCCTGTTTTGGGGTTCTCCTTCTAGGCACACACGAATGCAGCTGCGTAGCTATGGATGGAGCAATTACCAATGCTTCACAATATCCAGTCAACTTTTCTTTGAGTCTGCATGGACTCTTATTGTATACTTTCACATTTCAATGCTGTAGTATACCCAACCCTGTTTAAATTGCTTCTGTGTGCATCAGAGCTTTGCTGTGTGATGTGCACCCCCTGACACCAAAAGGGTTATGTTAAGAACATATAGAGTGCTGAGAGGGAGGAGGAGTGGCCTAAAAGGCGGTGGGGGGTTAGACAGTAGGTGACAACACTAAGAGAAGACAGGTGGCTGGGAAAGGATCGGCAGGTAAAAGCAGACTGCTCAAAAGCACACAGGGCTCAATACTATAACCAGGGCTTAAAATTTGAAGTCCTTTGCTACTAGCCAGACCTGAAAAGTTACTCGCCACTGCAAGCCAGAGCATACCCACCAGGGCTGAATTTCTACTCGCCAGGGCTAAATTTTCACTTGCCATTGGCTAGTGGCGAGTGGAAATTTTGAGCCCTGCTATTACTACCACTAAAAAAAACAGGCGTCGTGTTTTTCTAAGGCAGGTTTTAGTATCCTATTATCCAAGTTGTTAAAACAAAACCAGCGGTAATTATACTCACCGCCATTCCAAAAAAAGCCCATAAGAAACAACTAAAAACAACTCGCAAGTTGCACACTATTACCTATTATCAGTATTACCGCGTGTTTTGTGGTTACGTTTTCTGCCGGGAATCCTACGCCTGATAATTGAGGCATAGAAGCCACAACAACGGTTTCAAAACCAACGTTGTTCGGATAAAAGCAGTGCAGAATACAGTATACATCATAGAAATCTGATATAGAGAGCCCCCCTTCGACATATTAACCTCCCATTTGAAGTTTGACATATAGTGCTCCATTCCTTTACCTCTAACCTGTCAGCATATATAGACCACTATCTCCAACAATATGTGGTCAAATTACCAGCTTATATTCGTGATTCTAAGGATGTCGTAGACAAGTTGGAGTCTATCATTTGGAAGGAGGGCTATATGTTGGCTACTTTGATGTTGCCTCTTTGTACACCTGCATAGACCATCTCCTTGGACAACAGGCAGTACACTATTTTTTGGAAAAAGATGGGCAGTTGGTCACAGATCGGGTGGATTTCATCTTAGATTGTGTCAACTTCATATTGAACCATAATTTTTTTGAATATCAGGGAGATTACTTCCTGCAGACCAGAGGTACAGCCATGGGGACCAGATTTGCCCCTTCATATGCCAACCTCTTTATGTGCCTTTGAGAGGATTTGAGCGTCAGTCTGGTCTATTATGGCAGAACCATCGATGATATGCTGATATGATATGCTGGGGAGGTACTTTAAAGGATCTACAGTCATTGATTAACAGCTTCAATGAAAATTCCATGGGACTCTCCTTTACCTTTGAAATACATACAGAAAACATAAATTTCCTGGATCTTAATCTCAGGGGGAAGAATGGAAAACAGATAGGGAGTTCACTACACAAAAAAGATGTCTGTAGAAATCAATATCTTAAAGCCAATAGTTGCCATTATCAGAAATGGATCAAAAATATTCCATTTGGCCAATTCCATAGATTACGTAGGAATTGTAGTGAACTCAGTGATTTCCATACAAAGAGTAAAGATCTTAAACAACAGTTCATGGATCGTGGGTATAAGGAGAGTGTAGTGGAATCAGCATATCAAAGAGCAAGTGCCCAAGATAGACGTAAGACCTTACAAGTAAAATCAAAACCATCCAACAAAAGAAGACCTCCATCTATTATCACTAAATATAATGCAGCAATCACAGAGGCAACACTGGTAACCGGTTCTGACAGAGTGGATAGTAACCAATGGCAATATACCGGTGCTATCACGGAGGCAACACTTGCAACCGGTTTTGCGGAATGGAGGACTAGGCCAGAGGAGCTCTGTAGAGCCAAATGGGACAATACTAGGCAGGCCTGCGGGTGAAGAGGTGCCAAAACAGGTAAGGCACCGGAAGTCAGAATGTTGCTGAGGCGACCAGGACCAAAAACGGAGATCTGCCGAGTCGGAATCCAGGAGCAGGAACGTCAGCCAGGCCGGGTCAGGATACAGGAGCAGGAACGTCAGTCAGGCAAGCCAAGTCGGTACACTGGAAACCTCAGTAACAAATGTAGCACTGGCACAGGAACACCACAAAAGGGCAGTGTGTGGGTGCAGGGGTCCAGTATATAAAGGCTATACTGGGCAGGATAAACACAGGGCAACAAATGAGGACCTCACATTGGATAACTGACAGAAAAAATATAAACAAGGAATCACGGGCACCGTGATAGTATCCCCCTCTCAAAGACCCCCCCTCCTAGAAGAGGGACCTGGCTTCTGAGGATATTTAGAGTGAAAAATACGCAGTAACCTAGGAGCATGAAGGTCCTTTTGCTCAACCCAAGAACATTCCTCCGGACCATAACCTTTCCAATGGACCAAGTACTGCAATTTTCCTCTAAATCTGCATGAATCAATAATACTTTGAACTTCGTACTCCTCCTGACCCTCTACCTCTACCGGGCCAGGAACCACAGGAGTAGTTGTGTAACGGTTGCATACCGGAAGTTTCAAGAGGGACACATGGAGCACATTATGAATGCGCATGGACGCAGGGAGATCCAAGGCATATGAGACAGGGTTAATTTTACAGATCACCCTGAACGGGCCAATAAACCGGGGAGCCAGTTTGTTGGACGGAACTTGCAACTTGAGGTTTCTGGAGGATAGCCATACCCTGTCCCCAACCTGGAAGGAGACCGCTGGCAGCCGTCTACGATTGGCGTGGTGCTGATGACGCTGGAAAGACTGACTGAGGGCCCTCTGAACCTGTGCCCAAGTGGAGCGGAGTTGCTCTATGTGCTCGTCCAGAGCTGGAATCTGTTGTGACTGGAAGGAGTCCGGGAGCAAACAAGGCTGGAACCCGTAGCTGATGAGAAACGGGGAGCTCCTGGACGATGAATTAACCGCACAGTTCCTGGCGAACTCTGCCCACGGCAACAGGTCAGCCCAGTTATCATGATGATCTGTGACAAAACAGTGCAGGAACTGCTCCAGTCCCTGACTGGCACGCTCAGCAGCCCCATTGGTCTGGGGATGGTAGGCAGAGGAGAAGGACAGTTGAATGCCCATCTGTTCACAAAATGCTCTCCAAAATCTGGACACGAACTGGCTCCCACGGTCGGACACCAGAACTCTAGGTACCCCATACAACCGAAACACCTATTTAGCAAAAACAACAACCAATTCCTGGGCAGAGGGAAGGCCAGGGAGGGGCACGAAATGAACCATTTTAGAAAACCTGTCAACCACCATTAGTATGAATGAATACCCTCTAGATACTGGCAACTCTCCCATGAAATCAATGGATACGTGGGACCAGGAACGTTCACCATTGGGCACTGGTTGGAGTAGGCCCACAGGGAGGTGTCTAGGGGTCTTGGCACGGGCAAGGTGGCACAAGCTGCGGTAAATGCAGAACAGTCAGCCCTCAGAGAGGGCCACCAGAAAACTTGTGAGAGAGACCATATTAATTGATCCCTACCGATATGCCCAGCAGCCTTAGACGAGTGGTATGTTTCAAGTAATCGAGTACGAAATGGCTCATCAACAAAACACTTGCCCACTGGGGTTTCCGGGGAGGCCATAGCCTGGGTGGCTAAAATCTCTTCCCCCAGTGGCGAAGTGATACTAGTACGTAGGGTAGCCAAAATGCGGTCAGGCTGTATAATGGGTACTGGGACCTCGTCCCTATCAGTCTCAGGCTCAAATTGTCTAGACACGGCATCAGCCCTAACATTCTTGGAACCCGGCAAATATGATACTATGAAATTGAATCGGGATCGAAACAGGGCCCATCTGGCCTGATGAGAGGACAGTCTCTTAGCCTCTGAAAGATAAGTCAGGTTTTTGTGGTCAGTGAGGATCAATACAGGACTTCTGGTACCTTCCAATAGGTGATGCCATTCCTTCAGGGCGAGAATGATAGCCAGCAGTTCTCTGTCACCTATCTCCTAGTGACTTTGGGCACTCGACAACTTCTTAGAGAAAAACCCACATGGTCTGAGGGCGCCCCCTGCCACCGGGTGTTGAGATAGAACTGCCCCTACCCCAATCTCTGAGGCATCGACCTCTAGCGTAAATGGAAGATACGGGTTGGGGTGGGATAGCACAGGAACAGCTGCAAAAGTGGATTTCAGTGTCTCAAAGGCATGTTTGGCTGCCTCAGACCATTGGAAAGGATTAGCGCCCTTGTGCGTGAGGTCAGACAGTGGTTTAACAATAGTGGAAAAATTCTTAATAAACTTTCTGTAATAATTAGCGAACCCCAAGAAGCGCTGAATCGCCTTTAACCCTTTGGGCCGTGGCTATTGTAGTACTGCAGCGAGTTTTTCCTGATCCATAGCAATACCTTCCTTAGGGATCACGAACCCCAAAAAGGGCACTCTGGATCTGTGAAACTCACATTTTTCCATTTTACAAAATAGTTTGTTTTTGCGCAAGCGGAGCAACACTTTGAACACATGCTTGATGTGTTGTGACAAGTTAGCCGAGTGTATAAGTATATCATCAAGGTACACAACAACACAGGACTGAAGCATATCACAGAGGATATCATTAATAAATTCTTGGAAAACCGCAGGTGCGTTACAGAGACCAAATGGCATAACTAGATATTCATAATGCCCGGATCTAGTATTAAATGCCGTTTTCCACTCATCCCCAGCTTTTATCCTGATCAGGTTATAGGCCGCACGTAGGTCTAATTTTGTAAAGATGGAGGAACCTTTTAACCTGTTAAATAATTTGGTGATGAGTGGTATCGGATAGGCATTCTTGGGCATTAACTTATTTAGCCCAAGGTAATCAATACACGGCCTTAATTCGCCATTCTTCTTTTTCACAAAAAAGAACCCAGCACCAGCAGGCGAGGTAGATTTCCTAATGATCCCTCTCTTGAGGGCATCCTCAATGTATTCTTCCATAGCTTGATTTTCATCGCATGACAGTGGGTACGTACGTCCCTTAGGGGGCACCACCCCGGGGGCAAATCAATGGCACAATCGTAAGACCTGTGCTGAGGCAGGGTGCCAGCCTCTCCCTTACTGAAAACGTCACTGAATTGTTGCTATTCAACTGGCAATGAGGGAGAGGCACACAGGATCTTAACAGGGTGAGACACACAATGCTTCATACAATATTGAGACCAAGAAGTAATCTCACAATTCTGCCAATCAAACTGGGGGTTATGCAGCTGCAACCAAGGGAACCCCAGAATGACTGCATGGTGAGGGGAATGAATTATCTGGAACTGCTGTTCTTCTCTGTGAAGAACCCCAATCGTCATAGGTAGTGGTATGGTTTCCATAGTAATCTGAGCTGGTTCTAATGGTCTGCCGTCAATGGCTTCACTGGCTAGAGGTGATTCCCTTTTAACAGCGGAATCTTGTGCAGTTCAGCAAAGGTACTATCCATAAAGTAACCGGCCGCACCGGAATCAATCAGGGCCAGAACCTGCACTGAGAGATCTGCCCACGAGAATATCACCTGGATCGTGAGTTTCTGTATGATAGGATCTGGGGACGGTTGAACACCACCTAGGGCCTGTCCCCCAAGGTACCCTAGGTGCATTCGTTTCCCGGACGTACGGGACAGGTTCTTAACATATGCCCAGCTTTACCACAGTATAAGCATAATCCCTGCCTCCTGCGGTGTGCCCATTCCTCCTTGGTTAACCTGGTAAACCCTAGTTGCATAGGTTCACAGGATTCTTGTTTAAGGTCATGAGGTTTAGGCAACGAGGGAGGGGTCGTGGGCACAGTGAACTACTGAACCCACCACTTTTAGGCCGTAGCCTACGGTCTTTCGCCACCAGTCTCTCACGGATCTGAGTGTCAATCAGAATGGCATAATCAATATATTCGTCTAAATCATTAGGCAATTCTCTAGCTGCGGTCTCATCTTTGATATGGTCGGCCAGACCTTGGGCAAAGGCTGCTACCAATGCCTCATTATTCCAGCCTACCTCTGCTGCTAATGTGCGGAATTCTATGGCGTAGTTGCCCACCGTCCGATTGCCCTGTTGTATTTCCATCAGACGTTTAGCAGCAGAGGCGGTTCTACCAGGAATTTCAAATACTCTCCGAAATGTTTGCACAAATTCCCTGAAATTCCTGGTGCAAGGTTTAGCACTCTCCCATAAGGGATTGGCCCATGCCAGGGTTCTGCCGGTCAGTAAGGATATCATAAACCCAACTTTACTGCGGTCATTAGGAAAGGCATGAGGGGTTAATTCTAGAAATATCTCGAGTTGGTTAATAAACCCTCTGCATAGACTGGGTTCGCCATCATATCTGAGTGGCAACGGTGCAGAAGCGGTTAACCCTTTGACTGAGGCCACAGAAGTCACGAATAGACTCTCCGGTGTCGAAATTGAGGGGACCACCGGATTCGGACAGGCTTGTCAGGGAGCACTGTACGCTCGAGAATAGTTTGTATAGTATCACGGTGCCTGTGATCTTTTTCTGTCACTCTCGCTTGTGATGTGCTCCTATTGGCTGAGCCTGTTTGGCCCGCCCATTGTGACCTTTTTATGCCTGGCCTTTGGCACCTATCAGGTGCCCTTTTGTGGTGTTCCTGAGCCAGTGTTGCTATTGCTGTGTTCCAGTGTTCCTGATTCCTGTGTACCGATTTGGCCTGTTTTGACTACGCTCCTGAGTTCCTGCTCCGTGATCTGACCCGGCTTGGCTGACGTTCCTGCTTGTGACCTGATCTGGCTTGTCTGAGAATCCTGCTCCGTGATCTGACCCGGCCTGGCTGACTTCCTGCTCCGTGACCTGTACCGGCTTGCTACTGACCCTGCCATCGTTCCAGCTTCCTGTTGCTTGGTGTCGCCGAGGCGACATTCTGACTTCTGCTGTGCTTTTGGCAGGGCTGATCGTGATTGCCTCCATTAACACTTGCAGAGCCGTGTCTCCATTTGCTGTGCTTCCGTTTGCTGAGTCTCCCTTAACACTTGCAGAGCGGTGCCTACGTTGTTGAGCCTCTGGTTGTACTTGCAGAGCTGTGTGTCCGTTCCTTGAGCTTCCATTAACACGTGCAGAGCTGTAGTCTCTATTATCTGAGCCTCCTTTAACACTTGCAGAGCCATTGCTCATCATCCTCTACATCTGCTGAGCCGGTCTCATTTAAAGCCTTGTTCAGGCGGCGGCTCATCTTGTCATCTTGCAGTGTAGTCGGTCTCTGTTACCGCGCCTGCGGGAGGCACTATTGTCTCTAGCTCGTTCAGTGTTAACTCTCCGTTACACACCAGGTGGGGCTATTGGCTCAGGCTCTTGCAGTGCAGTTTGTCTCCATTACTACGCCCGTGGGGGCTATTGGCTCAAGCTCTTGCAATACAGTTTGTCTCCATTACTACGCTCGTGGGGGCTATTGGCTCAAGCTATTGCAGTACAGGTTGTCTCCGCTACTACGCCCGTGGGGGCTACTGGCTCAAGCTCTTGCAGTATTGTTGTCTCCGTTACTACACCCGTGGAGGCTATTGGCTCAAGCTCTTGCAGTGTAATCTATCTCCGTTACTACACCCGTGGGGGCTATTGGCTCAAACTACTCTGCAGTATTTTGGCCTCAGTTCCTGTTCTGCCTAAGCAGCTATCTATGCCTTATGGACTTAAGGTGTTGTATCATCTAACACCACTTGCTGCCTCATTACCACCTTGGGCGTGCCAAATACCACAACAGAGACTGAGTGATTACTTGTACTTAACCATTGAGTACCCTTACTATTCTGTGCCTGTCCTGTGACAGTATATGTATAGTTCTTCCATCTGTATACTGGGCCTGAGAAGGCATCTGTAAGCATATATCTCGCTATTGTTCTGTGTTGCCTATAGAGGGTGATGTTTCTAATTTATTTTTAATAAAACTGTGTTTTATTCTAACCTGCTGGTCTGAGTGTCTTGAAAAACCATTACATATAGCCAATGCCAACTGATCCAAGCGCTGCTCATGTACATCCATCCTCCAATGGATGTTCTGTGCATTACCTTCACCCTTATTGTCTGAGGTCATGGCCCTTTCATACTGTAACGGTTTGTTTGACTCACAGACACAGAGTTAGGATAAAAAACACAGTTTTATTAAATACAATAATACACAAAGAACCCTCACAGGTCCTGTAATATACAACTTATAGTACAGACACACGACAGGTTAATTAGGCCCACACAGGTCCAGCACAAATATAGGAGACAAACAATTTATGCTGACACGGGTCAGGCAGATGATAAGGTTTCCAGGTTACAGCAATGCAGGAGTTAACATTCATCAAGAAAGGAAAACAGTCCCATATGTTCAGGTATTAAGCTGATTCTTAAACAGCGAGTACCAGTCCACTGAAGTAAACAGGAGCGCTACCGGTGCTGACACAGAGGCAACACTTGCAACCTGTTTTGACAGTGTGGAGCGTAACCAGTGGCAATGTACCGGTGCAATCACGGAGGCAACACTGGCAAACCGGTTTTGACAGAGTGGAGAGTAACCAATGGCAATGTACCGGTGCTATCACGGAGGCAACACTTGCAACCGGTTTTGACAGAGTGGAGCGTAACCAATGGCAATGTACCGGTGCTATCACGGAGGCAACACTTGCAACCGGTTTTGACAGAGTGGAGCGTAACCAATGGCATTGTACCGGTGCTATCACGGAGGCAAAACTTGCAACCGGTTTTGACAGAGTGGAGCATAACCAATGGTATTGTACCGGTGCTATCACTGAGGCAACACTTGCAACCGGTTTTGACAGAGTGGAGCGTAACCAATGGCAATGTACCGATGCAATCACGGAGGCAACACTGGCAACCGGTTTTGACAGAGTAGAGCATAGCCAATGGCAATGTACCGGTGCAATCACAGAGGCAACACTGGCAACCGGTTTTGACAGAGTGGAGCGTAGCCAATGGCAATGTAGCGGTGCAATCACGGAGGCAACACTGGCAACCGGTTTTGACAGAGTGGAGCGTAACCGATGGCAATGTACCGGTGCTATCACGGAGGCAACACTTGCAACCGGTTTTAACAGAGTGGAGCGTAACCAATGGCAATGTATCTGTGCTATCACGGAGGCAACACTTGCAACCGGTTTTGTGGAATGGAGGACTAGGCCAGAGGTGCTCTGTAGAGCCAAATGGGACAATACTAGGCAGGCCTGAGGGTGAAGAGGTGCCAAGACAGGTAAGGCACCGGAAGTCAGAATGTCGCCGAGGCGACCAGGACCAAAAACGGAGATCTGCCGAGTTGGAATCCAGGAGCAGGAATGTCAGCCAGGCTGGGTCAGGATACAGGAGCAGGAACGTCAGCCAGGCCGGGTCAGGATACAGGAGCAGGAACGTCAGCCAATCTGGGTCGGTACAAGGTAGCAGGAACGTCAGCCAGGCTGGGTCAATACACAGGAACGATCACTGGAGAATAGTCAGGCAGTCCAGGTTGGTACACAGGCGCAGAAACTGGAGAGGCAAGCCAAGTCGGTACACTGGAAACCTCAATAACAAACGTAGCACTGGCACAGGAACACCACGAAAGGGCAGTGTGTGGGTGCAGGGGCACAGTATATAAAGGCTATACTGGGTGGGCTAAACACAGGGCAACCAATGAGGACCTCACATTGGATAACTGACAGAAAAAATATAAACAAGGAATCACAGGCACCGTGATACTTACTCAATCCTGCCAGGTGGTTCAGAGTCTCAGTGTGCCAGTTTCCTTCACACTGTGCTGTGATCGCTTGGTCTTCACTTGGGTTCAGTTGGGCGCATCCCGTGGCTGCCGTAATCCAGACCCTTGCAATCATTAACCCCTTCGGGGGTGGTGCCTCGTTACCGACTTGCTACACCAGTGTGGTTTGGTTCCGTTCTCTGTGCGTACCGATTCCATAGGTCCGTTGGGCGCTTCCGGTTGCCATCCATTTTATCTAGACGCACATTAACCCTTTGTGGGTAGCAAGAGCATTGGTGTTGTCAACTCAATAGGGCCTCTGGTTTGGCACGAGCTCTGACCAGCCTTGTGTAGTCCACGGTGGGCGTCCACTGTTGTATCTCCGAGCACGTGATCCTTGCCTGTCTGCCGTTACAGTCCTGTCATTTTCGCCTCCTGCTGCCTTCGGCCACATTGGGCTTCCGCTATTTCTGGCCACGCAGCCAGTGGCTTCACTGTACATATTGGACTCTCATACACTGTATCAAGTTAATTACCTGACCTGTGTCAGTGTTGTGTTTGTGTACCATACTGGACCCGTGTGGATTAACCTGCTTGTAACCTGTCCTGTGTCAGTTTTGCTGCTATTTACCGGACCTGTGAGGGTTACATTATTCCTTGTGTGTTTCAATAAAATTGTGTTTTACTAACACCTACCGTGTCTGAGTGTACTGAACCGTAACAGCAAGACTGGGATGGCAATGTATCTCCACCTACAGATGGCGGATGGCACATTGTGCGGTATGTCTATCTGGCACTTGATGGGTTAATATGGTCTTTTAATTTCTATGGGAACAAGCCTCTTTATACATCTTTTCTACATATACATTTTTTTACACATTTTTTATACATGCATGATATGTCCTTTTGGTATCTGATGGGTTAATATGGCTCTTGAGTGAGTAAATGGGTTACTCTTTCTGTCTTTTTGTATATTGCTTTGTATTTCTTTTTGTATTATATGTTTTGGTTCGAGTGATGTTCTTCAGAGTGAGGCTTGGTACCGGCTCTGAGAGAGAGGTCTGGTGCCTTCAAGCCTCGTCTTTGGAGTGAGGCTAATATCGGTTACCGGATGTACTTACCGGATACCGATAGAAGCCATACAAATTGTATAAATTGGATGTAAAATCATTAACATTATCCCCTGACGAAGCAAGAGTACTCGCAAAATGCGTAGGGAGTTATTTGATTGTATATTTTATTTGTGGAATGATCTACTGTTGATTGCAATAAATCTTATTATTTTTATTTCCATCCGATTCCATCATACATTGTATCCTACAAATATCATAGAGACTCGCTGCTATCCGGTGAGGGGCCGAGGTGGGGAGTTCTTTGAAGACAGTATACACTTAGAAGAAGTGTGTCTCTTTCTGCTTCCATTAAGGTCCGCTACGCTGTCTCGCTTATGCCGTTTTTTAATCTGGATACGCAGTGCACGTTACCAAGTGAAAAACAGTGATGGGATTCCTGTGACTGGCAGAGATCCAACACTAAGGAGATATCTAATACTTGTATCGCTTTGTGGCTTCTCACAGAGTTACATCATTGGGGCAATTTGAAAAGAAAGTATCCAGTAAGTGCAACTATATTGCGTGAATTTCATCTTCATATATTGCTGCTCTCAGATTTTTTGCATTCTTGTCCTTCTTTTTCCTTTATACACAGACACGTGTGAAGGTGCCACTGCGGACACTAGTGATGAGCGAGCATGCTCGGCCGAAGCTCGGTTCGGCTCGAGCATCGGTCTGCTCGGCACATGGCGGTACTCGTACGAGTACCGCATGTGCTCGCCCGCCATGTTCGGGTCTCCTCCCCGCACGTTTCGCAGCTGCTGCGCAGCCAATAAACGTGCGGGGAGGCTCTGACATCAGTGTAATGCCAGCAGCCATGTTGGCTGCTGGCATTACACTGATTGGCTGGCCAGAACCCGTGATCGGGTGCTGTATAGCACCCGACGCGCGAGTTCGGCTCATTCTTAGCCAGGGAGAGATGCGCTTAGGCAGGGAAAGTCAGTGTAGGGAGAATAAACTTGTTGAAACTCTTTCAAGACCCAAAAGTCCTTTTTAGGACTGTTGTGTGTGGGGGCAGCATTTATATTTTGTTTGGGGGGGCACAATTTCCTTTTTTTTGTGGGGGGGATATTTGTAAGGTGACATATAATACTAGATGCACAGGAAGTCAGTGTAGGGAGAATAAAATTGTTGAAACTCTTTCAAGACCCAAAAGTCCTTTTTAGGACTGTTGTGTGTGGGGGCATCATTTAATTTTTTTTGGGGGTGGCAGAATTTCATTTTTTTGTGGGGGGGGACATGTTCTAAGGTGACATTGTACTAGGTGCACAGGGACAAATATTTCACAGTGCAGTGACAAGCTGACATATTCTGTTAGGTGCACAGGGCCAATGAATTTACAACGCAGCGACAAAAAGGGCCATTTTAAACATGTGCCTAGCCATAGATTATTGTCACATTCTGTTTAGTGTGCAAATTCACAAATTAACGTCACATATTCCGTTCACTGTGCCTAGCCGCAGATTAGCGTCACATTCTGTTTCGTGTGCCTAGCCGCAGATTAGCGTCACATTCTGTTTCGTGTGCCTAGCCGCAGATTAGCGTCACATATTGTTTAGTGTGCCTAGCCGCAGATTAACGTCACATATTGTTTAGTGTGCCTAGCCGCAGATTAGCGTCACATATTGTTTAGTGTGCCTAGCCGCAGATTAGCGTCACATTCTGTTTCGTGTGCCTAGCCGCAGATTACCGGCATATATTCCGTTTAATATGAAGAAGCCGGGTAAAAAGGGACGGGGGAAGTGGACGTGATCCTGATAGTTCATGGCGCGGGTCAGGACGCGTAGAAATTGTGCCTGGTGCCAGAGCACAAGAAAGAAAGACATCCACCATACCTAGCTTCATGTCTCAGTTTACAGGGCGTCGCAGGACATCACTCTCGAGGTCAGACCACTGCGAACAGGTGGTCGGTTGGATTTCAGCTGATACTGCTTCCAGTCGGTTAAGCACCACCCTGTCTTCCACCAAGTCCACTCTCACTAGCCAAGAGTCTGGTCAACATAATCCTCACCCTGATCATCCTTCCTCCCACCATAGAGGGTCTGGCCAAAGAAGTGATCCCACACTGGGATATAGTGAGGAGCTCTTCTCATCACCAATCCTTGATTTGAACCTCTCTCCAAGCACGCTTGCAGAGGAACATGAGATCTTGTGCCCTGATTCACAACCTCTAGAGGGTACCCAATCACAAGAAGATGACAGAGGGGAACGGCATTTAAGGTCAAAGGAAGTGGATGATGATGATGAGACACAGTTGCCATCAAATCAACCACAATTACTGTCTCAAGACCTTGATGAGGAGGATGATACACAGTTGTCAATGACTGAGGATGTGGTGGGATCAAGAAATGAGGAGGATGATCAGAGTGAGGAAGTGGAGGAGGACTTGGTGGACGATGAGGTCACTGACCCCACCTGGGAAGGTGGAAAGCCGAGCGATGACAGCAGTCCTGAGGGTGAGCCATCTGCAGCACCGCAACAGGCTGGAAGAGGCAGTGGTGTGGCTAAAGAAAGAAGGCGGACCGCACCAAACCGGCCCGCAAATGTTCCACGGAGCACCCCCTTGCGTAAATCTCCCTTGCCAAGGGCTAGGTGTTCCGCGGTATGGCGTTTTTTTAAGGAAAGTGCGGACGACAAAAGAATTGTAGTTTGCAACCTGTGCCACACCAGAATGAGCCGAGGCATGAACACTAGCAACCTCACCACTACCAGCATGATCCGACACATGGCAGCGTAATAAGTGGGAGGAACGCCCGGATCACCAATCTGTGTCTGCAGGCCACACCACTGCCTCCTCTTCCCCTGTTTTCGGTGCCGGCCAATCGCCTGTCGAAGGCGCAGGCCCGCATACCTCCCGCCCTGCACCTGTACCATCTGAAGCACCATCAGCGACCACATCCACTTCCCTGTCCCAGCGCAGCATCCAAATGTCGTTACCCCAGGTATTTGAGCGCAAGCGAAAATACCCAGCCACCCACCCACAGGCCATAGCACTAACCTCACACCTTTCCAAATTACTGGCCATCGAAATGCTGCCATTTAGGCTTGTGGACACTGAGTCCTTCCGCAGCCTGATGGCAGCAGCTGTCCCTCGGTACGCAGTCCCCAGCCGCCACTACTTTTCCCGGTGTGCCGTCCCCGCCTTACACCACCATGTGTCCCGTAACATCACCCGTGCCCTGACCAACGCAGTTACTGGGAAGGTCCACTTAACGACTGACACATGGACAAGTGCTTGTGGCCAGGGACGCTATATTTCCCTGACGGCACACTGGGTGAATGTCGTGGAGGCTGGGAGCGACTCGGACCCTGGGATGGCACAGGTGCTACCCACGCCGAGGGTTGCGGGCCCTACCTCCATCAGGGTTTCCGCCAGCACCTACGTTATTGGCTCCTCCTCCTCCTCCTCCGTTTCCACCTCCGAATTCTTTGCGCGCAGCGCCACTCACCCATCAGCCGGTAGCTGGAAGCAGTGTAGCACTGCAGTGGGGAAGCGTCAACAGGCCGTGCTGAAGCTGATCTGCCTTGGGGACAAACAGCACACGGCCTCAGAGCTGTTGCAGGGGATTAGTCACCAGACCGAGCAGTGGCTCTCGCCACTCAACCTGCACCCAGGCATGGTTGTGTGTGATAATGGGCGTAACTTGGTGGCGGCTTTGGAGCTCGGCAAGCTCACACACGTACCATGCCTAGCGCATGTATTTAATTTAGTGGTTCAGCGATTTCTAAAAACCTACCCCAATTTGCATGATCTCTTGACGAAGGTGCGCCGCGTGTGTGCACATTTCCGTAAGTCATCTACAGCTTCAGCCGGCCTGTTGACGCTGCAGCAGCGCTTACAGTTGCCAGCTCACCGGCTGCTGTGTGACGTGAGCACGCGCTGGAACTCCACCTTCCACATGTTGGCCCGGCTTTGTGAGCAGCAGAGGGCAGTAGTGGAGTACCAGCTGTTACACGGTCGTCGCCTCTCCGTTCAACTTCCTCTAATCAGAAGTGAGGAGTGGGAATGGATGTCAGACCTCTGTGAGGTTTTACGCAATTTTGAGGAATCGACACAGATGGTGAGCGGCGATAACGCTATTATCAGTGTAACCATCCCACTTCTGTGTCTACTGAAACGCTCGCTGCTCACAATTAAAACCGACGCTTTGCATGTGGAAGAGGTGGAAATGGGGGAGGAAGAGCTTACACAAGGTGATAGCCAGAGCACCCTCACTTCGTCTTCTCAGCGACAATTGGAGGAGGCGGAGGAGGAGGAGGAGGAGGAAGACACGGTTGCCTCCGCTACAGAGGGTAGCCATGGAACTTTAGTTCCATCTCTTCAGCGTGGGTGGGCAGAAGAGGAGGAAGAGGATGAGGAGATTGAGAGTCATCCTCCTGGTGAGGACAGCGAAATCTTGCCTGTTGGTACTCTGGCACACATGGCTGACTTTATGTTAGGCTGCCTTTCCCGTGACCCACGCGTTATACGCATTTTAGACAACACGGATTACTGGGTGTTCACCCTTCTGGACCCCCGCTACAAAGACAATTTCTCATCTCTCATTCCTCCGGTGGAGAGGACAAGCAAAATGGTGCAATACCAGAAGGTTCTTGTCGAAAAATTGCTCCAAAATTTTCCATCTGACAACGCTGGCGGCAGAGTACGTGCTACCTTGGCCAACCGAGAAGGGGAGAAAAGGGGAGCACACAGCCGTTCCGACAAAGGCAGGGCAACACTCTCCAAGGCGTGGGACACCTTCATGACACCCCGCCAGCACCCTCACCCTGATGCGCAGCCTAGTGTCACAAGGAGGGAAAAGTTTTGGAAGATGGTGAAGGAGTACGTAGCAGACCGTGTCAGCGTCCTCAATGATCCCTCTGTGCCTTACAACTACTGGGTGTCCAAGCTGGACACGTGGTATGAACTGGCACTCTACGCCTTGGAGGTGCTGGCCTGCCCTGCCGCCAGCGTTCTGTCTGAGCGGGTATTTAGTGCTGCTGGTGGCATCATAACAGATAAGCGTATCCGCCTTTCCACCGAAAATGCTGATAGGTTGACACTTATAAAAATGAACAAGGCCTGGATTTCCCCTGACTTCTCCACTCCACTGGAGGAAAGCCCCGGGTGAACATAAAGTCACTTTAGATATGTTATTTACAATGATGGGAATACTCTGTATTCCCATTCACCCCTTCCACCCAAAAAACGGGTATATGGTTGACTCTTAATCTTCTCATCCTCCTCCTCCTCTTCCATATGCCCAGTGATATAATTTTTATATAGGGCCAGCTCACCAGCGGGCCCAGTGATATAATTTTTATATAGGGCCAGCTCACCAGCGGGCCCTGTTTGACAATTTTTGTATAGGTCAGCTCACCAGCGGGCCTTCTCATATAATGTTTTATTGGGTCAGCTCTCTAGCGGGCCCTCTCATATAATGTTTTATAGCGTCAGCTCACTAGCGG
The DNA here is from genome assembly GCA_037306005.1 of Rhinophrynus dorsalis. Classification (NCBI taxonomy): domain Eukaryota; kingdom Metazoa; phylum Chordata; class Amphibia; order Anura; family Rhinophrynidae; genus Rhinophrynus; species Rhinophrynus dorsalis. The sequence continues at coordinate 295,724,708 of CM074719.1, forward strand.
GCCTTCGCATATAATGTTTAGGATGGTCAGCTCCGCAGCAGACCCTCACCCATAATGTTTTAGATGGTCGGCTCAGCAGCAGACCCTCATTTCTAATGTTTTAGATGGTCAGCTTAGCGGCATGCCCTCGCCCCTAATGTTTTAGAGGGTCACCAGCAGGCCATTAATCCTAATTTTTCAAGGGTGTGTATGATGCCCTCCTTTATGTGTAATAAAGGGTGTATTGGAGTGACATTTCAGTCTAATTTTTGGCAGCCCTTTCACTTAGTGCATAGGCTTTATGAGTGTTGGACCACTACCTGAACTATTGTACCACAATGTGAATGAGGCCCTCCATTTTGTGATATACAGGTTGTATCGGAGTGCCTCAGGTCCTCCCATTGAATTAAATAGGGCTGGGGTGTTCGACAGAGCAGAAGGTAGTTCTTGGCTTCATCCACTAAGTCACTTCGTCACTTTTACTCAATGGATCAGACCCCACTGTTCCGACTATAAATTTTGGACTTAACAAGGGCAAACGGACATGTTGTAAAACCTGTGGTAGCTGCGGCCTCCGTTCCTGAATGCTGTACCTTACCCGGGCCATAACCACGTTGAACACCTGCTTTACGCTGCGCACGTTTCCCTCTTAATCATGGCCCCAGTTCCGAAAAATCGATGAAATTTTTTGCAGAATTTGCAGATGATATACAAGTAAATATACAGCAAATACTGTTTGGTAACAATTTTTCACCTAAAATCGTTTTTATCTTCCTTTTTGTGTGTTTTACGGTCAGTCTGTAAAAATGGCGTACTACGGGCGAAACATCGTTCCCAGCAGCGACGTTGGAGTCCAAGATGCATCCAGACATCCTCCCTATGCTGTCCCTGAACCATTTCTGTGGTGTTTCCATCATTTTCTGACCTTTTCCTATGAACCAGGCACCCTCCCCTCATCAGAGCAGGGGGTGCCTGGTGTAATGCTCGAGTCCTCCCATTGACTTCAATGGGGCTCGGGTGCTCGGCCGAGCACTCGAGCCTCCGGGGGCGCTCGGCCAGAGCACCCGAACACCCGAGCATCGGGGTGCTCGATCATCACTAGCGGACACCATTACAAGAAGCTGCAATCCGTGAGCGTTATTTGACTGTTAACATTACATATGCTTAATAGTGGACTTGGTTTTGGAACGCTATTATAGCTATTGTTCTTTTCGGAGACAGAGTGTGGTTGTCTTCCCGTAATTTGCACCTCCAGGTCCCATGCAATAAACTGCCTCCTCAATTTGTTGGTCCCATCAAGGTGTTGCACAAGATCAACCCTGTGGCTTATGCTTTGGAACTGCCTGCATATATAATGTCTTTCATGTTTCCCTATTAAAGCCCTTGGTCTGCAACCGGCATACCTCTGCTCCTGTCCATCCTGCACCCGTGACAGTTGCAGATCACGAGGAATATGAGGTACAAAGTATTCTGGACTCCGTATGGTTAGAGGGCGCTTACAGTATTTTATCCATTGGAAGGGATATAGTCCGGAGGAGCTCTCCTGGATTCCTGCTGCTGATGTTCACACTTCTCTTCTGGTGCGCAGATTCCATGCACGTTTCCCTGACAAACCTGGTCCAGTCCCTCGGAGGAGGGGTCTTTGAAGGGAGGGTACTGTCACAGTACGTTGTAGCGCTGCCGCTTCTGGTGATACTCACTATGACGCTCCGGCGTCATTTCTACAAGCAGTTGGACACATCAAAGCCAGATGCGTTATCTGCAGGTGCAAGGCTTCAAGCAAGCCGCAGGCCTCTGTTTTATGTGTTTGTTTCCTGTAGTCTCCTCCTACCTACTTCCTCCCTCTAAGCTGCTCCTCCTACCAACTTCTTGTGGAGGGGTTTAAAGGGCAAACTGAGTCCTGACTCAGTCACCCTTATGTTGTTGTTCTGAGCAGTTCATTTTCTAGTGTTCCTGATTCCTGTTTATGATCCGGCTTGTCTGTCCATCCATTCCAGTGTTGACCTGTAGCTCTGGCTGACTACCCGCTCCATGTATGACCTAGGCTTGTCTGACTACCCACTCTTGTGTTGACCTGGGGCTCTATCCACCGTGCATCCAACATACATACGCTCCAGTGGATATCCTATCTGGTGCAAACCTGTGGCTCTGGCTGACTACCTGCTCCATGTATGACTTTGGCTCGTCTGCTTATCCTATCTGGTGCTTACAAAAGGCTTTGTCCGTTTGCTCAGTTTGTTGGTTTGTTATTCAGACATCCTTCCTAGTACTGACCTGGGGCTCTAGCAGACTCCTTACTTCTGACTGCAGGCTTGGGTCAGCAGCTTCCTTGTTTATGTATGATTGAGACGCCGCTCCTAGACTGACTGCAGGCTCAGTCAGTATCTCTTGCAAGTATAGAAGTATACTTGCAGGAAATGCAAAGTCAAAAAAGGGGTTAACAGGAAAAATGTACCAAGCTGAATCTGCTTAATAAAAGGCACTAGAATTGGCGTTCTGCCCCTTTTGCAGCTCCTTCCTTTTGCGGCTCCTCCCTCTTGTGGCTGTATCCTCACTGACCAACAACTATGGTCGGTATTTTTATGAGGAAGAGGTGGCAACCCTACCACTATTTGAGTTTAAATATCCATTAGAGTATATTGTCTTTCTAAAATGTTACCATCTACTTGAAATACCATTAGATCAAGAAATTTGATCAAAAGATAATTAAAATGGTTTGTAAAAGACAGATTGCAATCATTGACTTGAATATATGTTAGGAACCTTATTAACAGGTATTCTTCACCTCTAAAATAATAAGAATATCATCAATAAATCTCTTATATAAAAATATATATTTTAAAAATGGACTATCTTCTACATATATATTTTCTCCCAGAATCCCATATATACATTTGCGTATGAAGGAGTAAAATGAGTTCCCATAGTTATACTAATACTGTGTTTATAAAATTAATTTTGAAATTTACAATAATTATGACAAAGAATAAAATATATATTATCAAAAGTAAAAGATTGCTGGGAATCATCCATCAGGTTTTCCTTCTCCAAAAAATAAACATGACAACCTAATCCCTTCTCATGAGGTATATTTGTATATGATGCATTGACATCAACAGTTACAAAAATCATATCTGTACTCCATTGTATACACTTGAGATTGTGCAAAAAATCTATAGTGTCTCTTAGATACGCTGGTAATTTCTTAACTAGTGGTTGTAAAAAGAAATCCACATATGCAGATAAATTACTAGTTATAGTATTTATCCTAGAAACAATAGGGCATCCTGGGGTTCTCCAATGTTTTATGAATCTTAGGCAAAATAAATTATAAAAAATTGTTATATGAGATGTCTTATTCCAAAAGAATTCAAATTCATCCTCTTTAAAATGTCATTCTCAAATACTTTCTTTAAAAGATTCAACAAAAATTCCCAGGAAGGGACCGCAGGGTACAGGAGGGGAAACGTGATGAGGAGGGTTGATCCATACATGAAGCCTGTGTGTTAAGGGGGAGTAAAGGGAAAGGGCTTAAAAGGGCTGGTGACAGGAAGTGGAGTGTTCTTTGGCGAGAGGACAAAGGAAGCGTGCTGAGGAGAGGGACACGTGGAAGCATTGCCACTTGTGACTCACCGGTTCTGAAAACATGGCTTTCAGTGTTTCTTCCCTCACCCTGTATTTCCCTTTCTTCCCTTCCCCATCTTCCTCTGGATTGTCCTTGCTCCCCTTGTCCCTCTTTACCCCGGCCTGTGCTGCTCCTGCTAGGCTGTATAACCATCAGCTCGAGAGTGATTCTTCATCACCATCCAGGCGGCACCCTGAGGTACTGGGTGTCTTGGCGGAGGGCGGAACCAGGCGAGGAGGCTTGGATCCAGTTTGAGTGGTGCCTGTCACCTCGGGCCATTGGTTGTGGCTGGTCCAGGGATGCGGCATGGGGATGTCTCACCGGACCCATCAGGTAGCGGAGATGGCTACAGAGGAGCTGCACACCTGGCCTCTGAGTGTATGGGCCTGGGGTACCCCCCACCTATGTTGGACCTCCCATCCCAGGCCTTATCCTAGCTGCCCGCCCCGTTCCCCTTTACCTATTTGCGTGTGCCAGGACCTCTCTGCCTGGAAAGGTACCCCACTCGCACTTAGCTGACCCTGCCTGGGAGCATTTAGTGGTGGAGGCGTACTCTCTGGACACGCATATACAGTCCGGTACTCAGTACGAGGTTTTGTAGGATGTATGGCTTGAGTGAGTGTGTGTGTGTGTGTCTGTCTGTGGATGTAGGTGGTGCGTGTATGTAGGTATGTATGTCTATGTCCATGGGTGATGTATGTCTGGATGTATATGGGTATGTCTGAGGGTGGGTGGGTATATACCCTCCCCTCATGTATATCAGTGTGTGTTTCAGTTTGGATATGTGGGTCTGTATGTGTGTGTGGATTTGGTTAGGTGTTTTTATTGATATTATTAAAAAAAAAATAAACAGGATCCATGAGACTGCAGTCCAGTCAAAGAAGTGAATTAATAACAGAACCTACGCATCACAATAAATGTACTCCACTTTACACTGTGGGTTATTCCTTAAGGTGCTCCTTATCCTGAAGGAGAGTTTGATATAGCTGAGGGTCTTCATTTATTACATCTATTTATGGACTTGTGCACCCTCCAATTCCTGCTTGTTAGTAGACACTATGTTATTCAGCCCTTGCTAGTTTACTAAGCGTAGGGGAGGGGTTCCTCTGACTTTCCTGTTTACATGTTGGGGGCGACTTGAGGCAGGGGGGGATTGAGGGCCACTGACTTGAATGTTAGCATACCCATGCGGACACGGAACCACAGCAGCGGGCTGTGCTGCACTGTTTGGTTTGGTGCACTCCATTGGCCTTTGTCTGGGTACCAGTTTGCCAGCAACCCCTCTCGCTATCCCAGTCTGGGGTAGAATGGATAGGTGGGGTTGGGGGTCTTATCACACAGACTCTTTGGGTTTTATAGTCTCTTGCGGAGAATGAATTGTTCTGCATGTCTGCACTGGTAACCGGTATGGTGGTGCGGATCCATCAGTCAGTCCTTGGTGCTGTTTGGCCGGGGCTGGGCAGGCATGCCGCTATCTTGTGTTATTGGGCTGACTGGTCAGAGCAATTTCACTGTCCTTGAAGAAGCTGGCCTGTTGGTGGGGGTGTGGCCAGTTTGCCTGCAGGAACACGTCACAGCGGTTGCAGGCTGTTAGCCTCAACGTGGTGCAGTATTCTGGAGCTGGCTATGCTGTGGGAATGCGGGATGGACTGCTACCCGGTCTAGGCTTCCGGCATTGGAGTGGGATGGAGGCCTGTCTGGCATACCCCTGTTCTTCATATGACAGCTGGGGTTATCCTGGCTTCGTGGTAGATGCCGAGTGACCTGAGTGCTCCTGGAGTGACTGCTTCTTCCCACTGTGCGGTCGTTGCATTGGCAGGTGTTTTTTGGAATGCTGAAGTTGATGCCGCAGGCTGTTGCTTTGCAGGTTTCTAGTGGTATCTCCCCCCCCCCACTTTTTCTTTCACAGGCTGACGTTTGTGGGTGTACATGAGGACCTTCATGCTTGGGTCAGTCTTCGCTATTAGGCTTTCCGGCTGGTTTCGGGCTCCTGGTCATCTGGTACCACTTGTGCATGGAGTTGGTTTTGCACAGGGTGATCTGTTGGGGTGGAGTGACAGGGCTGTGAGCCCTTATGGGCTGGTCTCCTTCGGCGTCCAGGCTTCCTGGAGGGAATGCCATGAGGAACTCGGCTTGCTACCTACTGGAGTGCTCCTTTGTGTGGATGTGCAGGTGCGATTCTGCTGACAAAAGGAATGAAAAATCTCCAGTGTCCCGCTGCTCGCATGTTCCGCGGTGGGAACTTTGCTGTATGTGGACTGCATGGCAGTTCAGTCTTCGGTTCCCTCTGGTTCATCTCTGTTGGTGATTGGCATGCCCGTCCTGGTGGCTTTCGCTTCATGGGGTTCCAGTCAGGCAAGTGCTGGGGTTTTGCACAGACTAGTACCAATTTGTGTCTTTGAATCTGGTTTTGTGTGTCTGGCTGTCTTGGTGTATGGGTGTTTTCTGTCAGGCTGGTGCGTATTGCTTCTATTGGGTCAGTTGTTGGTGCAGCTAGTGGGTGATGTGTATATTTTAAGGCTTGTGTATAGGTGTGTCCCTCGTGTGAGGTATGGGTGAATCTGTATAGCGTTGTGGGTGAAGGTGTTGGCTCTGGATCCAGTCGAGGGGGGATCCGTTGGATTGGCAGGGGCGGTTTCCAGTCTGTATGAGGTTTCTCTTGTGGTGTCGGGTGCTATGTTGGTATGCATGGGGTGTTATTTACGGTTTTGGGAATGTTTGTTGGCTTTGGGCTGGGTGTGGTCTGGTTTGTGGGGGCCTGTTTGCATCTGCAGGTGCAGCTGGCTCTTGACCGTGTGCCTCTTAACAAGGAGACTTGTGGGTTCTATGGCTTTCTGCTGCTGAGTACATTGGTCTTATTAGACCTTATTGTTTCATACTAATCCTCGGTATGACGTTAATGGAAATTTATGTTTTAGTTTCTGTCATGGGTGTGTCATACATGTGGGTGGCTGTATGGTTGGCTATGTGTAGGTGCAAAGGTATCTGTCTATAGGTGTATATATATGTGTGTGTATATGGGTGTGTATGTGATTAGGTCTAGGTATGGAGGTATGTACGTTTTTGTGTCTGGCTTTTCTGTTGTTTGTTTCCTTATGGTTTGGTGTTTGCCTTGTGGATTGGGGTGAGCAATATTTTTCAGCTTGGTGGTTGTGTTTTGGTGGTTTGTCCAGTGTTCACTGTGGGAGAGTGGGCTTGTTGGTGCCTGTTGTGTACTCTTTGTATGCTGTGCAGTACACCTATGGGATGCTTGGTTGGATTGTGCGTTAAACACGAGGTGAAACGGCATGGGCTTTTCTGGGCCGGCTACTCATTGGTTTGGTGCATGCTTGCTGGAATGGTATGTGGATAGTTCTCTCTGGGTGTTTGTGGTTTGTCTGAGGGTGTGGGGTTCTGTGGGGTTGGTTCTTGGGTGGAGTACCCTGTGGGACTGTGTACATTGTGTTTAGAGTGCTGCGAATGTCATTGGGGTACAGACCATAGTGTTTTTGGGGTGGAGGCAGACTGGTCAGGGCTTTGACCGTCTGGCCTGGTGGCGGGAGGCCCAACTGGTCAAGGTATTGACAGTCGGGCCTTGTGGAAGGGACTTCAGGGTATAGGAGGGGAAACATGCCATGGGGAGGGTTGATCCATACAGGAAATGTGTGTGTTAGGGAGGAGTAAAGGGATGGGGCTTCAAAGGGCTGGTGACAGGAAGTGGAATGTTCTTTGGAGAAAGAGAGGACAAAGGAAGCATCCCTTCCTCCCTATTATGGCGTGGTTGTGTGTCTCAGCTGGGCAGATAGTCCTTGAATGGTTTTCAGAGATCAATAACTAATGTGGTAAGTTAGGGGATTTTATCCTCGAGCAGAAGCCCTTTGGGAGTTTGCCCCGTACTTAGGTTGCGAGAGGTGACGTTACCCATTAAAGCTAAAGTGGATGGCTAGTGGGGTAATCCATTGGGAGTCAGCTGTAAGTGCTGAAGGATGGTGGTCAGCTGTAAGTGCTGAAGGATGGTGTCAGCTGTAAGTGCTGAAGAATGGTGGTCAGCTGTAAGTGCTGAAGAATGGTGGAGTCAGCTGTAAGTGCTGACGAACGCTGGGATCAGCTGAAGAATGTGGGGATTTTAGCATGAGCCCGGAACAATTTGGCCATGCTTGGTTTCAAGGAAGGCGGATTGGCAAGGACTGTCAGCTAATTGATTATTGGTTAATGATTAATTATGTTTGTGTTTGAATAAGAACAATAATAATAATGTGAGTGAAAATAGTTAAATAGAGCTATGTGTCACGGTTTATTATGACTCTCAGACACAAGTTTTAGGTAAAAAAAATCAATTTTATTGAAATAATAAATGATAACTTAGGATGGCAATTACATACATATATATATATACAGAATATAGCACAGACAGAAGGCAGACTCTACCGGTCCTGTCAATATACCGGACAGGACAGTCTTTAGGCTCTACCGGCCTTGCCAATACCGGGTAAGGCAACCTGCAGATGGAATAGCATAACGGTTTTACCGGCCTTACCAAATTACCGGGCAAGGCAGCCTCAATAGATACACAATGTAGGCTCTACCGGCCCTGCCAATACCGGGTAAGGCAACCTCAGATGGAATGTGGCAAAAGGTTCTACCGGCCTTACCAATACCGGGCAGGGCAGCCCAGAGATAATAGCAGAAGTCAGATGGAACTGGCAAATTAGCAGAATCGTTAAGCAGCAAGGCTTTGGAGCAAACCAGCGTCCGCACGCTGGAAACAACACTGAATAGTATAGCCGTTAGGCTTAGTGAGCAAACCAGTGACCGCACACTGGAGTAACAAGCGAGTAGTATAGCCGCAAGGCTTAGGAGCAAACCAGCGTCCGCACGCTGGGACCAACACAGATTTGTATAGCTGATAGGCTTTGGAGCAAACCAGTGACCGCACACTGGTGTAACAAGCGAGTTTGTATAGCCGCAAGGCTTAGGAGCAAACCAGCGTCCGCACGCTGGGACCAACACAGATTTGTATAGCTGAAAGGCTTTGGAGCAAACCAGTGACCGCACACTGGTGTAACAAGTGAGTTTGTATAGCCGCAAGGCTTAGGAGCAAACCAGCGTCCGCACGCTGGGACCAACACAGAATTGTATAGCTGATAGGCTTTGGAGCAAACCAGTGACCGCACACTGGTGTAACAAGCGAGTTTGTATAGCCGCAAGGCTTAGGAGCAAACCAGCGTCCGCACGCTGGGACCAACACCGATTTGTATAGCTGATAGGCTTTGGAGCAAACCAGTGACCGCACACTGGTGTAACAAGCGAGTTTGTATAGCCGCAAGGCTTGGGAGCAAACCAGCGTCCGCACGCTGGGACCAACACGGAATTGTAGCAATGTCACCAACGCGACCAGGAAGAAGGTCGCCAGGATACTGAAGACAGGTGATGAGATGACAGGAACCAGCAACGATCAGTCAGGTCAGAAAACAGCAGAGAAGTTCAGCAGGAACTGCAACACCAGAGACTAGGCCGGAACCAGGACTGGAAGTACTTCAGCATGCAGGAAACACTGGAACAGTAGAGATCAGGAACTCAGGAACACATGAGATCAGGAACTCAGGAACACTGGAACATAGGCCCAGCTATCACTAGCATAGTGATAGCAAGAAGATCAGAAACAACACGAAAGGGCACTCAAAGGGTGCCCAATCCAGGTTTAAATAGTCAATAAGAGGCGGGCTATCTGCAGACAGCCAATAGAAGCCCCCTACTGGTGACAGACAAGTAACTGCAGCAAATCACGGGCACCGTGATAGTACCCCCCCTTTCAAAGACCCCCTCTCCTAGAATAGGGTTTAGGTTTCTGCGGGTAATTGGCATGAAAGGCCCTAGTTAACCTAGGTGCATGAAGGTCCGTACTATCCACCCATGATCGATCCTCAGGACCATACCCTTTCCAATGTACCAGGTACTGTACCCTTCCTCTAAGCCTACGGGAATCAATAATGCTCTGAACCTCGTACTCCTCCTGGCCCTCGACCTCAACAGGTCCTGGCACCACAGGTGTGGTAGTATAGCGATTGCAAACCAGAGGCTTAAGAAGGGACACATGGAACACATTATGGATACGCATGGATGCAGGTAGGTCTAGTGCATAGGAGACAGGGTTAATTTTGCGAATAACTCTGTATGGACCAATAAACCGAGGAGCCAACTTATTAGACGGAACCTGCAGCTTGAGATTTCTGGAGGAAAGCCATACTCTATCCCCAACCTGAAAGGAAACCGCTGGAAGCCTTCTGCGATTAGCATGGCGCTGATGACGCTGAAATGACTGACCAAGTGCCCTCTGAACTTGTGCCCATGTGGAACGGAGTTGCTCGATATGCTCATCCAGAGCTGGAATCTGTTGCGTCTGAAATGAGTCTGGAAGCAAACAGGGCTGGAACCCATAATTAATCAGAAACGGAGAGCTCCCAGATGAAGAATTGACCGCACAGTTCCTGGCGAACTCTGCCCAAGGCAACAAGTCGGACCAATTATCATGATGGTCAGTAACGAAACAACGGAGAAATTGTTCCAAGCCCTGATTAGCTCGTTCAGCGGCTCCATTGGTCTGGGGATGGTAGGCAGAGGAGAAGGACAGCTGTATGCCCATCTGTTGGCAAAATGCCCTCCAAAATCTAGACACAAACTGGCTCCCCCTGTCAGACACCAGTACCCTAGGCACTCCATGCAACCGGAATACTTCTCTGGCGAACACCATTGCCAATTCCTTCGCTGAAGGAAGACCACGGAGGGGCACGAAATGAGCCATTTTAGAAAACCTGTCCACCACCATGAATATAAAGGAGTACCCCTTCGACATAGGCAACTCTCCCATAAAATCAATGGAAACATGAGACCAGGGGAGTTCGCCATTAGGCACCGGTTGAAGCAAGCCCACAGGGAGATGTCTCGGGGTCTTAGCGCGGGCGCAGGTGGCACAGGCATTCGTAAATTCGGCACAATCGTTTCTCATGGAAGGCCACCAAAATAACTGAGAAAGGGACCATAACAATTGGTCTCTACCAATATGTCCCGCAGCCTTAGAGGAATGGTAGGTTTCGAGCAGCCTAGTACGAAATGATTCAGCGACAAAACATTTGCCCACTGGGGTTTCATGGGGAGCGGACCCCTGAGAGGCCAGGATCTCCTCCCCTAGAGGAGAAGTGATACTCGTGCGTATAGTAGCCAGTATTCTATCAGGTTGGATGATAGGAGCTGGTGCTTCCACTCTGTCACTGTCGGCCTCAAATTGTCTTGACAGTGCATCAGCCCTGATATTTTTTGACCCTGGTAAATATGATACAATGAAATTAAATCGAGACAGGAACAGTGCCCACCTGGCCTGACGAGAGGACAATCTCTTGGCCTCCGAGAGATAGGTCAGATTCTTATGATCTGTTAGGATTAAGACAGGATTCTTAGTACCTTCAAGCAAATGACGCCATTCCTTAAGAGCAAGGATAATGGCCAATAATTCTCTGTCACCTATCTCATAGTGGCTTTGAGTGACAGTCAACTTTTTAGAGAAAAACCCACAAGGTCTGAGAGTTCCACCTTTCTCGTGTCGCTGCGAAAGTACTGCCCCGACCCCAATATCTGAGGCATCAACCTCTAACGTAAATGGAAGTAAAGGATTGGGGTGGGATAACACAGGAGCCGCAGCAAATGCCAGCTTCAAATTCTCAAAGGCTTTCTCAGCAGATACCGGCCAACAAGAAGGATTAGCACCCTTGTGCGTAAGATCGGACAGAGGTTTGACAATGGAAGAAAAGTTCTTAATAAACCTCCTATAATAATTAGCGAAACCCAGGAAACGCTGTATGGCTTTAAGACCCTTGGGTTTTGGCCATTGTAGGACAGCTGACAACTTTTCTTTGTCCATGGCAATGCCATCATTGCCAATTATGAACCCCAAGAATGGCACACTGGTTCTATGAAACTCACATTTTTCCATTTTACAAAATAATTTGTTCTCACGGAGTCGTAGCAATACTGCGGATACATCTTTGATGTGCTGTGCCATGTTTTGGGAGTAAATCAGTATATCGTCGAGGTACACCACAACACATGTCTGTAACATATCTCTCAGAACATCATTTATCAGTTCCTGGAAAACTGCGGGTGCATTACACAGCCCAAAAGGCATTACTAGATACTCGTAGTGCCCAGCTCGAGTATTAAAGGCAGTTTTCCACTCATCACCTGCTCGAATGCGAACCAGATTGTAAGCGGCCCGTAGGTCCAACTTGGTAAATATCGAAGCGCCCTTAAGCCTGTCAAAAAGCTCGGTGATGAGTGGTATTGGGTATGCGTTTTTTGCCATTAGTTTATTCAAGCCCCGGTAGTCAATGCATGGTCTTAATTCGCCATTTTTCTTTTTTACAAAAAAGAACCCAGCCCCAGCTGGAGAGGTAGATTTACGTATGATCCCTCTAGCAAGGGCATCAGAAATGTAATCCTCCATAGCCTTATTTTCATCACAAGATAATGGATAAGTGCGTCCTTTCGGAGGTACTGCACCAGGCTGCAATTCAATGCAACAATCATAAGGTCTATGCTGGGGTAGCATACTAGCCTCTCCTTTGCTAAAAACATCGCCAAACTGTTGGTACACATCCGGCATAGCAGAGGAGGTGCACATGACCTTAATAGGCTGGATGACGCACTTGTCCATACAAAACTGGGACCAAGCAGCAATTTCACACTTTTTCCAATCGAATTGTGGGTTATGTAACTGTAACCACGGAAATCCCAATATCACCGCATGGTGCGGGGAATTAATCAGTTGAAACTGCTGCTCTTCTCTGTGAAGTGCCCCAATAGTCATAGACAATGGCATAGTTTCAAATATAACCTGAGGCGGTTCTAAGGGTCTACCATCAATCGCTTCAATAGTCAAGGGGTTTTCTCTTTCAATGCGTGGAACTCCGTGCAATTCAGCAAAGGTATTATCCATAAAATACCCTGCTGCACCGGAGTCAACCAAGGCCAAAACCTCCACAGAGCGTTGTGCCCAAGACAATACCACCTGTATGGTGGGTTTCATTATGCCCGACACTGGGGACGATTGTACACCACCTAGGGCCTGTCCCCCAAGATACCCTAGGTGTGTGCGTTTCCCGGACGTACCGGACAGGAATTTAGCAAGTGCCCTTTTTTACCGCAGTATAAACATAACCCTTGTTTTTTGCGATATAGTCTCTCTGCCTTGGATAGTCTAGTGAAGCCTATTTCCATAGGTTCACTTGTTTCCCGTACTGGTTCACTAGACTTCAATGCCAAGGGAGGGATGGGTGGGCAAAACATGCTACTAGGCTCATTATTTTTTGACCGTAACTTACGATCTCTGGCAATTGATCTCTCACATATTCTGGAGTCAATTATCATAACATACTCAATGTAATCATCTAGATCAATAGGTAGATCTTTAGCAGCGATTTCGTCTTTAATGTGGTCATTCAGGCCTTGAGAGAAGGCTGCCAATAATGCCTCGTTATTCCAACCTACCTCTGCTGCCAATGTGCGGAATTCGATGGCATAGTCGCCCACTGTACGCCTGCCCTGTTGTATCTCCATAAGGCGTTTGGCAGCAGAGGTGGTTCTACCAGGAGGCTCAAACACTCTTCGAAAGGAACGCACAAATTCACTAAAGTTCTTAGTACAAGGTTTAGCATTCTCCCACAAGGGGTTAGCCCAAGCCAATGCTCTGCCAGTGAGCAGTGATATCGTGAACCCCACTTTACTACGATCATTGGGAAATGCGTGTGCCGTCAATTCCATAAAGATTTCGAGTTGATTGATGAACCCTCTGCAGAGACTAGGGTCACCATCATATCTTAGCGGCAAGGGTGCAGAAGCCGTTAACCCTTTAACAGTACCCCCTAGGGGTCTGGTATCACTTTCCGGTGTCTGACTTGGCGAGACCACCGGGCTAGAGCTAGATTGGTCAGCAGGTACCGTGCGTTCAAGGATCGTTTGAATTGCAACTGCCAACTGATCCAAACGTTGCTCGAGCACATCCATCCTCCAATGGATATTCTGTGCGTTACCTTCACCCTTGCTGTCTGAGGTCATGGCCCTTTCGTACTGTCACGGTTTATTATGACTCTCAGACACAAGTTTTAGGTAAAAAAAATCAATTTTATTGAAATAATAAATGATAACTTAGGATGGCAATTACATACATATATATATATACAGAATATAGCACAGACAGAAGGCAGACTCTACCGGTCCTGTCAATATACCGGACAGGACAGTCTTTAGGCTCTACCGGCCTTGCCAATACCGGGTAAGGCAACCTGCAGATGGAATAGCATAACGGTTTTACCGGCCTTACCAAATTACCGGGCAAGGCAGCCTCAATAGATACACAATGTAGGCTCTACCGGCCCTGCCAATACCGGGTAAGGCAACCTCAGATGGAATGTGGCAAAAGGTTCTACCGGCCTTACCAATACCGGGCAGGGCAGCCCAGAGATAATAGCAGCAGTCAGATGGAACTGGCAAATTAGCAGAATCGTTAAGCAGCAAGGCTTTGGAGCAAACCAGCGTCCGCACGCTGGAAACAACACTGAATAGTATAGCCGTTAGGCTTAGCGAGCAAACCAGTGACCGCACACTGGAGTAACAAGCGAGTAGTATAGCCGCAAGGCTTAGGAGCAAACCAGCGTCCACACGCTGGGACCAACACAGATTTGTATAGCTGATAGGCTTTGGAGCAAACCAGTGACCGCACACTGGTGTAACAAGCGAGTTTGTATAGCCGCAAGGCTTAGGAGCAAACCAGCGTCCGCACGCTGGGACCAACACAGATTTGTATAGCTGAAAGGCTTTGGAGCAAACCAGTGACCGCACACTGGTGTAACAAGTGAGTTTGTATAGCCGCAAGGCTTAGGAGCAAACCAGCGTCCGCACGCTGGGACCAACACAGAATTGTATAGCTGATAGGCTTTGGAGCAAACCAGTGACCGCACACTGGTGTAACAAGCGAGTTTGTATAGCCGCAAGGCTTAGGAGCAAACCAGCGTCCGCACGCTGGGACCAACACCGATTTGTATAGCTGATAGGCTTTGGAGCAAACCAGTGACCGCACACTGGTGTAACAAGCGAGTTTGTATAGCCGCAAGGCTTGGGAGCAAACCAGCGTCCGCACGCTGGGACCAACACGGAATTGTAGCAATGTCACCAACGCGACCAGGAAGAAGGTCGCCAGGATACTGAAGACAGGTGATGAGATGACAGGAACCAGCAACGATCAGTCAGGTCAGAAAACAGCAGAGAAGTTCAGCAGGAACTGCAACACCAGAGACTAGGCCGGAACCAGGACTGGAAGTACTTCAGCATGCAGGAAACACTGGAACAGTAGAGATCAGGAACTCAGGAACACATGAGATCAGGAACTCAGGAACACTGGAACATAGGCCCAGCTATCACTAGCATAGTGATAGCAAGAAGATCAGAAACAACACGAAAGGGCACTCAAAGGGTGCCCAATCCAGGTTTAAATAGTCAATAAGAGGCGGGCTATCTGTAGACAGCCAATAGAAGCCCCCTACTGGTGACAGACAAGTAACTGCAGCAAATCACGGGCACTGTGATACTATGGTCTGTTATCCCCAAAATAGATGTGTCTGTACTTATTTATGGATCATACCCTCTCCCTCTGACAAGTTCATTACTGAATTACATTGTAGCATCCTTACTCAATTTAACATATGTATTACCATCATATAATTAAACTATGAGCTCCTGAAATATATGCATTCTATCTTGTATCACAATTCTGCCTCCTTTGTCAGCTGATATGATTATTATAGCATCATTATTCATCAGTTTACACAAAGCTTGCATTTCTCCATATGACAAATTCTTCTTTATTTTAGGCATGTTGTCAAAATAAATTTCCAAATTCTCCTGTACTAATTTGGAAAAAATGTTAATATATTCACTTTGTGACTGACTAGGATAGAAAACAGATTGTTTCTTATAAGTTATATGTATACTTTCTCTATCATTATTACACCTTCTATAGCCTCCATCAATTGTATAAAACCATCATATGATCATAAAGAACCATCACATGCATTAGTAATATCAACATTCTGATCAACAGTTAAATCATTAAAACATGTTCTCTTGTTTCAAAAAAATGTAGCTTCAGGGTCAACTTCCTAATAAATTTATGAACATTAATATATAGTTCAAGCCTATTTGGTGCACTTGTACGGGCAAAAGATAAGCCTCATTTCTATAATACTTAAGGACTCAATTGGTAGATAGATAAATTAAAGGTATCTGAGGCTATTGCATCAGATGACTCTTGTTTCTTTGTGCCTCCTCTTTTCCCTCTTCTATATCTAACAATCTTTTGCTTCACTTTATCACCAGTGAGATTTCTTCTCGATGTCTCCAATTTTCTACTCACCTTGGCTGATATCCCCTGTTCCTGTAATTGTGTTGAAAATAATTCTGATAAGATCAACCGTGATCTAAAAAATGCTGATCATAATATTCCTCAGATTAATTTTTTGGTCTAGCTCCTTCTCTTTTACACTGCCTTTGTTTATCTTTGTTTCATCCTTCAATTCTAGTAACCCATCTCTTTCCACTGAATATTCTCTATTCTAACATCATATATACTACTAGTTGAACAGCCCGTTACACGGGCCACAGTGCCACTGCAACCCGGTCGCGGGGCAGTCACGCGCAGTAGAGACTGCCCGCGCCACGGCTGATACAGACGCGGCGCAGGCAGTCTCTACTGTGCATGACTGCAGCACGCGCAGCAGTGTCTACTGCGCATGTCGCGGCGTTACACACGATTTAGCAAATTATCATATAGGATTATTATTAGCTATATTTGTATTTACAATTGCATCTTGCACTTGTGGATTTTAAAAGGAAACCTCCTCATTCTCTGCTAGGACTGCAAATCTGTTAGATACTTTCACATTACGACAACAGGAAAGGAGTGCTTACATGGACCCGCTCAGCATCCAATAGCCCCGTGTAGTCTTTGGCTCAGTGATAAAAAAGAAAACTTTATTAAACAAAGAGTGTTCATCAAATGACACAAACCACCATTATAAACACGGAACACTTTGTTCACCTAACGCGTTTCGT
The DNA here is from genome assembly GCA_037306005.1 of Rhinophrynus dorsalis. Classification (NCBI taxonomy): domain Eukaryota; kingdom Metazoa; phylum Chordata; class Amphibia; order Anura; family Rhinophrynidae; genus Rhinophrynus; species Rhinophrynus dorsalis. Next base: position 295,741,449 of record CM074719.1, read on the forward strand.
ACAAAAAGGTACTTAATCATAGGAAACTTTCATAGATACTTTCACATTTGCAGCTTGTTCACATTCTCTCTGATCATTATCCAAAGGTACATTATCATTTGAGCTTGAATTTTGAGTCATTGTGAGGTTTGTTCTGTAAACCGGTTTATTATCCTGATAAAATCTTTTATTCTAAATTTTAAAAGTTGACCAGCTTTTATCTTGATAATTTTCATAATCCCATTTTTCACAAATTAACTTATTTTTTTTTTACGAGTAATCACTACTTTTATGACTTTTCGAATCGTTTTTTGCAATAGTCTCATTTAGCATTTTTACATTTATTATCTTCTGAAAATGGGGCTAAATCTTTCTCTATCTTTCCTTTCTGGTCTTTCTCTGTATTTGATAATTAATTTAATTAAATCTAGAGAATATTTATGTAAAATTAGTTCCCATCCAATTGAAAACTCCACATCCTCAGTTTTGAACTCCGTAGCTTCAAAATACAAAAACCTCTTGAGATCATATTTCTTTTTTTCATGATGTTCAAAGCTAACCAGATCATTCAAATTTGATGTCTCTAGATACTTTAATTACCTTTATAAGGAAATTGGGTCGATATCTGCTATAATAGCAGGTTCATCTGTACCGAAGATGTCCATAGATAGCTCTGTGTATTTCTACTATTAACATCTGAAAATATACTTTCTCAGTGTATCATCCAGTAAAAGGACAACAGCTACATGAATGGTGTCCTACCCAAAATGCAGTCTCTTTTAGCTCATTAGTGCCTTACAAAGAGGACATTTTCTAAAGCACATCGTACTGATCTTTCCAAAATGATAGTCCAGCCACAAAGTGTTATGAACAAGAGAAGCAGCCAAACCCCATACTTATATTTTGGCCTTGTTGCGTCTGATTAGTGAGTTGTAACTGATCTCTCTAGGCACTGAGATCAATGAACATGAAAGTCCTATAAGAAAGTTTAATAAAGATACTATCAATACCCCTTTTTTGTAGATTGCATAATCATGGGGTTTCTACCTTCAGATAGTACAATTAAGAAGACGTCTATACTGTCAAAGGTGGGGATAGTTTCACTAGGAAAATTATTACAAAGAGAAGCATTTGAATATATAACTATGAATAATGATTTCTAATGAGTTAAATGTGGCTTCCAGTATAAAATGTTTTCTCTGATTTGTAGTCTTGTGTTAGTCTATGTCTTTGTGATCTACTTTGCACCAGTGGCTGACTATATATATTTCTGAGTATTTATTTAAAGCGGAACTACCACCCGACACAATCTTTAGCTTCACTAAGTCCCCATCTGGTGACTAGCTGCTTAGTAGCTCTAGTTGCCAGAATAATTACCTTATTTAATATATTCTGCTCTCTTCCCCGGCTGACAGGCAGGACAGAGCACGGACATCTTGCCATTGTGACGTCCATGCGCCTGAGCTGGGACTGACAGCGCAGGCGCACGGATGTCACAGTGGCAAGATATCCGCGTTCTGTCCTGCCTGTCAGCCGGGGAAGAGAGCAGAAATCTATAAAATAAGGTAATTATTCTGGCGACTAGTGCTACTAAGCAGCTAGTCACCAGATGGGGACTTAGTGAAGCTAAAGATTGTGTCGGGTGGTAGTTCCGCTTTAAATGTCAAGCAAATATACTGGCTTAATTAGATCTACAAATACTATATCAACATTTTCATGTATATATGTACATTATATTATATTACTATTATACCTGACATCACTCAAAACCGCATGTCACTTTTGATTGACAGAATCCAATGTTACCTATTACTTGATCTTCACCAATTAACTGCTTCCTTAGTATCTAATTGTGTGCCATTTCTAGGGAAATGTCCTGCTCATCGTATATGTGTTTAAGTAGTAATATATTTAAGCAATAGTATGGTACGGATTCCTTAAATATTGATTTTAATCCTCTTTAAAATTAAACAAACTTAATAGAAGGCAACAGGCTCATTTTAACACATAGTAAGACTAAACCCCTAAGCTGGCACAGCTGGTTGGGAATAGCAACTAAGGGCAGAAAGGGGTAGCTAGGGAAAGGGCAGAAAAATATAGGAATTGGGACTCTATACTTCCATAGAAGGTGATTTCGGTTTATCACTGACAGGCCTGTTTGAAGACATTTTGAAGCCCATGGCACAAATGTGATTGAAGGGCCCCCCAAACATATAAATATGTAGTCTCAAATAAAATACATATATTTTTTACATACATTCAGTACCTCACACTTGTTCCACTGTCCCCTGTAAGTCACAGTACCACACATACAAGGCTTGATGCACCAGCCTTGTTCTACTGGCCATCACAGACCAACATGTTCACTGTCGAACACCCCAGCCTTTTTCCCTTCTCCACTTGTAGTATCAAACCTACATATCCATTGTCTGACACACCATCCGTGTTTCTCTGGCCACTGGAAGTCAAAGACCTATACATAGACAGTCCCCGTTGAAGACCAGAGCAGTGCAGCTACCTGAAACTACCCCTGCCTTTATGTTTATTCTCTTTAAGTAGTGATTCTGCAAAGCACTCTATATCTGTTTTTGCCTATGGAGGGGTGAATAGGCAGAGTAGCATTAACGGAGCCATTGTTGGGCTGTTGCCTATTACCATTAGTGCTACTCTGTCCAAACATCTTACGCTCAACATTGCATTTAAGTTACAGACAGTGGGTTGCACCACAGCTTTTATGAATGGCCCAGCTGCCTGCATTGGCCCAGCTGCCTGCATTAGTGTCCCCAATGTTGACAGTCTTGATCAGTACAGGGAATACTGCAGAGGGCCTCACCAAAGATTTTATGAAAGGCCCGGCTACCTGTATTAACTTGTGTGCAATACAGGGCAGTTTTAGGTTATTTCATGAGATACTGACACCTCTTTGTGTAGCTAAATAAATAATTTAGAGAAAGACCAAAGTATTTAATTTACACAGACTAATTTATAAACACATACTGAAGTTTAAACAAACATTAATGGGAGTTTTATTGTCATTAAGCAATGTGATACACTTATATATACACCACACAGTCTGATCTCCTAAAAAGAGGGACAGTAGGGTTGGAAAAGGGGACAGAGGGATTTGGGTCTAAAAGAGGGCCTGACCCTTTATATACCTTTATATCAGGGACACTTATGAAGACTTAATCCTCCAGCACTACACCCGAATCAGTGAAGCATTACTATGTGTGTTTTACTATGTGTCCCTGATTTAAAGGGATAGTAATGTTTATAATAAAAGCAGCTCTAATTAATCATCATAGTATTTGGACTTTGGAGAGTGTTATTTCAATTCTGTCAGAGTTGTAGTTCTAGAGTAATTCAATGACAAAGTGACCCCCTCCCGCCCCTTTTACTGATGTAACACTGCTCAGCTCAGAGCAGTAGGGAGGTGCCCAGGTAGATTTCAGAGAGGGACAATCTTCAATTAAGATAAGGGAAAAAACTGAAAAACTTGTCAAGGGGGGCAGGGCTTTCATTGTTCTCATAGGAAGAAGATTGTCCCCTTCTGTTATCTGTCTGGTCTATGGACTGCATTCCACATCTGAGAAGAGATGGCTTACACTAGGTAAAAGGGTCGAGAGGTGAACTTTGCTTGTGAATATCTCTTAAACCATAAAGGTTTGAGAGATAAGAAATATATCGTTTTTCATGTTTTTTTAATGCCTACAAAATAAAATAAAAATCCCCATTAAAGGGATATGTGGTCACATCATAAAAGCAATGATAAAGTGTATTACCTGTCAATGTAATCTGATTCACAGACATCTGATGAATAATGTAAAAGGGAATACAAGAAAAGAAATAAGGCCTTACGCAGGAAAGTAAAGAGGTATGATTCTGGGGTAAAAAGTCTGGAGACCTTGCTAGCATTTAAGGGGTTAAAATCCCAATTTATATAAATGGGGTTTTACATGTAAACTCCATAGCTTCCTGAATACAGCCCTAATTATTAACTACTTGAATGCCAGAGGGGTATGCGTTGGATACCTCTCTGGCACTCAAAGTGTTAAAACTAAGCATGTGTTAGTATTTTAGATAGTGCATCCTAGCGACATCTCCCATGCAGCATGAGATATATTTAGCTTTCAGTGGCTTAGGTCTCAAGCTAAACTGGTCAGATAATGGGAATTAAAAATTAACCTAAGCAATAATGTCAATTGGTTGAATAGTTGAACAACAGGTGACTCTACATAGATCACTAAAGCACAGACAACATATGGCTGGATGCATCATGAATCAGTGAGGCACCATATGTGCATATGTAGCAAGATACAAATAGAGCAATATGTTGCAGACTATTTTACCATATTAGGGGTTAACCCTTTGAGTGCCAGAGGGGTACAAAATGCATGGCTCTGCAATACGTTGCGTACCCTTCTGGCACTCAAAGGGTTAAAAATTCCACTAAGATCAATGGGGATTTTTCGTTCCTCCCATGGTGCCTTTTCATACCTGGGAACTTTCAAAATGAGATGACCCTGAGATCTTGTAAACATTAACCCTTATATTTCCTAAATATAGATTCTCTGCAATTTGTCCCTGTTCAGTGTAATCAAGAGGCACTCCAATCAATCCTCAAGGAGCCATTAATACACAGCTTAAAGATGTCACTGCATGAACACACACAAGACAAGCTGGGCTTCCCCCTGTCTTCCTGGTATAAGTGGCACCAATTTAAAGCGGAACTTTCACCAAAAATGAAAACTTAACCATGGGTTTTAATTCTTAACACAACATCAGAGTTGTGTTTGTTTTTCTTCCCACTCACCTAATATTGGAGATATTTAAACGGATAGTAAACCTTGAAAATACGTTTATTTTATTTTATAACCCTTAAACAAACATGAAAAATGATATAAGTCTTACCGGTTTGGGAGATATTCAGAAGTAAAATAAAGAAGCAAAGTTCCCTTTTCCTGGCTGTTTCAGCCAAGTCTGCCATCTAGTGGACAGATTTGGAATTCAGTCCACAGATCAACTGGCAGCTCTTTAGCAGTGCAGAGATCATGATCTTTAAAAAGAACTACTTAATTGGAACTGTGTATAAAGTGTGCCTGGCTTGCAAGAACACTTTGTAGACCATTCCAATTAAGAAATTCTTTTTAAAGATCATGATCTTGGCACTTCTGGAGACCCACAGCCGGTCCCGGATTCCAAATCTGAGAGCTAGAACGGTGACATCACTCAGGGGGAAACTTTGCTTCTGAATATCTCCCAAACCATAAAGGTTTGGGAGGTAAGACTTATATAATTTGTCATGTTTTTTTAAGTGATATAATATAAAATAAACTTATTTTCAAGGTTTACAATCCCTTGAACCTGCAAAATCGGGCACTTCCGCGTTCCACGGGACCCTGTACCGTCTCAGGACTTCCCAGCTGCCCCAGGGAGTGAGTTCATGCTCCCCTTCGTAGCTGGATTTCTGTGGGCTAATGTTACAGCAAACTTCGTTTACAATGCTACTGAGATACGCTCTCCCTGGGGCAGCTGGGAAGTCCTGAGGCGTCATGCAGTCCCGCAGAACGTGGAAGTGCCCAATTTTGCAGGTTAAATATATTCACTACTAGGTTAGTGGGAAGAAAAACAAACACAACACTGATGTATGGTTGCCACCCAGCCGGTATTTTACCGGAAGGCCAGTAAAAAATTGGCTTCTGTCCAGTGTTAAGTCTATGGAGAGAATGCCATGGTCGGTATTTTTTTTAAGAAAAGGTGGCAACCCTCCACTGATGCTGTGTTAAGAATTAAAACTCATGGTTAAATTTTTATTTTTGGTGAAAGTTCTGCTATAAAGAATCAGTTAACTGGAGCAGAATATATAATAGGTTGTACCGGACTCTCTCCCCCCAGAGAATTTGGCCCTTCATCCTGAGATTTGACTCAAAACTCAGAGTCTCAGGGTCAAACCATGTGATTTCCCAGGTATGTGCATTTGGCTTGCTCCAGAACTGTGCGTCTTTATTGAATACTAGTATTGGAGGCCGTGTGCACGGGCCAGGGTGCTGTCTGGCGGCCTCGGCTGCTGCCCCAGAGCCGGGGGCGGGCGTTGGGCTGTTCAGGATGCCCCGCTCCGGATCGGCCGTGCCGTGGGCCAGTGCATTCGGGCAGTCTCTGCTGCGCATGACTACTGCGTGTAACTGTGTCGTTCGGGCAATCTCTACTGCGCATGTGCATGTTACGCACACAGGGAGCGAAGCATCCTAGCAAATTATATATCTAGACTAGATGACCACGAGGCCTTGTGCAAGAATAGGTCTGTATTTGTGGGAGGGGCTGGTAGCACTATAAATACCAGCCCAATCCACTCCATCTGGGCTCGACATTCTCTGAGCCCCACCTCAGACACCCACCCTTATTGCAATCTATTAACCAGGCAACCCTCTAATTGGCTCGCCTCGTTGTCATTTCTACCTGGCTCCAGGAAACACAGGTTATACCACACTATATTAGCGTTCACTTATACGGATATAAGCCCTGACCACAAATGTAGGAAGTGAAAGATATGCGGTTCTAGAACAAACCAACTTCACTACAGCGGACATAAATTTCCCCAAATTCCAAACTGATTTAAATGGGACTTTTAACCCCCTGAATGCTAGCGTGGTATCCAACATATTGCTTCACAATTCTTTTGGCAACCTCTCTAGCATTCAAGGGGTTAAAAGCCCCATTTAAATCATTGATCATTTTTATCCCTCTGCCCCTTATGGTGCAGTTTGCTTGGTTCAGTTTTCCTGCATAAGGCCCCCAAGGTGATGTTCGATAAGCTAAAGAGGTACAATTCTGGAGCAAAGCTACTGCAACAAAGGGAAAAATATTAATTCCCCAATTCACCATTGATTGATCCGCCTTTTAATACTAGAAAGGACTAAATAGGATTATTTACGCCCCCCCCCCCTTCAAATTGAGCTGTTGGTGTGCTCCATAATTGTATCGCTCCAGCTTCCTGCATAAGGCTCATAGTGTGGTGACAGTAAATTATACTATTTTTGATGCATTCACCTCCTGCACTCTACCTTTAGATCTGATAAGGTCTCACTGCAGAGAGGAAAAGCAAAGGCTTTTGTTCTGAAATGTCAGGGCACAACCAATGGGCTGTGAGGATTCTACACAGAGAGAAGAGAATGCTAGAGAAAGGAGGGAAGGGTGACAGGATGACAGGAGAAAAATTAAATAATGCTTGTGGTTCTCATAATGTGAAATCCTAGATAACAAACAAATGTTCAAATAATGTTGGACTAGGATGTGTTATCTTGTCAAATAAATTGTGTAAGGATTTAAAGATTTTTCGGAAATTAGGGGAGTGATGTGTAACCACTTACACTTCAAAGGCAGCTTACAGTAAGTTAAAGGGAGGGCTTCTGGAGCAAATTAACGCCTTTTGATTTAAATGGATTTCTTAACCACTTAAATAATAGAGGTCTCCATTGCATTGTTTCATGTAGAATCCTCTCCAGAGTTACAGGGGTTAAAATCCCAATTTAAATGCACATTTTATTCCCCTACTGTGCAGGTGGTATGTTCCACATATTTTGCTTTCTGCAGAGGGCACCTAGTTCTCAAATAGGCCACACATTGAATTAACCTTTCAAGTGCCAGAGGGGTATACAACTGATTGCAATTTGTGTACCCCTCTAGCACTCAAAGGGTTAAAGAAATAGTATTGCATAAAATAACATTATGTAAATCTTCATTCACCATTGAAAAGAATGACTGATTTCAGTCTCACTCTTTAAAGAGATAGTAATGCTTCCAAATAAAAGCAGCTCCAATTAATCTTCATAGTATTTGGACCATGGAGAGTGTTATTTCAATACTGTCAGAGTTGTAGTTCAAGAGTAATTGAATGATAACGTATCCCCCTCCCGCCCCTTTTACTGATGTAACACTGCTCAGCACAGAACAGAAAGGGAGGGACAATCTTCAATTAGCATAAGGGGGAAAACCTGAAAAAGTTGTTAAGGGTGGCAGGGTTTTTATTGTTCTCACAGTAAGAAGATTGTCACTTGCTGGTCTTAAGGCCCATCCCTTTCCACTACCCATGTCTTAAGTCACCTGTAACTATCTTGCAATATAATTACAGATACAGGTTACTGTACATTTTTTTGCACCTCCCAAGCAGGGGTGCGGTACGGGATTACAGGAAATCCTCACTGCAAGGAACGGAATCCATTATTAGTTTTTATGTAATGCACTTCTCATAACTCATATCCACTGGGATAGCATTGTAGAATTTAGTCACTTTGTTATGTCAACTTAAGTACTTGTACTGAAGGCAGATATAGAAAAAAACAGGTTTAGAAAACAAATATACTCATTCATTTTAAAACTGCTATAAGTTGTTGGAGTCCCACAGGTCTCAGTTCTAGGCCCCCTGCATTGTATCCCTTGAAAAACTCAGTAAATCCTTTACTTTCACTTTCTTCTATATGGCAATGACACCCAAACCTACCTCTCTTCCTTAGATCTTCCATTAGTCCTTTCTCAAGTCTCCAAGCATCTTCCTTCTGTCTCATCTGAGATGGCACATTATTTCCCTTGTAATACCTGAAACAAGTATTATCTAAAATTGTTTACCCTCTCTTGGGACCCTGGTAGCAGGGGCTGCAAGCCTCTCATGGAGGGGTTTGACAAATGGAGAGAAGAGGACCACACATTGCAGAAACAGGGCTTAGCAGCCCCTGGCTGGCTGCTTGGGAGGGGAGGAACCAGACGCGGTGATTTTTGGGACACCGCGGCCATTTTTTGTGGAGAGTCTTGGAAGGTACCGTGCTTTGTGTTCTCGCTCCATGTAATAAATAAAAAAGTGTGTGTGTATATATATATATATATATATATATATATATATATATATACAGTGAGGGAAAAATTATTTGATCCCCTGCTGATTTTGTACGTTTGCCCACTGATAAAGAAATGATCAGTCTATAATTTTAATGGTAGGTTTATTTGAACAGTGAGAGACAGAATAACAACAAAAAAATCCTGAAAAACACATTTCAAAAAAGTTATAAATTGATTTGCATTTTACTAAGTAAAATAAATATTTGACCACCTATCAATCTGCAAGATTTCTGGCTCCCAGGAAGCTGAGATTAGGAGCACTCCCTTAAAGGGAGTGCTTCTAATCTCAGCTTGTTACCTGTATAAAAGACACTTGTCCACAGAAGCAATCAATCAATCAGATTCCAAGCTCTCCACCATGGCTAAGACCAAAGAGCTGTCCAAGGATGTCAGGGACAAGATTGTAGACCTACACAAGGCTGGAATGGGCTACAAGACCATCGTGAAGCAGCTTGGTGAGAAGGTGACAACACTTGGTGTGATTATTCGCAAATGGAAGAAACACAAAATAACTGTCAATCTCCCTCGGTCTGGGGCTCCATGCAAGATCTCACCTCGTGAAGTTTCAATGATCATGCGAACGGTGAGGAATCAGCCAGGAACTACACAGGAGGATCTTGTCAATGATCTCAAGGCAGCTGTGACCATAGTCACCAAAAAAACAATTGGTAACATAGTACGCCGTGAAGGACTGTAATCCTGCGGTGCCCGCAAGGTCCCCCAGCTCAAGAAAGCACAAGTACCATCAAATCTTGGGTGAGGACCTCCTTCCCTCAGCCAGGACATTGAAAATGGGTCGTGGATGGGTATTCCAGAATGACAATGACCCAAAACACACGGCTAAGGCAAAAAAGGAGTGGCTCAAGAAGAAGCACATTAAGGTCCTGGAGTGGTCTAGCCAGTCTCCAGACCTTAATTCCATAGAAAATCTGTGGAGGGAGCTGAAGGTTCGAGTTGCCAAATGTCAGCCTTGAAACCTTAATGACTTGGAATGGATCTGCAAAGAGGAGTGGGACAAAATCCCTCCTGAGATGTCTGCAAACCTGGTGGCCAACTACAAGAAATGTCTGACCTTTGTGATTGCCAACAAGGGTTTTGCCACCAAGTACTAAGTCATGGTTTGCAAAGGGGTCAGATACTTATTTCACTCAGTAAAATGCAAATCAATGTATAACTGTTTTGAAATGAGTTTTTCTGGATTTTTTGTTGATATTCTGTCTCTCACTGTTCAAATAAACCTATCATTAAAATTATAGACTGATCGTTTCTTTGTCAGCAGGCAAACATACAATGTCAGCAGGGAATGAAATAATTTTTTTCCCTAACTGTATATACAAAACAAAGGCAATTTAATGGATATAGGTGGTCCGATCTTCACCTTCTCCCGGGTGTTGCTTTTTGCAGGCAATACAGGTAGTGGCAATTGGAGAGGGGCTGCGTCAGAGCTGCAGGGAAGCCTAGTTTGGGGGATCCTTTAGTCTTTTAGTCTTTAGTCTTTTCCTTGTGTGGGTGGTGAAGCAGGAGTCAGGGTCTTGCAGTGTGGTGCACTATCTGGATAATTTTCTGTTGGTTGAGCGGTTGGTGGAATTCATGGGATTGTGCTTGACTCTTCGATCCTCTGCAGTGGGTTTCTGGCAATTTTGGTGATAACTTGGCTGTGGATGAGATGGTAGGCTTACCAATTGTCTGACGTTTCTGAGAATTGAAGCTGATTTCTTCACTATGGATTTCAGGCTCCCTGGTGATGTTAGCAGACCTCAGGGCAACAATGCGAGAAGTGATGAGCGCCTCCAAGCTGATGCTGCTTCAGCTCCAATCTGTGCTGGGTATGTTGAATCTTGCAGGATTATCCCTATGAGGAGGGTCTATGCGCATCGTTTGACTTTGGGTTTCAAAGGTCACTTTCTTTTTCAGTCTGCAGTGGTGCTAGCAGATGATTTTTGATTGTTTTCAAATTGGTCCGGGAGTTGTGACTTGGTTTCTTGTCTGGCTGGTCACTGATGCACTGAACTCTGGCCTGTAGCATGGTTTGAATCAGAGTTGGTGAGGAATTTCTTTTTTGGAGCTTTTCTCCATTTTGGTGGTTGTCCATATCTGGGATGATATTCTTCAGAATAAGCAGGTTTGTTTTTTCTCAGATAACTTTGGTGTGGTACATTTGATCAATGCCATCTCAGCATCTTCCCCACTATCATTCCACTGCTTTGAAGGCTTGTACTTCATTGTTTGGAAATGAATATTTGGTGCAGAGTGCAACATGTTCCATGACATTTCAAGTCAGTAGCGATTCTCTATTTTTCAGTTTACCTTATTTTGTCGGAAGGGGAGCCTTGCCCAGGGTATATATGGGACCTAACCTTCAGAGTATAGTGGCATTCAATCGCCCCAAGTACGTAGTCTGCTTGCAATAAGGTGTAGGCTGAATGGCAAGATTTTGTGGACATGGCAGGTGGGGCAGATAAGGTCAATTCCAAATTTAGAGGTGACGCTGTGGTGTCTGGCTCGGGCTTGATCCTATAAAATGTAGTCTTGGGAGATAACAGAATTCTTGTACGTTTGTGCAGGTCTAAAACTGATCCTACTGGGCGGGGTATAGTTTGTTTGAGTGTCCAAGGTGTGTGGGAATTGTTGGCTCATGAGGACAGGATTCCGTTGACTCGATTTCAGTTTATTAGGATCTTTAGGTGTGGCTTTGAGAAATTGGGTGTAATGTGTGGGGAATTTGGGTCTCACTCCTTCCTCATAAGCATGGCCAAGGAGAAGGCCAGGTGGGATTTGGGTGAGGAATTGGTTAAGAAAATTGGGAGGTGGGAATCTAGGAGATTTCATTCTTATGCTCGGCCTGACTTTTTTTGTCTGACACATGGTTGGTTGTTTTCTGTTTTCTCCATAGTTTACCAATCTTTTGTGGTTTGGGTGGTTGGCCATTCCTACGTGTACTGGACTCACAGGAGGGCTGCAGTTCAGAAATCTGAAACACGGTTGGGCTTTCCTGGGGGTCAGGTGGGCGTGCAGTGGCTGGGGGTGTGGGGCATGGTTTGGGAGCAAGATTTAGTACATGTGGATGGAGGGTTAGGTTGAGTTCTCCCGTGATAGCCTTGCTGTTCATGTGGGTGGGAATGACTTAGGTAGGATATCCCAGAGGGAGTTGATTAGGTTGTTTAAGAGGGATTGGGGAAGCTTGGAGGCTGTTTGGGAGCACACTTTTGTTGTGGTCCAAAATAGTTCCCAGATTATGCTGGAGGTATGCTAGGTAGCATGAGGTGGTGGAATCCAGCTAAAAGAAGGTGAACAAAACTACTTTGAGTTATGGATGCAAGTGCAGAGGGCTGGTTATCAAGCTTATGTATTCGAAGTGCAAAAAAGGATGTATTTAGGTGAGATGGGGTGCATTTGAATTATATAAATATCTTTCTTTCTGGCTTGACACGTGGGATTGAAAGGGCAATTGCTGTTTTGTCTGGGGGTACAAGACTGCAAAATGTTTGTTAGCAAGTGGTTGGTTAAAGTGGGGCTCTTCAGGCTTGGTCTTGGTAGCCTGGTAACGGAGAGTGGGGCTATATGTATCGCATCCAGTTAGGCAGGGTTAGTATGGTAATATACCCCTCCCCCCACAATCTGATAACCAGTTCATGTGGGAATTATAATTTCTGGTGTTATTGGGACACTTCTAAATCAGTATTCTTTTGACGCAAATGAAACAACTCCAGCCAAAACAATATGATTCATCAGCTGTATAACAATTTTTTACCTAAACACTGGTAATAATAAAGAGGTAAAACCTATTGAAGGTGGTCCAGATGGAGGGTAATGAGGAGGAAGGATTGAATTGTCTAAAGGTGAGTCTCAGCAGATTGGCTCACTCTGAAACACAAGATGACAAATAGGTCAGATCAGCAGGTCAGACAGTTGGCCTAGTGAGGTGAAAAAGTAGAGAGTTAAGGCAAGGAAGAGATAGTAGGACAGAAAAGAGAAGAAGGTCAGGGGGAATGGGAGACCGAGTGTAGGAGGGAGGGATGATGTGGCCTGGACCCAGAATCCAGGTCAGGCAGAAGGGCCCAAGATCAGAATATAAGAGAAAGCTTAAGAGGGTAGTAATGGCTTCCATATTGCCCTGAAAGCATCCATCGAGCCAGCGGACAAAGCATGCATCTTTTCCACCCCCATGCTTCAATAAGGAGCCCCGCTTACCCAGTCTTACAAGAAAAAATTTCTAGCAAGCCCTCGACATGAAACGCAGCAAGGATTCCTGAATAACTAAACTGTGAACCCTCCTGACCAAATGATGAACTGCACCTCCCCGGCCCCCAAATACACATCCCTGACCTGCAAGCTCCCTCCCTTATATCTAGAGTCACTCACCAACTCACCCATGCACAAAGCCCTAAAAAAGCAAAGGAGAAAGTGACCTGAAACAGTTTATAATCCGAACTATGTGAAGATGAACAATATCATTAGTAGGAATCAGCATGGTTTCTTGAAGAATAGATCATGTCAGACTAATTTACTTGCATTTTATGAAAGAGTTAGTATTAATTTGGACAAGGGAATTCCTGTAGTTGTAGTATACTTGGATTTTGCAAGAGCCTTTGATACAGGGCCTCACAGCAGGTTACTGTATAGATTAAAAGGCTTCAGGTTTGGGTGGTGTTATCTGTACATGGATTGAGAACTGGTTAAATGATAGATGGCAGAGAGTTGTTGTAAATGGAACTTTTTCAAATTGGTCTAAGGTTATAAGTGGGGTACCACAGGGTTCAGTCCTGGGACCAATGCTTTTTAATTTGTTTATTAATGATCTAGAAGTGGGAATTGAAAGTAGCATCTCAATCTTTGCTGATGACACTAAGCTTTGTAAGGAAATACATACAGAGATGGATGTTTTTCTCTGCAAAAGGATTTACATAAACTAAGTGAATGGGCAGAAAAGTGACAGATGTCATTTAATGTAGATAAATGTAAGGTTATGCATTTGGGCTGTAGAAACAAACTTGCAACATATACTGTAAATGGGAAACAACTTGGGGAATCCTCATTAGAGAAATATTTAGGTGTACTGATAGACAATAGACTTCACAGCAGTGTGCAGAGTCACTCAGCTGCTGCAAGTGGTACTAGCCTGCATAAAAAGAGGTGTAGAAGCAAGGGATGCTATTATTATCCTACCTCTGTATAAATCCTTGGTTAGGCCTCATCTAGAATATGGTGTACAATTTTGGGTGCCTGTTCTTAAAAAAGACATTACTGAACTGGAAAAGGTGCAGAGACGTGCAACAAAACTGGTAAAGGGATTGGAGGATCTGAGCTATAAAGAGAGACTAGCCAAACTGGGTTTGTTTACATTAGAGAAGAGACGTCTAAGGCGTGATATGATTACTATTTACAAATACATTCAAGGTCAGTACAAAGAACTATCCAATGAATTATTTACGCAAAGAGCTGAGCTAAGAACAAGAGGTCATCCATTAAGAGTAGAGGAAAGGAGCTTCCGACTAAAACAAAGGCAGGGATTCTTTACAGTAAGGGCGGTAAGGCTATGGAATTCTTTGCCTCAGGATGTTGTGCTTGCAGATAATGAAACTGCATTAAAAAAGCAATGGATGCCTATTTAGCACAAAACAATATTGAAAATTATGACAGATGGCTTCAAAGCAGATAGGATATTGATCCAGGGAACTATTTGACTACCATTTGGAGTCAGGAAGGAATACATTTCCCCACACACACTTGGGACTAGATTGGAAATGGCTCCAGAGGGCTTTTTTGCCTTCTTCTGGATCAACAGGGGTGTTTTTGGCATGGGCTGGACTTGATGGATGCATATCTTTTTTCAGCTTCATCTACTATGTTACTATGATAAACACAACCTAACGAACTGAATCAAGCTAAGAAAGAGTGGGTATGAAACCGGGCTCTGACCTACACAACTGCACTGGCCACAATATGCAAGTCTATGGTGTCATTGAGTGTAGGATGGCCTCCCTGATGGTGCAGCTGTGTCCTGTGCAGCCTTACAATGGAAGCATTTGAAGGCAGTGCCTGTATCACTGTGTGTGTAGCATTTGTAGGAAGGTCCCCCCTGGTGCTGCTGCTGTGGCCTGCGCAACCTTACAACAGAGCCATTTGCGTGCAGTACTAATGACAACAGGAGCAATTGCTGGGCATAAGAAATGTCTGGGCAAGTCCAGTGTGACTGAGTGTGTGTGTTTGTATGTGAACTGGCTATGTTTTTTGTTTTTTTTTGGTTTCAGACAGAAGTTGAGGGCGGTCAAACTATTTACAGATATTTTGACAGGAGTGGCCAGTGGTGGGTCAAGATCACTCCCCCTGTATCTCCTGGACACATCCTGGGTGTGTGTGTGTGTGCGTGTGTATACCAGGCACACAGACATATTTAAATATATATATATTTAAATATATATATATACATATATATATATATATATATATATATATATATATATATATACACACACACACAACTGCACTGGCCACAATATATATATATATTCCAGAAGTTAGGAAGCACTCTCACTCCATAAAGTTCTATGGCTACCTGGGTGCTTAATCAAGACTAAAGTATGCACAAAAGATGGAGGGATCAAGCACTCACAGGTCTTAGAACAATTAAAAAAAGGTTTTTATTTGCTCAATGTTTCGACCAGACAAAGCTGGTCTTCATCAGGATATCTTGATGAAGACCAGCGTTGTCATTAAGGTTTTGAGGCAACTCGAACCTTCAGCTCCCTCCACAGATTTTCTATGGGATTAAGGTCTGGAGGCTGTCTAGGCCACTCCAGGACCTTAATTTGCTTCTTCTTGAGCCACTCCTTTGTTGCCTTGGCCGTGTGTTTTGGGTCATTGTCATGCTAGAATATCCATCCACGACCTATTTTCGATGCCCTGGCTGAGGGAAGGAAGTTCTCACCCAAGATTTGACTGTACATGGCCCCGTCCATTGTCCCTTTGATGCTGTGAAGTTGTCTTGTCCCCTTAACAGAAAAACACCCCCAAAGCATAATGTTTCCACCTCCATGTTTGACGGTGAGGATAGTGTTCTTGGTGTCATAGTCAGCATTCCTCCTTCTCCAAACACGGCGAGTTGAGTTGATGCCAAAGAGCTCAATTTTGGTCTCATCTGACCACAATACTTTCACCCAGTTCTCCTCTGAATCATTCAGATGTTCATTGGCAAACTTCAGACGGGCGCTGCAGGATTTCAGTGCTTCACAGCGTAGTGTGTTACCAATTGTTTTCTTGGTGACTTTGGTCCCAGCTGCCTTGAGATCATTGACAGACCCTCCCATGTAGTTTTAGGCTAATTCCTCACCGTTCTCATGATCACTGAAACTCCACGAGGTGAGATCTTGTATGGAGGCCCAGACCGAGGGAGATTGACAGTTATTTTGTGTTTCTTCCATTTGTGAATAATCAAACCTTGTCATCTTCTCATCAAGCTGTTTGGCGATGGTCTTGTAGCCCATTCCAGCCTTGTGTAAGTCTACAATCTTGTCCCTGACATCCTTGTTCAGCTCTTTGGTCTTGGCCATGGTGGAGAGTTTAGAATCTGATTGATTGATTGCTTCTGTGGACAGGTGTCTTTCATACTGGTAACAAACTGAGATTAGAAGCACTCCCTTTAAGGGACTGATCCTAATCTCAGCTTGTTACCTGTATAAAAGACAACTGGGAGCCAGAAATATTGCTGATTGATAGGGGGTCAAATACTTATTTCACTCAGTAAAATGCAAATCGATTTATAACTCTTTTGAAATGTGTTTTGCAGGATTTTTTTGTTGTTATTCTGTCTCTCACTGTTCAAATAAACCTACCATTAAAATTATAGACTGATTCTATTTAATATTTGGGAAGCACCTGGGCAATATACATGTTGTTTAAATGTATGCTAGTAGTCTATTACTATGCTAGTAGTCAGTATTTGTAAAACAATACTGTGCGATTCCTAAAATCTGTCATAAATAGATTATTCACATGAATGTGTAAGATGAATAGTAAACCAGATTTGATTCTAAGCTTGTAAAATATAAATAAAATAAATCAAAAAGCAGGTAATAGCTATGAGATAAGAGCTTTTCTGGTCCATAGTGACTATAATCTCTGCTTAGTCATTTTATCTCCAGGATGACATAAATTGAACTTGTCACTCATTAGAGTCTTACATAACGAAAAAGGGTTTAACCCCTTAAGGACCGGCGGTTACGGGACATTTCCGTCCCATAATGACCGCATAGGCGCACTTGGACGCGCCAGTACACGTGACCTGTCACGTGTATCGGTTTGTCACTATGGGGCCTGATAGAGATCGCTCCGATCTTGGAGCGGTCTATTTCAGGCCCTATTTTTTACTTACATCACTCCCGGTAGAGCGCTGTAAGTAAAAAGTACGTGACGTACCATGACCATCATCGGTCCTTGAGTAGTTCAAGGACCGTGACGTCCTGGTACGTCAAGGGTCCCTAAGGGGTTAAATGGTCTTGTGTGATTACCTACATATCTGTAGGAAATATGGTTATAAATTCTAAATTGGGGTTGAAGTAGTAGATTAACCCATTGGATGTTAGAGGCTTTGCCAACACATTGCTTTGCAATGTGTTGCAGACTTTCTGGCATCGAATGAGTTCAGCTAGAATAGTGCTTGAATCAAGTGAAGTATGCTCTGAGGTAAAAGAAAGATAATGTGTTTTTTTCAGTGAAAATCTGGTATATATGATATTGTAGAGCAGAGATGGGCAAAATCCTTCCCACAATGATATAATCTTGCCCTCAGGTCTGGCTGACTGTGCAAATGCATCAGTTCTGCTATACAGAAAAATATGATTTCTGGTTTTCTCTGTAGAAAACGACTGATACATTTTAGCACATACCACAAGTCTGATAATTGTTAGTTCTGTTTTTCTTCCCCTGCAGGTCACCATGAACAGTCACTGTCACCATGCTGCTTCCTCTTCTGTGTCCTGAAAGAGGCTGATGAGCTCCCTGCAACAAAGAAGACTCACTTGAGGAAATGAGCCATGTGGTCTATGGTTCACCCGCAGACTGTACACACGCCCACATGCCTTATCTTTCAACCTTGCCACCCCTTCTAACATCTCCCTCCAGCATGAAGCCTACTTTACCTACCTTAACTAACTTGACCTGATCAGAAAATCAAGAAAAAAGAGAGAAAAGTGCCGCAGTAGTGTAATTAATTCACACACTTGTCAGTAAAAATAGGTAATACACTCACTTATATCGGTCAGGACTCTGATATCAAAGTCATCTGACAACAAGGCATATGGAGAGTATAACCTGTCTCCGTTCAGGTAACTCACTGTGTCCCCAAGATACTTCATGATCTTCAAATAGACCAGGTGGAGGCTTCATTTAAAAATGTATTAAAATAAACAATAATAAAAAGGCTTAAATCAAACCCATTTCATGGCTGCCAACCCGCTTTCCCAAAGTAAAGAAGCCCGTTCAAAAGATAAAATGTAAACATCCTGACAAGAGTCCTAACCAATATACAATGTGAGTGTATTACCTGTTTTTACCGACGAATTGTGTGTAACATACTATTGTGGTGCTTTTCTCTCTTTTTTCTTGATATTCTGATCATTTTGCCACTGAGGGAGAGAGTGATTTGTGGAGGTAGCAGCCTAGTACACCAGTCCAAAATTGGAGGTGAATACTGTGTCTGGAGGCAGTTATAAATCTCCAGCTGCTCAATATTGTTGGTCCCAGCATAAGCCGTTTCCAACACAAGTTCCTTGTGAGTGCACACCTTTGGGGTGTTTGATGGTGGTCAAGTCGCATAAAGACTGGTATACACAGGAGGTGCCCCTGGTTTGTTCTCCCCTCTTCTTTTACAGTAAATTGACCTGATGGCTACTACGGCAGTAGAAAATGTTGTGGCCACCAGTTCCAGTGAAGGAGGGGATGTAACTGAGGCACAAGCCACCTATTCATTTTCCCCTACAGTCCAGATTCTTTTTATTTGGCTGCAACCCCCATGGTGCAGGTAGGAAACTTCCGAGCACAACACATACCTTGGCCTCCCAACATGGCTGCATCCCGCATCCCACCCTGCCGCTCAAGCGGAAGATACAGTTGGCACTGTTGCTGGTTCAAATGCCTCAGTACTTACCCTTGTTCTGCTCCTGTTTTTCCAGCAGCAGTGGCAACACAGGGGCTGAATGGAGATGCAGAATGGCAAGAGACAGAGGACAACAGTCTGCAACAAACAGCAGCAATGGTGGAGCAGAAGTAGCATTTGTAACTTGGTAAGTCATCCTCTTCTGAATGTAATTCAGATTCTGATGTAGCCACTTCAGACTCTGAAAGTTTAGATTGGTCAAGAAGTACTTCAAGGGAGCTATGGTTGAGAGGACACTTATGAAGAGCCTCAGTGAGTCAGGTCCAGTTGGTTATGCATTTGGTGCTGTCCATAAGGGGAGAAGAGGGCTTTAATTGTGCCCCCCCCCCGGGAGCAAATACCTGGAAAATTGCACAGGCGGATTTGGACAGGTAGATTCATGGATGTGTACTCAATCACCAGGGAGGCAATGGAGGCTAAAGGGGAGGGATCTAGAGAGGACAGGAGAGATTGCAGTCTAGGCCACGGTTACTGGGGGAATGGTTTAAAGGGTTTTTGATCTATACTAGTATATTTGTCAATCAGTTCCCAGCACAGTGCTCAAATATATTTAGATTTAGAAACCCATGCCAGTTATGGAGGTAAAGCTTGAGCGAATTGTGACCGGGATTCAGGAAAAAGATAGTGAAAAGCAAGACCCTAATGTTTGGACATAGGGACATGGAAATTTCGGCATGGTTAGCCACACATAAGAATGGTTTGGGACAACACAGGGAGTTTAGGTATGGCAGAGCATGCACCCTAGATGGTTTTAGCTAGGGGAGCAGCTTTGTTTATAATGAGGAGAAGTGATAAGAGGGGCTATGTTTTCAAGTATAGGCATGTTTGTTAAATTTGTGGGAGAGGTTACCCGGCAGCGGACTGTGTTAAGTGGAATGCTGGGGTTTCTGGGAATTGTGCATTTCATAACTGAGGGAAAAGGCATGCTCGCAAGTGAGTTGTTGCATACTTACCCTTTTATGGATAAGGCTCTGTTTCTGTTGACGGGTTTTACATTTCAGTTTCATATTCCAGTAAATACTGTTTTGTTGCTGTAACGGGAACCAGGCGACCCTTGTGGTCAGTGGCCATCATTCCCAGGTTTTCTTCTCTGAGATGCAGCTACAAAGGGGTAGCCGTTCTGGTCCAGGCCATCACCAGTCCAGGGAATGGAAGCCAGAGGGAACTCTTTAGGCCATTCAGGCAATGAGACATGCCAGTCAGTTGTTCCACAAAGACACACACTTTATGTGGAAGCACAGGGAACATATATAGAGCTGGAATTCCTAAAGTAAACAAAAACAAAGTTTAATCTTGCCTCGCCGATCGCCAGCCAATGGGGATCTGAGCAGCAAGAGATGCAGAAGCGGCGGCCAATAAGAAGGCCACCTACATTTTGAACCTGGAAACTGTGAGGGTTGGGGGGGACACAAAGAACAGTTTAATCTTGCCTCAAAAATCTCCAGCCAATGGGGATAAAAGTAACAAGTGTCGACATGCGGCTACCAATCAGCAGGCCTCCTACAAGCTGAACATGAGGTTGCAGCAGGGAGAATAGCTGATCCTAAGGATTTGTTACCCCCTTGGTGAGGTGCCTAAGAATGAGCCGGGAAAATTCAGGCTCATCCAGCATCTATCCTATGTGGTGGGGGTGTGGGGCTCAGTCAATGACTCCATAGAAAGGAAATTTTATGTGGACAAATGTTTACTGATATCTTGTGTATATTTTGAGGCTTTCAGTACATTGTTGCGTTGGGTGATAGCCGACAGGGCATGCTGTAGGGACACTGCGCATTAGCCAGATGATTTTTTGTTCATAGTCCCCCATCTACGTCTAAGTGTAGTCAGCTCTTTCACACAGCACAGATGGTGTTTCAAGAATTAGGGGTGGCAGTGGCTGGGGAGAAAATGGTCTACCCAGCTACATGCTTAAACTTTTTGGATATAGAGACTGGCACAGTAGGCCAGGTAGTCAGGCTTGACCAGGGAGGAGGTGGCTTGGTGCTGGCCAGACAGAAGATTACATTGCATGAATTATGATTGTTTTTTATTACCATAGGGAAGGTGTTTAGCCATAGGCTGCATATGGCCATAGTGGGAATTTAAAATCTCCACATTAAAATCAGGCTGACGGATCCCCTGAAAGATGACCTTAAAGTCTGGGATACTTTCCAAAGGAATTTTAATGGCATAAGGATATGGACATTCCCTAGCCACTTTAGCCCAGATATGGACTGAAGCAGGCAGGACTCAGTAGATACATATATACAGCTTTACTTAGATTAGAGTTAGACTACAAAACCGAGGAAGCCTGGAGCAGGCAGGACTCATAGACATACGACTTTTCTTAGATTAGAGTTAGACTACAAAACTGAGGAAGCCGGGAGCAGGCAGGACTCACAGATATACGACTTTTCTTAGATTACAGTTAGACAACAAAACTGAGGATGACTGAAGCAGGCAGAACTCAGTAGATAAATATATACGACTTTACTTAAATTAGAGTTAGACTACAAAACTGAGGATGACAGCAACACTGGAGATGTGCTGAGCAGCGCACACCCACAAATCTGACATCACGGAAACCCTTCGTCATGTTGCAACACTGGAGATGTAGCCAGCAGCAAACTACAGAACACTGGAGGAGGCAGGACTCAGTATATAGATAGACATATGACTTTTCATACATTAGAGTTAGACTACAAAACTGAGGAAGCCTGGAGCTGGCAGGACTCACAGATATACGACTTTTCTTAGATTAGAGTTAGACTACTAAACTGAAGAAGCCTGGAGCAGGCAGGACTCAGTAGATAAACATATACGACTTTACTTAGATTAGAGTTAGAGTACAAAACTGAGGAAGCCTGGAGCAGGCAGGACTCATAGACATACAACTTTTCTTAGATTAGAGTTAGACTACAAAAATGAGGAAACCTGGAGCAGGCAGGACTCAGTAGATAAATATATACGACTTTACTTAGATTAGAGTTAGACTACAAAAATGAGGAAGCCTGGAGCAGGCAGGACTCATAGACATATGACTTTTGTTAGATGAGAGTTAGACTACAAAATTGATGAAGTCTGTAGCAGGCAGGAGTTTACTGACTCCGCCACTTGTTTGCTAGAGTGTGAGATTAGTAATCACCATGTTGCAAATGTCTTTGGGATCTGGTGTTGGAACAATATTATCTTTGACTTCATCCCGTTTCCACCGAAAAGAGGTACCGTCGGATAATAATACGAAAATCATACAGGAAGCCTGGAGCAGGCAGGACTCATAGACATATGACTTTTCTTAGAAAAGAGTTAGACTACAAAACTGAGGATGACAGCAACACTGGAGATGTGGGCAGCAGCAAACTGCAGAACACTGGAGAAGGCAGGACTTAGTCAGTAGATGGATACAGCAACGGAAGATGACTGTTGCGAGGCAGACTCAGGATGACAGCAACACTGGAGTTGTAGCCAGCAGAAAAATGCAGAATACTGGAGCAGGCAGGACTCAGTCATTAGATGGATACAGTGACTGAGGATGACTGGTGCGAGGCAGACTCAGGATGACAGGAACACTGGAGATGTACCCAGGACTGTGGAACACTGGAGCAGACAGGACTCAGTAAATATATGGATACAGCAGGAACTGAGGATGACTAGTGCGAGACAGACTCAGGATGACAGCAACACTGTAGATGTAGCCAGGACTGCAGAGCACTGGAGCAGGCAGGATTCAGTAAGTACATGGATATAGCAGCAACTGAGGATGACTGGTGCGAGGCAGACTCAGGATGACAGCAACACTGGAGATGTAGCCAGGACTGCAGAACAATGGAGCAGGCAGGACTCAGTAAATACATGGATACAGCAGCAACTGAGGATGACTGGTGCGAGGCAGACTCCGGATGACAGCAACACTGGAGATGTTGCCAGGACTGCAGAACACTGGAGCAGGCAGGACTCAGTAAATACATGGATACAGAAGCAACTGAGGATGACTGCTGCGAGGCAGACTCAGGATGACAGCAACAGTGGAGATGTAGCCAGCAGAAAATGGCAGAACACTGGAGCAGGCAGGACTCAGTAAATACATGGATACAGAAGCAACTGAGGATGACTGCTGCGAGGCAGACTCAGGATGACAGCAACAGTGGAGATGTAGCCAGCAGAAAATGGCAGAACACTGGAGCAGGCAGGACTCATTAGTCATTAGATGGATACAGCGACTGAGGATGACTGGTGCGAGGCAGACTCAGGATGACAGCAACACTGGAGATGTACCCAGGACTGCGGAACACTGGAGCAGGCAGGACTCAGTAAATATATGGATACAGCAGGAACTGAGGATGACTGGTGCGAGGCAGACTCAGGATGACAGCAAGGCTGGAGTTGTAGCCAGCAGAAAACCTCAGAACACTGGAGCAGGCAGGACCCAGTAAATAGATACCGCACAGCCAGACTGAACAACCTGTATAGTGGGACAACAATGTAGAATTTAAATTCCTCCCGAGTCCCACCAAGTCAGAGGGTGTCCTCTGCCCAACCAACCACTGTACTAGAGCTGGGTAAGCTGGAGCACTTGGCATATTATGTTACTATGGAAATTTTTTTTTCTAATCTGCATCGTACCTAAGAGCAGGGTAACCCAGCTTTGGCAGGTTGACTTTTAAAAAAGACTTTTGCTCCATGAGGTGGGGGGCCATTTGAGAGAGCTGGGGGCTAAGTATACTTCCAGTAACAGAAAATACCCGCTCACTCTGGACAGTGGTTGGGGGGCAAGAAAGCGACTCCTGGGCTATCAGGGACAAAGTAGGCCACACAAAAAGTCAAGGGATCTGTACTTGAAGGCAAAGAAGGTTCTGCAAGGTAAGCCTTAACCTCAAACTCAGCACTTTTTTTTACTGATTGGGAGCTGTTTGTTTTGCCCGAAGCATAATCTGTCCATTGCCTCAGCATAAAAACAGCAGCTGCTCCACTGGAAGAAGATGATGTGCTACTGGCGCTGCTACTGATAGGTCCCGGAAGACCACCACACTCCTCCAGCTCATGTGTGGAATTTTCTCCTGCCTTGTGTGACTGCATCCTGTTTTTTCTTTGCCTTTCATGCACTCTCGCTATCAATTGCTCCCTCCAGGCAGTGAGTGAATTGGAAGTGTCATCTTGTCTTCGACTCGTGGATCACACATTGTGGCCAGCATTAACTTCGGACAATTGTCCGTGTGCTCTTCCATGTGCCGAGTCAGTTCCCTTTTCAGCCTCGGTAGAAGGGCAGCAACATCAGGAAGTATATTATCATCAAGCGTTCCCTATGGGCAAGGAAATCGTCCAATTTTAATGAGAGGTTCGTGAAGAGGGGAATAACTTCTGCCAGGCTAGTGTTCTCTGTGCTCAAAATTTCCATAAAAGTACGGAAAGGCATAAGGATTATCACTACCTGTTCCATCAGGGACCAGTCAGCCCTGCCCAGTGTTCTGTTAGTGCCAATGAAATGGTGACATGACATTGCGTGAAATGCCTTTTTCTGCTCCAGGATATGCTCTAACATATCTAAGGTGGAGTTCCACCTGGTCCCATCATCATGTTTTTAGGCGCTGCTCTGGGAGGTTTGCCTTTTCCTATTCCTCCCTGAGGAGCTGGCTATCTTTGACGCTCTGATGGAAGTGGCCAGAAATTTGTCAGCACACCCACAAATCCGCTATCCTGGAGGGTCTTGATCATATTAGCTGCACCATCAGTAACCACAAACCTCAGCATGAAGGAGGAAAGAGCGGTGCCCTGCCTGCTTGGCTACTGCACCTTGTTGTTGCTGACAGTGTGTCTTGCAACACATGAGGTTGCCACCAATGCGCCGTCAACGACAGGAAGCCATGCTGGCCACTCAGAGCACTCCATAAGTCAGTGGTAAAGTGCACTGACCGGCCAGCAGCCTTTCCTAGCAGGTCCTTCAAAAGCCCAACGCATGACCGGTAGAGTGAGGGCACTATATTTCTACTAAATGTGGTGTGAGATGGAATTTTATATCGGGCTACGACAGCCTCCATAACTTGATGGAAGGGCTCCCCGTCCACCAAATTAAAAGTAGCACCCCCAACGACTATGAGCTGTGCAATGAGGCGTGTGATTTTGCTGACCTGCTGTCTGCACATTCCCTTGGAATGAAACCCACCAAAATCTTCAGGTGTGGCATGTATTGTTTTTGGGATGGGCTGTGACTGTCTACTGTTCTTACTGGGACCAGATGTGGCATGATCCCCCCTACCTTTTCTCCTGCTGCCTACTGGTGGTGGGTGTGACACTGGTATATGCCGTACTAGTACTGCCACCTTCTGCACTTATCAGCACAGACTTGTGGTAGTTGTTCAGGTGTTGGTTCATCCCGGAGGTGGTCAGATGACCCAACACCCGCCCACGGCTGACTTCCCTGCCATACAACTTACATTTTGCTATCAGGCCATCGCCAAATGCCACAAAATGGTCCCATGCTTTGGAGCGACGGATGACTCTGGAAGGTGGTGGAGAAACTGAGGTGACACTTTCTTCATTGTCACATGCTGGAGCAATCTCACTTTGCTTTTTCTTTCTACGTACAGTTACAGGGATACCAGTAGACCTAAAGATGGCAGCAGGGATGTTGGGACTGGGAATGGAGGAAGATTGTGGAGTAACAGTGGTACTGGTGGCGCAGACATTAGCAGCTACTACCTGGCTGGGAGACTCAAATGGAACTGGGGAGGCAGGTGTTGAGTTATCAACAGAAGACACAAGTGTAACTGGAGAAACAGGAGGAGTACTATGGGAAGCAGACAAAAAATTAAGCTCAGGGGAATAATCAAGGTCAGTGGAAAAATCAAGCTCAGGGGACAAATCAAGCTTAGGAGACTTTGATCCCTCAGATTCTTCTTCTACCTCCTGTAGATTTTGCAAGGAGGAAACATCATCATCAGCAGCAGATTTTGTGGAAACCTGCTCAGTTCCCTCTTCTGCATGGTGACTACCGGGAAATGGAAAACTATCTCCCTCAATAACATTTTCTGGAGTGGATATGCTCTCAGTGGCAGTGGTGGCAGGAAAAATGTTATCCAAATACTGCAATAATTTCTGTTTGGGCTGCTTACACGGACGTTCGCTATAAAAATCCTGTGTTGATACTGACCGCAGTGTCTGACCAGAACTGTTACCAATGCTAGGTGTCCCCAGGTTTATACAACTGGCTGTAGTGAAGGTGGTGACTAAACTGCCAGTGGCACTAGTCTTTGTGCAGGTGGTTCTGGGGGGATCATCATGAAACAGCTGATGAGACACAGGTGACGGCTGCTTCATGGTCTTAGAGGAGGAGCTGGACCTCTCTGAGTCTGACTAGTCTGCTGCTAGCTCTGCTTGAACGCAACATCACTGTGGTGGTGTTGGTGGTTGCTGGGTCACTGCAGCTGGTACCAGGACGAGAAACATCAGGTTGTTCACTAGGACTCAAATCCATTACCGATAGGTAGGTAGTGTACTATAACAATTTGACAATTTTACAACCTGGCCACAAAACAACTGTCAGACTGGCTGTATCACTCAACAAATTTTTTTACAGACACTCGTAAGATGAATTTTAAAATATAACACTGGAACGATGATGATTCCCCCTTGCGTTGGCAGTGAGTTGCTAGGCCTCCCAGTCCGTACACAACTGTAAGATTGTGTTACTCTAAAAATTTTTCACATACACTTGTAAGTTGAATTTTAAACTTTAACACTGGAACGATGATGATTCCCCCTTGCGTTGGCAGTGCCCTGCTAGGCCTCCCAGTCCGTACACAACTGTAAGATTGTGTCACTCTACAAATTTTTCATATACACTCGTAAGCTGAATTTTAAAATTTAACACTGGAACAATGATGATTCCAACCTGCGTTGGCAGTGAGCTGCTAGGCCTCCCAGTCCGTACACAACTGTAAGATTGTGTTACTCTAAAAATTTTTCACATACACTTGTAAGTTGAATTTTAAACTTTAACACTGGAACGATGATGATTCCCCCTTGCGTTGGCAGTGCCCTGCTAGGCCTCCCAGTCCGTACACAACTGTAAGATTGTGTCACTCTACAAATTTTTCATATACACTCGTAAGCTGAATTTTAAAATTTAACACTGGAACAATGATGATTCCAACCTGCGTTGGCAGTGAGCTGCTAGGCCTCCCAGTCCGTACACAACTGTAAGATTGTGTTACTCTAAAAATTTTTCACATACACTTGTAAGTTGAATTTTAAACTTTAACACTGGAACGATGATGATTCCCCCTTGCGTTGGCAGTGCCCTGCTAGGCCTCCCAGTCCGTACACAACTGTAAGATTGTGTCACTCTACAAATTTTTCATATACACTCGTAAGCTGAATTTTAAAATTTAACACTGGAACAATGATGATTCCAACCTGCGTTGGCAGTGAGCTGCTAGGCCTCCCAGTCCATACACAACTGTAAGATTGTGTCACTCTATAAATTTTTCACATACACTCATAAGGTGAATTTTAAAATTTAACACTGGAACGATGATTATTCCCCCTTGCGTTGGCAGTGAGCTGCTAGGCCTCCCAGTCCATACACAACTGTAATGCTACAAATTTTTTAAATACACTCCTAAGTTGGATTTTGAATTGTTTAAACAATGTTGAGTCTCCCTTGCGGTGGCAGACAGCAGGCCCCCCAGTCCCTACACAGCTCTGAGACTGTATTACTCTGAAAATTATTCAAATACACTCCTAAGTTGGATTCTGAATTTTTTAAACACTGGAACAATGATGAGTCTACCTTGCAGTGGCAATTAGACAGCAGGCCCCCCAGTCCCTACATAGCTCTGAGATGGTATCACTCTACAAATTATTCAAATACACTCCTAAGTTGGATTTTGAAATTTTTAAACACTGATGAGTCTCCCTTGTGGTGGCAGTTAGACAGCAGGCCCCACAGTCCCTACACAGCTCTGAAAATTATTCAAATACACTCCTAAGTTGGATTTTGAATTTTGTAAACACTAATGAGATTCCCTTGCGGTGGCAGTTAGACAGCAGGCCCCCCAGTTCCTGTACAGCTCTGAGATGGTATCACTCTGCAAATATTCAAATACACTCCTAAGTTGGATTTTAAATTTTTAAACACTGGAATACTGATGAGTCTCCCTTGCGGTGGCAGTGAGACAGTGGGCCCCCCAGTCCCTACACAGCTCTGAGAAGGTATCACTCTGCAAATTTTCAAATACACTCCGAAGTTGGATTTTGAATTTTTTAAACAGTGATGATTCCCCCTTGCGTTAGCAGTGAGCTGCTAGGTCTCCCAGCCACTACGTAAGTGTGAGATTGTGTCACTTCAAATTATTCAAACTCCGAAGTTGAATTTTCAGCTTTTACACAGGAACAAAGGTGAATCTCCCTTGCAGTGGCAATAACTGGCACTAATGCTTTCTGCCTGCCTATGCCTATCTGCTTGCCTATACAATAACTGTACATTCACTCTCTCTATCTCTCTATTTGCTTCTTCTCTCTCCAAGCTCCAACAACGCAATGCACACTAACAGGAAATGCAGGAGCTGTCTGGGTGTCTGTGATGTAATTAGCCCAACCCCCATCATGAATCGAAGAAGCTAATTGAACTAGAGAGGGACAGAAAGTACAAAGAAGCTAATTGGACAAGAGAGGGAGGGAAAGTAGCACGCGCACTGGGAGAACGTCATGCGAATATCAGAATCTTGTACCGAAATTCTGCCCAGAAATGTTTTGGATTCGGGTTGTTAAAACGAATGGCTCTAAGATTTTTGGCATGTTCGAATGGCTCAGAATTAGCCATATTCGTCCGAAATCCGAATGTGGACGAACCGAATCACACAAGTCTAGCATGTACCAGGAGTGGTGAATGGGTTTTCAGATGCTTTGTCAACTTTGGCATTTAGGGACCCAGAAAATCCATGGCTCCAAAAACTTGAGTGGCTTATATGGGCACATGGAAATGATGGGGTGAGTTTCAGAGGGAGCCAAGGATTTAACTGCCTCCTAAACACCAGTTATTAAGATTTGTGAAACACCTAAGGGCTGCAGGTTTGTCCAGAACTTCAGTAACCAAAAGGCTGGCTGCCTTGTCCCTCTTCTTTAAAGGGATAGTAATACTTCGTTTTAACTTTATTTTTTTTGTAGGCATTAAAAAAACACAAAGAATGATATAAGTCTTATCTCTCAAACCTTTATGGTTTAAGAGATATTCACAAGCAAAGTTTCCCCTCCTGTCCCTTTTACCTAGTGTAAGCAATCTCTTCCCAGATGTGGAATGCAGTCCATAGACCAGACAGATAACAGCAGGGGACAATATTCTTCCTATCAGAACAATGAAAGCCCTGCCCCCCTTGACAAGCTTTTCAGGTTTTTCCCTTATCTTAATTGAAGATTGTCCCTCTCTGCAGTCTACCTGGGCACCTCCCTTCTGATCTGGCTGAGCAGTGTTACATCAGTAAAAGGAGCGGGAGGGGGACACTTTGTCATTGAATTACTCTTGAACTACAACTCTGACAGAATTGAAATAACACTCTCCAAAGTCCAAATACTATGATGATTAACTAGAGCTGCTTTTATTATGAAACATTACTATCCCTTTAAGGTTAGGGAGGAGGAGGATTTGACAGCCAGGTTTCAGGTAAGGTGAATTCTTAAGGGCTGGGTGCAGCAAGAAGCAAGGATGCGTGTAGACCCACAGATCATACTTGAGGTCACCCTTTCTAAGCTGTGCATAAACATCTATGAGGTGAAGCTATTTATGGCAGCATTTGTGATGGCATTCCATGGGGCATTTAGGATAGGTGAATTGGTGGCCCCAAAGATGGGTATGATTGAGTCCGGACTGCAGACAGAGCACCTGAAATGGACTAGAGACCAGGTGCACCGCTACATAAGTTTAAGACAGATCAGGTGGCAAGTAGTCAGTGGGAGTCTGTGTTGACAAGATCACCACCTATTTGCTCAGTTCTGCAGTAAAGGATTTTATGCAGATCAGACCACCTGGTGCAGAGTAATTTCTGAGGCATCAGGATGGCTCAGCCTTGTCTATTTTTCAATTTAAGAAAGTCCTTAAAAGGGATTAACTCAGCATCGGTGGCATGCAAAAGATATATCATACCCATCAGTAACTAACTGCCTCTTTTTATGTTTTATTACAAGCGAAGGAAAGGTTACACTACAAGTATGGGTCGTGAGGCACTCCTTCGCATACTGGCCTGGAGAGCAAAAAGAACCTAGCCTTTGGGGTAGGTAGTTAGGGATCCAAAAGGAATGCATGACTATCAAGCAGCTTGTCAAGAGCGGTTAAGGTGGAAGGATCTGCTCAGCTTGTACAAGCAAGCCAGGTAGGGGGATCCTGACATCTTGATACTTCACGCAGGTGGCAATAACCTTACATTCCTGAAATCCATCCACCTAATTTAGGATATTCAGGCCACTTGTGGGCAAATTATGGCCTTATCTTCTTATGTATGTCTGATCTGATATGACACCCAGATGTGTATGGAAAGGTAAAGGGTGTGCCCCACCACTGGAGAGATCCAGGCAGAAGGTAAACCAGACCATGATGAAATTTATACATTCCTGGGGAAGGCACCCGAATTGCCATACAGAATTAATAGAGAAGGACAGTAGCCTATACAGGATGGATCTGTGCACTTATCAGAGAAAGACTCGTACAAGTTCAGTTTGGCAATTTTACTAGTTTTGTCCCAGATTGGCAGTTCATAGTGAAGGGGTAAAAGAGGTGCCCTGCAGAGTTCCCTGTATACTGGGCTCTCCTGGGCGCTGTGCTGGAGTGGCATGCACAATGGTTTTGGTTCAGTTCAGGACATTTACTGGTTACGCGACCAGGGTGCTCAGCAGGGCAAAGGGTTTTGCCAATCACAGCACCAATGAGCATGAAGTGGTGAGAGACCACACACTGTTAGGGTAGGACTATGAATGTCTAGTAAAAGGCCCCCCCATCTAGGTAGATGACCTGGCTAGGGTTTTACGGGGTTGGTGCCATTCCAATCCATGGCTCAGAAGTGCCACATTATGTGGGAGGGTTACAAGGGAATAATTAGTTAAATAGGCATTAATGAACCATGACCTTTTTTTCCAACTAAATTTTTGTGTTTTGTCTTTATTTCAAAGTTTGAATTTTAACAAGTAAATGGTTTATCTTGCTAAGCAGGAGGTTTGTGTGTATGATTGCAAGGCAGTCTGGATCAAGGTTTAACTGGGTAGAGAATGGAAGGCATATGCATCTTAAGATGGTGGAGAGTTGTATGCCAACCTGAAGCCATCAGATGTAGGGCCTGCCTGCCTTCCACCCCCTGATTGCGAAAGTCATGAAACAAAGGGAAGGGGCCTGGCCTTCACAATTGATGGGGAAAAAACAGGGGGTTTACCATTCTGCCTCCCATCCCCGTAAGGGGCAGGGAGTAAAGGGAGATTTTGGTTGAAAAGTATAAAAAGAGAACCCACCTGTATGTAGTTAATAATGGTTTTGTGTTTCCCTCCCACCTCCTCAGATCTAAAGTCCCTAAAAATCACGAAGACAGCCAGAGGTCGTGGATAGGTCAACAGCTACTCCTGGGGGATTTAAATTACAGAAGGTCCAGCAATGTGGCTCTTCTGGCCAGAATATTTTGTTGTGTCTTTATTTCAAAGTTTGAGTTGTAACAAGTTCATGTTTTCTCTTGCTAAGCAGGAGGTGTGTGTATTACTGCAAAGCAGTCTGGGTAAAGGTTTAACTTGGGAGAGAAGGGAAGATTGGGCACGTGCATCTTATAAATACAGTTACTGCACTGCAGCACAGCTGTAGAGTGTGATCAGACGCACAAGAAACAGCCAGACCCATAAGAGCAATTACTAGTTGCACAAGGTTATTAGTCAGAGGTTATGCATATAATATTGCCTGTGTACATAGTGAAATTATTTATAAAAGTAATGTGCTTGGTTTTGTTCGAAGATGCCATACTACTATGGCCCTCCAATAGGGTTACCACCCGGCCGGTATTTTACCTGCACAGCTGGTAATAAGTGCATTGGAGCTGGTGCCGGTATAGCTACTATACCAGCAATTGCAAAGCCGGTATTTGTGTGCACACGATGCATGTGGTTGGTTGCTAGGGGACTGACTGAATAACGGCTTCACTGATGCTGACTGGCTAAGTTTCACTCGGCGCCCAATGAATGACAGGAAGTGTTGCCAGATGAAGTAAACACTGAAATGACAGGAATGGGATTTCCTTGCATGCCATGCAGATATTAATGTTAAGTAATACACTTTTAAAGTTGAAAGAAAGGAAAGCGGTACAATGCCTTTTCCTTTCAGGAGAGATCAGAATCAATTTGTGAGTAAATAATGACACTAATTATTAAATGTAGCATGTTCGTTTATATCGTTGATAAAGCCACTTTCTGGGCATTAACCTTATAAAACTTTGAGTGCTGGCCCAAGGGTATCAAACGCACTGCTTTGCAATGCTTTGAATACCCCACAGGCCCCGGCACCCAAAGGATTAAAGACACAAAGGGTGTGCAGCACTTTGCTTAGCACATCCCTGTGGTCCTTAAAGGACTGATTAATGCACGACTGAACAGTGTCCAAAAATATGCCTCTTGTGCACATATCACCCTAATATGAAGTGGCCAGGTATTCTTATGTCAATGCACGAGACTGTTAGGAAATACACAAACTGCACGTATTCGCTGAATCCCGTAAACACCCGCAGAATTATATTTTCACTAGTATTGAAGGCCCCTGTACACGGGCTGAAGTGCCAGCCAGCGGCCTTGGCTGCTGCCCTGGAGCCAGGGGCAGTGGGCCTTTTAGAGTGCTCCATTCCGGATCAGCAGTGCCTCTGACTGGAAGCCGGCATGTTCGTGCAGTCTCTACTGTGTATGGCTGCATCGTTCGGGCAGTCTCTACTGTGTATGGCTGCATCGTTTGGGCAGTCTCTACTGTGTATGTGCGGTTATGCACACAGAGAGCTACGCATTCTAGCACTTTACATTATTTAGATAAGCATTTTAAGGGATATATGGCCACATTATAAAAAGAAAAAAATCTGTATATATGTTGTACAGGTACACATTTTTCTTTAAATTAAAGTTTTTTGAAAATAGCTATTATATTTTGCTGACACGTGGCACTTTATGTATTTTCCTTACATAGTATGCAAATTAGTTGTGTTTGAGGCCAGTTTTATCTGTCATTAAGCTTATAGAAGTGCGTGTGTGTCTGCGCTCTGCCAACATTCATAGCATGGTGGGCCTCATGTATGACAGTTAAGTGATGCAACTGTGGAATAAAACAACTCCACTATAGAGATAGGGTTGCCACCCAGCCGGTATTTTACCGGCAGGCCGGTAAAAAATTGGCTCCTGTCCAATGTTAAGTCTATGGAGGGAATGCCATGGCCGGTATTTTTTGGAAAAAAACGTGGCAACCCTATATAGAGAACAAATGAAAAGTCCCATTGATTAAAATATGGCTTATATCCCCTTGGACAGATAAGTTTGTTGGAGACCTCCCTAGTTTTTAAGGAGTTAAAATCACCATTTAAGACCATGTGAAGGGTCCAATATGGGTACCTACTTTCAGGTGTTAACCAGTTTACTTTCAGAATATAATAGCTCCCCAGAGACATTGCTGAACTAGAGGATTAAAGGGATAGTAATGTTTCATAATAAAAGCAGCTCTAGTTAATCATCATAGTATTTGGACTTTGGAGAGTGTTATTTCAATTCTGTCAGAGTTGTAGTTCAGAGTAATTCAATGACAAAGTGTCCCCCTCCCGCCCCTTTTACTGATGTAACACTGCTCAGCCAGAGCAGAAGGGAGGTGCCCAGGTAGATTGCAGAGAGGGACAATCTTCAATTAAGATAAGGGAAAAACCTGAAAAGCTTGTCAAGGGGGGCAGGGATTTCATTGTTTTCATAGGAAGAAGATTGTCCCCTTCTGTTATCTGTCTGGTCTATAGACTGCATTCCACATCTGAGAAGAGATTGTTTACACTAGGTAAAAGGGGCGGGAGAGGGAAACTTTGCTTGTGAATAGCTCTTAAACCATAAAGGTTTAAGAGATAAGACTTATATCATTCTTCAGGTTTTTTTAATGCCTACAAAATAAAATAAAGTTAAAACGAAGTATTACTATCCCTTCAATGTAAAAATGACCAGTAAAACCCACAGTTTCACCTTGCCATTGAGATATTGTGCTGGCAGTGCAGCTAAGCAACACATCTCTGTAATGGATGTCTGAAGGGGAGTGGCTCAGCCTCTGACTCATCTGTTGCACCGCACAACCAGACAAATAAAAAAGACCCGGATTACCTATTTATAAAGATACAAAATTCTTAACATTGGAACCTCATTTCTCTCATTCCCCTAGCACCCTGTAGAGCTATCACAATATAAAAAAAACATGATTCCTTCTCTTAACAAAATAAATTTAAAAAATAACCGTAACAAGCTGGGAAATCCACAAAATGGATAAATAAACCTCTCAACTGGGAAATATGAATACTGTATTTTCCTAACTATTTGGGAACCATGACACATTTATAATGCATTGTGTTAGAGAATGGCTGGGATTGACTGTCCCAAAGCCAACAACTGTGACTTGTCCTATGTCTTGTCATGAACTGTGAAACATTTTGTCTTGCAAACCTAAGCCTGGCCCCCTTTATATATAACATAAGACAATGTGTTCTTCACATTAAAAGGTTTAACACTTTAATTGCCAGATACGTGTGCAAGGCAGTGCTCTGCAATGCGTTGCACACCTCTCTAGCACTCAAAGTGTTAAAGGCCATGAGCTTCCAGGCTTTTTAATAATGTTGATTTTATATGATGTCCTGTAGTAATCTGGTGTGGATAATGTATGTTCTGCTGTACAAGTGCAGCTCTAAATTCTTTTTTTGTGTTGATGTCGGTACCTGTAACGAGGAGCCTGAAACTCAGTTTTGTAGGGTCATGCAACATTGAGTGATTCTGCCCCTTTTGTGGCTCCGCCCTCACCGACCCACAACTATAAGCGGTATTTTTTTGAGGAAAAGGTGGCAACCCTACCCTCTGATTACACTGCAAACACAGATGCTGCCTTCAAGCCAAAATAATTGCCCACTCCTGAAATAGAGGGAGATTATCTTCTCTTCCCACTGTAGCAGAGAACAAATTGTGGGTTTCAATAGAAGCCTGTAAGGGCCGTATGTGACCCTGATGCCATCTGTCACACCCCACTGTTTTAAAACTTAAAGGGACAGTAATGTCCCTTAAAAAATGCTTAGAGTTTTGTAGAGATTAAAAAAATAAGGTAAATGCCACAGATCTTATGTCTCAAACCGCTATGGTTCGAGAGCTATCCTTTGCTAAAGTTCATCTTCTCCTAATGTCAGCTGTAAAGCTGACAGAAGGAGATCCGTGTCGGCCAACACGAAGAAGATCGTCAGCACAGCCACAATAGCACAATTTAAAAATAATTACTTCTTTGGAACAGTCTAAAAAGTGTGTTTGCAAACCAGGCACACTTTGTAGACAGTTCCAGAGAAGTATTTCTTTTAAAATTGCACTATTGCGGCTCTGCTGAAGAAAAATCTTGGGTTCAAGTTCTTTCCTCAGGAGCTGCCACCGAGGCTTCTTCTTAATACATTGTAGTCTGAAGACAGAAGATCTGCAGGAAAGGTGAGCAACCCTTTGAGTGCTGCAGGTCCACATTTCCCACAGTGCCTCTCCGCACAGGGGTTTTTCATTTGGAGTTCTTATTGCACACTTCTGCACTCATTGGGTTTATCTGTATGTCTGTTGGGTGTTTTGGAGCAGGTTTATGTGGTAACTTAACCCTTTAGCTGCTGGTTTTGCATCTTTGGCACTTTTCCTACTGGGTTCAGTGTTTTCTGGGTCTCCTAATATGTTCTAGTACTTTTATTTTTATTTTCTCAACTTTGCAAAATTTAAGTTCCGGCGAGCTTTACCACATAGACGCCATTGCTCCATTCACTTCTATGGGACTGCACAGTCTGGGACATATCTCTGCAACCACTCAACATAGCGACTTCAGAGATGGCTCATTTTAATTGTCTGCCCTTGCTCTTTCATCCGGTTCATGTTTCAAGTGTGTTGGGGGGCTCAGGGGGCTTTGGGCACTGTTGGGGTACTTTTTTTAGGGAAACTACATTTCCCATGAGCACTTGCTTTGCGCGCTTGCTTCTGATTGGCTCCCGCCGTGGCAGCCATTTTGTGTCTTTTCTAGAACGAGTATCCTACGCAGGGCTTGGACGCTCCTTCTCTCCTCTGCAGATTAACCCTTCACCTGCCACATAAGTGTATTTTAGCAATTTCTTGGGTGAAAATTTCCTCCAGGGACCTCTAGTCATGCATTAGAGCCAATTTGGGTGCAAGAGTTCAAGGCTGCTTCTAGGGACCTTCGGTCTGCATTGCAACTCTTTCCATCCCAGTTACAGGGGGTCTTCCATTCATGGCAGACCCCCTCTTCAGTCAAATCTTCCCTGCCTAAACTGCAGGGAGTACCTGATGTATCAGATTCCTCTGGGGAGGAACTGTTAGTGGATTCAGATGTTGAGGAATGTTCTGCTGTGGGCTCCTCTCAGTTTTTTGGGGACCCCTTTGAGGCTGATCCTGAGCCCTGATCAGGGCTGTCTTGACTACCCTAAACATTCCCTTAGTTCAGGAGGTTTCTTCAGATCCCTCTGATGTGGTTCAGGAGCCTAAAAAGCCCCTTACTTATTTTCCACCTAACCCCACTCTTGACTGCCTTGTGTCTGATGAGTGGAAATCCACAGACAGGAAACCTTCTGTTTCCAAGAAATTTGCCAAGCTTTACCCCTTTTCTGAGATGGCGCTTGCTCAGTTGGTTCATCCTCCCAAAATGGATGCTCCTATTTCCAGGCTATCTAAGTCTACTGCCTTGCCAGTTTCTGACGCCTCCGCTCTGAAAGACTGGATTGACAAGAAACTTGAGGTTTCCCTCAAGTCCATTTTTGCCACTGTTGGCACCGCCATATGTCCAGCTTTCACTGCAGCATGGGTTAACTGGGGCATTTTGATCTGGACTGAACAACTCGCCCTGGCTGTCCGTCAGGGTGCTCCTACTTCGGATATGTTGCGCCTTCTTGCCAACATTTCTGAGGCCCAGCAGTATGTTTCTGCTGCCTTATTTGATGCCATCCGTTTGGTGGCTAGGGTTTCCACCATGTCTGTGGTGCCAGATGAGCTCTTTGGCTCAAGATCTGGTCTGCTGACACCGCTTCTAAGAAAGCTTTGCTCTCCTTGCCTTTTCAAGGCATGTCATTGTTAAGGATCTGATTAGTGAGGCCACAGGGGGTAAAAGTACACTTCTGCCTTTGGTCCCCAGGAAGAAAGTGCCTCTTAAGCTTAATCGTTTTTTTTCATTCTTTTCAGACTGAGGCACGTCCGGCGAACCAGGCGGTTTCCTCAGATCCGCATGCCTCTTCCAAGACCAAACAGCAATGGAAGCCCAAGGTCTTCTCCAAGCCTAAGGCTTCCAAGCCTTCTTCGGCATAACTCACCGAACCCAGGTCTCCACTCTGCTGTGGGTGGCCGTCTGTGTCACTACCACAGCATCTGGGAGGATTCAGTGGCGGACCCATGGGTCTTACAGGTGGTGGAGGAAGGATACAAGATCCCTTTTGTCTCTCTTCCTCCTTTTCACTTTTTTCCTTCTCATACGCCCCAGAGCGCAAAGAAACGCTGTCTGTTCAATGGCGCTATCCAGGCCCTTCTGGACAATTATGTTTTAGAGCCGTTTCCAGTTCAGGACAGAGGTATGGGTTTTTACTCAAACCTCTTTGTGGTCTCCAAGAAGGACGGCGGTTGTCGTCCCATTTTGGATATGAAGGATCTCATTTCCTTTGTGATCAGGACTCATTATCACCAGGAGTCCCTAAGGACAGTGATTGCTGCTATGTCCCCGGGGGAATTCCTTGCCTCTTTGGATCTTCAGGACGCGTATCTACACATCACCATTCATCTAGAGAGCCGGCAGTATCTCAGATTTGCCTGCGACCAAGGGTACTTTCAGTTTTCAGCTCTTCCCTTTGGTCTGACTACAGTTCCTCAAGTTTTCAGTCGTGTCCTGGGAGCCTTAGTGTCCGTCCTCCATCGGAACAGCATCAGAGTCACTCCATACATAGACGACCTGCTTCTGAAAGCACCTTCTTCGGAACTTCTTCGTCAGCAGGTTCAGGACTGCATTCATGCACTCACCCATCATGGGTGGATCATCAACATGGACAAGTCGGATCTTGTCCCATCCCAGCGTCTGGTGTTCCTGGGCCTTCTCTTCGACACTCAGCAGAGCATGGTGTTTCTCATGGACGAGGTAGCTCACCAGATCTCCCACAGGGTTTCTGCTGTTCTGGTTCAATATCCAGTTCCAGTCAAGAAGCTGGAAGGGACCATGCTTGGCTCTCCTGTGGCAGACCGTGGGGGTCCTTCGGGGTCATGCTCACAGGAGTCTTCTTTCCCTTCTACTATCTAGTCAATAGTTAGTGTCTCAAATCTTACTGGATCTGGTTGGCTAGCTATAGCCAAGGAGGGAAGGTAGGCTCCACCCCCTGCATACGATTCTAGAATTGTTCCTGCCTAAATTTAAAGGGGTGGATCGCCTACCCAGAGTTACCAGTAACCTGTATATAACAAGAGAAAAGAATTTAACATGTAAGACTAAAATCCTCTTTTTTTAATTACTGCAATATTCTGTTGTGGCCACCAGAGGTATTGTTGCTATCAATGACTCCATGGGAGATGAGCTAATCATAACGGAGAAGCTATCGCCTCTTTATCACACCTTTGTTACATTATAGTGCATCACCCCAACTCTCCCGCACAAAGCATTAGAAATACTAATGGCTTGTGGACATCAGACAACAACTGGAATTAATAATTTCCCAGCAGTGAGAGTGTCCTTGTTTTACTCATCAGGAAAGACCCTACAATAGAAGTAGTGAATTGTCGGTTCTCCAGCTGTTGGGATCTATAACTCTCATCATTCCCAAACAGCCAACAACTGGTTGGGGATAATGGGAATTGTCAACTCCCAGCAGCTGGAGTTCCAAAATCTGACTACCTTTGATCTACAATATATAAGTAGTTTCAAAATAAAACGTTAGTGTTTGCTTAATACAGTCTGCTTATGGACAATGCATGATGCAGAGCTGCATAGAAACCATTGAAGCCCTAGAGCATGGATGGGTCATTATTGGCTCTCCAGCTGTTATTGGCCTACAGCCACATCATTCTCAGCCAGTCAATGGAACTTATTGTTTTTGCCATATCTTTTGCTCTTTTGTTGTTCTGAATAAGGGGATGAAGGTGCTCTTAAAGGATAGTAATACTTTGTTTTATCTTTATTTTATTTTGTAGGCATTAAAAAAACATGACGAACGATATAAGTCTTATCTCTAAAACCTTTATGGTTTGAGAGATATTCACAAGCAAAGTTTCCCCTCCCGCCCCTTTTACCTAGTGTAAACCATCTCTTCTCAGATGTGGAATGCAGTCCATAGACCAGACAGATAACAGCAGGGGACAATATTCTTCCTATCAGAACAATGAAAGCCCTGCCCCCCTTGACAAGCTTTTCAGGTTTTTCCCTTATCTTAATTGAAGATTGTCCCTCTCTGCAATCTACCTGGGCACCTCCCTTCTGCTCTGGCTGAACAGTGTTACATCAGTAAAAGGGGCGGGAGGGGAATACTTTGTCATTGAATTACTCTTGAACTACAACTCTGACAGAACTGAAATAACACTCTCCAAAGTCCAGATACTATGATGATTAATTAGAGCTGCTTTTATTATGAAACATTACTATCCCTTTAAATAATGTATTTGTATTTTGTATATGTATGCATGAATTATGTTTTTTGAGATTGGGGGATACTATAAGTGACACCAAAACTGATTGTGTTGTTAGTTGGAAGGGTATGTTTAGCTGAGGATAATGGCTGGAGGTTGCCCACCTATGCACTATGGTTAAAATGGTTTTGTTGCGGTTAGGGTTGCCACCCAGCCGGTATTTTACCGGCAGGCCGGTAAAATCTTGGCTTCTGTCCAATGTTAAGTCTATGGAGGGAATGCCATGGCCGGTATTTTTTGGAAGGAAAGGTGGCAACCCTAGTTGCGGTCCAATAGTATGCTTTTTTCACAAGCAGGAAACAACCCTATATATCAATATTTTTTCCCTATGTCCATTTTTATCATCATATATGTAAAATACTGACTAGAGGCTACCCATATCTGCTTCACAATGCATTAGAGACCTCTAGATCACTCAAGGGGTTAGAAGCACAATTACAATCAACAAGCATTTTATTTTTCTCCTAATGTGTAGTTGATTTGCTCAAAAATTGCCTCACTTTATATTTATACATAAGGCCTAATGTGTTTCCTGCTGTCTCACAATTGTCATTGGGAGTTATTCACTAAAATGTGATAAAGAGGTGATAAAGCAGAGATGACTTCTCCAGTGATATCACTTCTCCAGTTCCTATGTGTTCTGTGGAGCCAATGCACTAAGATCTCTCCCACTTCAGAAATCTTAGAGCATAGGCTCCATAGAATTACATAGTGATATCACTGTAGAAGTCATCTCCACTTTATCACCTCTTAGTGCGTCTCCTCTTAGTTGTCTCTTTGAAGCTAATATACTATGGAAAGTGGAGCAATTATGAAGCAAACCAACTGCACGTATGGAACAAATAAATGTTACCAAAATTCTCATAGGCTTATATAGTTCTTAAGGGCAATTTTAAGAACCCCTGCAATCAATGACAAAATTATGAATGGTATTTGACACCCTGGCCAAATATAGTTATATATTCAAGAGCATATTAAATTCAGTGGTAGCCATAACTTTTTCCTTTCCTGTTTCGTGTGCTGTGTACTACAACAGCCTCAGTCTTCCTTGATCATTTGACCACCTGAATAAATTGGTTCTTTCCTGTAAAACTGGGACTGTTGGGAACCTAAGGTGATGCCCCCTGAAAGAAGAGATCTCCAGTGAACATTGCATATGCCCTTGAATTAAAATGCCCCTGTGGTGTTTGTAACCCCTTGAATGCTAAAGATGTCACTATGGCATGGGGAATAAAGTGTGGGAGATCTCTTTAGCATTCAAGGGTTTACCCATACCTGGGAACTCTCCGGAACTACCCCATGGACTCCAGGTTTTTGCAGTGAATTACCAGGTCTCTGTGGACAGAAGCTGATGCTCCGGTGGTGGGGAGTTTCTTATGAAACTCTGCACACTTCACCTCCTTCACACCCTGTTCTGCCTACTTCCCACCCATTTTATGACAAATTCTGTTAAGCCCCGTCCCACACAATGAAGCCCCACACAATGAATCTACTTTTTTTATTACATGAGTTTTTCTTTGCTCAACTTTCACCAAAATGCTTAGGTCCCTGTCTCCCCGGTCTCTCTGGGCAACATATGCACAAAGCCAAAAGTGAAGCAAGTTTGGGGCAAATCAACTGAATCAAAAGAAACAAAAAAAATTCTCAAAAAGCCTTAAATTGAATTTGGGATTTGAACCCTTTGTAATAGTAGGGGGTTCTTTGCAATGCGTTGGAGACTTCCCTAGTTTTCAAAGGGTTAAATCCCCATTTATATCAATGGGAATATTTATTCCTATAGTGCAGTTGGTTTGCCGCAGAACTGCACAACATTTTCACTTTTGTATATGACCCACTGTGCTTACAACTGTCACTAAACTGTCTCTCCCTTTCCCCCTCTATTTAAAGGGATAGTAACACTTATTTATATGTAAAAAAAAATCTCTCTCTCTCTCTCTCTCTATATATATATATATATATATATATATATATATATATATATAAGCCTCATTGCATAATTTATGGTACCTCACACACAGAACATAATTTATGTCTCCTCAGAAAACAAACACTCATTGCACAGAATGCCTCATTACATAATTTATGTCTCATTAGGAGACACAACTCCTATTGGGTTATTCAATGGGGACTTTACTGCTCCCACTGGGTGACTCAATGGGGGCATGTTTATCATACAGGGAGTTGGCCCGCCCCCTCCAGCCCGCCCACCACTATCCAACTGACAAAAAAATATATAGCTGCCACTGGCTCCTGAAGTAGGGGATATCAATAAGTTCTCCTGGTCCACACACACTCTCACTCAGGATCATGACCCCACAAACACACTGTTTCACCTCTCACAGATAACTGTAACCCATACCTCCCAAGTGTCCCTCTTTAGGAGGGACAGTCCCTCTTTTGGACCCAAATCCCTCTGTCCCTCTTTCCCACCCTGATGTCCCTCTTTTTAGGAGATTGGATTGCATGGTGTATATAAGTGTATCATATTGCTCTACAGCAATAAAATTCACATTATTGTTTGTTTAAATGTCAGTATATATGTTTATACATTATTCTGTGTAAATAAAATACTTAAAACTTGTTATAAGTCATTTATTTGGTTACACAAGGAGGTATCAATAGTTCATGAAATAGCCTAAAAATTCTCGTTAACGTCCCACCCACCAGCCACTCCCCCAGCAACGCCCCCTAAAACACAAGTGTCCCTCTTTGGCAATTTGAAATGTTGGGAGGTATGGTAACCCTCCATACACTCTGTGTCACCTCCCACAGATAATTGTAACCCTCCATATACTCTGTTTCGGTACGAGGGTGTAATGTTTCCATAAAGTACAAACTCAGGGATAAACTTAATAACAACTCTTTTATTTAACACTTTTCATCTCTTCAGTCACCTCACTAACTGTCAGTTTTCAACTGTCACTCCTCCACTTCCTGATTCCTGCCCTTTCTCCTTAAAGGGAGAGAGATGCTTTGCTGTATGTTACAGAGGGCACGCCTCAAACACCACTTTCTATTTGTTCCCACAGCATACTGCTATGCTGCCTCAACTGAAGAG
The DNA here is from genome assembly GCA_037306005.1 of Rhinophrynus dorsalis. Classification (NCBI taxonomy): domain Eukaryota; kingdom Metazoa; phylum Chordata; class Amphibia; order Anura; family Rhinophrynidae; genus Rhinophrynus; species Rhinophrynus dorsalis. The sequence goes on from CM074719.1 coordinate 295,784,414, forward strand.
CCACCATGTGTTATATTGCTATGTTACCTCAGCTTAAGTAAGGAGGAGTTACTGCTCCCAGTGGGTGATTCAATGGGGAGCCCACCACTATCCAAGTAACTGAAAAAACAAAATGGCTGCCACTCGCTCCTACACCACAAACACATTAGGCAAAAAACACACACACACTCACACTTTCACACACACACACTCAATCACACACTCTCTCTCACAATCATACACACTCACAATAATTCACACACACTCACACACACACACAAACACACTCTCAATCACAAACACTCTCTCACTCAATCACAAACACTCCCTCACTCAGTCATACACACTCTCACAAACTCTCTCACTCACACTCTCTCACTCACTCTCAGTCACACACACTCAGTCACACACACTCAGTCACACACACTCAGTCACACACACTCACGCAATCACTCACACGCAATCCCTCACACGCAATCCCTCACCCTTGCACTCACTCACACCCCGGGAGCCAGCACGATCCACCTTCCACCATAGTCTCACACTCACTCACACCCCGGGAGCCAGCACGATCCACCTTCTACCATAGTATGTGCAATTACCACATGCATTTCAACTACATGAATGAATGCCACTCACTCACACACATTCACTCACATCCTGGGAGCCAGCACGATCCACCTTCCACTATAGTATGTGCAATTACCACATGCATTTCAACTATATGAATGAATGTCACAGTGCAGGCATAAGTACAAACACAAACTCATTACAATGACACACAAGTCACCCCCTTATGACTTACTTCTGTGTGTGTGTGTGTGTGTGTCTCTGTGTGTGCCTGTGTGTTCCTCACTGTGTGTGTTGCATGTCTGTATCACACTCTATGTGTCTGCATGTTGTGCATTGCATGTATGTGTGTGTGAGACTGTGTCGCTCTTTATGCATCTCAGTGCATGCGTGTGCATTTGCGTGTGTGTCTCCGTGTGTGTTTGTCTTGCATCCGTGTGTGTGCATTAATTCCCTATATATATTGACGGGCAGCGCCGTCCCGCATTGCTAGTATATATATATATATATATATATATATATATATATATATATATATATATAGAGAGAGAGAGAGAGAGAGAGAGAGAGAGAGAGAGAGAGAGAGAGCGTTAGTTTGCAGGGATAAGCACTCACGCTTGCCAAGATAAGGATACAGGGTGCAGCAAAATAGATATATAACTTGGAAAGAAGTTGCGTACTCACGGACGCAACATTTCGGTCCACGTTTGGAACGTTTGTCAAGCAAACATGTTAAACAAACTAAGACAACTAATATGCACAAATAGAGACTCACCTAGTGCACACCCAATGACCTTGTATTGTAAGGTTTATCCTGCTGAGTAAAACAAGGGTACACCCACTGCTGTGAGCTGTTTTATTCAATAGTTATTGCAGCTCAGACCTTAATTTATTTAGGTGCAATATCTCAATAGCCTGAAGTGCTACAAAGGTGCTGAGCTGTTCATAGGATGGTGTAGCAACAGCGCCACTATAAAATATCAGGCCATTGAGATATTGCACCCTAAAAAAATTCAAGTTTAAGCTGCAATAACTATTGAATATAATGCCTCTCAGCAGTGGGATTTCATTTGCTTTATTCAGGAGGATAAACCATGTAATTTTTTTTTTTTTACATACTAAAGGGATAGTAATGTTTCAAAATAAAAACAGCTTCAATTAATCTTCATGGTATTTGAGCCATGGAGAGTGTTATTTCAGTAATGAGAGAGTTGTAGTACAAAAGTAATTGAATGATAAAGTATCCCCCTCCCGCCCCTTTTACTGATGTAACACTGCTCACCTCAGAGCAGCAAGACTGTCCGTATGAATTGCAGACAGAGACAATCTTCAATTAGCATAAGAAAAAACCTGAAAAACCTGTCAAGGGTGGCAGGGTTTTCATTGTTCTCACTGTAAGAAGATTGTCCCTTGCTATGATCTGTCTGGTCTTAAGACCAGATTCCCCATCTGAGGGGAGGTGGCTTACACTATGTAAAAGGGGCAGGAGGAGGAAACTTTATCATTCAATTACTCTTGAACTACAACTCAGTATTGTAATAACCTTCCCCATGGCCCAAATACTATGAAGATTAATTGGAGCTGCTTTTATTGTGAAACATTACTATTCCTTTAAGTGTTACTATCCCTTTTAACCCTTTGAGTGCCAGAGAGGTACCCAATGCATTGCAACACAAATGCATTGGGTACCTCTCTGGTACTCAAAGGGTTAAGGCCGATTAAATAATTGGAATTGGAGCAAACCTGCAACTGCACCATTGGAGACAAAGTTATATTTTTCCAATACCCATTGATTTAAATGAGTCATTTAAACCCTTGAATGCTAACAAGGTCTCAATACATTGATTCACATTTATTTTTGTTCCCATTGGTTTATTATTTGGTTCATTTGTACCCTATGGTGCAACTGGTTTGCTTCAGACTTGCTCCAGTTCTTCTTCAAGTCAGCCTCTATGGATTGTATGTATAAAAGCAAAATGGAGCAAGTGTGCACAAATCCATTGCACCATAGGGGAGAGTTAAAAAAAATATATTTTATTTTCATGGGTCTTTTAACCCCTTGAATGATAGTGAGGTCTCCAGTGCATTGCTTTGCCATGCATTGGGAACATCTTTAGCATTCAAGGGGTTAACAGCCCCATTTAAATCAATAAGAATTTGAAAATGTTGAATTGCACCCCATACTGTAGTTGGCTTGCCCTAGATGTGCTGCAGTTTGCTTTTGTATATATGTGCTGTTCGTTCTGGAAATATAGTGCTGTCATATGTGTCTCTCCTTGTTACTTTGATAATATTGTGTTGTGACACAGTAGTCTCTGCCTATCACTGTTTATATGATGCTGTCAAACCACTGCCACTCTGTATGTCCTATGCCACCTTTTTTTTGTCGCTGTTACTTTCTCTCTTTCCTGCTGTTAACCCTTTAAGGATCAGAGTGGTGTTGCACACACACGCCTCCTTATAGGGTTAAACAGAAATGTTGTACTGCTGTCCCTGTCATTCTCCTTACAGGACTGTCACACCGCTGTGTCAGACCAGGTCTCTTTGCCCTGCTGTCTGTCACTCAAGGTCCTTTGTTGCTGATCAGTTTTTAAAGGATGTATTTTTGGGTCCTTGTGTCATAGCAACGTGGTCATGTGATGGCTCTGAATATTCATGAGCTCCTCACGTTCCCAGAAGAAGAGGACTCTGGTAGGCCACTCACCAGGGAGAAGCTGAACCCATTAACTGTCATTATCTTTATTTATTTATAAGCACAGCAGCTTTTTACACTGTATGTACACACTGCAACACTCAGCACAGCGGAAATTGCATGGACAGTGTAATATAAATAGATAGATAGATAGATAGATAGATAGATAGATAGATAGATAGATAGATAGATAGACAGATAGATAGACAGACAAACAGACAGACAGACAGACAGATTAGGGTGACCAGATAACAATTTAAATGCAGGAATCTTATGAACATTGCATTCAGCAGGCTTGTAGAGAAATCAGTGAAACCCTGTGTGCACGTCTTAAGTGTTCTACATTTAAAAGGATTTCTGGTCACCTTAAAGCAGACATATCACCTTCCCAAGTCCCTCAGTGGGATTCTCCATCTTGAAAGGATTTGCATGATCATTCCTCCTTATCAATTTAGTCCACCCCTCTGGTGGAAACGGATAGGTTTTTGCAGCATCAGAAGGTGAAGCGAGGTGATTTTTTTGGACATGAGTAATTAATTATGCTGCTTTATCTTCCAAATCAGAGACCAAAGCTCTGCTGAGATTAGATTCCCCATTTACTAAATTGAAACCTCTAAAATTATTAACTTGTCTGGAAGACAAAAAGTAGAAATTAAATAGATATGTTTAATTACATTAAAAGAGGTTTAGGTAAAAGATCCACTTTAAGATAGATAAAAAATGGCCAGATTTCCCAGCAGGCAAAATAGGCAACTGCCTAAAGCTTAAGATTTTGAGGGACGTCTCAAATGTGCAGGCCGCACCCATATTTTGAAATGTGGGTGTGGCCAGAGCAACCTCAATATCCTTTCACCAGTTTTATACCCCTTAACAGGCTATTTTTTAACACCTTGGATAGCAGAGATGTAAACACAGGTGCAACTCCCAAGTCTTTAAAGGAACAATAACCCTTTATTTTGACTTCGCTGTTTCTGCAAGTGCATAATATGTAATGCTAAATTGTCTTTTATTTTTCATCGTCACCTATTTTTATACACCTTAATGTCCCTGACAGGAAGTTCTATAATTTTTGTTTTAATATAAAAAAGATCCAATGTAAAGACCATAGTGAAACAATGTAGAAAAGCCTGCCTTTATAGAATACAGATTAATTTGTTTTGTGGGGAGACTTGCAAAATGATATTACTACTTCTTCTGTCAAAGACAGAAAACTCCCTGGTTTCCAATATTCAGTGACTATTAGGAGCATATTGTAAGAAAGCTTACATACCTTGATAAAATGTAAGATCTATGTTGCTATTCTATACTGTTTTTGGCATGCTAGGAGAAGCCATTTTCATTCGGACTCTGATATCAGGACACTGGGCTGAACTCTGACTGACAGTAGGAAGTGAGAAGCACAAATCATTCAAAAACCGGGTGATTGATTCATTGATGAAAGCACAGCAATGTGCTTCACATGAATGAACCCGGTGACAGGGTTCACTACAACCACTTCTACTGCAGCCGGCTTATACAACCTCTCCAGCAGTAAGAAAGGAAGGCAGAAAATGCCTTCCTTGTTGCCCTATGGATCACCTATCCTTCTGTATAGGTGATCCATGCTACTGGGGATATCAGGGGGGTCCTGATTCCCCCTCAAGGTCTGAAAGCAATGTTTATTAAAAGTAAGTGCATATAACCTATGTTAAAGTGATGGTAATACATCATTTTGCCAAATGTTCATCTTGTAGGTATTTAACCCTTTGAGTGCTCTTCAATGCGTTGTGTACCTCTCTGGCACTCAAAGGTTTAAAAAATAAATGAAATGCCCCCAGTCCCATCTCTCAAACCTTTATGGTTTGAGAGATATTCCCTGTGAAAGTTTCCCCTACCCTGACGTCAGCACTGACTGCAGGGGAATCTGGTCCTGGGACCCGCCGGCGGCTCTGCAGCAGAGCCAAGATCGAGATACTGAAAAAGAAATCCTTCACTGGAACTGTCTTCTAAGTGTGTTTGGAAACCAAGAACACTTTGTAGACCATTCCAGTGAAGGATCTGTCGGTCCAGGACCGGATTCCACTGCAGTCAGCTAGAGCGCTGACGTCAGGGGAGGGGGAACTTTCACAGCAAATATCTCTCAAACCATAAAGGTTTGAGAGATGGGACTGGGGGCATTTAGTTTATTTTTTAAATACCTACAAGATGAACATTTGGCAAAATTATGTATCCTTCTGGATAGATGATCCATGCTGGGGGTGTGTGAAGAGGGGCCCTGATGCCCCCCTTGAGGTCTGAACTTTATATTTTTACTACATTTAACAACAATTATAATAAGAAAGCCCATTTAACATATGTTACACATATATTATATGGGCTTTATTGAAAATGCTGTCAATTGTTGCCTACATCGATCGCCTATCCTACAGGATAGGTGATCAATGCTAGGGGGGTGTTGGGAGGGGTCCTAATGTCCCCCTTGAGGTCTGAACTTTTTTAAAATGCAATAAAAAACAAAATAAAATGTTTTACTCATATACAGGCAAGGTATGTAGCTGCGTACCTTGCCTATTATCCCCTTGAGTACCAGAGGGATAGCAAACACATTGCAATGTTCTGCTACCTCTCTGGTACTCAAAGGGTTAATTATGCAAGACATATACAACAGGGCATGTCGAAAAAAATTGGAGAAGAAACAATGTCGAGTTAAAATGGAGAAAGAAAGTTATGGGAGCACTATATGTCGAATTTCAAAGGGGTGGGGTTAATGTCAAATGGGAGCAATATTTGTCAAAATAAAATGGAGAAATAAAGCACTATAAGTCAAATTTAAAAGGGGGTTAATATGTTGAAGGGGGGGCACTCTATGTCAGATTTTGATAATGTGAGAAACACATCCAACACTAAACTTGATATTTCTGTCATCAAATGTACACCTATTTCCTTGGACTTTGACACTTAGCATGTTTTTAGGTAGTAGCTGAATAGAAGCAGACAGTGCCATTTTTGTCAGTATGTCGAAATGTGCTGTCTACACTGGTTTTGTTTTACATTGGTTCTGCAATAGAATACCGGTAAAACATGTTTGCTAAATACACGTTGCTTGTTTTTAATGTTTTGGTGCGGGTAATAGTATCAAGCCCATAGTCAGGTGTGTGATTAAACAGTTATTCCAAACAGGCGCTAATGGTCATCAATTTCATTTGTGGGTTGAAATCACTGACTTAAACAGAAACAGCTGTGTAGGAGGAATTAAACTGGGTGAGGAACAGCCACACTTGACTAACAAGGTTAATGTCAAACGTCATACACCATGACTGCATCAGCAAGGTCTCTCCCAGGCAGAAATTTCAAGGCAGACAGGGGTTCCCAGATGTGCTATCCAAGCTATTTTGATGAAGCACAAAGAAACAGGCAATGTTGAGGACCATAGACGCAGTGGTTGACCAAGGAAACCTATTGCAGCAGATGAAAGACACATCCTGCTTACTTTCCTTCGGGAATTGGAAGATGTCCAGCAGTGCCATCAGCTCAGAATTGGCAGAAAACAGTGGGACCCTGGTACACCCATCTACTGTCCAAAGATGTCTGGTTATAAGTGGTCTTCAAGGAAGACTTGCAGCCAAAAAGCCATACTTCCGACGTGGAAACAAGGCCAAGCTACTCAACTATGCATGAAAACACAGGAACTGGGGTGCAGAAAAATGGTAACAGGTGCTTTGGACTGATGAGTCAAAATTCGAAATATTTGGAGAGCGGTACATGAATGAGTGTCTGTAGGCAACAGTGAAGCATGATGGAGGTTCCTTGCCAGTTTGGGGCTGCATTTCTGCAAATGGAATTGGGGTTTTGGTTAGAATTAATGGTCTCCTCAATGCTGAGAAGTACAGGCAGATACTTATCCATCATGCAATACCATCAGGGAGGCATCTGATTGGCCTCAAATTTATTCTGCAGCATGACAATGACCCCAAACATACAGCCAAAGTCATTAAGAACTATCTTCAGTGTAAAGAAGAACAAGGAGTCCTGGAAGTGATAGTATGGTCCCCACAAAGCCCTGATCTCAACATCTGTCTGGGATTAAATGAAGAGAGAGAGAAGCAACTGAGGTAGCCTAAATCTACAAAAGAACTTTGTTTAGTTCTCCAAGATGTTTGGAACAACTTACTGCCGAGTTCATTAACCAACTGTGTGCAAGTGTACCTAGAATAATTAATGCTGTTTTGAGCACAAAGGGTGGTCACAAATATTTATTTGATTTAAATTTTTCTTCTGTTCATTCACTATCATTTTGTTAATTGATAAAAATAAACTATTAATATTCTTACTTTACAGCATTTTTTCACACCTGCCTAAGACTTTCGCACAGTACTTTATCTATCTGTCTGTGTCAGTCACATAAAGCAAAAGGAGATCCTCAGTGTCAGTCACATAAAAGGAGAATGGATCTCTCGGCCTGTCAGTGTCATATACACAAAAAGTGAAAGGGAATCCATCAGTCTGCCAGTGTCCCAGGCATAAAGGAGGAGGGCATATCTCAGTCTGTCAGTGCCACATGCATAAAGAAAAAAGGGGATCTCTCAGTCTGTCAGTCAGATAAAAGGAGAAGGCTCCTTCAGAGTGTCTGTCTCACACACAAAAAATGACACTGACAGTCAGTGTCACATGCATAAAGAAAAGGGCATCTCTCAGTCTCTCCATGTCAGTCACATAAAGCGAGACTACAGCTCTCAATCTGGAAGTGTCACAAACATTAAAGAAAAGGGGATCTCTCTGTTTTCCAACATAAAAGAAAGTGAGATTCCTCATTCTGTCAGTTACACACATAAAGGAAGACAGGATTTACCAATCTCTCACAGTCACACACATAAAGGAAAATGAGACCTCTCAGTCTATTAGAATACCACACATAAAATAAAAGGGAATCCCACACAGAAAAAGGGCATTTGATCCCTCAGTCTGTCAGTGCTGTGCCTGTGGGCAACATTCTTTTTATTTTCTCTCCTGTCACTTATCCCTCCATATGCTTATAAGCCTCTCTTTCACTTTACCTGGAGCGGGATCTGGCGTTACCATGCATAGTCTTGTGTTCCCATGCTTCTTGCCAGTGTTCCTTGATCTCCCTGTTGCTTTTCTGTGTTTGACCTGGCTTGTTCGACTGCCCTGCTTATCTCCTGTGATTGACCCAGCTTCTTCGACTACCCCACTTGTCTCCTGTGATTGCCCTGGCTTGTTCGACTACTCTGCTTAACTCCTGTAATTTACCCAGCTTGTTCTACTACTCTGCTTAACTCCTGTAATTTACCCAGCTTGTTCTACTACTCTGCTTATCTTCTGTAATTTACCCAGCTTGTTCTACTACTCTGCTTATCTTCTGTAATTTAGCCAGCTTGTTCAACTACTCTGCTTATCTCCTATGGTTGACCCAGCCAGTACGAATAACCCTGCTGTTTTTCTGTGTTCGACCTGGCTTGTATGACTACCCAGCTATCTACTGTGTTCATTCCAGCTTGTACAACTACCCAGCAGCCTCTCTGTGTTCGACCCGGTCTGTTTGACTAACCCTTCTGTCTCTAGTGTTTGACCAGGCCTGTACGACTAGTCCTGCTGTCTCTCTGTGGTCAACTGGCCTTTACGTCTACCCTGCTGTTTCTAGTGTTAAACCGGGTTTGTCCGACTACCCTGTTATCTCTCAGAAATCGACCGGCCTGTATATCAAGATCCTGGTAGGTGCCTCTTCCATCTTATTCCTACCTTGAACCTGTTGCTGTCTTTTTGGCATCCTCTTGTGTTCTTGTATGGCACTTGAGTTGTAGTTCTTCCTTGGAGAGTTATCAACCTCCTGGTGGCCCAATTAGCCAACCTTACTTCGTTGCCACGCACCCTAGCCAGCACTCTCCCCTACAGGAGAACTTACACTATTATTGTTTTGTCATCCTGAATTTTCACTGGTCCTGTGGTGGATGTTATCCAGCTTCACAGGTGGCACCTTTATATGGCTTAATCTGCAGCACATTCAGGCAGTAGTAGTCTATGTTCTCCAGCTCAGTTCTCTCGTCTCTGCCTCTTAGCACTCGCTCTCCTGGATCCAGCCAAGTTGTGACAATCACACAAAGGAAGAGGGAATCCCTCAGTTTGCCAGTGTCAGTCACATAAAGGGAGAGTGCATCTTAAGTCTGGTAGTATTCCATGCATAAAGAAAGAGTGGATCCCTCAGTCTGTCATTGCTGCTCACATAAAAGGACAGTGGATTTCTCAGTCAATGTCACATATAGAACAAAAGGAATCCCCCAGTCTGGCAATGTCAGTCATATAAAGACATGGTGATTCTCCCAGTCTGCCAGATTACACACATAAATGAACATAGGATACCTCAGTATGTTGGTGTCACACGCATACAAGATGCTTAAGGTAGAAGCCATTGTCAGTGGAGAGCACAAACAGAAACAGAAAACTTCCCCTTTTTGCTTCCTTCTACCAACCTCATTGTAGATATGAGGTAGCAGCTCCAGTAACCCTTGCAGATCTTTAATTTTTTTGTTTTACCAATATATTGTTGGTGACAACATGCCAGCCTCTGCCTTTGTTGATTATTAGGCACTTCAACAGATGACAAATTAAAGGCTGTTTATAGATTTTACCCTAAGAGGTGATGCTGTTGCAGGAGTGTTTCACATAAGTGTTTACAGACATACTCTGTTGTTTCCACAGCTCCATGACAAGCCAAAATGCGTAAGGCCTGTATTATGAGCTACATCGTGCTTATGTTTGTGAGTCATGTTTTTACAAAGGTGGAATAACGTCTCCATTTTTATTATACCTGTCTGTCTCCAATGCTGAATTTTGTGTTTCAGGTGCTACACATAAAGGGAGACAGTGTCACACACACACACACAGAAATGGAGAGCATGCCTATGTTGGTCAGTGTCACACACATAAATGGGAGCAGACTTACTAGAAATACTTGGGTTGTGCTATGCAGTCCCAAAAAGACTTCTAATAGCTCCCTTGGCTGGAATGTATCTCAGGCCTATGTGGCTCTGACCATGGGTGTCAGACTTTCAAGCCCAATACAAAGGATCTGTAGAGACCTCTCGTACATTGAACTTTCCAGTCTTGCAGTTCAAGTCTCTTCAGGAAGACTATCAAGGTGACCAGGGACCTCTTTTCAGACCATGACTTTGAGCCCCAGTGTTCTGCTAAGACTCACAATGCAAACTTGGCCTCATTAGCAGGTTTGGCCCCTGGGGAGTGGATCTGCTGATGGGGCACTAACTAAGTGATAGTTGCCCTGTAACCTATGTTTAATTTAAAGTGGTCCTATCACTTTACAAACAGTCTTGCCTAATAATTTACTTTAGGTTTTTATTTCATAAGATGCACCCTTTTTAAAATGTTATAAATAGGACCTTTCCAATTCCACCCCACAATGGAAGCTTGCATCTTGAAAGGATTTACAAGATTATTCCTCTTTATCAATTTATTGCACCCCTGTAGTGGAAACATGTTTTAACAGCCTAAAAAGGCTGAAAGAAGAGATTGTCAGACATGGGAGTAATTGATTATGCAACATTATCTGTCCAAATCAGAGAACAATTATTTGCTGAGATTAGAGTCCCATCCTCTAAACCAAATACCTCAAAAACTAATGAACTGTTTGCAAAGCAAAAAGCACAAGGTAGGTAATTTAAACAAATCCTGTCAATGTGACTTCAATCTGTACAGGTAACAGGAACACTTTAAATAATTGTATGCCCTTACTATAAATGTTTCTGTTATCACATACACAGACCAGTGAAAAGATGCAATAAGGTGTTATAGGAAGGTGATAAAGTAGAGATAACTTCTCCAGTGATATCACTTCTCTGATTCCTATATTATTCTATGGAGCCAATGCACTAAGATTTCTCCAGCCATGAAGATCTTAGGGCTGGATTCAAATGCAGGTGCTAATTTTATCTCTGCTTTTATCTCCAGGTATCCCCATAGACTTCAATAGGAATTTTTTTAATAAAACGGGAGGTAACATTTTATCTCCTACATTTGAATCCAGCCCTTAGTGCATAGGCTGTACAGGAAATGGAGAACTGATATCACTGGATAGTTACCTACACTTTATAACTCCTTAGTGCATAACCCCCCTGATGTCTCTCTCAATGTCCCACTCTGTCACTCATTCAGTACAGAGTGTACATAAGAACAAGATAATGGTGAGGTAAATAATTCTAGTGAGAGAAACATCCATATAATAACAGAACATGGAGAATATATCTCACTTTCATCTTGTTTTTCTCACATCATAGTACATGACCTCCATATGTATCTATCATGAACACACAGAAACATGATGAGTTTTTGTATCTGTATCTCACAAACACAAAACATTAAGAACCAATGTATCTCGCAAATGTACACACAAAATCATGTATAAATATACTCAAAAACACAATTGGGGGTTATGACTAAAGTGTGATAAAGAGGTGATTAAGTGATGATAATTTCTCCAGTGATATAACTTCTCCAGTTCCTATGTTATTCTATAGAGCCTATGCACTAAGATCTCCAAAGCTGGAGAAATCTTAGTGCATTGGCCCCATAAACACACACACACTCACTTTAACCTTGTGTTTATACACATTAGGGCCCCTTCAGTATGTTAGTGACATACAGAGAGGGTCGGAAGGGGCTCCCCTGCTAGAGTGTCAATATCATTGGTAAGTCCGCAATGTGCCACAGTGAATGGAGAAGAGGCTGCTTCGGTGTTGCGGTGCAACTGTGATGGTGTGTGAATCTGAGTGTGTATAGGACCCTGTGTCTGTCGGCTCTCTCACTGCAGTGCTGTGATGGTTAGGGGCTGAGCTGCCGCTCCGGTCTCCTGCTCCCTGGATGCGGCTCAGGCAGGCAGGTGTATATGGGGAGCTGACCGTGGATTCGTAGCCATGTTTGATGGGGTCTTGTATAGGCCACACTGGAGGTCTAGTAGGGAGGCAAAGCCCCGATCGACGGAGGGAGCAACGGATATGTTCAGGTGTGTAACAAAATGGGTGGCGGGGTGTATGCAGGTGCCAGATGAGGGAGGTGTATATGCGATGTTATGAGGGATATACTCCGTTACTTATGTCTATTTGTGTGTAGCTTCATGGGAGGAAGGTGTAATAGCCTGGCAATATAATTTAGTGTACCCACATTTACCCCTTTGGCTTCCAGAGAGCCATCTAACATACCTCACTGGCACTCAAAGGGTTAAGGACCAGATGGATGTGCAACGCATTGCTCAGCAATGTGTGCATCTCTTTGTGTGTATGTGTTGCTACAATAACCTTTTCTCTTTCACTTAACGCTTTGAGTGCCAGATGAGTATCCAACGCAATTGTGATACTCTTCTGGCACTCAAAAGGTTAGTGGTGTGGTGGGTTATGGTGGAACAAAGTGTCAGCGTGGGTTGTCTAAAGACGCCCCCACCCCTCCGAGTTTAACCCTCGTGCTTTTCTGTGTAGGTGGCGTGCATCTTCCGACAGCTACTGAGGAGCTAGAGTGAATTTAAAGTGACGACCGCTCTCCCTACAGATCATCCCACAGACAGAGACCCGGTCACACATACAGCGCACCTGGATTGAGAACCCGCACACAGCACTCCAGATACCGCACCACTGGATACAGAGAGCTTCCTCCCACTCCCAACTGATGCACACATACAGCTTTAGGAGTATCCGTCTGCAAGAACAAGATGCAGTAAGGTGCACGAAGCGAGAATGCTGCTTTTATTACAGACTGACTATGTGCTGGATACAATAAGAGTACCAGCCCTAGAGATGATCTGCTGCTATACTGAGCAATGCACTATTGTGAGGAGTGAGGGCCTGCAGACAGGAGATATACTCTGTAGTAGAGCATAATATTGAACGGAAAGGAAAAACAGCCTACAGGAAGGAGTACCATATTACAAGCAGAATATAAACTGTCCAGTTTGGGGAACAATGCTAATGTTCCGGGAGTAATGCTCAGCTGGAAAGACAGGCACATTGCTGCAGATCAGTGCACATGACAACTATTTGTGATAAACATTTCTTCGAAATGTGACCATTTTCTGGACACTTTCCCCTTCTCTCCCCTCTTCCCCCTTACCTCCAACCCCCTTTATCCTGCCCTTTCTGTTCAATCACCTCTCCTATATGTCCACTCGTCTTACCTTTGCACTTCATTTACCAATTATTGCTTCTATCTCACCACCTCATATTCCTTACCTTCTCATATTTTCTGTTTTAGTTGCTTCTTGTTTCCCTGTTCACTTCTGTCCCTTGTGATTCTCTCAGGTTCCAGCTTGTTCCTTGTTGTATGATGGGTGATGGTCCTGTAAGTAGGCGGGTGATGGTGACCTTTAGCCCAAATCATCCCCATGGATACCTCCCTTCCCTCTCGTACTTTGAACTTTTCGTTCAATACTTCAGGGGAGTCCAACCCTACAAACCCCCAGTATGGGGCCCTCTTCCTTATGCTTCTTATGGACCTATTGGCAGTGGCTGGGAATGTGGCTGTCATGGGGGTCATAATGAAGACCCCATCCCTCAGGAAGTTTGTTCTGGTCTTCCACTTGTGTGTGGTGGACCTCTTGGCTGCTTTGACCCTTATGCCCTTGGCCATGTTGTCAGGGGGTGGAGGCACTTCCTTGTATGAAGGCCAGGGTTTTGGACAGATGGCGTGTCGTGCCTACCTCTTCTTGAGTGTTTGTCTGACCAGCACAGGCATCTTGTCCATCTCTGCCATCAACATTGAGCGATATTACTATGTGGTGCATCCCATGAGGTACCAAGTCAAAATGACAATGGGACTGGTTAGCTGGGTGCTGGCTGGGGTCTGGGTCAAGGCTCTGCTGACTTCACTTATACCTGTACTGGGATGGAGCCCTCCAGCCCCTGGACACTGCAGCTTGCAGGGAGGGGACAGCAGTGTCTTCCGTGCTGGATTTCTCCTTTTCTACTCTTCCTTCTATTTTCTGCTGCCTCTCACCATCATCATCGTTGTCTATTGCAGTATGTTCAAGGTAGCACGTGTGGCTGCCCTTCACCATGGACCTCTCCCTACTTGGATGGACAACTCCCCCCAGCGGCGTCGTTCAGAATCCCTTAGCAGCAGATCCACAATGGTTACAGGTTCTGGAGTCACACGAGGAACTCCTCAGCAGCGCCTGGCTGGTGGTAGTGGTGGAGGGAAGGCTGCAGCTGTCCTGGCTGCAGTAGGAGGTCAATTCTTACTATGCTGGCTACCCTATTTTGGTTTCCATTTATATGCTGCATTACGCTCTCCTCCTCCACCTCCTGGATCCCGAGCAGAATGGGCTGTGACATGGATGGGTTTCTTGTGCTTTGCCTCCAACCCCATCTTCTATGGTTGTCTCAACCGGCAAATCCGGGGAGAACTGGGCCGGTGGGTTGGCTGCTTCTTCAAAAGAGGAGGTGCAGGGGAAGATGAGCTTCGTTTGCCTAGTAGAGAAGGTTCCATTGAGGAAAACTTCCTGCAGTTCCTCCAGGGGACTGGTTGCCCACCTGAATCTAGGGCTCCTACCCACAACACCCCTAAGGGGGAGCACCCAGCTGTGGACTTCCGGATTCCAGGCCAGATAGCAGAAGAAACCTCAGAGTTCTTGGAGCAACCATGGGATGTGAGAGCAGTGACCAGGGACTATACAAGTACTGTCCCATCTCCCAAAACATAACCCCCAGCACCTAATTCAAAGTGCTCATGACAATCTCCTGGACAGATGTGTGAAATAATGCAGAACCCCTCCTCACTATACATGCCATACCTGATTTTATAGGACACTAAAATAAATCTGGTATTTAACTTGGCTTAATATTATACCCCCTAATTGGCTATCTCTTGCTCACCATATTTTTATCGGTAAAGCATTGCTCATCACACATACCAAGAGCAGTGCTCTGCAAGACTGCCAGAGCATGCCATATAAATATACTTGTGTTAAGCAAATTCTCCAGTATTTCATGGTTTGCTTTAAAGGACAACAAAACACCTCATAATAACAGCCCTCAACTTGCTTTTGTATGGCCAGAAATACTAACGGCCTCCATGAATTTTACTCTTGTGCCTTTATTCAGCAGACAGACTCTTCCACCCTCGTTATCATGTCCAGAAAGTCAGACATGACAGCTGGTTGCAGCTTTATTTCAGACTGAAGCAGACAGAGTACATGAGCTTACTTAACCCTGAAGAAGCAGAGTGGTATGCAGTGCATTGTGAAGCATGGCATGATTTTATAATAGTTTAATATTGTAGATATTAAAAAAGGAAATCAAATTATGTAAGTCCGGTCTCTCAAACCTTTATAGTTTGCGAGATATAACCTGCTAAAATCCCCCCTTGCTGCCCCTTTCACAGATGTCAGCCTCTAGCTGACAGCAGGTGATTCCAGTCGTGTAACCCGATGTCGGCTCTTCAGCAGAGCCAAAATAACGCTATCTAGAAAGAAATACTTAATTGGAATGGTCTACAAAGTGTGCTTGCAAACCTGGCACACTTTGTAGACTTTCCAGTGAACTATTTATTTCTAGATAGCACAATTTCGGCTCTGCTGAAGAGCAGGCGTCGGGTTGCATGACCAGAATCTCCTGATGTCAGCTAGAGGTTGACATCTGTGAAAAAGGTGGCAGGGGGGAACTTTAGCAGGTTTTATCTCTCAAACTATAAAGGTTTGAGAGACCGGACTTATATCAATTGATTTCTTTTTTAATATCTACAATATTAAACGGTTTTAAAATCAGCCATTACTATCCCTTTAAAGGCTTAAGATTTCCATATACACCAAGCAGAGTTTGAGGTCCTGGGGTGCTGCTAGCAACTGTCATGTTTGCCTTCTTGGTCATCCAAGAGTGTGTGAAGATGTTATCATTTGAACAAAGGCAAAATGGAAAAAGTCATAAGGACCATTTGGATTTTCTTGACATAGTAAGGAAAATGGAGTGTATTATTAGGAAGTTTGTTTTCCTTTAAAGGCGATCTATCATAGATCATTTTTGGTAATGTACCTTTCATGAATGTTAGTGTAGTACAGGGTTAGGCAATATCTGGCTCACCAGCTTTTGGAGACTACAACAGTTGTAGTAGCCAACAGCTGGAAAACCAGATTTTGCCTGTCCATGTTGAACAAGATCAGAGATCTAGCAAATGTAATGCCATTTTCTTGGTGAGAAGGACAGTGGTTATGTGAAATCCTTGTTTTCTGTGTCTCCTTCATGGAAAAGCACATCTATATATAGCTGTATGTCAGCACTCGCGTGCTTTAGTCAGTTCTAGGGTCCTCAGGTCCAGGCATTGTGAGATGTCCTTGAAAACTACAACCTAATGTATAAACCATGTTGGTAGCTAATTAATGGTGTCCATCCACTGTAGTTTCCCAAGAGTAGCATTGTTAGGTTTCAGGGATAACTACTGTGGAGGTGAAGGAAAAACTGAATAGCAAAACTCGCAATATGGAAAGCTTAATTACATGAAAACTGCACCTTAATGTGATCGTATCAACTGAAACACATGTATAATGTCACAGTGTGTGTGTTTCCCACATGACCAGGGAATCAAATGGGAACACAGAACAAGGAAAATGAGTCAATGAGCTATATGTTCAGATATAAAAGTAGAGCAATTCTGGGGCAAACCAGCTGTACCATTGAGGACAAATACAAATTCATACATATTTCTAATGATTAGATGGACCTTTTAAACCCCTGAATGCTAGGGTGGTGTCCAGTACATTGCTACACAATGTGCTAGAGACCCCTCTAGCATTCAAGAGGTTATAAGCACAATTTAAAGGGGAACATTCACCTCATAAATTTTTTTTACTATGGTTTAGTTAATAAAGTAGTATTAGGAAAGGTGTTTTTTTTTCTTTCTAAATGTACATACTTTTAAAGATATTTAATCTTCTGTGCTGTGCACTTCCGCATCATGTGCAAGCTGAATCTTTGGCACAGCTCTTCTTCTCCTCCCACATCCCTCCCAGCTGCCCCAGGGAGCACATTCACACTCTACTTTGGTGTGGTGTGAATAGCTTCTATTGTTACATCAAGCTCCAGTTAGCATTATACTGAGGTTGCAGTGTAATGCTAACCAGAGCTTGATGTAACGATAGAAGTCATTCACACCACACCGAAGGGAAGTGTGAACGTGCTCCCTGGGGCAGCTGGGAGTGAGGTGGAAGGAGAATTAGGAAGTGAAGAGGAGCTGTGCAGGACATTCAGCGTGCTGCATTATGCTGACCGGCACAACTTGAAGATGAAATATCTTTAAAAGTATGTACATTTAGAAAAAAAAAACCCTTTCCTAGTAGTACTTTATTAAAGCGGAACTTTCACATTCTATAAAGTCGCCCTTCAATAATTAAGCATATGGTGACTAGCCTTCATAATAGTTCTATTAGCACTCAAAAGTACCCGATCCTGAAGTAATTCTTAATCTTCAGAGACCGAAAGCCAGGTATCAGTGCAGACATCTTGTCTTAGAGACGTCTGCGCGCTTGCGCTGTCAGTCCTGGTCTCCTCTAGGAGGCATTGCAGTGTGCCGAAAGGCACCGGAAGAGACTGACGGCACAGGCTTGCAGACAGCACTAACCTGGCTGTCAGTCTCCGAAGATTAAGGATTACTTCAAAATTGGGTACTGTAAAATCTCGGGTATAATACACACAATTTTACCCCACTTCACCTTATGTGAAGTGAAGGGTGTGTATTATACACGAGAGTTTTTAAACGTAAAAGACTGAGTTTTAAAAAGTAAAAGATTGAGTCTGGTAGATAGCTTCCCTCCCTCTCCCGGTGATATTCGCTCTGAAAATAAGACTTACTAGTTTAAATGTAAGTCCCCGCTGAGAAGAGCAGGCATACCGGTATGTAAAGCTTCAGTGCGGGCGGCATGCTTCCATTTGCCGCCCTCTTCCTTCAATGGGCTTTCAGGACCTTCCGCCTATGGAACTGCCCTGTGAGGACCTTGAGATCCTCACAGGGCATTGGCTGCAGGAAGAAGGACCTGAAAGCCCATTGAAGGAAGCGGGCGGCAAATGGAAGCATGCCGCCCGCACTGAAGCTTTACATACCGGTATGCCTGCTCTTCAAAAGACGAGGACTTCAGCGGGGACTTGCATTTAAACTAGTAAGTCTTATTTTCAGAGCGGATATCGCCAGGGGAGGGAGGGAAGCCATCTACCAGCCTGCCAGCCTTAACCCTTTGAGGCACTCAAAGGGTTAAAAAAAGATTTCAGTAATGGGGAAAACAAGGGAGCGTATTATACATAGGCACTCTTGTTTTCCCCTAAAATCTTAGGCATAATATGCACCTGCGTATTATACCTGAGATTTTACGGTACTTCTGAGATCTAATAGAACTATTATGAAGCTAGTCGCCATATGCTTAATTATTGGAGGATGACTTTATACAAGGTGAAAGTTCCACTTTAATTAAACCTATGGTAAAAAAATTTTATGAGGTGAAAGTTCCCCTTTAAGTGGGACCTATAACAGTTTATATTTCACCAATGGAGCAGTTGTTTTGCCCCAAAATTGCTCCAGTTCTTTGTATTACGTAACCCTCACTGAGCCTGATGTACTAAGAGCTGGAGTAATGCTGGAAAAGCTAACTACACAGTAGTAGGCTGACCATACCTCACCTTTAAAAAGGGACACACATGAAAAATGCATACTACAGGGTTGCTTTGATTTTGGTGCACTCCTGAAATATGCCTGTTTCCTATATGTCCCTTTTTAAAGGTGAGGTATGGTCAGCCTACACAGTAGGACATATAAATTCTCCAAATTTCTATCGAAACTATTGAATGCTATGGAGGTCTCCAACACATTGATTTGAAATGATTTAGAAACCTCACTAGTATTCACAGGTTTAAAAGCTATAGTGCAGCAAACCAGCTGCACTATAGGGGACAAATAATGCCCCCTATAGTGCAGCTGGTTTGCTCCAGAATTTCTACAATTCCTCCTAATACATCAGCCTCAAGGAGCCTTCTGTGAAATTATTTTGGAAGAAATGAATGAGCACTGGTAGGGTGGGCAGGGGAGGGCTGGCCTGGGAGGCAGGAGGGCAATTGCCCTCTGGGCTGGTCATATGTCTGGACCAGTGAGGCCACTGCCTCACTCAGTCTCCCACTTGCTGCTGTAAATAGAGCTACACTACTAATACCACAGAGCTACAATCCAAATGGAGCTGCACTAGTAGCATAACTCATTTCTCTTGTAAGCTCTGTGGTATCACAACCGTAGCTCCATTTCAACTGTAAGCACTGTAGTATCAGAAGTGTAACCCCATTTCCTTCGTAAGCTATGTGGGGGTGGGCTGGGTCAATGGGCTTGAACAATAATAGAAATAGGCCACTTTATTGTATTTGCCCCCCAGGCCACAAGTTGCCAGCCCTCCCCTGGGGGGGGGGGGTTATGCACTAAGGTAAGATAAAAAAAATTTACCCTCCAGTGTGATAAAATCTTCAATTCTTATGTTATTTTGCGGTGTGTATGCTATAACACCTCTCCGCAGGCTCCCAAGAATAAATGGAGAGTGTATTCAACTACAGTTGTTATCTCTCCTTAATCACAAACTTTAGTGCACGTCTCCCCAGGAGCGAAATATTGATCAGTGTGTACCCAAAATACATCCATGGTGCAAACTGGTCAACAAACATGAATGTTTCTGCCTAGTACAGTATATCCACTGGGTTCCCTCACTGTCTGGGAAAAACACATAATGTACAGTAATGTTTCATGGCACTTTAGAACATGTGTAGCGTTGTAAAGATATTTAACACTGATACTTTCACTTTAAAGGGGATATTTGCCTGTGGAAGAAGTGGCTCTTCATTTGTTTAACAAAAGGCCTTACCTAAGTGGTTGTCATTCATGCAGCAGTCAGGTATATCTGTTTACTGTTTTACCATTTAACCCTTTGAGTGCCAGCGGGGTACCCAACTCATTGCTTACCCTTCTGGCACTCAAAGGGTTAAACACTGCTTTGGGACATTTTACTGAGTATAGAATGGTCTTGTGTCTCATTAGAATCATGGATGAGGATCTATATGGTTATAGCATAGACATAAATCTCTGCCCTTGATTTTAAAGGGCCCTATTCTCAACATAACTGTGCCCATTCAGTTACAGACTACAGAACAGTAAACAGATAGACTTGACAGGTGTATGGATGACAGCTTCCTAGGTAAGTCCCTCTGTTTAACAAATTAAAAGACATATTCCAAGGCCACGTTATAGCTATGTTTAAAGGTAAAAAGAATAATACAGTTTAAATGATTGAGTCACTTTGATTGTCCCATATATATATATATATATATATACTTCTGTTCATTCTTTGGCTCTTTAAGCTTTTTTTTAACCACATTCAGAGCAAGTAGTTAATTATACAGATGGGATTAAAATGAACAACTGTTTTACTTTATTTAAGAACATGATGGTGAGATGGGGGAGAGGTGACATACCTATGACCTCTGTGGTAGCCCTAATGAAAAATGGCAGTTCAGGGTGAGGTGTGCACTTTGCAAGTGATGTCATTTGCCTGATGACACTAAGCCAGATACCTTAGAGACTTTCCAATCTCCTTTGCTGTGTCCCTTCTTTACACTGCCCAGAACATTATAACATTATTTTACTTTCCTCAAAGAAACATTAATATCTAATGACGAACCCTCACTTATCCTAATCCGGGCAGAAGACTGTAATGGCCACTATGGTCTTATGTTAAAATCAGGACTCAGGAGCAAAGCAAACCAACTGCACCATATGAGTGTAATACATTCCTATTAATTTAAATTGGACTTTCAACACATTGAATGCCAGATAGGTCTCAAATCAGAATATTGAGAGTTTGAATATATTTCCTGTGGTATAATTTCTCTGTATACCTGTAAGCATTATGAATCTGCGGCAGAGATCCTGGTATCTGAGTTAATTACGTGGTGGGAGATTCACTAAGTGGTGATAAAGATGTGATAAAGTGATGATGATTTCTCCAGTTTATCACTTCTCCAGTTCCTATGTTATTCTACAGAGCCTATGCACTAAGAACTGCAAAGTTGAAGAAATCTTAGTGTATAGGCTCCATAGAATAACATGGAATTGGAGAAGTGATAAACTGGAGAAGTCATCTCCACGTTATCACCTCTTTATCACAACTTAGTGAATCTTCCCCCTGTTCTCCTGGGGCACGGGGTGTTGCTCAGGGTTAGTGAGTTCCCTGGTAACAAGACCTGCTTCCCCACCCTATTCTGTCCACTCCTCTCGTCATCCTGTCGATTTTTGGTGCAAAACCTATCTTTCATCCTTCCAGTTCCACCCATTATTATTAAGCCTTGTCCACATTATGATGCATTTTCCAGCTTTTGGGCATTCCCATCAACAGCCCTACTTCTTACTCCCAGGATTGGGGATAGAGAATTTTTGATATATGTTCATGGATCTCAAACTGTATTTATAGAGGTCCAAAATAGTGCAGGTTAATGGGATATCCATGTATTTGTTCATTAAGTAGCACAGTAAATAACTGCCATCTGTGCAAAAATGGGATTCTTATAGACGCTGGCAAATCTTTTTCTCTTAGTCCAGTCACAGTTCATGCATCCCGCATTGGACACAAGAGAAAGCAGGAATGCTGCTTTGTCTCATCATTGCCCCAGTTTTCTTTTGAACATATGTCCCAATTAATACATTTTTCATTAATTGGATCCCCAAAATTAATATTTAATTTTTAATTGATATGTTCACTGAGGCCACCATGATTCTTTGATGCAGGATTTCAGCACCACTGAAAACTTCATATGAAAACTGTAAGGAGGATTTGTGATCAGAAGTGCTGTAAAAAGAAAGATGTCTGCCCCCATCCAAATGAGATCTAGTACTGATTAATTATTCAGTTTAGAGAATCTTTTAGTGCAGAAGTGGCCATTCAGATTTTCTCCCCAGATTATAATAAGTGGGGCTTTATCATTTGGAGGTATTAGCATTCCTTTAACATCAGTGTGGTTGTCTCGTATATTCCCTTTTGCCTTCTTTTCATTCTAAATGTCCCTCCCTTCAACTTTTAGCACCCACCATTTTGTACTACTCTAAAGCCTATTTCCTTCGTGCCTCCCCCAATTTAGTGGATACAGATTGCAACTGTGCCTCCCTGTTTACTTATTGATGCTGATGTAACAAGAACTGGAGCTTTTCTGGAGCAAACCAACTGCACCACAGTGAACAAATAAAAATTTCAACTGATTTTAATGGGGTTTTTAACCCCTGGAATGTCAGAGGTCTCCAAAGCATAGTGGAGCAATGTGGTAAAGTCATCTCTAACACTGAAGAGGTTTAACCCTTTCAGTGCAAGAGGGATGCACAACGCATATCCCTCTGGTACTCAA
Source organism: Rhinophrynus dorsalis (assembly GCA_037306005.1). NCBI lineage: Eukaryota > Metazoa > Chordata > Amphibia > Anura > Rhinophrynidae > Rhinophrynus > Rhinophrynus dorsalis. The sequence continues at coordinate 295,807,055 of CM074719.1, forward strand.
AGGGTTAAACACCCATTTAAATCAGTGAGACTTTTGAGACTTCCTGTGCCCCAGCTGGTTCACACAGAACTGATCCAGTTCTTTTTTTAGTACACTAGCCTCATTTTCATTTTCTGCCCCTGTCTCTCCTCATCCTTATTTGCTTCCTTGACAGGGTGTGATGAGGCAATGTGAGAAATAATCTTTTTATGTGTAAAGTTTAAACCTGAAATCAGAATAAATTATTTATTACCAAGACATGTTAATGTGTGTTTCTCTTTTCTGATTTATGTTTGTGTTTGTACTCCTTACTCACGGCACATGTAGATGCTTTCTCTGCAATGGCAGAAACATGAATATAGTTCAGGTGTAGTCAAGTTCTGTACCTCTAGCTGACAGGGACTACAAATCCCACAATCTCTAATCAGCCTTTGGGAATTTTAGTCCCTGACAGCTAGAGGTCAAGTGATTGATTACCGCTGATGCAGTTGAACTGTGTTTGTTTTTGAATGGGGATATGCATAGTTTCTGTGTATTTCCTGTTTTACATGAAAGGCCATAAGCACAAAGACAAACACAGAGTCATTCTTGAGTTGGCGGTAAAAGACACATTTTCTTCTGTTGCACTCCTGTCATTTCAAGTCTTTCTGCAAATGCTCCTGCTGAAATTCCCTAGGATACTGATGGGGCGTCCGTCACAAGCTCAAAGAGTAAACAGGACAACTAGACATCAGAGTCTTGTAGCGTCATGGCAGCAGAGCTGCTTTTATTGTGCAGGTACATGCGTTTACATACAAAGTTTAGGGATACTTTTTCCCTTTATCAGGTATATGTGCCCAAAACATCTTGTTTTCTCTCACGAATAAATGATTAGCACCTGATCTTTTCATTCAGTTGAGTGCCTTTATGCATCCTTTGACTTGTTCTGTTATATCTAAGGAAGAGTTACAGTACTAAGGAACACTGTATGCTAATTTAGAAAAGTGAGAAGCTAATTATATAGCTGTCAGAGAGTGCTGGCTGCCTAGTTGTCACTGTGACCGATCAGGAGATGGACCCTCAGGGCTGAGTTGAAACATCAGACACTGACTTGAGAGCTCAGGGTCAGAGGCCTGGACTGAAAAGTAGAGATACTTGAGAGCAAAGTAGTGACACAGGAGACAGAATTTGAGGACATGATCAGTATTGAAACAAAAGCTGAGGGTTGCTAGACACTTTCTGATGGTTCATTCTGGATAGCTCGCAAAGCAGCATGAATGTGAGTTTGTCTAAAGACAAGGCTCAGTATTCAAACTCAGAGAAGGTAGAAAGCATAGATGACCAAATGCAAGCAAATGTAGTTGACCAAGGTCGCTTTACAAGGCAAGGTCATTCATGGGAATCATTCAGGAATTCAAGGCTTTGTAACATTGGACAGATTAAATAGCAAAAATGAAGGTCTTTTAGTTATCTAGGATTCAAGATCGCAGGTCAAGCTTCCGCAGGAGCACCGTAAGTAAAAAGTATGTGACATGCCATGACCATCACCTTTCCTTAAGTGTATAAAAACCGGTCGTGGCAAGTCACCGATCCTTAAGGGGTTTAATAAATGAGAGTTTTCTTTGTTCCCAGTGTTAATGCAGTTTATGTAGGTGTTTAGACCCGATTGAAGCTTTTGAGCTCCAGAGGGGACAGCAGTTCACCAAAGCATTGTTTTGCAATGCATTGGAGACCCATCTGGCAAGCAAAGTGTTAAGGATAAAACATTTTTGATGTATAATCCTGCTATGAAACATAAATGGCTTGATTTACACGATTGTCTTTATCTACTACGAAAATCAAGGTCACGTTGACTTCATATCCTTAATCCTAGATAGTGAAATAGGGTTAAAATGACTGATCCTAGTGGGAGATTATAATTTAATTCTTGATTCTGCACTGGATAAATGTACTGGAATCCCCCCGCCAAGCCAGATTCCTACACATTATCTATATCTAAAATAAGCCTTCAAGATTATTTTTTCTCTGTCAGTGGTATGATGTGAAGATCATTCTTTGGCCATTTGATAATAACTTGTTTCTTTTCCAAACCACCACTAGTATATTTTGTAATTTTTTTTGTGCACATAGAATAGGCATTCACCAAATATAGGGCCTTATACAGAAAGTAAAATATGAGAAATTCAAGAGCATACCAACTGGTTCATGGTGGGGAAATACAAATCCCTAAATTCATATTGATATAAATTATTTTAACCCGGTAGACCTCTCTAGCATTAAGGTTGATTAAGAGCCCAATATAAATCAATTGGATTTTTTGCTCAAGAATTGTACCTCTTTTTCATTCTGTATAATGCCCTAAATAGCCCTAAATAGGAATTGTAGTCCAGTCATACAAACCAACCCCAATGAATCTTCACATCTTAAAGGAGAAGCAAACATTTTATGAAAAAATATACATATAGGTGTATTCGTTCTTTGGTAGATATTTAATTCAAAAGTTATTATAGCCCAAAAGTATAATTTTTTGAATGCACACTATGTGAGAGCTGAGACATTGATTATGGTTCACATAGAAGATAATGGAATAGTACTAATGCAAAAGAACACTAGTTTAATACATAAAATAATAAGGGACCCTATTACCCAAAAAAACTTTTGTTATTTTGAAAGCGATTTCAAACTCATCTATATTTTGTTTTTGCCTTTTTTATAGTAATCTTTGAGTTATTTAGATTTAACAATTATGCTAATTAAGGCATGCCATAGGGCAGGGCTCAAAATTTCCACTCTCCTCCTCGCATTTGGGGAGTAGAAATTGAGTGAGGGCGAGTGGAAATTGAAGCCCTATAAGAAAATGTCCCCAATCCCACTTAGCTAGTGTTCACCCCCCACTCCCTACAATTTGCTCCGTGTAACAACGTTGGAAGCAGCCTCTGAGCTGCTTCTTCTGAAAGTGAAGGTGTACAACAGACGGAGAGACGGCAAAGCAGGAGCGTCGCTGGACTTGTGCTGGATCGCGTGAGGAGCGTTAGTGGAAGCAAGCAAATATAATTCTACTTACATTTGCTTGCTTCCACTAACGCTCCTTGCGAGATTCAGCACAAGTCCAGTGACGCTCCTGCTCTGCCGTCTCTCCCTCTGTTGTACACCTTCACTTAGGGTTGCCACCTTTTCTTCAGAAAAACCGGCCATGGCATTCCCTCCATAGATTTAACACTGGACAGAAGCCAATTTTTTACCGGCCTGCCGGTAAAATACCGGCTGGGTGGCAACCCTACCTTCACTTTCAGAAGCATGCAGCTCAGTGGCTGCTGCTGACATTACTAGGGGCATCAATAGAGGGGGCAAAGGGGCTTAAGCCCCTAGTGTTAGGTGTGCAGTCCTGAATGATGTCCCACATTCTGACTCACCCAGCCACCCCCACACTGAGACATTAAACAACACTCAGTAGGGCTGGACTAGCCCGGTAGGTGCATTTTCCTGGGACCAGCCTCAATGCAAGCTACAGGCCCCTGCAGAGGGGGCTCCTGTGTCTGGAGGGGGTCCCTAAAGAGAACTTACCATAAAGGTTACAAATTGTGTATGTCTAACACCTGCATCTAACACTAATACCACACGTGCAAATGTTTGGTTAGACCCTTGTGGCCCTTAGAAGAATGTTTCAACTGCAGGATGGAATCACATCATCTCTATTTCCAAGTGCTGGCACTATCAAGGCAAAGAGGATCAGAGGACAGAATTACACCAATGATCTAGCAGTAACCGAGTGGTGCTATGTGTGTCTTAGTGCTTGCTTGTTGCACCAGATTCCTGTTTGTGATATGCTGCTGCCCTCAAATGATGTGGTGGTTCTCCTGTCTTAACCCTTTGAGTGCCAGAGAGGTATTAAATGCATTCGCTACCTCTCTGGTACTCAAAGAGTTAAAATATCAGATACCTAAAAATAGCTCATTCTCATAGATATTTGTAGTACCTCCTTTCCAGTTTTCTTCTCCCATAATTTCACGAACACAATGTGGCACCAAGTAAATCCCTGGCGGGCCCCTGCTTGTTCTATGAGCATGTCACTGCAGGTGGTCAGGCTGTATAGAGGAAGACATGCCTTCCACACCAACATTGTTGCAGTCTGTAGGTTTCACACCACTGTGTAGCTTTTTTTTATCAGCACAACATATGCTAAATGGTCTGTGTCTGTATTTGCACATGTACACAGGCTACTGGCATCATACTTGATGTACTGGAATGAGGTAGAGTGGTACTAAATAATTTATTTGCCTGCTCGACCAAAATAATAATGGTATCACTTGTGATAACTGTATCCCTTGTTTAGCATCAGTTTTAAGCTCTGTGGTTTCACTTGTGTAGCACTGAATGAATTGTAAGCTGTTGTATTACTCTTGTAGCACCAAATGAATTGTAAGCTGTGTGGTATCACTTGTGTAGCACCCTATCATTTGTAAGCTCTGCACCATCACTTGTGTAGCACCCTATCATTTCTAAACTTTGTGGTATCACATGTGTATCACCCAATGAATTACAAGGTCTGTGGTATCACTTGTGTAGTATTCTAAGAATTGTAAGCTCTTTAGTATCACATGGGTCTCACACAATGAGCTGTAAAATCTTTAGTATCACTTGTGTAGCACCCAATGAATTTTAATCTCTCTGACATGACTTGTGAACTGTAAGCTCTGTAAAGATAATTGCTTCTTAAAGAGTTAAAGTTATGATATACTGTAGGTGTCTGCTGAGCAACCTATCACAAGGTTAAATCATGGGTGGGGTTAAAGGCGGGGATATGGGTGGGGCTAGGAGTTGAAACTGGTGGCGAGTAACTTTTCAGGCCTGACTAGTAGCTGAGGACTTGAAATTTTGAGCCCTGCCATAGGGGCATTTCCTGTCCTATCCCTATAATACCTCTACCACTCTATGACATTTAGCCATTTTCAGTGCTAGAGTGTAACGGTTTTTAGGACTCTCAGACCAGTAAGTGAAAATAAAACACACTTTATTTTTAAAGTAAAATAATGCACAGGTTCGCCCTCTAGTGGCGGTAGGTAATACACAGATCGGGTAAACTGAGATATTACAATAGTAATAGCACAATAGATATACATGCAAGACAGTAAGCAATAGGGTGATAACATACAATAATACTCTCAGCGCTACTCGGTCTCTCCTGTGGTCAATCTGCTCTACAAACACCACTATAGTGTCTGAAACATCTATATATTGGTGGCTGTAAAATACAAAAAACGATAAATAATATTAGCTAGATCGAAGTAACTAGAATATATACTAATCGCTATTACAATATATAAGCACTTATATCTAGATCAACAGTGTATATTAAAAGGTTAACAGATCACTCAAATATTGCTTTGAAGGCGCAGATGGACTTCCGTTCTTCTTACTACTTCACATCGGACCTGCAGCTCTTTCCTATGGGTCGTCGGATCTGCCCTCCGCTAGTAAAACTAAAAAGAAAAAAGGAACAGCGCAAAAAGTCCTCTAAGAGTAATCCGACTGAAGATACCATCCACCCAACACTTGCTCTGCCTTCCCACGCCCTTCTAGCTGGGTACTCACAGGATAAAGAGGCTTACACCGCCTCTGTGAATGCTCGCTATGACTGGATCTGACCTCCAGTCACGGTCTCCGGCTCTCCACGTCCGTATTGGCTCCTCCTCTCACAATCCTCTTTCACTGCTCGATGTATGTAACGATATTCCAATCAAAGTGTCCAAAAAACATATAGGACCACAATATACAATCGAGATCCCAAAGGACAGTAATAGTGAGTTCCAAGAGCTTCCAAACGTAATGGAAAATAAATAATTTATTGAATAAAATATATAGTGATATTCTTAACATAGGCAGCTTATAAGAATAATCAAAAACTGGCATAGATAAAAGCCCAACGCGTATCGCGATTGCTCTATCGCTTCATCAGGGGCATCAACCATACACTTCCAAACTCCACTAACTTATAGTGACCGCTCAGTTCAAACAACCTACACTAATTACTTCCAGTTTGCTTCTAATTGGCGCATCCTCCTTTTATTATTAACCTCTTCCTCATACAACCATAAATACTATTATTTATATGATAAATGCAAAGACAGGGTACATGTCTCTACTATACTTAATATTGATGTAATAGTATCTCCCTTCACCATGCATTCTTCATAACATTTATGTTTAAAACTAATATTTAAATCTAATTTTTAAATCTACTGTACTTTATTCTTCTTACACTCTTCTCAAATTATTGTTTCCTTTTAAAATACATTCATTAATCTTCCTATTGACAAAGAAATTTCTAAATTAACCCCTCAAATGATCAAAAACAAACTTCCATATTCTTAATTCTTTAAGAGTTAATTACACTAACCTAATATAATCCAACCCCAATATATATCCACACCAATATTTTATACCTTTTATGGTTAAAAAATCCCACAAACATCCCACAAAACGGGGAGACGTTGGTGTATTTTTATCAAAAACTCCAGGCTTGGGATATAAGGGTGAAGTATCTACACTTATGAAAAAGAGAATCTGTATAAAATACCCAAATAACCCCTTATAGGAAAGAGGCTATTTCAATTTCTTCATTTAAACCTCCCGGTTCCAATGTTCCCAATTTAAAAATCCAAAAAGCCTCTCTCCTACACAGGACTCTATATCTATCTGGGACAGTCGATTTTATACATTCCAGGCCCAGAACCCTTAGATTTTTTATACCTCCATTGCTACATTCACTAAAATGCCTTGGGACACTGTGATCCACATCTCTTTTTATAATTTTCCTTCGGTGTTCCCCTATACGTTCTCTCAATACCCTAGTCGTACGTCCTATATATGATTTTCCACATCCACAGGTGAGCCTATAGATTACAAATTGAGAACTACAGTTAATAAACTGTTTAATCTCAAAACTTTTTTGATCTCCTGCTGAGCTAAATTGAGTCTCACGATGGTCCATGTAGTTACAAGTACCACATCTATTGACATTACATCTATAGTTCCCCACCTGTGGAGGTGGCAAAAAACTTTGTACTTTCATCTTGTTCTTCTCAATAACTTTCGGACGACTGGGTGCTAGGAGATTCCGAAGGTTTTTCCCTTTCCTATATATCACCTGGGGGGTATTTTCCAAATCAGCATTTAAAAGTGGATCCAGTGTAAGAATATCCCAATTTTTCTTCAAGATGTTCATAATATTATTTGAAAAGACATTATATCCGGTTACAAACTGGACCCCCTTTCGACCTTCCTTTTCTCTCTTTTTATTCCTAGTTGTATTGCGTGGGATCAATAGGGATTCTCTTTTTAACAATTGGGCTTTTTTGAAAGCTTCATCTACCTCTTTTTCTTTATAACCTTTTTCTACAAAATCCTTCTTTAACTCATGCCCAAACCTAATATAATCCTCCATTTCTGAGCAATTTCGACGTAATCGGTGAAATTGCCCAAATGGTACATTTTTAAGCCATCTTGGATGATGGCAACTGTCCGCTTCAATATATGAATTGCTGGTTACTGGTTTTTTGTAAACTGTACTACTAATTCTACCTTCCTCTCTCCCTTCTAGTGTTAGATCTAAAAAGTCCACCCTCTTAGCATCTATTGTATGTGTAAAACGCATACCTCTGTTGTTAGCATTCCATACACTGATTTGCGTCTCCAGGGATTTCTTGTCACCCTCCCAGACCAGGAGCACATCATCGATGTATCTTCCATATACCTTAAGTTTACCACCACAGCCCCCCTCCTTCATTTCAAACATATGCTCAAAATACCCCATAAAGAGGTTGGCATACGATGGGGCAAAACGCGTTCCCATAGCTGTGCCCCTGGTCTGTAGGTAAAATCTTCCCTGGAACTCAAAGTAGTTATGGTGCAAAATGAACTCTATACTTTTTAGCAAAAATTCTTTTTGTGATTGAGGCATATTTTGGTCTTCATCCAGATAATAAGCGACTGCCTCCAAACCTAGCCTGTGTTCTATGGACGTGTACAAAGAAACCACATCCAAGGTGGCCCATAGATATTCCCCTTGTTTCCACTCTGTACCGTCCATCTTTAGCAACACTGCTTGGGAGTCCCTTAAATATGACGGAAGGGCCATCACATATGTTTGTAGAAAACTATCCAAAAAGGCAGATAAATTAGATGTAAACGACCCTATACCTGATATAATAGGGCGTCCTGGGGGATCCACTAAAGATTTATGTAACTTTGGGATATGGTAGAAAAAAGGTACAGATGGCTGTTCCATTATAATAAAACCATACTCATCTTCTGTAATGATACCTCTTCGTAGTGCCCCATCCATTAGATCTTTCAATGCCCTACAATAAATTACTGTTGGATTATGTTCTAACAATTTGTATGATTCCTGGTCTCCCAATATTCTCATACCCTCCTGGATATAGGTTATAGTGTCTTGAATGACCAAGGCTCCCCCCTTGTCTGCCTCTCTTATAGTAAGCTGTTTTTTGAGGCCCAGATCTTTTACTGCTTTTCTTTCCCCCCTATCCATATTATATCTTTTGCATTTTTTGGGTTTAATTGTCTTATTATAATCCTCCATAACCTTTTTCATAAACATGTCTACGAACGGACCTCTATAGTTACTGGGGTAAAATTTGGACTGTTTCTTAAAAGGAGTCCGAACAAAACATCCATCACTATGAGTCTTATTCTCTTGTTGTAACTCCTCCAAATACCTAAGGCATTCTTCATCCTTAGGATCCATAATAGTCAATGCCATATTACTCAAAATGGGATTTTTATTCTTTTCCTTCGCCAGACCTTTGATTTTAAAAAATCTCTTTAATGCCAATTTTCTAACAAATTTATGTATATCTATGAAAAAATCAAAGTCATTAGGTCTATTTGTGGGCGCATACTTCAAACCTCTTCTTAAGACTCTTAATTCAGAAGCCTCAATAACAGCAGAGGATAGATTGTAAACTCCATCTTTATTGGTCCCCGGCATAAGATGTTTTTTTATATGATTATGTTTTTGTCCTGCTCTTTTACCCCTTCTTGTTCCCCGTTTTTTTGTTGTCTCGTAATTCTTCCCTTGTATTCTAGATTTGCTTTTAGATCTTTGTTTTTGGCAATTTTTAATTTCGTAGTTTTGACTGTATCCTGGTCCAAAAAAGGAGAACAAGCAGAAGTGGATGGAACTGGCGATTGATATGGACTTGCTCTGATATGAGAGCATATTGGAGTATTATCTTTTGATGGTGTAGGTATCGTAAGTACCAGTTGTTCCACATCGTTTACCATTTCATCCACTCTCTTTATAATCTCTTTGGTGTTACTTAATACTCCAAACCTATTAGTTACTTTCACTCCATAATGTACTTCACCTTCTTCTAAATGTTGATTTTGAGCATTAGTTTTATTCGCTTTATTGTCATTTTCTCCTTTTTTGGTTACTATCTGTTCATTATTCTGTATTATAACTGCATTACTTTGTGATTCCTGTTGGTCCTTAGGGTTTTTATCACTTATATCTATCTGCCTTCCTTGTGACTGTATCTGGATTACTAATCCTGAATTATCTACCTCTATAGATGCCTGATCATTCATGTTTAACTCTGATCTGGGGGGTATCTCCCCATTGCTATTTCTTTGTTCCCTATCCTCTGTTTTATTCTTCTTTTGAGTGTTAAATTTTCCTCTATTGTTTTTATAGTTCTTATTATAAGACCCTTTTTTGTTCCACTTCCTATAATTATTGGATTTATAGTCACTTTCATCCCTTTTCATTTTTGAGTCCTTCCTATCCTTTAATTCTTGCTCTACCTTAAAAACTGTTTTATTGATGTCCCTATCCAAAACTTTGAACTGAGCGGTCTCCACAAATGGTTCTATCAGTTTCTGAATTTGTACAATTTCCACCTCTATGTTTTTGAGGCAATTTTGTCTATGTTGGACTAAATATCTCATTAAGTTAAACGAGCATTCATCTAAAATTCGAAACCAACCGTCCACAAATAATTCATCTTGAAAGGATGGTTGCTTAAAAACTCTGAGACCCCGTGGGATTAACTTTCTCTGTAGATAATTTTCCAAAGAGAAAGTATCCCACCAGTGCCTCATTTCTGCTGTGAGTAAGTGTTCCAGTTTATGACAAAGCGTTTTTAAGTCTATTTCATCTTGTGTTTTCTTTTGATTGTGTTCCTTTAAGAAGTGATCAAATAATTTCTCTTTTCTTTCCTCTCTTGATTTAATTGAATAACAACTCATAATTCTACCAAAAGGGGATTACTTAAAATATTAAAAGAATTATTCAAATATTAAAAAATATATTAAAATATTACAAAAATAGAAGAAAATAGAGATAAAGGTACTTTCCCTTAAAATCTATAACACTCCACAGAATATTTAAACTGGAACACTAATTTGGCAGTCATAGCGAGCATTCACAGAGGCGGTGTAAGCCTCTTTATCCTGTGAGTACCCAGCTAGAAGGGCGTGGGAAGGCAGAGCAAGTGTTGGGTGGATGGTATCTTCAGTCGGATTACTCTTAGAGGACTTTTTGCGCTGTTCCTTTTTTCTTTTTAGCAATAGGGTGATATGAACCCTCAAGGGGTTAATGACTAGATAGCAGTCCGTCTCAGATGTGGAGGTTTGACACGCCCTGGATGTTAAAAGGCTGTGCTGGATAGACAAAGTTCATCAAGTACTGAAGACCGAACTGCCTCGCCAGGATGTTTGGATATTAAGCAGAATAGGAATCAACTTAGCCCCCACGGGCGTAGTTACTGGAACTGCTTTGGTTTGTGCAAGTGCAAATAGCCCCCACGGGCGTAACGGGAACCGGCCGGCAATGCAAGAGCTAACAGCCTCCTCAGACTTTGCTGAATGCTGGAATATGAATGCAAGAGCCACTAGCCCCCTCGGGCGTAGTACCGGATAAGCTAACACTGAAGCCTTACTGCTACCACTCTGTATTACGGATATTGCCGGTAATCGACACCGGAGAGCCTTAGGCGCCCAAACGGCCCAAACAATGTGACTACTCTGCAATGGAAGACTAGAGTTGCCGACGGTGAGTGGCCAACTCAGCAGCAGTATCACGGGTATCGAGGCTCGTACTGGAGATAGAGAGAGTGAAATCGAGGCAGCACTGCAAGAGTTAAAAGGCACGTTTACTCGAGGCTTCAGCGCTACTGGAAGGCTCTGCAATGAAAGGAAGGCACACAGATTCAAACACAGCTCTGCACGGGTAGCGAGGCACAGCACTAATCGTGGGTAACACCAGGCAAGGCAGTCACACTGAAGCGGGCAACAGAGACTGATAATGTCGCGGCGGCGACAACTGGAACGCAGGTCACTGGAACAAGCTGGAAGTCGATCTTCGGAGCAGGAAGTCAGCCGGGCCGAGTCGGAGCACGTAGGAGGTAGTCATACAAGCCGGGTCATACACAAGCAGGAACATCAGCCTAGCCGGGTCAGAATCCAAGGGTGGTACGCAGACGAGCCGGGTCATACACAAACAGGAACACTGGAGAATAGTCAGGACAAGCCAAATCGGTACACAGGAACTCAGAATACAGGAACACAGCAACAGCACTACTGGCTCAGGAACACCACGAAAGGGCATCTGACAGATGTGATAGCCAGGTATAAAAAGGTCATCAGGAGGCGGGTCAAACCCACTCAGCAAATCAGTGTCAGCCACAACTGAGAGTGACAGGAATCACAGGCACTGTGATATAGAGGCAGTGTTGCCACTTAAAGGGTCAGCGAGAGTGTTAGTAATGTAGGCCTAAGACAGGAAGTGCTTGCATAGTTTGCCTTTAGTAGAATAATTCAAAACCTAGTTTTCTAAACAAAAAATGGCTAATGCAACATATAATTGATTTTGAAAGCTCAATGAAAAATCACCAAACTTGTGTTTAGGTTGTAGGGTCCAGTTCACTTTTAAAAGGTCACACACAAAACAGCGTGCGACCACAGGGCACATTCAGCATGTCGCCCAGGTTAAAAGGGCGACATGAGACTTTCGCACTGTAGGAAAGTGCAAGATTCTCATGTCGCAGAATGAAATGTTGCCTCTGCCTTTCTTAGTTAACCTTCCCTGCACCAGCCATCAATGTGTGAAAGAGAGAAAAAATAGTACCACAACAACGTATTTGACCCGGCTCTCTCTCCCCTTCTCAGCTCCTCTTCCCTTCAGTGCGTCCAGTGCTGTTCTGGTTCCGCATCTTGCTGAGCATCTCTCTCCCTCTGCCAATATTGTAATACTCTTGATGGGCTAAGGGGAGAGAGAAACTCAGCAAGATGCGGATGAGGTGGATGAGGTAACCAGAACAGCGCCGGACGCACTGTGTTTTATCTTTCAAACCTTTATGGTTTGAGAGATATTCGCAAGCAAACTTTCCCCCTCACTGACCGAAACGGCCAAGTCTGCCATCTAGCTGTTAGATTTGGAATCCGGTTGGCAGACCAGCCGGCTGCTTTTCAGAAGAGCCGAGATCGCAAGATATAAAAATAACTACTTCATTGGAATGGTGTACAAAGTGTGCCTGGTTTGCACACAGCAAGATGCGGATGAGGTGGATGAGGTAACCAGAACAGCACCGGACGCACTGCGTTTTACCTTTCAAACCTTTATGGTTTGAGAGATATTCGCAAGCAAACTTTCCCCCTCACTGACCAAAACGGCCAAGTCTGCCATCTAGCTGTTAGATTTGGAATCCGGTTGGCAGACCAGCCGGCGGCTTTTCAGAAGAGCCGAGATTGCAAGATATAAAAATAACTACTTCATTGGAATGGTGTACAAAGTGTGCCTGGTTTGCAAGCACACTTTGTACACCATTCCAGTTAAGTAGTTATTTTTATATTTCCCGATCTTGGTCTGCCGACCGGATTCCAAATCTAATCTATTTCAGGGTCTTACCGATTCCCTTTCCACTTGCTGCATCAAACATATTGCAGTCGAAAATCTTGCACTTTGTTTGGAATGGGAAGTGTCCCAGGGTTTCTGCCAAAATTCTTGCCCTCCTGAAAGTTCAAAGAGGCCTGGGTTTAACCCAGATCTTCCCCTCCTACATCGCTGCAGAATTGGCTCAGTTGGTGAAGTGGCATCTCCCGTCCGCCATTGCCTCCCTTGGGTGCAGATTGAAGACTGCTTCCTTTCCGTGGTCCCCATGCACAATGCTTTGTGGATTGAGAAACAGGCTAGGCCCCCTTCGTTCTCCACCATGCCCACGGTGGCCCATTCATTTCAGTTGTGGGATTCGGTCAAATCCAAGAAAGCCCTGACTGTTCCTGTATCTGGCATGAATCCAGTGTTTGGAAAATCTTCTTACCCCCCTGCCTTGGCCTCTAGGGACTTCCATAACTGGACTCCAATTCAGCCCTTTTGATTGTATCAATTAATCTCATTTCAGAGTGGTATACATACCTGCAAACCTCCCACTTTCTAAACACAATGTTGAAATCCTCCCTCCCTATCTGACCTGGATCGAGGGACTCTGTTCTAAATCTGAATCCACCCCAGGCCTTTTGTCTGTTGAATGCAAAACTAAACATATGTTGGCCTGGGAGCATGACCTGGGATCGGAGCTTCCATTGAGCTCTCAGGTGCTAATCTGGTCTCAGGAGTTCCATTTGCACTACCCATAAGGAGAGGGCCTATAAATTACTGCACCGGTGGTACTTGACCCCACACACACTGTACAGGATTAACAGAGCCGTTCCTCTGGAATGCTTCAGGAGATGCCTGAATGTTGGAGATCTAGCCCATGTTTGGTGGGGCTACCTGGTGGTGCAGACCTTTTGAGTTATGTTGCTCTCACTCATACGCGATGTTCTATATATTGCGCTATGCCCAGACCCTTGAGTACTTGTGCTGGGTCTGCGCCCTGGGAGCCTCCACAGACCTGTAACCTTATAGACTTACATTGGAGGAAATTATCCCTTCAGGACCGTATGGCACTGGAGGACAGCTCAATTAGCTGACAAATATGATACGTTTCTCTCCGTCTGGGAGCCATGGGTGACTACTACCCCGGGCACGGATGTCCAGGTTCTGTATGCAAGTGGCCTTGTGTCTGCGGGGGGGGGGGGGCTCTTCCCTTTCTTCTGGTTCAGATCCTATTTATCAGACAGAGTGCAGTATGTGTCAGTTGCCGGCAATGATTCCTTTACGCTCAAAGTAACAAGTGGAGTTCCTCAAGGCTCCGTTCTTGGCCCTCTTCTATTTTCTCTTTTTATAATTGATCTGCCCAAGGTTTTCAAATCATCTTTAGTACACATGTATGCAGATGACACCATAATCTTTGCTGAAAACTCAAACATATCACACCTTGAAGCCATATTACAACATGATTTCTGCAAGGTTGAAAGATGGATAGCAAGGAACAAACTGTTCTTAAACACAGACAAAACTATCACAATGATATATGGCACTAAGCACAAACTGTGCAATCTCAGCAATACCCACCTACCCATTGTAACGGAGTCTAATCATAAATTGGCCCCAGTGGACTACAAATATCTTGGTATGTGGCTTGACCCCAACCTCACTTTTGGTCATCATATTGACAAATTAACCTCCAAGCTTTATCCCAAAATCAGTACTCTTTTTAGACACAAATCATGTTTAAGTCCCCTGGTTAGAAAACGTATTGTGCAACAGATGTTGCTGCCAGTCATAGACTATGGTGATGTAGTATATGCTCCCGCACCACAAATCCATCTTAGTAAACTTCACACCCTGTATAATTCAATATGCCGCTTTAGCCTCCAATGTAATTACACTATTCATTGCTGTGATATGCTAAAAGAACTAAATTGGTTAACACTCAAATCTAGACGTGACCTTCACCTTTCTTGCTTAGTACACAACCACTTATCTGGAAAACTACCAGACTACCTGAGCAGTATGCTCACTCCTGCATTCCATGCTAACTATAACCTTCACTCCACTGCTAACAACTCTCTGCGTATACCACAATACAAGAAAGAAGCAGGAAGATCTGCCTTCTCCTTCAGAGCTCCAAAGGCCTGGAACAATCTGCCTGAAATAATTAAATCTATAACTATAAACAAATTCATTGCACGGGTAAAGGTTGAATATCAGAAACTTAATTAGGTCTATTAGGTGTAGATAGAAAAGTTAGAGATGCTCAACTAGGCTCATGAGCTAGCAAATACATGCAAGAAGCTCACTGGGACTATGTCCTCGGGCCCAGAGTGCAATTTCTTTTAGCTCACCAGTGCCATACACAGAGAGGGAATCTTCTGAAGCATATCATATTGGTCCTGCCAAATGACAGTCCAGCCACGAAATTCCAGACAAGTCCTCTCTGAACAAGGGAAACAGCTAACCCCAGATGTACATTTCAGCCTTTTTGGGCCTTGCTGGTGAGGTGCAGCTGATTCCTCTAGGCACTGTAAGCAAGGGGTCCATGTCTGGATTCCCCTCATTACTCTTAGGGTGACCAACCCCAAGAGCAATTTGCATATGTAGAAAGAAAAGTCAGAGATGCTCAACTTGACTCAAGAGCTAGCAAAAACATGCAGGAAGCTCACTGGGACTGTGTCCTCACACCCAGCTCACCAGTGCCATACTCATAGAAAAAAATCTTCTGAAGCATATCATACTGGCCCTGCCAAATAACAGCCCAGCCACAAAATACTAGACAAGTCCTCTCTAAACAATGGAAACAGCTAACCCCAGCCATACATTTCAACCTTCTTAGGCCTATCAATGAGGTGCATCTGACCCCTGTAAGCACTGTGAGCAAGGGGTCCATGTCTGGATTCCCCTCATTACTCTTAGAGTGACCAACCCCAAGAGCAATTTTTCATATGTAGAAAGAAAAGTCAGAGATGCAAAATGACAGGACCAGTATGATAATCTTGAGGCGCGAGATTGAGGCACAAGGACATAGTCCCAGTGAGCTTCTTGCATGTATTTGCTACCTCATGAGTCTAGTTGAGCATCTCTAACTTTTCTATCTACATATGCAAATTTCTCTTGGGATTGGTCACCCTAAGAGTAATGAGGGGAATCCAGATGTGGACCCTTTTGTCACGGTTTGTTATGACTCTTAGACACAGAGAGTAGGTAAAAACATAACTTTATTGAAAAGTTAAGGAAAACCCTATTGGGTTGTAAGTAGTGATGAGCGAGCACCCCAATGCTCGGATGTTCGGGTGCTCTGACCGAGCACCCCCTGAGGCTCGAGTGCTCGGCCGAGCATCCGAGCCCCATTGAAGTCAATGGGAGGACTCGAGCATTACACCAGGCACCCCCTGCTCTGATGAGGGGAGGGTGCCTGGTCCATAGGAAAAGGGCAGAAAAAGATGGAAACACTACAGAAATGGTTCAGGGACAGCATAGGGAGGATGTCTGGATGCACCTTGGACTCCAACATCGCTGCTGGGAACGATCTTTCGCCCGTAGTACGCCATTTTTACAGACTGACCATAAAACACACAAAAAGGAAAATAAAAACGACTTTAGGCGAAAAATTGTTACCAAACAATATTTGCTGTATATTTACTTGTATATCATCTGCAAATTATCCCAAAAATTTCCTTGATTTTCGGAAGTGAGGCCATGATTAAGAGGGAAACGTGCGCAGAGGCAAATTCTCCCAAAAATTTCCTTGATTTTCAGAACTGAGGCCATGATTAAGAGGGAAACGTGCGCAGAGGCAAATTCTCCCAAAAATTTCCTTGATTTTCAGAACTGAGGCCATGATTAAGATGGAAACGTGCGCTGAGCTGACCATCTAAAACATTTTGGGTGAGGGTCTGCTGCAGAGCTGACCATCCTAAACATTATATGCGAAGGCCCGCTAGTGAGCTGACGCTATAAAACATTATATGAGAGGGCCCGCTAGAGAGCTGACCCAATAAAACATTATATGAGAAGGCCCGCTGGTGAGCTGACCTATATAAAAATTGTCAAACAGGGCCCGCTGGTGAGCTGGCCCTATATAAAAATTATATCACAGGGCCCGCTGGTGAGCTGGCCCTATATAAAAATTATATCCCAGGGCACGCTGGTGAGCTGGCCCTATATAAAAATTATATCCCAGGGCATATGGAAGAGGAGGAGGAGGATGAGAAGATTAAGAGTCAACCATATACCCGTTTTTTGGGTGGAAGGGGTGAATGGGAATACAGAGTATTCCCATCATTGTAAATAACATATATAAAGTGAGTTTATGTTCCCCCGGGGCTTTCCTCCAGTGGAGTGGAGAAGTCAGGGGAAATCCAGGCCTTGTTCATTTTTATAAGTGTCAACCTATCAGCATTGTCGGTGGAAAGGCGGATACGCTTATCTGTTATGATGCCACCAGCAGCACTAAATACCCGCTCAGACAGAACGCTGGCGGCAGGGCAGGCCAGCACCTCCAAGGCGTAGAGTGCCAGTTCATACCACGTGTCCAGCTTGGACACCCAGTAGTTGTAAGGCACAGAGGGATCATTGAGGACGCTGACACGGTCTGCTACGTACTCCTTCACCATCTTCCAAAACTTTTCCCTCCTTGTGACACTAGGCTGCGCATCAGGGTGAGGGTGCTGGCGGGGTGTCATGAAGGTGTCCCACGCCTTGGAGAGTGTTGCCCTGCCTTTCTCGGAACTGCTGTGTGCTCCCCTTTTCTCCCCTTCTCGGTTGGCCAAGGTAGCACGTACTCTGCCGCCAGCGTTGTCAGATGGAAAATTTTGGAGCAATTTTTCGACAAGAACCTTCTGGTATTGCAACATTTTGCTTGTCCTCTCCACCGGAGGAATGAGAGATGAGAAATTCTCTTTGTAGCGGGGGTCCAGAAGGGTGAACACCCAGTAATCCGTGTTGTCTAAAATGCGTACAACGCGTGGGTCACGGGAAAGGCAGCCTAACATAAAGTCAGCCATGTGTGCCAGAGTACCAACAGTCAAGATTTCGCTGTCCTCACCAGGAGGATGACTCTCAATCTCCTCATCCTCTTCCTCCTCTTCTGCCCACCCACGCTGAAGAGATGGAACTAAAGTTCCATGGCTACCCTCTGTAGCGGAGGCAACCGTGTCTTCCTCCTCCTCCTCCTCCTCCTCCTCCGCCTCCTCCAATTGTCGCTGAGAAGACGAAGTGAGGGTGCTCTGGCTATCACCTTGTGTAAGCTCTTCCTCCCCCATTTCCACCTCTTCCACATGCAAAGCGTCGGTTTTAATTGTGAGCAGCGAGCGTTTCAGTAGACACAGAAGTGGGATGGTTACACTGATAATAGCGTTATCGCCGCTCACCATCTGTGTCGATTCCTCAAAATTGCGTAAAACCTCACAGAGGTCTGACATCCATTCCCACTCCTCACTTCTGATTACAGGAACTTGAACGGAGAGGCGACGACCGTGTAACAGCTGGTACTCCACTACTGCCCTCTGCTGCTCACAAAGCCGGGCCAACATGTGGAAGGTGGAGTTCCAGCGCGTGCTCACGTCACACAGCAGCCGGTGAGCTGGCAATTGTAAGCGCTGCTGCAGCTTCAACAGGCCGGCTGAAGCTGTTGATGACTTACGGAAATGTGCACACACGCGGCGCACCTTGGTCAAGAGATCATGCACATTGGGGTAGGTTTTTAGAAATCGCTGCACCACTAAATTAAATACATGCGCTAGGCATGGTACGTGTGTGAGCTTGCCGAGCTCCAAAGCCGCCACCAAGTTACGCCCATTATCACACACAACCATGCCTGCTTGCAGGTTGAGTGGCGAGAGCCACTGCTCGGTCTGGTGACTAATCCCCTGCAACAGCTCTGAGGCCGTGTGCTGTTTGTCCCCAAGGCAGATCAGCTTCAGCACGGCCTGTTGACGCTTCCCCACTGCAGTGCTACACTGCTTCCAGCTACTGGCTGATGGGGGAGTGGCGGTGTGTGTAGAGAATTCGGAGGTGGAAACGGAGGAGGAGGAGCCAATAACGTAGGTGCTGGTGGAAACCCTGATGGAGGTAGGGCCCGCAATCCTCGGCGTGGGTAGCACCCGTGCCATCCCAGGGTCCGAGTCGCTCCCAGCCTCCACGACATTCACCCAGTGTGCCGTCAGGGAAATGTAGCGTCCCTGGCCACAAGCACTTGTCCATGTGTCAGTCGTTAAGTGGACCTTCCCAGTAACTGCGTTGGTCAGGGCACGGGTGATGTTACGGGACACATGGTGGTGTAATGCGGGGATGGCACACCGGGAAAAGTAGTGGCGGCTGGGGACCGCGTACCGAGGGACAGCTGCTGCCATCAGGCTGCGGAAGGACTCAGTGTCCACAAGCCTAAATGGCAGCATTTCGATGGCCAGTAATTTTGAAAGGTGTGAGGTTAGTGCTATGGCCTGTGGGTGGGTGGCTGGGTACTTTCTCTTGCGCTCAAATGCCTGGGGTAACGACATTTGGACGCTGTGCTGGGACAGGGAAGTGGATGTGGTCGCTGATGGTGCTTCAGATGCTACAGGTGCAGGGCGGGAGGTATGCGGGCCTGCGCCTTCAACAGGCGATTGGCCGGCACCGAAAACAGGGGAAGAGGAGGCAGTGGTGTGGCCTGCAGACACAGATGGGCGATCCAGGCGTTCCTCCCACTTACTACGGTGCTTGGATGCCATGTGTCGGATCATGCTGGTGGTGGTGAGGTTTCTAGTGTTCATGCCTCGGCTCATTCTGGTGTGGCACAGGTTGCAAACTGCAATTCTTTTGTCGTCCGCACTTTCCTTAAAAAAACGCCATACCGCGGAACACCTACCCCTTGGCAAGGTAGATTTACGCAAGGGGGTGCTCCGTGGAACATTTGCGGGCCGGTTTGGTGCGGTCCGCCTTCTTTCTGTAGCCACACCACTGCCTCTTCCAGCCTGTTGCGGTGCTGCAGATGGCTCACCCTCAGGACTGCTGTCATCGCTCGGCTCTACACCTTCCCAGGTGGGGTCAGTCACCTCATCGTCCACCAAGTCCTCCTCCACTTCCTCACTCTGATCATCCTCCTCAAGTCTTGATCCCACCACATACTCAGTCATTGACAACTGTATAACATTCTCCTCAACAAGGTCTTGAGACGGAAATAGTGGTTGATTTAATGGCAACTGTGTCTCATCATCATCATCATCATCCACTACTTCCTTTGACCTTAAATGCCGTTCACATCTGTCATCTTCTTGAGATTGGGTAGCCTCTAGAGGTTGTGAATCAGGGCACAAGATGTCATGTTCCTCTGCAAGCGTGCTTGGAGAGAGGGTCAAATGAAGGATTGGTGATGAGACGAGCTCCTCACTATATCCCAGTGTGGGATCACTTCTTTGACCAGACCGTGTATGGTGGGAGGAAGGATGATCAGAGTGAGGATTATGTTGACCAGACTCTTGGCTACTGAGAGTGGACTTGGTGGAAGACAGGGTGGTGCTTAACCGACTGGAAGCAGTATCAGCTGTCATCCAACCGACCACCTGTTCGCAGTGGTCGGACCTCGAGAGTGATGTCCTGCGACGCCCTGTAAAATTACACATGAAGCTAGGTATGGTGGATGTCTTTCTTTCTTGTGCTCTGGCACCAGGCACAGTTTCTCCGCGTCCTGACCCGCGCCCTGAACTTTCAGGATCACGTCCACTTCCCCGTCCCTTTTTACCCGCCTTCTTCATCTTACACAGAATATGTGACTTTAATATTTGAGTTTGAAAACTTAACAGTATTTCTTATTATTCTGCAACTGTACAGAGTACACAGAATAGGCTGTTAAACGGCGGTGAAACACACTGAATGGAATATGTGACTTTAATATTTGAGTTTGAAAACTTAACAGTATTTCTTATTATTCTGCAACTGTACAGAGTACACAGAATAGGCTGTTAAACGGCGGTGAAACACACTGAATGGAATATGTGACTTTAATATTTGAGTTTGAAAACTTAACAGTATTTCTTATTATTCTGCAACTGTACAGAGTACACAGAATAGGCTGTTAAACGGCGGTGAAACACACTGAATGGAATATGTGACTTTAATATTTGAGTTTGAAAACTTAACAGTATTTCTTATTATTCTGCAACTGTACAGAGTACACAGAATAGGCTGTTAAACGGCGGTGAAACACACTGAATGGAATATGTGACTTTAATATTTGAGTTTGAAAACTTAACAGTATTTCTTATTATTCTGCAACTGTACAGAGTACACAGAATAGGCTGTTAAACGGCGGTGAAACACACTGAATGGAATATGTGACTTTAATATTTGAGTTTGAAAACTTAACAGTATTTCTTATTATTCTGCAACTGTACAGAGTACACAGAATAGGCTGTTAAACGGCGGTGAAACACACTGAATGGAATATGTGACTTTAATATTTGAGTTTGAAAACTTAACAGTATTTCTTATTATTCTGCAACTGTACAGAGTACACAGAATAGGCTGTTAAACGGCGGTGAAACACACTGAATGGAATATGTGACTTTAATATTTGAGTTTGAAAACTTAACAGTATTTCTTATTATTCTGCAACTGTACAGAGTACACAGAATAGGCTGTTAAACGGCGGTGAAACACACTGAATGGAATATGTGACTTTAATGTTTGAGTTTGAAAACTTAACAGTATTTCTTATTATTCTGCAACTGTACAGAGTACACAGAATAGGCTGTTAAACGGCGGTGAAACACACTGAATGGAATATGTGACTTTAATATTTTAGTTTGAAAACTTAACAGTATTTCTTATTATTCTGCAACTCTGCAGAGTACACAGAAAAGGCTGCTAAACTGCGGTGAAACACACTGAATGGAATATGTGACTTTGATATTTTAGTTTGAAGACTTAACAGTATTTCTTCCTATTCTGCAACTGTGCAGAGTACACAGAATAGGCTGCTAAACTGCGGTGACACACACAGAATGGAATATGTGACTTTAATATTTGAGTTTGAAAACTTAACAGTATTTCTTCCTATTCTGCAACTCTGCACAGTACACAGAATGTGCTGCTAAACTGCGGCGAAGCACACTGAATGGAATATGTGACTTTGATATTTTACAGTTTGAAGACTTTACAGTATTTCTTCCTATTCTGCAACTCTGCACAGTACACAGAATGTGCTGCTAAACTGCGGCGACGCACACTGAATGGAATATGTGACTTTGATATTTTAGTTTGAAGACTTAACAGTATTTCTTCCTATTCTGCAACTCTGCACAGTACACAGAATGTGCTGCTAAACTGCGGCGAAGCACACTGAATGGAATATGTGACTTTGATATTTTAGTTTGAAGACTTAACAGTATTTCTTCCTATTCTGCAACTCTGCACAGTACTCAGAATGTGCTGCTAAACTGCGGCGACGCACACTGAATGGAATACGTGACTTTGATATTTTAGTTTGAAGACTTAACAGAATGTGCTCTAATCTGCAACTTTGCACACTAAACAGAATGTGCTCTAATCTGCAACTTTGCACACTAAACAGAATGTGCTCTAATCTGCAACTTTGCACACTAAACAGAATGTGCTCTAATCTGCAACTGTGCACACTAAACAGAATGTGCTCTAATCTGCAACTTTTCACACTAAACAGAATATTTTTTTTTTTTTTTTTTTTGTTTTTTTCCCCCCACACAAAATAACCTGCTGCCCCCACACACAGTAGTCCTAAAAAGGACTTTTGGTTCTTTTTTGTCACAATTTTTTTTTTTCCTCCCTACACTGCCTTTCCCTTCCTATCCTCAGCTCTCCCTGGCTCAGACTGAGCCGAACTCGATGGTCAGGTGCTATACAGCACCTGACCACGGGTTCTGGCCAGCCAATCAGTGTAATGCCAGCAGCCAACATGGCTGCTGGCATTACACCGATGTCAGAGCCTCCCTGCACGTTTATTGGCTGCGCAGCAGCCGCAAAACGTGCGGGGAGGAGACCCGAACATGGCGGGCGAGCACATGCGGTACTCGTACGAGTACCGCCATGTGCCGAGCAGAGCGATGCTCGAGCCGATCCGAGCATCGGCCGAGCATGCTCGCTCAACACTAGTTGTAAGCAATACAAGATATATTTTGTTAGCAGTTACACAGGCACAGAGTAATGATATATTGGATGGATACAGACTCTACTGGCCTTGCCAGTACCGGGTAAGGCAACCTTAGATGGCACGAGATGGTAACAGGTTCTACCGGCCTTACCAATATACCGGGCAGGGCAGCCTGGAGACTCATGCAAGGAATACTGAAGGCTCTACCGGCCGTGCCAATATACCGGGCACGGCAGCCACGACACAGGAACTGTTGGTAAGAGGCTCTACCGGCTGTGCCAATATACTGGGCACGGCAGCCACGTCACAGGAACTGTTGGTAAGAGGCTCTACCGGTCTTGCCAATACCGGGTAAGGCAACCCTTAAAGGAGAAGTCACGACCAGGTTCTACCGGCCTTACCAATACCGGGCAAGACAGCCCACCGCAGACAGACCAATAACGAGCAGTGTACCACAGTCACACCCGTGAAATCAGGAAGCGCAATAGCCACCAGTAATGCGAGGAGCAAACCAGTACCCATGTACTGGGAGAAACCTTCAACATGTCAGGCTGTTAGGACAGGACAGCCTCCTTCAATGGGGCGAACCGACCCCCAAGTACTGGAGTAATTGAACAACACCTGTGCTACAGCAACCGGTTGCCGTGGAGCGAACCAATACTAGCATAATGGAGAAACCAGATTCTACCGGTGCAACAGCAGCCGGTACCGTAGAGCCAACCAGTACCCGCGTACCAGATAAACCAAGGCTCATATAGTGAAATAGCAGCAGTCTCAGTGGAGCGAACCAGTACCCGCGTACTGGGGAGGCTAAGACTATATCGGAGGATTAGCAGCCAGTTACAGTGGAGCGAACCAGTACCCGCGTACTGGAGTAACCTATGAGTCTTCCGGTGCAGCGACAGCCGGTTACCTTGGAGCCAACCAGTACCCGCGTACCGATTAAACCAAGGCTCAATAGTGCAATAGCAGCTAGTCCCAGTGGAGCAAACCAGTACCCGCGTACTGGAGAAGCCAAGACTAAATCGGTGGCTTAGCAGCCAATTACAGTGGAGCGAACCAGTACCCGCTTACTGGAGTAACCTATGAGTCTTCCGGTGCAACGGCAGCCGGTTACCGTGGAGCCAACCAGTACCCGCGTACCGGATAAACCAAGGCTCATATAGTGCAATAGCAACTAGTCTCAGTGGAGCGAACCAGTACCCGCGTACTGGAGTAACCTATGAGTAAGTCATAATGTCGCCGAGGCCACCGGGAACGGCAGACACCCGGTAGATGATGGTACAGGAACCCCGCTGAAGAAGAGGATCAGTACTGCAGACGGTAGACTGGATCTGGAATGGCAGCAGGAACAACTACAGGAACAGCAACTCCAACTGGATCAGGAACAGAAGCAGGAACCGGACGACTGGTAGGCAGGAACTTGGATACCACTGGCAATCAGGAACAGCGACAAGGCCCAGGAAGCACAGGAGCACCATGCAGGAACAGCAGCATAGAGACAAAACGAAAGGGCAACCAAAGGGTGCCCAAGCTCAGTTTAAATAGGCAGTGTAAGGCGGGTATATGGGAAGCAGCCAATGGAGAGCCCCCTGCAGGTAACTGACATGATAATGCAGCAATCACGGGCACCATGATATCTTTGCTCACAGTGCCTAGAGGAACCAGCTGCATCTCACTGATGAGGTCCAAGAAGGCTGAAATGTATGTCTGGTGTTAGCTGTTTCTGTTGTTCAGAGAGAAATTGTCTGGCATTTTGTGGCTGGACAAGTATGATATGTTTCAGAAGATTTCCTCTCTGTGTAAGGCACTAATGAGCTAAAAGAAATTGCACTCTGGTCGTGAAGACATAGTCCCAGTGAGCTTCGTGCATGTATTTACTAGCTCATGAGCCCAGTTGAGCATCTCTAACTTTTCTATCTACATATGCCAACTGCTCTTGGGGTTGGTCACCCTTAAAGTAATGAGGGGAGTCCAGATGTTTACAGTGTCTAGAGGAATCCGCTGCACCTCACCAGCAAGGCCCAAGAAGGCTGAAACGTATGTCTGGGGTTAGCTGTTTCCCTTGTTCAGAGAGGACTTGTCTGGAATTTCGTGGCTGGACTGTCATTTGGCAGGACCAATATGATATGCTTCAGAAGATTCCCTCTCTGTGTATGGCACTGGTGAGCTAAAAGAATTTGCTCTCTGGGCGCGAGGACATAGTCCCAGTGAGCTTCTTGCATGTATTTGCTAGCTCATGAGCCTAGCTGAGCATCTCTAACTTTTCTATCTACACCTAATAGACCTAATTAAGTTTCTGATATTCAAACTTTACCCGTGCAATGAATTTGTTTATATACCCATTCTTGATTGACTGATTGATTTTATTTAGAAAGAGTTTTACCAGGAAGAATGCACTGAGATTTCGCTTGTCCTGGAGAATATTTACAACTCAAAGTAACATTTATATAACCAGAAACAAAATAAAATAATATAAAAAAATAACAGAACTTTTATATACAGTTAAAGGGTGTTTTGAATACAAATAATCAGTTATTTTAGTGATTTTAAACAGGGAGAAGATCAGATTTTTTCAGGTAGGTTATTTCAGGCTTTTGTAGCTATATAGTAGAAGGCATATCAACCAGCTTCGTTCTTGTAGTTTTAATAGTTAGTGAGTTGCTGACAGTGGAGCGGAGGCTATAGGAAGTATGGAGAGCTGGACTGCTCTAAGGTTATGACAAGCTGGAGTGTCCAATATAAGCTGCCTGGCTAAAATCTGTGACGTAGATCCTCACAAAGAAGTGACAGACTGCTATTTGATATATAAATAAAACAAGAAAACTCAGCAACAAACAACACAGGGGTAAACTGCAAGGTAAATCCCAGTGGGCCAGATGCTTGAGGGAGATGAATGGCTCAAGGCTAGCTGGCATTGAATGTTTTCTAGACTGCCTTGCTGCTGCCTAAGCAGGTTAGTGATGCTGGCTGCAAGGCCAGATTAGTGCCTACTAGAGGAGCTGGCCCGCACCCCAGATGACAGCCCAGAGAACAGCTACTACGTACTGCGGTCAAAGGAGACAACAGGACACACAGACTACCTCCAGTACCCATTGCTAGTTTCTGAACTAGAACACTGCAACTTGGAGCTCGACGGAAACAGAAAGCAGGATCAGTCGAAGACCGACTAATTTTCAAGGTTCAACTGGTGGTCGAAGTTTGACTATTGGTTAAGGTTTGACTGGTGGTTGAAGGACAACAGAGGGCACAGGGGAATCAGAAACCACCAAGGTCTAAGAAGTTGAGTAGTCAGACAAGCCAGGCCAGTAAGGGGCTGGCAATGCAGTACAAGGTAGCAAATGGAAGAATGACCAAACAACGTTGCCAAAAGTCGGTAACAGGATAACAGAAAGCACGGTTCCAAGTCGTAGAGCAGGAGGGAAGTTGAAGCCAGGTAAAGCACAAGGCAAGCACTCTGGAACAAGACAGGAACTATGGGTCATGAACTGGAACACTCTGTAAAGGCTCAGGGCAAACAAAAGGCAATCGGGGGAACCAGGATCTGGATAACAAGGAAAGCCAAACAAAAAAAAAATGGACAAGAGGCTAGATTCACTAAAGGACTATGCTGTGGCAATATTTTGTCAATGTATTTGAAACACTTCGACATTTTGATGTACACACAAGGGGAGGGGAGGAGAAGGTCCCTATTAGCATACAGGATTGTCAAAGTGCTGTCGATGTAGAAGGTATGCCCTTCCTCACATATCTTCAACACTGACAATCCTGAAGTCAGAGAGCATTTTCTCTGCTTTCCTACTTGGCCAGTAGGGGAGTGGAGAGGAGACTTTCAGCACCATGGACAGCATCACTCCCTTATCCCTTTGAGTGTCACAGCACTACACAATTATCCCTTCAGCTCTGTATTATATTTATTTCATATATGTTGTGCACTCCCAAGGGAACAAAGCTGGGGTTCACGCAGCATCCATGGGGATTTGTGCCTACCAGCTGCCCCCAATCCTTGTTTCCTTGTCCACTGGTAGACAGAGCCCCATGTACACTGTGTGAACCCCCCAGCCCTGCTCCCTTGCCTACTGGTAGCCACAAATCTAGACTGGGCCCTATATGGGCAAGGGAATAAGGCTGGGTATGTCAGGCAGTACATATGAGGGCTAACATACAATGCTGATGTTCCCCATGCTACTCCACAGTTCCACATTGATGTACATTGTCTCCTTACAGTGTAACATCTCCATAAATGCAGCCTGCGCACAGTTAACCATTTGAATGCCAGAGGGGTACACAATGTATTGCAAAGCAATGTGTTGTGTACCCTTCTGGCACTCAGAGGGTTAATGTGCAAAACAATATTTTGTTCCTATGTACTTAAAATATGTATGCCGCCTAAGTTGTAGTATATTAATTCTATGAGTCCAGAGGAGTCTGCAATGCATTGCTTACCCTTTGGCACTCAAAAGGTTAACAATGTGAGGTATCATATGTCAGATTTTAAAGGTTCAGGCAGATATGTCGAAGATAAGGAGCATCACTTGTCGGATTTTAAAGATGCAGGCAGATCTGTCGAAGATAGGGGGCATCATTTGTCAGATTTTAATGTGGGAGACAGTGTACATGGGGATCTGTGGCTACCAGTGGGCAATGGGAACAGGTCTGGGAGCCAGGCAGTGAACATGGGGTTCTATGGATACCAGTGGGCAAGGGAACAAGGCTGGGGGACAAGTAGTAGCCACAAATCCCAATGAACACTGCTTGCTTCCTTGGGAGTGCACAACATGTATAAAATATGATACAGAGCTGAAGGTATAATTGTGTAGTGCTTGATATACTATTTTTAGATGAGCAATGCACATCCCTATGGCACTCAAAAGGATAAGGGAGTGATGCTGTCCATGGTGGTGAACATATTCTCTTCATTCCCCTAGGCACCAAGAGAGGCAGCAGAGGGAATGTTGGCAGACTTCAGGGTTGTTGTAGTGCTGATGATGTATGAGTGAGAACATCCCGTCCACATAGATTGCCCTTCACAACCCTCCCTACTTGTTCTTGATTGAAGGCTGTTACTACATAAGAAAGTACAGGGAGATCCCAACTTCACCAACCTCAGGTAGGAGAAGTTGAGACTGTGAACTCTGACAGCCGAGGCTGCTATCGGAGTTTAGTGAATGTGAAAGTGACTCATTAACAAATCAACACACCCCCTTGCATACAATACTGGTGCATTATCTTGCATTTCCATATGAAAACGAGTCATTATGTTTCATTTCCATATGGAAATAGGCCATTGTCAATGTGATGAGTGAAAATTGATAAACCTGTCAGATGGAAGTCGATGTGGGCAGATTTTTGTTGGATTGATGGTGATGTGATACTGAAGACACTTTAGTGAATGTTGTCATTGTGCCTTCGAAACTGCTCTGACAGGACATCAGTATTTTGAGCCCTTTAGTGAATCTAGGCCCAGGAATCACATGAAAAAGCTGAGAAAAGGGGCAGAATATGACAACTGCTCAGGTAGTTGTTATAAACGAGGCAAGAGAGGTGAAGTGTATGTCTGGATTTGAGTGTTAGCCAGTTAGGTTCTTTAAACATAAAGAAAGTATGTAGTCGAGTCCATAGTTGTATTAAAGGGATAGTAATACTTCATTTTAACTTTATTTTATTTTGTAAATATTAAAAAAATATGAAGAATGATATAAGTCTTATCTCTCAAACCTTTATGGTTTAAGAGATATTCACAAGCAAAGTTCCCCCTCCCGCCCCTTTTACATAGTGTAAGCCATATCTTCTCAGATGGGGATCTGGTTGTAAGACAGATAACAGCAGGGGGCATTCTTATTCCTATCAGAACAATGAAAGCCCTTCACCCCTTGACAAGTTTTTCAGCTTTTTCCCTTATCTTAATTGAAGATTGTCCCTCTCTGCAGTCTACCTGGGCACCTCCCTTCTGAACTGGCTGAACAGGGGGATGATACTTTGTTTGTGAATATCTCTTAAACCATAAAGGTTTGAGAGATAAGACTTATATCGTTCTTCATGTTTTTTTAATGCCTACAAAATAAAATAAAGATAAAACAAAGTATTACTATCCCTTTAAGTTCAAGGCTTTAAACAGTGAACACAATCTGTCATTAATTATGTCCAGGCAGCTAATATTAAATTCTCCAAGAACCAATAACTCACTTTGTTGTGAGTGGCAATCTCATTGAAGATATGGACTATGTCTGAGAGGAACTGTGCCAAGGTACTAGGTGGTCGGTAGATGTCAGACATTTTGAGGAGAGAAGTTCAATTTTGCCTGCTATGAATTCATACATGGTGGTGGTACAACAGTAATTTCATAATGATTATGGACTCTTCCATGTATATGATTATGCCTCCTCTCTTTGCTCTGTCTTTTCTAGAGCATCTGTGTTCATTTGCAATGGCAGTATCTAGCATTTTAGTACTCGGCCAAAATTCAATAAGAATAAGCAGTTTAGGCTTGTATACATAACATCATGCTATTTATCCATCCATTCTAGACAGTATGCTGTAATGGACAAAAGAATGTCCCTTTTGAAACGTAAAGGTCTCTCTTTTTACATTTGAAGGCCAAGGTTAGATTCTATTTCATTTGCCAGGGCAAGTAATAAAATGCATGAAAAATAGCTGTTTGCCTTGGTTGATTTGACTCTTGGGGCTGGTGTGTTTGTTTTTAGCACCCTTTATCAGCATCCAGAGGATAGGCACATGTATGCTGGAGTATATGGTGGATTAGCATGATATCTTGAGGAGTATATTTGATAAAGGGAAATATGTTTGATAAAGGGAAATTATTTTAAAAGTGGGAGGATTAAAATAAGAAGGATTAGTATGTTCATTTAAACATGCATGTCCCAGAAAACAGGTGAAATGACAGATCTAGTTCAGATTGTTTTAAAAGATAATTTAATCCATTCAAAATTATCGTTTTTCTCCTCCCTCCTTTCCATTCTTTTTCCTATTTTCACCCCCCTACACAATTTGTCCTACAAACACAGTAGTAGTTAAAAGAGCAGTATGAAAAAATATATATCATAGGGATTTTTCTACGGAGTAAAATAAGGGTACTACCACTGCCGAGAGATTTATATTTCCAGAGTTATTACAGTTTAAACCCATGTTTTTTTTTTTTTACCTTAGCAGTGCCCTCTAGTGGTCAAATTCTAATTATATTTCCTGTTAGATTCTAATGGAGAGGAAAGTCAGAAAAGTCAGAGACATACAGCTCTCCACAGAATGTGATAGAAACTGCCTGTCACTTCCTGTCAGAACTATCAGGAAGTAAACACAGTAAATTCACTTCCTGGTTATTTAAACTGCTATAATTTTTTAATAAAACATCCAACAGCGATGGGAGTGACCTTGTTTTATTCAGCAGGAAATGCTTTATAAAATGTGTTTTCATAAAAAAAAGTTTACTGCTCCTTTAATATTGTTAGAGACAGTGACCATTAATTCCTCCATTGCTGGAAGGACAAATATCTAGCAGTTACAAAGATAAGAAGAGGGTGGAAAGCAGCAGATAGAGGAGAGGATGTTTTTAAAAAGAAAATACAGTAGACACAATAGAGTTGTGGATGGGAGAATAAATTGAGGTAAAGAGAGTAAAAATAGGAAAGTAGGACGGAGAATCAATGAGGGACTATAGAGAGGAAGGGAGCTTTAGGGTTCACCCTCAACATATCTGCAAATATTTTTCTTTGATATTTGCTCCTCAAATATAATTTTCTAACAATTGCCCTTTGAAACTGGCTCCAAATCATTTCACCAGTAAGAAATATAGGAGGAGAGCATGCAAGCTCAGCAGCACAGAAGTTGGGCATGGCTGGGAAAGCATGAAGCAAGTGCTAATCCTGTAAGCACCCCCCCCACACACACACACACACACACACAGAGAACCACTCAGTCAAGTTCAATGGAAGGGTTTACTATTGAAATGTTATCCTCTATGTGGCAACCAGCATAAGGGCGAAATCATAATGTCACCTGAATGAAAAGGACGACATCAGAATCTCGCCCGCATCAAAAGAGCGACATTCTGATGTGGCATGCATAATGGTCGCTTAATGGTGAACAAAACGGTGCCAAAGCTACTTCTTCATGCTCTGCCTTAAGTTGCCCTCTTCCGCCCTGGTGAATGAACTCACTTAAAGTTGTAAGGCTGGACTTAAAGGGATAGTAATACTTCGTTTTAACTTTATTTTATTTTGTAGGCATTAAAAAAACATGAAGAATGATATAAGTCTTATCTCTCAAACCTTTATGGTTTATGAGATATTCACAAGCAAAGTTTCCCCTCCTGCCCCTTTTACCTAGTGTAAGCCATCTCTTCTCAGATGTGGAATGCAGTCCATAGACCAGACAGATAACAGAAGGGGACAGTCTTCTTCCTATGAAAACAATGAAAGCCCTGCCCCCTTGACAAGCTTTTCAGCTTTTTCCCTTATCTTAATTGAAGATTGTCCCTCTGTGCAATCTACCTGGGCACCTCCCTTCTGCTCTGGCTGAACAGTTTGACATCAGTAAAAGGGGCAGGAGGGGGATATTTTGTCATTGAATTACTCTGGAGCTACAACTCTGACAGAATTGAAATAACACTCTCCAAAGTCCAAATACTATGATGATTAATTAGAGCTGCTTTTATTATGAAACGTTACTATCCCTTTAACGTTTTTTATCCTCCCCACATGGTATCAGAGCTCCCTATGGGTCCTCTTATTCTGTATCTTCTCTTTATACAAGTATAATAAGATTGAGAAGAAAGACATTGAGGCCACTATAAAATCTGAGATGTCAGGGCACTTGGAAGATGCACTTTTGGCTGTCGGTAAGTGTATCATATAGTGTACATGATGTTAACTTCTTTATATTGTTTTGCTGCCTAACATGTGAATGTGAATTAAACCTCTTAAGTGGCTGAGCGTTGTGTATTGCATTGCAGAGTAATGTATTTCAAACCTCTCCGCCATTCCTGAAGGCTAAGAGAAACAAAACACCTTCACAGCCAGTTAACCCTTTGAGTGCCAGAAGGATACGCAACACATTGCAAAGCAATGCGTTGCATACTGCTCTGGCACTCAAAGGGTTAATATAGAAGTTGTTATGAAAAGCTGACAATTGGGTCAAGGAATTGCGCCACTTGGCAGGATTTGCCATATACAAGAAAGCTTGCTGTCTTAATTTGATACATATAGGAATGCACAGTTAATTTTTAAAAGCATGTTTACAGAAGCATGGATTTCTTAGAAACAACGGCCGAAAGCAGATGACTGACCCTTTTCTCGGAAGTGGAGGTTTTAATAAAATCCCTTAGTAGTGCTTACATAATATATCTGAATAGAAATGTGCAGGTTATAGGCACAGTATCACACATTTCTTCATTTCTCATAGGCCTGGTCTGTAATATTCCTTTGTAAGGAGGGATTCAGGGATTGAAAGACAACTTTACATAATATATGAGAAGCAAATAAAGCAGCATTTAAAAAACATAGAAAAAATGGTACAGGGATTGTGCGTTCATGTGTTAAACTGTTGGCAATACTGCCACCTGGTTTCCAGACTGTTTTTCTGCATCTGCTGATATGACCCTGGCTGCATATCTTATCTCTGTGGACATGATTGGTGCTTTTAAGGGATAGTAATACTTCGTTTTATCTTTATTTTATTTTGTAGGCATTAAAAAAACATGAGTAACGATATAAGTCTTATCTCTCAAACCTTTAAGGTTTAAGAGATATTCACAAGCAAAGTATCCCCCCCTGTTCATCCAGATCAGAAGGGAGGTGCCCAGGTAGACTGCAGAGAGGGACAATCTTCAATTAATATAAGGGAAAAAGCTGAAAAACTTGTCAAGGGGGGAAGGGCTTTCATTGTTTTAATACAAAGAAGATTGTCCCCTGCTGTTATCTGTCTGGTCTTACAACCAGATTCACATCTGAGAAGAGATGGCTTACACTAGGTAAAAGGGGCAGGAGGGGGAAACTTTGCTTGTGAATAGCTCTTAAACCATAAAGGTTTGAGAGATAAGACTTGTATCATTCTTCATGTTTTTTTAATGCCTACAAAATAAAATAAAGTTATAACGAAGTATTACTATCCCTTAAAAACTTTAAGTCTGTTCTTCCGACTTTAAGTGTATTCGGTCACCAGGGAGGAAGAGGGCAGCTTAAGGCACAGCATGTAGAAGTGGCTCGGGCACCTCTTTCTCTAATATTAAGCAACCATTAAGCATGCAACATCAGAATGTTGCGCTTTTGATGCAGGCGACATTCTGATGTCGGTCTTTTCATTCAGGTGACATTATGATGTTGTCCTTTTGCTGGTCACCACATAGAGGGCTACATTTCAATAGGATACCCAATGGAAGCTCCCAGCCCCCCAGCCTTGATAGTGGAGCACTGAGCCTTTTACCACACTCCAGTTTCCTACTGCCCCTGTCTCACACTGAGGCTGATGTTCTAAGAGGTACTGGAACAAATCTAGGGCAAACCAATTGCAGTTTGGGGGGACAAATAAATATATCCACTTATTTAAATAGTGCTCTTAATGCTTTGAATGGTAGAGAGGACTTTAAAATGTGTTGAAGGCCTCTCTATCATATACGGGTTTAAACATCCCATTTAAATCAATGGGCATTGATGGAACTTTTAGTAGAATCCTTTGGTGCAGCTGGTTTTCTTCAGTTCCTCTTGATACATCAGCCATAGTTTCATGTTCTTGTTCAGACTCCCCACTGCAACAGCCGAGCAGCTCTACTTTAAAGTGTTGTGAGACAGAAGTCAGAAGAATACAAGAGAACTGGTCTCATCAATGTACTTCTGAGTTCATTCCTTATTTCTGAGCTCAAGCATGGCAAAGGCTGGATTTCTGGCTGCTGCTGCAGTGAGAGCATGTATGAGCTGCCCTTCAATTGCATTCATTTTTAAAATGCTGTTTGACCTAATCACATTGCTGGTTACCCCTTAGCACAGGACCAAATTGTATGTAAGGAATAACGCTACATGGGTGATCCAGTCTTGCACTGAGGTGCCAAATGTGCCCATGGGCTGCATATTCAATATGCCTGCTTATTCAATATGCCTGCATTAAAGGAAGTCTCTCTCAAAGCCACAACAATCACACATCAACTGCATCAGGTAGGAGGATTGGAGAGCTTCGGGCTCTTTCCTATAAATAACCATATTTAAAGAATAGGAATAGATTTGTGATGTGAGTACATTTGCACTTAATGAATGCAGAAGTAGAAATATTTGGCTTTCTGTAATTTGCAAGGTGGATAAAAAAATCATTTTGGAGAATGAAAGAGACAGAGTATATTCATCTGTTCATCTAGTGTTTAATAATGGTAAATGAGGTCCAATTGTTCATGGCTTAGGGGCCCAGTCAGAGGATTCTATACAGATCATTTAGATTCATATTTC
Organism: Rhinophrynus dorsalis; assembly: GCA_037306005.1. Classification (NCBI taxonomy): domain Eukaryota; kingdom Metazoa; phylum Chordata; class Amphibia; order Anura; family Rhinophrynidae; genus Rhinophrynus; species Rhinophrynus dorsalis. Next base: position 295,841,469 of record CM074719.1, read on the forward strand.
TATCTATCCAATGTTATTTTAGTATTCAGTGTAGAGCAATGGTAGGCAACATTTGGCTTTCCAGCTGCTGGGGTCTACAACTCCCATCATCTCCAAACAGTCAGGAATAATACCTAATGAATAAGTGCCTCTAACTTTGTTTAACAGAGTGACTTAATTCAATAGAACTCATCTATATAACAGTTAGGCATATTTATATAATATCTGTGTATAACAAACAGTCTTACCAAGGCAGATGTGCTTCAGACACAACTCAAGTATTTCTATATAATTACTGTGTTTACTAGAAGGTGTTAAAGCGGAACTTTCAGATCATGCTAAGTCGCCATACATTCATTAAACGCATGGCGACTAGCTGGGAAATAGATGTCTTAATAGCAGAGTGTAAAGTAATCCTTCCAATTTGGTGACCGAACCCAGGCTACATTGCAGACATCTTGTCTGCATGCCTGTCTGCGTGCCTGTGCTGTCAGTCCCGGTCTCCATTGAGTAGCATTGCAGTGCACCATATGATTACCAGAAGGGACTGACGGCGCAGGTGCTCGGACCACACTAACCTGCCCGTCAGTCCCCAAATGGGAAGGATTGCTTTACACTGGGCTATTTTATTTAAAGGTAACACATCTATTTCCAAGCTAGTCGCAATGCGTTTAATGAATGCACGGTGACTTAGTATGATCTGAAAGTTCTGCTTTAAGTAAGTAGTTGTCCATAACAGAAGTACTTACCTAGGTAAGAGTCCATCATACAGAAGTCAGATATCTTCTTACATTTATTAAAGAAGACTTCTGTGTGCCTGGCAAACACACCCAGGGGCGTTAATAAGGAGGAGTTATGCAGATCTCCTCTGTACTGTATGTCCTATAGGTACAACCATAGGGGTATGATTTTAAAATCTCTGCAAGGAGATGCAGGGGCTACAGTGAACACACACACAGTATATATGTATATATATATATATGTATATATATATATATATATATATATATATATATACACACACATACACACAACGCTACATGTAAAATGATATATGCACAGCACAATACATACAATGCTACACACACAGCACTATACTCAAAATGCTACTCCCTACAATCAATACGCAAAATGCTATACACACAATTCTATACACACACCGTTATACGCAAAATGCTAGACAAGTCACCAGAAAGATGACAATTAAAGATCTAATAAAAGTAGCTATATATCTTGTGAAACTATTTGTGGAACCTATATCATCTTTAGGCAAAGAAAAGCAGATGTCCAAGTTGCTGAACATTCCAAAGAGATACCTCTAGCGGCACTCCACTTAGCCTTCTGGTTGGTTGCCATAGAGATGCCATGGCGTGACTAGAGAGAGGAAAAAAGAGAAGCTCTGAGCACCAAGACAAAAGGGGAAAATAAAATATTTTTTCCTGTAAGAAAGAAATCAAGCTAAAGTAGAGTGAGTCTGTTACTGTCATTTCTAGATCTATTCCCCATAATAGTTGCTATTGAGCAGTGGCAGGAAGATTTGGCAAACAAGAATGTCATTTTCTGGACAGATATCATGAGTGATTTATATGCTATAAATAGGTTGTCATCAGGTCCCTTCCAGTGGTGAGGCTGTTCGTATTGTTATGTATGAGGAGGAATATTAGCAGACATGTGCCAGGGTTAGATAACACATTAGCAGATGTACTTTCAAGGCAACAATGAGATTTCTGGTTTAAGCTGGAACTTAAGGCTAACAAATACAGGTGTAGTCTATGGTGTGTGTTTGCAACTGTGCACATGAGTAAGGTGGAGGCATTAGAAAGGGAGAAGCTACTCTGCTACATTAAGATCTTTTTGGGCACAGGAGGTTCCTATTGCAGAGGTCATTATAACACTGGCAGCCATATTTTTTTTGTCAGGGTGAGTGGAGAAGAGGAGGGATTTAGCAGCAAGTTTTTCAAAAGAATCAATGGAGATGGAAGAAATCAGCAGTGCCAGAAAACGCACACCTACTGATCAGGGGAGATTTCTGTAGCTTCTACAAGCCTTACCACAATTTTTTCATAGTACCTATGCAACCACTTTACTTCAGACAGCTTTTGTGTTGACATTCTGTTGGGCATTAAATGTGAGAGTTGATACAGAAAGGGATAAACTTGGGGGAGGCCTTCAGATGGTAGGGAACATATTGTACTGTTGGTTTCCTAAGTCCAAGGTGGACCAGGATGGCAAGAGCCAGTGGGAGAAGCTCTCCACCAGGGCAGATAGGACATGCTGTATGAAAGTAGTGAGGTTTTTCCTGCACGAAAGACTCCCTGGGGGTAGAGTTTTATGAGTACGGAGGATTACAGCACACTCTCTTTGTTCCAGATCAGAGCAGCTTTAAAAAAGGTTCTGAATAATATGGATTCAAAATGTTACAGTACACATCTCTAATTTCAGACTCTGCTAAAATAACATTATTGAAAGCCTGGATCAAGGGCCATTCTTTTGTATATTGGTGAGAGCAGTTTGCAGCAAGGAAGATGGGCGGCAGTTAGCTTTGATAACTGCAGGAGAAAATAAAATTATTCTGGAATGGTAAAACGGAACTGAGGCATGGGCAGATGGGCAAGCTCTTTGGGGGGGGACTTCTGGATATTTTGCCCATGCATGGTAGCTGTAATTATATTACCTCTGTGGTATGAGTTGAACCAACAGAGCAAATAAAGGACGCTGGCAGGAATATATTGGCCATCTGCCCTAGACCTTCTATAGTATGGTCATAGATTATACTTAGACTTTCTTGGTGGGGGCACTTTCTCCCTGTATCATTGAAAAGTCTAGGTGTAAGGGGGTCCATGCCAATGCCACATTAACTTTCTCCTGCTGTGGTGCCACAATTAGGCATAATAACTTTCAATGAGGGGGCTATATACAGGGGAATGGAGATATAGTGTACACTTGATAGCTAGGGGTATAACAAGCAGCAATGGAAAGGAAGTAGAGGTACAGGGGCAATTATGCCTGCAAAGGCTCACTCTATACATCCCTTGGCTAGCACCTGTGTGCAGGTATGACCCACTCTATGCCGTGGGGTCCCTGGGATATCTCCTGTGGCATGGTTCTCCTGGAGACCTATAAAATGGACCCGTGACCTTGAAATTGCTTTACATATTTGAAAACTTCATTCAAAACTGTATAACCCTGTATGTTCCCTTTTGAAAGAAATGCAGTGAACCTTCTCTTAAATGTATCCATTGTATCTTCCATTACAATTTCATTGGGCAAATAATTACACAATGTAACAGATCTTAATGTAAAAAAACCCTTCCTCTGCTGTAGTTGAAACCTCCTTTCCTCTATTCACAAGAGGTGTCTCCTAGTTATTTCATATGGCCTTGGGATGAAAAGCTTACTGGAGAGGTCCTTGTATTGACCATGCATATACTTATACAATGTAACAACATCCAGCTCTTAGGTGTCTTTTCTCTAGAGTAAATAGACCAACTTTGGCTATACTTCAAATCCTCCATTCCTTTAATGCATTGGATACCTTTCTGGCACACAAAGAATAAAATAGCAGTGGGCCAATTATTGAACCCTGTCATACTCCACTCTCAACTTTATCTGTATCTTTAACTGCATTAGAGGATTTTACATTTACTATAGACACTGCTCCTTATCCTTCAACCAATTTTCTGTACCTTTGTAAATGTTGTCCCCTAAGCTCACTTTCATAATTTTATACACCAGCCTCCTCTGTGGAACTGTATCAAATGCCTTTGCAAGATCTAGATATACAACATCCACTGCTGTGCAATTATCTAGGTTGCTACTGACAGTACTTTTCATAGAAGCTTAAAAGATTTGTTTGGAAAGATTTATTTCTCATAAATCTATTCTGATTCCCACTAATAATTTTGTTCTTCTCAGTGTAATCCTGAATATAACCCCTTATTATCTCTTAAAGCAGTTTTCCCACTACTGAGGTCAAACTCACAGATAACATCCCAGGTAAGGATGGGCGAAATGTCAAGAGAAATTTCCTGCAGGACTTCTTGTGAAAAAAAGTTTTCCCACTTCTTTCTAGAAACTTCCCCCCTATAGCCAATACATAAAATGTTCTCCTTTTTGCCCTATGCCAATAACTTTCCTGAGAGAACTTTGCCATATTTCACCTATGTTTTCTATGACTGCAAGATTTCCCTGCACAATATTACTTCTTCTGAGGCTGAAGTGGAGAAATAAATAGTTGAAATGAAAAGTTGAGAGTCCTACAGCAACATATGCCTTGAAAAAATATTAGCAGGCTTAGTGCCTTTGCTCACAACACTAAATTTTTGCTTAAGTAACATTGGCATAACCATCCTTGAAAAATAACTCCAGCAGGGTACAACACATGACATCAGTTCGTTAAAGCCTCTGTTTTCAACAAAAGAAAAGGGCAGCATGTCAACTTCCAACTTTTCGGAAAGTTTAATATTCCACGGGCATACTTTTGCATTGTTTTTGTGCATGTTTTGACTTCTTTCTAAGAACTTAGTAGGGTGGGGTGGCAGTACATAATAGGAGAACTGTGTAACTATATTGCTTTAAAGATATGACTTGTGGAGGAGTTGGAGCAGAAAGCAGGTGCAGAAAATCTTGGAATCAAAGAAAAAGAAAGACAGGGTGCAAGGCCATCTAAGAGTAATTCTGTTTATGTTGCCAAATACCTAGGACCCCTGCTACTGAAGTCACTCACCAGACATATTGTATATCAAAATGCCTTCAAGTCAAGAGTCTCACGTCTCGGTCCTCCTCTCAATGGATGATATCAATCCCCAAGAAAAGAATACATTTAATCAACTATCAACTATTAATATTTATTAATAGGAAATAATAAAACATTATAATAATAAAAGATACAGTCTGACGTGTTTCATATACGTACTACAGTTTTTCAAGGATTTAAAATTAAATAATTATACAGTAGACAATTTTGTCAAAGAAAAGTTAACTTATATATACCTTTTGTCTTATAGGAACTCCACTGTCCCCCATCCAGCTTTTCCATCCACTCTTGTGTTGTGCGCATGTGCCAAAAGGGAATAAACTCTATGGTTCCTACCACTCATAGAAAGCAAATGCTCCTCAAGTGCAGCCTATACCGGCTACATTGACAGCTCAGTGTATATACCATGGTGGATCGCTCCATAGGACCTAACTGCTCCCTCTTGGCTCCAATCTAACATTGAGATATCAAGTACTCAGCCGAAGGGGTCCACAGGAGCGTTCTATAAAGACACACATAAAATATACATAAAATGGATATTATGATTTTTTTTTTAAAAATCACTAAAGTGCAAGTTTAAACAGTAATTTGAACTTTCTCAGGTAAAAACACACAGAGCTAATATATAATAAATGAAACCCCATATAATGACATAAATAAACATAAAAAAAAATCAAACAAAAGCAATTGAAATAGCTCAACACAATGAATGCTTCATGTGGTTTCCCCAAATTCAACTGAAAATGCAACTTATAATGACTTCTCCAGTCTCAGAATTATTCAACCTCTTCATGGCAAGCATCTTTAGTACTTAGTAGAGCACCCTTTTGCTGTTATGACCTGCTGAAAACGAGATGCATAGCCAGACACCAGCTTCTGGCAACGTTCATGAAGTATCTTAGCCCATTCTTCATGAGCAATGGCCTCCAGTTCAGTAATATTCTTGTGTTTTCTTGCTGCAACCGCTTTCTTCAAATCCCACCAGAGCAGAGGCGTAACTAGAAGCCACCAGGCTCTGGTGCAAAAGTTGCCATGGGCCCCCCGACCACATTAGCCCCCCCCATTGGCCATCTCCACTGGGCACCTCAACAATGCTCCCAATCTTTACATTCCCTCATTTCATCTCCACATTGCCCCCCATAATCTCCATATTGTCCCCCATCTCCACATTCCCTGCACATTGCCCCCCCAGTGTCCATTTTCTTCCTCCCTGGTGGTCCAGTGGCATGGCAGGAGAGGTCTGTGCCTCCTCCTGCACAGACCTCTATACTGCCAGAGCTCCCACTCTGTCTTCTCTTTAGTAATGCAGAGCACTGGGAGAAGATGTCATCTTCCAGCGCTCTGCATTACTAAAGAGCCAAAGAGGGTGCTCAGCTGCTAGAAGAAGGCACAGACCTCAGCATGTTGTGGGCTCCGGGTAGGGGGTCGCAGAGGCAGCCGGGCCCCTGAAGTGACGGGCCCAGTTGCAGGTGTGACCCCTATTGTTACACCCTGAACTAGAGATTTTCTATGGGGTAGTCAGGTGACTGTGATGGCCACTGTAGAATCTTCCAGGACTTCTTCTGCAACCAAGCCTTGGTGGAATTTGAGGTATGCTTGGGATCATTGTCCTGTTGGAAGATCCATTGATGCCTAAGCTTCAGCTTCCTCACAGACGGCATGATGTTTTTTCCTAGTATTTCCTGATACTTCTATGAAACTATCTTGCCTTCCTCATTCTGCAGGTTTCCTGTGCCAGAGGATGCAAAGCAGCCCCAGAGCATCACCAAGCCACCACCATGTTTAAATGTAGGCAGAGTGTTCTTTTCAGCATATGCTTCATTCTTCTTCCTCCTCCAGACATACTGCTGATCCATCGGGTCTAAAAGCTCCAGTTTTGTTTCATTGCTCCACAGAACAGAATCCCAAAACGTCTGTGACTTATTTATATGATTTTGAGCATATTGGAGCCAACTTGAGCTTTTGGGTCAGTAGTGGTGTACGTCTTGGAGTTCCTGCATGGAAACCTTCTGCGTTTAGTATGCTCCTTACTGTGCTCACTGAAACCTCAGTGCCTGTTGCCACCAAGTATTACTGCAGATCTTTTGCAGTCACTCGAGGGTTTTGCTCAACCTGCCTTCTCAGAAGTCTGGTTGCAGCCGTTGACAGCTTCCTTTTTCTGCCCCTTCCAGGTAGTGTAACCACTGTTCCTTTGACTTTGAACTTGAGAACTATGCTTTCAACGGTGTCTTTAGGAACATTCAGTGCCTTCGCTATCTTTTTGTATCCTGTTCCTTGTTTGTAAAGGGCGATTATCTCTTCTCTTAACTTTTTAGACCATTCTTTTGACTTAGCCATATTTCTAACATGCAGTCAAATATGACACTCAACAAACCCCTAGCCAGTTCAGGTATTTCATGTGTTACAGCTCAAGCACACCTGGTACAACTAATAAAGCCCTTGATTAGTTGCATCAGGTGTGCTTGAGGCAACATGGACTAGATTCTGTTGCAGGTGCTAAATGTTAACACTGGTTTTCTCAAACATTTTCCTGTTGAAGTCTATGGGGAAAACTGGAGATAAACACAGAGATAAAATTAGCACATGTAATGGAATCCATCCCCATCTGTTTTGCACATTTGTGCTGTTGTGAGGGATTCTATTCAGGGGGTTGAATCATTCTGAGACTGGAGAAGTCACTATAAGTTGCATTTTCAGTTGAATATGGTGAAACCACATGAAGCATTTGTTCTGTTGAGCTATTTCAGTTGCTTTTGTTTGATTTGTTCATTGCAAGCAGCTGAAAGTCTGTAAATTTTGACAATAAACCTGATTTGCAATGGGGTTTGAATAATTTTGATTACAACTATATATATATATATATATATATATATATATATATATATATATATATAAATTATATAATCGGTATATAGATATAAGAAGAGGCACGTACCAAAGCTAAAGCTGAGGATACTGATAACATGTGTTTTTGCTGGTTACTCAACGCTATTAGTGTGTGTGGACTTGGAAGTGGTGATTATACTAATAACTGACAGGATGACTGTTTTTTTTGGCATCTTTGCTTGTCCAGGGTCAGACTTTCTAATTGTTTTTTTGCATGCCCAGGGTCAGACTTTCCAATTGTTTTCTCAAACAGTTTATAGATAGACACAGTGTTCCTTTTCAGTGGTGGAAAATTGAGCCTTTTTCCTTTCATCTAACTTTCTGGCCATGTCATCATCATCTCTCTCACTCTCAATATCATCTGTATCTGAAGAAGAGGAGGATGCCGGAGGGATATATTCTAGATCTACATCATCAACATCAGTTGTTAAGTCATCCTCAGCATTGTCCGCTGCTTCTTCCCCACTGCTTTTATATTCCTCTAAGGCTTTTACCTACTAAGTAGCATGGTAAACGAAGCTTGCTGTAACAATAGCACACATAAATGCCACCTTAAAGGGAAGCATGAAGTGCTCCCTGGGGCAGCTGGGAGGGAAGAGGTAAGTCCTGAGGCATTGTGCCACACATACTGTGCGCCGCACATTGCAGAAGTGCCGGATTTTAACTCTTCATATCTTAAGTACTAGGTAAGTAAGGTTTAAAAAAAAAACCTCAAAGCTAATCTAGTTTTACTAATTAAAGGCAATAGGCACAAGTTTGTCTGATGTGAATGTTCCCCTTTAAGGACAGGTGTTTTTGTGCATGTTTGTCTCACTGTCACTTGCAGCAGTTGGTTGAGTTGCTACACCTTCTTGCACTATGCCATCAACACTGGAACGCTTTCGGTGGTCGGAAAATACATCTTCCTCAGAAGGAGATGGATCACCATAAATTATTGCACATGCTGCAGTAACGGTGGCTGCAGTCAGTTTTTGGACTGCCACTTCATTCACACAACCCTGCACTGCTCCTAATCCTTCCCCAACCCCTTTTGTGTTTGCTGGACATGACTCAACTATTGTCTATGGTTTTTTTTTACTGTAAAGTGCACAATAGATTGTGTGCGTGATGTTTTGCCTTAGATCCCTATGAAATACTTTATCTCATCTAGTATCAATCTGCCTCAGTCACAGCACACACATCAGGGACCCTGTCTCTGATTAATTTTGTGTTTTAATTTATTTATCCTTTTATTTTAATTAACTGTCCCCCAACCCCTCTCACTGTAAAAAAAAACACTCCCTGTTCAACTGCTTCTTTCCCCAGACTCCCCTAGGACAGAGATAAGACTCAGGAAGAAACTTGGAACATTGTTGACTGTGTCACACAGAATGTCAGGGTATCTGAGGTAATTTTCCATTTCTCTCATACCCCTAGACTCCCCTAGCACAGAGATAATAGCCAGATCAGGAAGGAACTTGGATCACTTCTGCCTGTGTGTTGCCAGTCATTCAAACTTAATTTTGGGGTATGTGGGGTAATTCCCCTTTGCTCCCTTCTCTCACACCCATACTCCCTTGACACAGAGAAAACTGCTTGATCAGGAAGGAACTTGGATCACAGCTGCCTATTTGCACTTGGTCACACAATTTGGGGATATTTGGGGTAAACCTCCTTTGCTCAATTTTCACCCCCCAAATTTGGATCACAGCTGCCTGTGTGTTCCCAGTCATACAGAATTTTGGGGTATTTGGTGTCAAACTCCTTTCTCCCTTCCTGTCCCCAAGAGTCCCCCAGACTCCCCTAATACAGAGAACACCACTTTATTAGCCTGCCTTCTCTAGCTCAAAAATGTGCTGTTTCTCTTCCTCTCACAAACACAGAATGGCATGCTGTGAGAACCTGACTCCCTTTTATATGCCTGTGGGAAAAGAAAATATACTTGCCATGTGGTGGGGAGGAATTCTGCCTTTCCACTGATTTCAATGCAATGAGCTAGGAGGAAAAAAAAGTAAAAAAAAAACGTAACTTTTCTCAAAAAATGTACCACTTGTGGAAAAGTGCCATTTTTCTCATGTTTTTCTGTTGATGCGAAATATTTCGCCCATCCCTATTCCCTGGTTCTGTTTTAGTTCCCTTCTATATATATAAGAGAAAAAGTCTTTGTGTCTGCCACATACACCCAGGGATGGCAGTAAAGAGGAGTTATTCAAATCTCTTCCATACTGCCTGTCCAGGAGATACAGGGTGGCATGATTTTGACAAGAGTGGCCAGGGGGCTAAAATCTCTGCAAGGAGATACATGAGTTACAATTAAAACACACACGCAAACACACTATACATACACACACCCACTCTACACACTCATACCCACTATACACACCCACACACTCTATACACACACTCACTCTACACCCATACACACTCAATTTACACTTACACTCTACACCAACAGATACTCTACACACACACTCTACAAACACACACAGCACACACCCAAATGCACAACACACACACACATACACACTCACTCTACACACACACATACATACTCTACACACACACACACACACACTACACATGTCACACACACACATATTCTATACAAATACACACTGTACACAAATACATACTCTACAAATACACATTCTACAAACATACACACTCTACACCCACACTGTACACTCACACACACACACTCGAGGCCTTCTTTTTACTAGACTGTGAGTCCACATTTATTTTGGCAAACTTTAATATTGTCCTGGTTAGTGAATCAGAGCTTAAAGAGGTATTTTTGAACTGTGCACATGATATTGACTGCTGAGGATGGTCTTCCTTGGGAATTCTATAAAATCTTTTGGGAGTCATTAAGATGGATCTACTGTTTCTTTTTTTTCATTACAATCTATCCCTGAGTCAATGAAAATTGGTATTATTGGTCTCCTTTACAAGAAAGATTACAGAGACTATATCAGAAATTGGCATCCAATAACAATATTAATCTGTAATTACAAGTTGGTTGCTAAGCTTCTGGGCAGCAGGATAAAGTTGGTTATGATTACTATAATTCCTGACTCAATGGAGTACTATGCGTCTGCACCGGACAGACACAACCCAGACCATGTCTATCCTCCACTCACACATAAAAACACCTAATCACTGGCACCAGTATATAGGGCCCATCCCACAAATAGAAAGGCATGAAAAAAATAAATGAATGAATGATAGAAGATGGAGGATGACATGTGATATGTAAGATGATGATAAGTCCGTCAGTTCATATCCATGGAAGTCACTTCACCTCTTTCACATGTATCAAAGACTGGTGGTTAAAAAACAGTTGTCGGTCATAAGTCCACACTCTATCTAGTGTACAACTCTGTCAATATACATAATGAGTATGATGAAAATAATGGCGATGACTTGATGACAAACAGCTTGTACAGCTATAGCAATCTGTGAAACCAAGTGGATTTACACTTTGAGGTCTCTTTATCCTCAGAGCCTTAACGAGGAATTACAATTTAATGTGTTCCTGTAACCTGTGGTATTCCCAACATATTAAACAAAATATAAATATTAGAGGATGTGACTTTTGAATTCAGCCTCAGTTATCTATTCCAATCCCTGAGACTAAAATAATTTTGGGTGGTTTATTATGTCATTTGATATTAACTTTTTATGGATAAGTTAGGTATATTTGTATATCTGACTTTTGGTAATTTCAAGTGACCACTTTGAAATTTGAAGGTTAAGTCGATGGTGAGTTCACATATCATCCACTAAGTAGAAATGTCTCATATGTGACGTTTTAGAAAGAAGTGAAATATTTATAGAGATATAAGATTAACAACAATGTGGTAGAATATAATGTGGTATGTTTTTTGATATGAATCAAAGCGGTAAATATTTGATACTGGTCTCTGGTATAGTCGGGAGATATGTACAAGATCATCACGCCGATCTTTATTTGAGGGTGGGGATTATTTGGGAGGTGACATGGGATACATCTATGGCCTCAGTGGGAACGTCTATATCCCTTGTGTGGGGATTGGTGTGAATCATATCTATCTATGTATAAATTATATTTGGATACTATGCAAGTTATGGGCAATTCAGAGTGTGTAGATATAAGTACTTGGGATGCTATTCGCCCCGGAAGCTATGTCTATAGAATGTTTGGTTAGTTACTATAGGAAAATCATTTTTAACTTCTGGAAGATATAGACTTAAAAGATGTGGCCCGGATGGAGTGGCTGTATAGCCTTGAGAAAAACCCGCGGAAACACGGACGAAACGCATTGGCGGTGGTTAATGCTCACTGACGCTGATATGAGGATTAGACTTTTGGCAGGCAAAGGATGAAATTCCACTGAGGACTCATTTATGTGAGGTGGGTGGAGTAACGAGAATTCATGGTGGCACCTTTCTTCGATTTTGAGTATATGGTGATTCTGCTCTGGTGTGGAGGAAGGATTACAGAGCACATTCTTTTAGGATAGGGGCAGCAATGGTGGCAGCTTGCAGGGTCAATTAAAAACTGTTAAAGTGCAAGGGTAGATGGAAGTCGTGTGTTTACAAAATATACATTTGTCCTGTGACCACTTGCCAGTGGTGAAGGCAGTAAGAGGGAGGGGTGGTTCTTTTGTTTCAATATGAGCAATATGTTGTTTTATGAATGTTAAGGTTAACACTCTCTTTTGTTTCACTACAGAGGGACAACTGACAAAAGTACTTATTCTGAGGCATTCCTTTGTACATTGGGCGGCAAGACATGACAGCTATGGTCATCTAGGTATAGATGAGAAGTAGATAAAGATCATCTGGTATGGCAATCAAGGTTCAGTGGGAACAGACAAAGAAGAGGTTCAAAATAGCATGAGGGAAGTGTGTGTGTGTGTGTGTGTGAGGTCTGGATATTTTCCTTAAGCACTCAGGCAGCAATGACCTCACTTCCATCAAAATGGTTAGCCTCATAAAAACATTAAATTACATGCTAGATAATCAAGTCCATATTTCTGCATGTAAGGCTGATGTGGTCTGAGAATACACCTAGTCTGAGCTGGAGGGGGTGAGGTTGCCCACTGCCATTGAAACATATACAAAAAAGGTAAACGCTGCTTATCGCTTCTTTACAGAGGTGCATAGAGACATCACCAATAGGGATACCAGCTTGTATCAGGATGATGGTGTGCACCTGTCAAAAAAGGCCTAGAATTTTTAATGCGGATATATGCGCAGAGAATAGCATTGGATGAAAGCATTTGGGTGGGCTTAGAAGGTTCCTCTTCGGAATCCACTCTGTGGATGGCGGCAATGTGATGTGCTCGGGCCCAGCCAGTGCGACTTAGGCAGGAAGGTTACGGTGTGGTTGGGGCACTAACCTGGCGGCCAGGACACCCTGAGGGCAGGCTAAAGCCATGTAACCACTGAGGTAAAGGGGACGCATGGCAGACTAGCTATGATGGATCGGCAATGTCTATTTTGTCTCCTTAGAGAGTTGAGGTAGTACCCCTTTGGTGCAGGGTAAACATTTTGTGTCAGTGGTGCCTGACACTCATCCCCCAGCAGCTGGGAGATGGTCATGCCCCAAACTGTGGCTACAGGTCTGGGGTACTGCATTGAGGATAGGGGATGTCTTCTCAGGGGTCCCTACATAAGTATTTCAAAACCCTTTAATAAAAGCTGTGACCTATTTAATTTGCCACCTACATTGTTGTCTGTGTCTTTATTCACAATGTGCCTTGTGTCAGTGTTTTTGTGGAGGTATGGTGTGTAGGGGACGGGGGAAGGGTGGTACTTATCAAAGGCATTAGGAAAGTAGAGGGCAGGTAGATAGAGTAGGTGTTAAAGGTGGGTAAGAGTTAGGGGTATAAAAGGTGGCATTAGGGACTGGAGTGATTGCCTAACTTTTTTTCTTGTGCTTCCCACCCTAAACCATCTTTCTTTTTATTCCGTAGTGTCAGCAGTTGGAGAAGAGGTCATGCCTAGGCCAAGGATTCTTATTCCATAGGTTTAATCAGCAAAGTGTTGCTCTCCGGTTCAGCCAGTGCAGCTTAGCCAGGAAGTTATTTGTTTTCTGTTTTTTTTCCCCTTCTTTAGGTAGTTATTAATATACTATTTTGTTTAGCCTTTATGCTCTTCAAATGTGGGGGTATTCAAGTACACGTGGGTGACATCAACATGTTTTTGGCCACCCAGTGGGGGGACACTAGGCTTTAAATAAGTATGTTTGTGTAAATGTCTTTTTCTTGATAAAGGTCATCTAATGACTGAAATGTTAACCTCAATAAACTCATTCCTTTGCCATTTCACAAGTCCCATGGGTGCTGCCCCTTTCCTACAATGTGTTTTATCTATCTATCTATCTATCTAAAAATATTTTCAGTTCTTTTACATTTTCAGTCTTTATTAAACACATTTTTGTTATCACGTGGCCTCTATGTGTCTGGTGATTGTAATACTGTGTCTACATAAGTCAATTTTGTTTTGTTTTTTTGCTGGAGAGAGTAATTCCTTTCCTCTGCTCGTCCAGATCTGATTCTGAGTAATTTGTTCTAATTATTATAGATTACCCACAAGGTAGAGTCTCTATCCAAAGACACCTATTTTTACTTGTAATTCCACTAGACATGCACCAGAAAGCGCTATTGCTGTTTATGCATTAATACTCCTCTAGGTGGTGCTGCTGTCTTTTTACAAATTTATTTTTCTGTTTCAGCTCTGTGGTATGAATATTCCCTTCTGGTTGCTGTCCCTCATTTCAGTATTCTGAAGATTCTGAAGCCTGCTTCTACCTAAAGAGGAGCTTACCTCAGTTGTCTAGGTCAGAAACCAGATTTATTGCATCAACTTTTGGATCCTCTTGGAGCAACAGATGAATACTTATGATTTTATGCTTGAAAAGTATATTGTTTACAGCTTTCAATGTTTAAAATTTATAATATGTATTATTATTAAAAGAAAAGGTGAATGGAAAAAGCTATATAGATTGAACTGAGAGATCTGTTTTAGCCATTTTGTTAGGACTTTGTAGCTTTTTATTTTAGCTAGAATTTCAGTAGGTTAATCTACACAAATGTATTTCTTATAGTTCTTAAAGGGTATATATTTTTTATTGTCTTCCAATATATAATATAATGTATCCTTGCTATTGTAAAGCCAATATGAGAGGGGGGGCATTTTTTTGTCTTTTATGTCAGGGCCTATGAATTTCAGGATCTCCTTAAAGCGGAGCTTTTAGTTCACACTTAGTCGCCATGCATTCATTAAATGCATGGCGACTAACTTTGAAATAGATGTTTTACCTTTAAAAAATAGCCCAGTGTAAAGGAATCCTTCCTGTTTGGATACCAGAACCCAGGCTACAGCGCAGACATCTTGACTGCGCGCCTGTGCTGTCAGTCCCGGGTCTCTATTGAGTAGCACTGCAGTGCACCATATGGTTACTGGAAGGGACTGACGGCACAGACGCGTGGACCGCACTAACCTGCCCGTCAGTCCCCAAACAGGAAGGATTCCTTTACACTGGGCTATTTTTTAAATGTAAAACATCTATTTCCAAGCTAGTCACCATGCGTATAATGAATGCATGGCGACTAAGTATGAACTGAAATTTCTGCTTTAATAAACAAAGAAGTATAGCTTCTATTTCTTCTAGTAACCCCCCAGTGTCAGAATATTTATTTTCCCTCATTTAGCAGTTGCACAATATTATTGCTAAAATCCATTATTTGGGCTCTTTTACACAAGAAACAGAACTGTACCAGCCTCCTGCAGCAGTTTTGTTGGGCATGTTGTAAGCTCACCTTTTTCTGCAATTCCATTACTGATCCTAATGCAAGGGGACATTACTGATGTGCGGCCCACATGAGTGCCAGCTGAATATGACTGGCTGGTGATCATGTGGGTCAGCCATTTATTGGAGCTTGCAAACAGCATCTCAACCTCCAACATCTCTCCTGTGAAAGGTATGATAATGGCCACATAGGCTGCTATGCAAACCTTCCTTGCTGAGTCTTTATTGCATTCCAGTTTGCTGGAATTTGGTGTGTTCATGTGAGGCGAGTCTCCTTTGTGAAAGGCAGCATAGGTAAGTACTGTACTTTTCACCATGGCAACATCACCAAAGCACTATTACTACATTGGTCTTACCAGTGGGAAATGATGCATAGTGTTAGTTGTGTAGTTAATTTCTTTTGCTTTCCATTTCTATCTGTTTCCCATGGACCAGTTAGTTTCTATTTGATCTAACAAGTCCTCCTTGCATGTATATTTATTTTAATATTATCTACAGCAGACTGCAAGTCTTTTATATGTGCTGATTGCAGTTACAAGTCATTTATTGTATCCTTATGTGACATTTTTTTTGGTCTAGCTTTCAAAGGTCAGTTCTGCCATTACTGTAGAAGGAGGAAAAAATGCATTTCTATGGCTTCCATGCATATTATTATTATCGGTAAATATGTCCTCATATCTCTCATCTCCACCAAATACTAGTACTTTCTTTTATTTTATCACACATATGTTGTTTTATGTTTGTGTCTATATATATGTATGTATAAAATCATGCATGCACATACCTCTGCACATACACTTGTGCGCTCACAGATATGCTCATTCATATGCCAAAGACACCAACTTACTCATTCCTTTACTGATCTGAAAACACACACACATACAAGTAATGCAGGACCCCATGCCCCTGATCTCCCCGCCCACTGTGCTGTCTCAGTGTGATTATCCAATACACAGCAAAGCAGTTTGGAATTTCTTGGCCGCACTGTGCTGTTTGTTGGATATACAGACTGCATGAATAGTGATGGAGGAGGTGTTAAAGTGAACATCCGTTTACCTGTTACAGTCACTGTATAGACTGCTTAGGCATAGGCTAGGTGGGAAATGGGAGACCAAAAGTAATATCCATGTGAGATTATGTCCCACAGAACATAGCCTCTCGTGCAAAAGTAACTACTCAGATAACTGACACCAATATGATTATTTTTTTGTGTTTATTAAAATAAATGAAACTTATTTTTAGTAGAAAGTTTTCCCTTCAAAGAGCCCTGGATGAAGATTCCCTGTGCAGGGCATTTCACTAGTTGTGCAGGAAGCTCTTTGATGCTCTAATTGATCAGTGAAGCAGTGTGTTTAGTTGTATAAGAACAGGCAGCTTCACATCAGGTATAAGACATACAGGTTCATGGTGAGCTCAAAATAGCTTGTATTAGTAGTTTTCAATTAGGTACATATGTGTATAGTCAGGAAAGCTGCAAGAACAATATTTTGGCTAACTAAAGTAGGTAAACAAAAAGAGGTTGTCTTTCCATCAAACCCTGAGTTTTACAAACAAACAACCTATGACTTGCTAAGATTAAAACAGTGGGGTTTAGTGTCATATTTTTGGCCAAAGAAATGGAAAGCTTGCCTGTGATAGCTGAATTAGTGAAGGTATAAATGCCTCCCTCATTTCCCTCACAAGGGTTTTGCTCACAGTAGAGGTAAGGTGAAATCACTGTTTTCAACTGCATTATACTAAATACATGTTCACCTATTAAAGGCAGATAGGGACTTGTCTTAAGCTGGGGTGCCTTGATGGGACAGGCAAGCAGCTTTCCATGTCTTTGGCCAAAAATATGACACTAAACCCCACTGTTTTATTTGTACCAAGTCATAGGTTGCTTGTTTGTAAAACTCAGGGTTTGATGTGCAGACAGCTTTTTTTGTTTACTTCCTATAGTAGCCAAAATATTGTGCTTGCAGCTCTCCTGTATTGAACACTACTAATAAAAGCTATTTTGAGCTCACCAGGAACCTGTATGTCTTATACTTTTGTATGTATTTTGGGAGGTTTTGGCTCCTCCTCTCTTGGTTGGTAGCTCCCCATAGAGGGTGATAGCTGAATTAGTGAAGGTATAAATGCCTCCCTCTTTTTTCCCCACACAAGGGTTTTGTTCACAGTAGAGGTAAGGTGGAATCCAAGTTTTTAACTGCATTATACTATACATATACATATTCACATTTTGAAGGCAGATAAGGACTTTCCTTAATCTGGGGTTCCTTGATGGGGCAGGCAAACTTTCCATGTCTTTGGCCAAAAATATGATACAAAACCCCACTGTTTTATTTGTAGCAAGTCATAGGTTGCTCATTTGTAAAATTCAGGGTTTGATGAGCAGACAACCTCTTTTTGTTTACTTACTACAGTTAGCTTCACATCACGGACTTAAAGGGATAGTAATGTTTCACAAAAACAGCAGCTCCAATTAATCATCATAGTATTTGGGCCATGGAGAGTGTTGTTTCAATACTGTCTGAGTTGTAGTTCAAGAGTAATTAAATGATAAAGTTTCCCCCACCTGCCCCTATTACCTAGTGTAAGACACCTCTCTTCAGATGTGGAATCTGGTCTTAAGACCAGACAGCTCACAGCAAGGGACAATCTTCTTACAGTGAGAACAATGAAAACCCTGCCCCCCTTGACAGGTTTTTCCCTTATTCTAATTGAAGATTGTCCCTCTCTACAAGCCATCTGGACACCACCTTGCTGCTCTGAGGTGAGCAGTGTTACATAAGTAAAAGGGGCGGGAGGGGGATACTTTATCATTCAATTACTCTTGTACTACAACTCTGACAGTATTGAAATAACACTCTCCATGGACCAAATACTATGAAGATTAATTGGGGCTACTTTTATTGTGAAACATTACTATCCCTTTAAAACTCTCGGTATGCCCAATATGGACTGTTTGTTGTTCAAAGTGATAACATATAACCTATGAAACCAATTAATATGTTCATCCTATATTCAAAGAGGTAATTGCAGTGGTGTAAAATAAAATGAGTGATTTCTTCAGTTGTATAATTTAATAAATAAAAGATGCATTCAAATGATGTGTTTCAGACATTATTATTATTATTAATTTATATAGTGCCACAGAGTATTCCACAGTGCTGTACAATACAGAATAGACATACAGATAAATTAAATAGTACAAATCGAATATGGAAAACAAAAGGATCAGAGGGCCCTGCTCGTGAGAGCTTACAGTTCAGAGGAAGGTAGGGTGGACACAGAAGAAGTAAGTGCTATGGGGTGTAAGTGCCTCCTGTCACATGATTTGCTGGTCAGTGGGTGGGAGAAAAAAGTGCTATTGAATGCGGTGGTTCTGTTTGGGAGAAAATACTCCAAACAATGAGGGGGATGTATGTGGGAGAGTGATTTTTAGAAGGGAGAGAGAGTGAGCAGTAGTTGGACAGGCTGTTCATCTGACCTGTCTCATAACAGTTATGCAGGTAGTTGATAGGCTTCTCTGAAGAGGGGAGTTTTCTTTGAGTGTCTGAAGGCTTGGGGAGAGTCTGATGGGATGGGAGGGAATTGCAAAGCTCAGGTGCAGCACAGGAGAAGTCCTGTAGGCGGGAATGGGATGATGTAATAAGAGCTGCAGAGAGGAGAAGGTCATGTGCAGAGAGAAGATGGCAAGTGGGAGTGTATTTGGAAATGAGAGATGAAATATAGGGGGGTGCAGTGTTAGTAAGGGCTCTGTAAGTTAGCACCAGAATTTTGAATTTAATTCTGTATGCAAATGGGATCCAGTATAGGGAATGGCAAATGAGAGTGGTGTTAGAGAAGCGATGAGTGTGGTTGATTAGTCTTGCAGCAGAGTTCATTATGGACTGTAGTGGGGTTAGTCAGGTGAGAGGAAGGACAATTAGTAGTTACAGTAATCAAGATGGGACATGATGAGTGTTTTGATTAGAATTTTAGTAGTGTCTTGGGTAAGAAAAGGTCAGATTCTAGAGATGTTATGGAGGTGGAGGCGGCATGAGTTGGAAATTGACTGAATGTGGGGAGTGAAGGATAGGGCGGAGTCAATATTGACCCCCAGGCAGCGTGATGTAGGTGTTGGTGTGATGGTGCCGCTGTTAACAGTTAATCTCTGTGGTAAGGGTGGTTGGAAAGGGAGGGAAAATTATGAGGAGGACAACATGGAAGACACAGCAAACAGACAATTAGATACCTGGGACAGAAGAGATAGGGAGAGGTCTGAGGAGGAAAGATAGATTTGAGTGTCATCAGCATAGAGATGATGATGAAGGAGTTCATTAGTTTGCCAAGGGATGAGGTGTAGATTGAAAAGAGCAAGGGGCCCAGGACTGCACCTTGTGGTTATACAACAGACAGCGGGAGGGGTGAAGAAGTGGATTCAGAGTAGGGAGACTCTGAAGGAGCAGTTGCAAGGATATGATGAAAACCAAGAGAGGGCGGTGTCACAGGGACCTAGGGAGTGGAGAGCCTGGAGGAGGAGTGGGTGATCCATTGTGTCAGAGGCAGGTCCAGAAGAATGAGTAGGGCCTTTTGTAGTGGCCTTTTGACTTGGTGGAGAGAAAGTCATTGGACACTTTAGTGAGGGTAGTTTCAGCAGAGTGATGAGGGCGGAATCCAGATTGCAAGGGATCTAACAGGGAATAGGAGCAAAGGAATTTAGCCAGTTATATACAATATGTACAAGGAGCTTGGAGGCGAACAGGAGAAGACAAATGGGCTGGTAGTTTGAGTTTGTGTCCAGGGACAGTTTCTTTAAGATGGGTGTGATTGGTGCATGTTTGAAAGAGGATCGGAAAGTGCCAGTTGTCAGTGAGATATTGAATAAGTGAGTAAGGGTTGGAGTTAGGAGAGCAGAATGTTCTTGAGTGAGATGGGATGGGGCCAAGAGGGCATATGGTTAAAGGGGAACTATCACCCCTATACAAGTTTGGGTAAAGAGTAACTAACCAGAGGGACTAACTGGAATACTTGTGTAATTTTTTTTTAATTCTCGTTTGGCTGAAATTAAAGGTTTAAAGATGATTCTGTGCCTTACTTCTGGACAGACTGTGGGTACAGCTCTGCACCCCAGTCTGTCACTCTTCCTCTGCTCCCCTCCCATGTAGCATCTTGATCCAGACTTTTCCAATGATTGAGTATTTCTTCTTGTAAGCTGGAGCCCACACTGGAACCATGCCAAGGTCATTACCACCCAGTTGAATAACTAGAACCCAGGACCCTGACCCTTAAAACCTGCAAAATCAACTCCATCCATCATCAACTGTCTCTAATGCATTCCCTTACAACCAAACCATGATAACTGAGCTGCCTCTGCATCCAAGGCATCTGATGGCCACAGACCCAGAGTGTGGCATGCTTCCTGGCCCAATATATGTAAGAATGCTCTCTAATCCATACCTGGACTGGGAGCAACCTAGAAGAAATGAAAAGGAAACATTTTCAAGGAACCGGGTGAGACAAATCAAAGAGGGAAAAAGAGGGGGGGGGGGGAGACTCTAGATGTGTATAATACCAAGGGCCCAACATAAAGCTCAAAATGACCAGACTCCCACTTCTCAATTCTCTTAACCACCTCACTGGGCAAATTGAAGTGTGCTGTCAAATTAGCAGCCCCTATCCTGAAGGAATAGCCTCCAAATTCCTTGTTGGTTATTCGCAGCTGAACCAGGCACCTCTTAGAAACCTGATCATACTAAAATTTTGTCACTGGGAACCCAGACTCATGAATCAGAAGGAGGCTAGGAATAGATGACCAAGAACGCCTTCAACAGAGTCACTGGGCAAAAGTTTAAACCTTCAACTCTGAACAAGGAATCCCAAGAACCTCTTCCAAGTATGCTATCTTGAAAGAAAGACAATGACCCCAGAATCCCCACAGGGAACGTTTTACTGTGACTGACCAATTCTCCAATATGCACTGGCCTGAAGGCTAAACTAAAATTGAAGTGGAACACTTCAGGTTAACACTCTCGTCAAGCACAAGAAGAGATCAAATTAAACTGCCATGTATTGGTCAGTCACTGATCATCTATTCTACAAGCAACACAGTGCCATATACACCAGCTACACAGCTTGAACCAAAAAGCCAAAGCTCCCATTATGGAACTCAGAGTGGAGGAAGAGAAACCCAGTGCCAAACCAAACAAAAAACCCATGCAACCTTTTAGCATCTTCACACAAATGGCCCACAATGTCTTCTAGTTCTGACCATTTGTCCAAGTTGCCTGAGATACAGAACTCTTCACTCAACATGCAGTATCTCTCTCCCAAGGTCCCACAGGAACACTGGGCATGCCTCCCTCTCTGGTTTGGCCATGAAAAATCCAAGCAGAAATCCTCCAGCAGCAAGTGAGAGAGGGCATTATTGGCCATGTTCTGAACACCCAAAACATGAAAGGACAGATTGAATTGCAGATAGAGTGGAACTACTGTAATCCTGCAAGGTCTCCCAAACATTAAAATGCCTTATAAGCTTTAACACCTGTATTCAACCGTATAAAGTGGTGTGGCCCTGAAACCCCCACTGTCGCTTGATCTACCCTCCTACAGACATGTTCCGTAGGCATGATGCTGAAAGCAAATTTAAGGCAGTCATGCAAGGCCTGAAGCTGCCAAAGAGTCCATATCTTCACCTCCAAACCCTCTTGCACCCATGCCATCAAGTCAAACAGTTTATCTGTTGGCAGATAACACTCTCTAGTCACTGTGTTAGTCTCTATACACAGAAAAAAAACAGACAGTATATGGGC
Organism: Rhinophrynus dorsalis; assembly: GCA_037306005.1. Classification (NCBI taxonomy): domain Eukaryota; kingdom Metazoa; phylum Chordata; class Amphibia; order Anura; family Rhinophrynidae; genus Rhinophrynus; species Rhinophrynus dorsalis. The sequence goes on from CM074719.1 coordinate 295,863,646, forward strand.
CTTTCAGTGTTCTCTGAGAACAATGGGACCCCACACTCATAAGCCAGCCAGTGGTACATAAGAAGAAGAGTCCCACTCATATTGAGGCTCCTGGACCAACATAAAGGAAATCTTCCAGGTAGTGGAGAATGGAATCAAAACCTTATTTCCTCTGCACCATCAACTCCAAGAAGGAACTGATGGCCTGATGATACTGTGTGAGAGCTTTGCGAAGACTCTGTGGAAGACTGTCCTGTTCTGAAGGCTGCTGGAACTATCTAAGGGCAGACATATACTTTCCACTGATATGGGGGGGGGGGGCATGAGTAGACCTCCCATAGGCACAGGACAGAGCCTGAATATGTGGTTCTCTGACCACCACTAGATATTGGAAAATTGCTGAGGTGTCAGACAGTACATGTGTGGCTGTGAGACTACAGAGGAACAAGAGGGAAAAACTCACAGCCAACTCACTTTATCATTTACTTATAATGTACAGATATATAATGAAAACCAAAGTGAATAAAGAAATTAAAGGGTTCTCCAAGCTCCCTGTTTTTTTACTCGTAGAATCATTTAGCTCAACTATTAACAGGTAACACAGGAATTGCATATAAAAAAAAGTGAAAAAAGAAAAAAACAACAAAGTCCCCAGTGGATGTATTAATATGGGGCTCTAAGCCCCATATCAGTACATTCAAAGTACACTTAAAATGCGTCCAAAGTTAGTAGCATTAAGCCTATGAGCGCCAGTGGGATATAATTAACAAAGCAACAGCCCATAAAATGCCCATGAATTATAAAATGCCACAAACATTCGGCAAAAAAAATGTCATGCGCTTTTTTCATATCTCTGCCGTAGCCACCACCTGTAGAACCCACAGGTCCACCACAGAGGCCTGCCAAGCCGAGAAGTAATGGCATAAGCAGCCACCTACCTGCGGGTGGGGACCCGGGTTCGGCGAGTCATGCAGAAGAAGGTTTGTAAGCCTTGGGTTTCGCTGAGGCCTTGTATCTCCATTGCTGCTTAGGCCTGGATGAGGGGCATGGAGCCTGAGGGACTGTCTGGGTTGCCTGGCATGAGTCTGCTTGAAAGGAACGAAAAAGCCGATTCCTTTTGACAGGTGCCTTCTTCCTCAGGACCACTGGCAAGTGAATACTCTTTCCCCCAGTGGCCTCACTAATGAGAACTTTGAGCTCAGGCCCAAACAGGGAGGAGTCATGAAAAGGCAAAGGCAAGAGAGCCTTCTTGGAGACTGTGTCAGCTGACCAGATTTTGAGCCAAAGAGCATGTCTGGCCACCACAGACATGGTAGATGCCCTGGCAACCATACGCACAGCGTCAAACAGGGCAGCAGAGACATAATGCTGAGCCACGGCAATGTTAGCAAGAAGCCGCAACATGTCAGCAGTAGGGGCCCCCTGACAGACAGCTGAATTGAGCTGTTCAGTCCAAACAGCCACAGCCCTATTCACCCATGTTGCAGCAAAAGCAGGGCGGAGGGCAAAGCCAGCTGTCGCAAAAATATCCTTGAGAGAGGTCTCAAGCTTCTTATCAGTCCAGTCTTTGAGAGCAGAGGTGTCAGACACAGGCAAAGCAGTGGACCTAGAAAGCCTGGAAACAGGGGCATCCACTTTGGGGGGATGGACCCATTGCGTGAGGGCTGTTTCAGAGAACGGGTAAAGCTTAGCGAATTTTCTAGACACAGATGGTTTCTTGTCTGGAAACTTCCACTCCTCAGACACCAAGCGGTCAAGGGTGGGGTTAGGTGGAAAACAAGTATGGGGCCTAACAGGCTCCTGAAAAACATTAGAGGGGTAAGAAGACGCCTCCTGTACCAAGGGGATGTTCAGGATGATCAGCACAGCCCTGATCAGGCCCTCAGCCGAGAAAATGGGGTCAGCCTCAAAGGGGTCCCCAAAAACCTGAGATGAAGGAACAGCTGAACAGTCATCATCATCAGAGTCCACCAATAATTCCTCCTCAGAGGACTCAGACACATCAGGTACACCCGGAGGTTTAGGCAGGAAAGATCTGATAGGGGTGGGGGTCTGCCACGAGTGGAAAGTGGATGGAAGGAGTTGTAAGGCGGACCGGAGGTCCCTGGTAGTAGCCTTAACCCCTTAAGGACCGGGAAAATCTGAGTTAGATTTGACTTAAGGAACGGAGCAATTTTGACTTTTTTGACTATGTCTTTGTTCAACCATATTTTCTCTTTAATTCCCTTTGTACACCCAGACAAATTATATACTTTTTTTTAAGAACAAGTAGGACTTTCTTTTGATACCACAATTATATGAATACCTCATAATTTAATTTCATTAAAATAGAAAAAAAGAGCAAAAAAATAAAAAAACAACATTTTGCTTATATTTTCCTGTCAGGATTTGCATACAATTAGTTTATGACAAAAAATACCCCTAAATATATTCATTTGATCCTCCTGAATATAAGAATACCCCATATGCCTAGTATTTCAATCCCTTCCTCACATTTACAAGGTAAATATTACAAGATGGATGCCATTATTTCCAACTTGTAATTTGTCAACAATTGGCATGTGAGCATCATAGCTTAGTTGACGGTTCCAGAACAAAAAATGTCCCACAAAGGTATATGTTTCTGAAAACTAGACAACATAAGGTAAATAATCAGGAGAATTTTGGAGTTTTTTATGCAGCTATTTTTCCAGAAATATTTTTCAAAATGGTGGTAATATTTAGTTTTTTTGCAGTTTTCACGCTTACATTTCAATATTACTGTTGATATCAAGCACAAGATAGTTGAAAATTTTAAAATATCCATTATTTAGTGTTCAGCTCCTTCTTCTGAGTACGGCAATACCCCATATGCATAGTTTTCTCAAGGTTTGGGGGAGCTATGGGGCCCAAATTGGAACATGCGCGTTTCCAGTTTCACACTTTGAATTTTCACAGCTTGCATCACTGGTGCCATGCCTCATTTGGGGCTGTGTAACAGTGCTCCACTCTAAGATTTCCCCCCAAAAGTGTATATTTTTGGAAAGTAGACACCCCAGGCTTTCATTTTATGTATGTTTTCAAATTTTTTACGCAGCCATTTTACCACCAATCACTCGTAAATCTTGATGTAAGTTACAAAAACAGCGTTTTTCACACTTTCACTTTAATGTTGATGTGAATTTCAAGCATATGATAGGTGAAGATTTTTAAAAATGCATTGTTTAGTGTTCAGCTCCTTCTTCTGAGTACGGCAATACCCCATATGCATAGGTTTTTTAAGGTTTGGGGGAGCTACGGGGCCTAAATTTGAACAAGTATTGAATTTTCACATCTTGCTTAACTGGTGCCATTACTCATTTTGGGCTATGTTCCAGCACTCCACTTTAGGATTTCCCCCCAAAAGTGTATATTTTTGGAAAGTAGACACCCCCAGCTTTCAATTTAGGTGTGTTTTCAAATTTTTTACACAGCCATTTTACCACCACTTTCTCGTAAACTTGACGTAAGTAAAAAAACAGCGTTTTTTACACTTTGCCTTCAATGTCGATGTGAATTTCAAGCACATAACAGGTGAAGATTTTATAAACTGCATTGATTAGTGTTTGGCTCCTTCTTCTGAGTACGGCAATACCCCATATGAATAGCTTTTTCATGGTCTGGGGGAGCTACAGGGCCCAAATTGGAACATACGCGTTTCCAGTTTCACACTTTGAATTTTCACAGCTTGCATCACTGGTGCCATGTCTCATTTGGGGCTATGTAACAGTGCTCCACTCTAAGATTTCCCCCCAAAAGTGTATATTTTTGGAAAGTAGACACCCCAGGCTTTCATTTTATGTATGTTTTCAAATTTTTTACGCAACCATTTTACCACCAATCACTCGTAAATCTTGATGTAAGTTACAAAAACAGCGTTTTTCACACTTTCACTTCAATGTTGATGTGAATTTCAAGCATATGATAGGTGAAGATTTTTAAAAATGCATTGTTTAGTGTTCAGCTCCTTCTTCTGAGTACGGCAATACCCCATATGCATAGGTTTCTTAAGGTTTGGGGGAGCTACGGGGCCCAAATTTGAACAAGTATTGAATTTTCACATCTTGCTTAACTGGTGCCATTATTCATTTTGGGCTATGTTCCAGTGCTCCACTTTAGGACTTCCCCCCAAAAGTGTATATTTTTGGAAAGTAGACACCCCCAGCTTTCATTTTAGGTGTGTTTTCAAATTTTTTACACAGCCATTTTACCACCACTTTCTCGTAAACTTGACGTAAGTAAAAAAACAGCGTTTTTTACACTTTGCCTTCAATGTCGATGTGAATTTCAAGCACATAACAGGTGAAGATTTTATAAACTGCATTGGTTAGTGTTCGGCTCCTTCTTCTGAGTACGGCAATACCCCATATGAATAGCTTTTTCATGGTTTGGGGGAGCTACAGGGCCCAAATTGAAACATACGCGTTTCCAGTTTCACACTTTGAATTTTCACAGCTTGCATCACTGGTGCCATGTCTCATTTGGGGCTGTATAACAGTGCTCCACTCTAAGATTTCCCCCCAAAAGTGTATATTTTTGGAAAGTAGACACCCCAGGCTTTCATTTTATGTATGTTTTCAAATTTTTTACGCAGCCATTTTACCACCAATCACTTGTAAATCTTGATGTAAGTTACAAAAACAGCGTTTTTCACACTTTCACTTCAATGTTGATGTGAATTTCAATCACATGATAGGTGAAGATTTTTAAAAATGCATTGTTTAGTGTTCAGCTCCTTCTTCTGAGTACAGCAATACCCCATATGCATAGCTTTCTCAAGGTTTGGGGGAGCTACAGGGCCCAATTTTGAACAAATATTGAATTTTCACATCTTGCTTAACTGGTGCCATTACTCATTTTGGGCTATGTTCCAGTACTCCACTTTAGGACTTCCCCCCAAAAGTGTATATTTTTGGAAAGTAGACACCCACAGCTTTCATTTTAGGTGTGTTTTCAAATTTTTTACACAGCCATTTTACCACCACTTTCTCGTAAACTTGACGTAAGTAAAAAAATTCAGCATTTTTCACACTTTGCCTTCAATGTTGATGTGAATTTCAAGCACAGAACAGGTGAAGATTTTATAAACTGCATTGATTAGTGTTCGGCTCCTTCTTCTGAGTACGGCAATACCCCATATGCATAGCTTTTTCATGGTTTGGGGGAGCTATGGGGCCCAAATTGGAACATGCACATTTCCAGGTTCACACTGTGAATCTTCACAGCTTGCGTTACTGGTGCCATTTCTCATTTGGGCTGTGTAACACTGCTCTTTTTTAAGATTCCCCCCCAAAAGTGTATATTTTTGGAAAGCAGACACCCCAGGCTTTCGTTTTAGGTGTGTTTTCAATTATGTACACAACCATTTTACCACCAATCCCTCGTAAACCTTGACTTAAGTAAAAAAAAAAAAAACAGCGTTTTTCACACTTAGACTTCAGTTTTGATGTGAATTTCAGCACAGAATAGGTGAAGATTTTATAAACTGCATTGACTAGTGTTCGGCTCCTTCATCTAATTACGGCAATGCCCCATATGCATAGGTTTGTTGGGGTTTGGGGGAACTACTGGGCCCAGTTGGAACATGTTAGTTTCCTTTTACAGACATGCCATTTTTACAGCTGGTGCCTTGTCTCATTTCGGTCTGTTTGGCAATGCTGCAATTAATTTTACCCCCAAAATTATATGTTGTAGAAGAGTAGACAACCCTGACTTTCATTCTATTTGCATCTTATCAATTGTTTCGCTGCCACTGTATCACCAATCCCTCCCAAAATCTGCAGTAAGGCAGAGAAGCACCATTTTTTCACACTTATATTTTAGTGTTGCTCTGGATTTCAATCAGATGATATTTGCAGATTTTTTAAGTGCTTTACATTAGTGTTGAGTTACATTGTCTGAGTACGGCAGTGCCCCATGTGCATAGGTTTGTCAGGGTTTGGGGGAGCTACTAGACCCAGTAGGGAACATGTGTTTTTCCATTATCAGAGATAAATTTTGATAGTGTTAGATCTAAGGAGGGATGTGTTTTGAAAAATAAAAAACAGGATATTTCAGGGGGAAAAAGTGGCCAAATAATAAAAGAACCTTTACAGCACTACTGCATTGTGCCTGAATGGTATTGCTTGAAACAGTCACCAATGCAGAGGCCAGGTTTGGAAGGGCAATCAGGACAGTAAGTGGTGGTGTCTGTCCGTATTCCCTTTCTGTAGCAAACCCTGCAGTGTTCTGTGGTTTGTTCTTTTGGGGAGTTGGGGGGATTTTATAAATAAAATGTACTAACCCGGGTCTTGGTGGAATTATTTCAGATGCACCTTGAAATAAAAATATGGAAATAAGTTGTAGCTGGTACTGTAAAAAGCTACATCTTTGATTGGGGTTTGCCAGCTTGAAAATTAAAAATGAATAATGTACAGCAGTCTGCATCATACAGATGGCAACTTTTTTATACCATGCCCTACACTTCCTCATTGCGAGGTATGGCTGCATTAGTTGATCACACAGATTAACTCCCCCCATGTTTTTATTATAGTCCCTGATGCAGACTGGCTTTCTCATTACCACTGTCCTGCCACGAACAGTGACTGCCACAGATCTGTCCTCATGCACTGTGGTCAGCATGTAGACATCTTTTTTGTCCCTAAACTTCACTGCCAGCAGCTCCTGTTGGCACAAAGATAAGGACATCCCAGTTTTTAGTTTGCTATCTACGAGTGTTTTGGGCAACTCCCTGCAATTGCGCCTGACAGTGCCACAGGCCACGGTGTCAAAACAAAAAAGAGACTTAAATAAAAGGGGGCTGGTGTAATAATTATCAACGAATAATTGATATCCTTTATTTAATAAGGGGTAAATTAAATCCCAACCTATTTTCCCACTTGTTCCCATAAATTCGGGGCACCCAGGAGGATCAAGTTCGCTGTCCTTGCCCTCATAAATTCTAAAAGCCTGGGTGTAGCCTGTGGCACTTTTGCACAATTTATAAAATTTTACACCAAACTGAACTCTTGGAGGGGATGTATTGCTTGAACCCTAACCTGCCTTTATACTTCATTAGGGATTCATCTACACTAATTTCTTTTTGGGGCATATATACTTGGGCAAACTTTTTCTGTAAATGGCTTATTAGGGGACACATTTTGTACAGTCTATCATACTGGGGGTGTTCTTTTGGGGGGCACAGGGTATTATCACTAAAATGTATAAAGTGCAAAATGATTTCAAATCTGGACCTGGTCATAGTCTTGGGGAATATAGGGGTATCACATATGGGGTTTTTGCTCCAGTAGGATCGGATACTTGGCTTTTTTATTATCCCCATTGCCATTATTAAGGCCCAGAATTGTTTAAATTTTGTGATGTCTATGGGTTTCCATATTTCTTCCTTAACTACGAAAGCTGTAGGGTTGGGTTGGCGGCAGTATACTGGGCTGAATACAAATTGGTTTGGGACACAATTTCACCTAAAATGTCTTCCCCCAAAAACAAATCAAAAAAGTTATCATGGGTAAATCCTTCCACGTTAATTTGAATCCCTGGGTTGCCTGTAAATTCTGGGATTTGTGGGCATAAATTGATTGGGGATACCCATTCATTATGATCTGGAGTGGCAGGTGTTGGGGCGTTTCTTTGGGCAGATCTTTTGGCAGGTGCTGGGGCAATTGCCAGGGCAGCTCTTGGGGCATTTCATTTGGCAGGTATTTTGGCAAGCCTTTTGGCAGATCTTTTGGCAGGATTTTTGGCAGGTGCTGGGGCAGTTGCTAGGGCAGCTCTTGGGGCAGTGCGTCTTTTCTTGACAGAAGGCCCTGCATTGTCACTAGAGCTGCTCTCACTTTCTGAAAACTGCGCTATATCAAAATCTGACGCAGTGTCTGTTGCCTCTGAGTCAGACTCCAAAAAGGCATATGCCTCTTCAACGCTGTACCTATGCTGCATTTTGCCCACTAAAAAAACTTTTTTTTTTTTTCTTATGCTATCGCTATCCCTAAACCTAACCCTAAAACGTACCCTAACCTACGTATATCCTGAACCTACCTAACCCAAGTGAGCTACCTATCTAAACTATACTTATTATATATATATATTTTTTTTCTTACGCTTTCGCTATCCCTAAACCTAACTCTAACCCTAAAACTTACCCTAACCTACGTATATCCTGAACCTACCTAACCCACGTGAACTACCTATCTAAACTATACTTATTATATATATATATATATATATATATATATATATATATATATATATATATATATATATATATATATATATTTTTTTTTTTTTTTCCCCTAAACCTAAATCTGTCCCTAAACCTTTCCCTAACACAAGTCTACACTAAACCTACCCACCTAAACTACCTAAACTATATTATTAATTCAATTTTTATTTAAAAGAAAATTGAAAAAAATAAAAAAAATTCAGAAAATACAAGGGGGATGGGGGGTGTCCCACAGATCAGAAAACACTGATCTACAGTATATTGATCACTCTAGAAGTGATCAGATGGGGGGGACTTATTGATCACTGCAGAACAGTGATCAAAGGGTTAATTTTATGACTTTTTCACAACTTTTCATCACCAACAGGCACAATCTCTCTCTGGCACGATCTCTCTCTGTCTCTCTCCAAGATGGAGGGAGGCAGAGATATATGACAGGGACAGTATTTACAAATACTGTCCCTGTCATTCAGCGTTTGCAACATGTGATTTGCTCATCAAGCGAATCGCATGTTGCAACAAAGTTTTTACTGGTTGTTACAAAGTGTCCCGGTACCGGGAGCTTAGTAACAAGCGGCCTGCACTCTCCCATCGGTCCGTGCGGCCGCGATGGTAGAGTTTAACCCGTGACGTACCGGGACCGTCAAGGGTCCTTGGAGCAAATTTACCCTTGACGGTCCTGGTACGTCAAGGGTCGCTAAGGGGTTAACCCTTTAATTGCCAGAGGGGTACGCAACGCATTGCTTTGCAATGCGTTGTGTACCCCTCTGGCACTCAAAGGGTTAAACTCTTGCATCCATGCTGGCTCTAGTGCATGGCTGGAGGACCCTGCAGGGGATTCAGGGGCAGCAGCGCATGCTGGGCAAACATGACCTGAGTATTCTCTAGGTAACCCTGATTGACATGAGGAGCAATGAGCAATGGGGGACACAGACACCCCAGTATACTTTGTCTTAGTTTTAGCCCCAAGTTCTAACAGAGTAGACATTCTCACAGAGTAAAACTGTCAAAGGTCTCTCGTGCAGAGAGGATTTGCATGACATTTCGGGGCTGGACTGCCTGTGGGTGGGACCAGACTGATGTGAATATGGAAATTTCCTTTCTGCAGTGGCACATGGGAGTGAAAAACGTGACTTGAGCAGCACCTGAGAGGCTACCATGCCTTGAGGAAATCACTCTATTTTGCTCTTTCTCTGTGTGCGTTTGTCACATTCTTTTGTTTTTTATAGTCTCCTTGAGCGTAAGGGCATCCCAGGCATGGGCCCTTGCTTCCATGTGACTAGAGGGAATCAGCTGCACCCCACTGATGAGGTCCACACACCCCGAAACATGCATCTGGGGTTGTGTTGTTTCTCTCGTGCAGGGAGGATTTACCTGACATTTTGGGGCTGGACTGATATGAATATGAAATTTTCTCTCTGCAATGACCTATGGGAGTGAAAAATGTGATTTGAGCAGCACCTGAGAGGATACACATGCCTTGAGCAAATTACTCTATTTTGCTTTTTCTCAGTGTGCGTTCTTCACATTCTTTTGTTTTTTTGCAGTATTACAATGGCCTGAAATTGTACAGTGGCACTGTTGCTATACCATCCTATGGAGGTTTATGGTCAACTGACCAGAGCTGTCTATAGGCTGGTGTAGAAACAGCACCACTGTACAGTCTGTGGCCACTGAGATACAGCACATAAAACATTCAAGTCTGAGCTGTAATAACATTTGAATAAAACACCACCCAGCAGTGGGAGTACCCTTGTTTTACTCATAGGGATAAACCCTACAACATATATATTTTTTAAAATTTTAAGTATTACTATGTCTTTAAATCTTTAAGGGCCAAATGAATTTGTAAAACATTGCCATCCTTAAAGGGTTAAGCAGGCCCATTCACTCTTCATGCTTCCAAACATCCAGCAACTGTCATGTCTGCCTCCATAGAAATGACATCCGGCAAAATTCTTAAGGGCAATAAGGATTTCCTGGCCATAGTAAGGTAAGTGGGGGTATGTTATTAGGAGGTGTTTCTTCTCCTTTAACCCTTTCAGTGCCAGAGAGGTATCGAATGCATTGCGAAGGAGAAGAGGGGATGTGCAGAGCACCTCTCTGGAGGCCACTAAGCAGATAAAAGGGCAGTGGTTACCTTGACATTTGATATGTGGTTATCTTTCCTTTAAGGATACAGTTATTTGAGTCTTGTTGGCTGTCCACGCTACTGAGCTGTACTATAGGAATTGTGTGTGGGACAGTACATACTTGTCTCACCCTGTATTCTATGGTGAGCAGAGCTGGTGGACTTTAACCCCTTAAGGACCAGATAACGTGCTATGATCGTCACTGTCAACTTTTTACTTACAGCGTTCTACCGGGCCTGAAATTGACAGCTCCAAGACTGGAGTGATCTCTTAGGCCCCAAAGCGGTGCACCGTCAGCAAGGATCAAATTGGTCCTTAAGGGAAGGTAACTTCCCTGGACCGCTGGTCCTTAAGGGGTTAATAATGTATCTGACTGTATGTCCCTGTGACTTCAGCTTAGTCCCAGGCCAGAGCATTATCTGTCATTGTGTATCTTAGTAACAGAGCTAAGCCACGCAGGCAAACTTGGGGATGCATCCTGAGCTGCTTTTTCATCTGGGCTCATTGAAGCAGAAGAAATAAAATAACGGAAGAAAGCTGTAGCAGAAAGGGGATTTTAAAATTACAAATATTTTGACCTCAATTCTACTTTTCTCTGCACTTCCCCCAGCGGTTCCTCTTTTGGCTATCCCTTTGCATTTCTAGTCTAAGCAACACTTCTGAGTGTTTACTGGTCTCTCACATCCTGCTCTTCTGTGTGGATGACAGATATCCCCTTTCCAGCTGTCCGGTGTGTGTTTTGCTTGTGTATTTGTGAGTGAGTGTGTGTGTATGTGTACGTGTGTGCACTTGAGCTGTCTCCAACACTATGCCCTACAATGCGTAATGTCTCTTTCCCAGTTGACCTTTTTTGGGAGGATGCAAGCCTAACCCTTGTGGGCAACTCCCCCTTCCTCTATTTCCTTCTGGATGCCTGCCCTTCTCCTCTCCATGGGACTCATTCCTCCCCCCCACATGGCCTAACTGGATGCCTGCGCTCCTCCCCCTTTCCACTTGACCCAGCCAGGGTCCTGCTACCCTCTGTCCCAAACCACCGACCTAGACACCTGCCCACTCCCCCTCCCCCTGTCCTACGCAAACATGCATCCTTGTGCCTCCCACCTGGGGGCCTGCACATTTCTCTCTTCCTTTGCCATACACCTGGGTGCCTTCCCACCTCACCATTCAATCATTCTGGTGCCCACCTTCTCCTTCAATTCATCTGGGTGCCTATCTGCCTTCCTCCTCTTTTGATCCTTCTAGTTGCCTCTCCACAGTGTCCCCTCTATACTATTTATATTTTAGTTTGTGTTTTCGCCCTGCTTTTTGCCCACGCAGATCTGTGTTTGGCATATGAAGGCTGTGTCACTGCCTGCGGCTGCTCTGGGGGGGGGGGGGGTTATATATCACAACAAGGAATTGTACTGCTTTTGGAACAATAGCACAGCTGCCTGGGGAGCAACTCTTCCTTATCCTGCCAGGCTCTGATTTTTGTCATGCCCCTGTTTGGCACCCAAGAGGGAGAGGCCACTGCCCACAGCTGTAACTACTTTATATCTTGTTCTGCAGTAATTTCCAGTGGCAATGAAATGAATAGGAATTAAAACATTGACGAAGTAGGAGGTTGTAAAATAGCAGAAAATGTCATCCAAATACACATTATGGGCTCAATTCTATTACTCTCTCTAAAACTGGCTTTACATTAAAAACAATCAATGTGTATTTTGCAAAAGTGTTACGCCGGTATTCTGTTGCAGATTCACGGTAATACAAAACTGCCGTAGACAGCACATTTCTATGAACTAACACTGGCTGCTTTAATTCAACTACTGCCTAAAAAAACATGCAAAATGTCAAAGCCCAAGGAAATAGGCGTACGTTTGATGACAGAAAGATCAAGTTTAGTGTTAGATGTGTTCCCCAGATTATCAAAATCTGACATAAAGTGCCCCCTTCCACATATTAACCCCCCCTTTGAAATTCGAATTATAGTGCTTTCTTTCACCATTTTAATTCACATTTTACATTTTAACTCCCCTTCCCCCCTTTAAAATTTGACTTCTAATGCTCCAATGACTGTCTTTCTCCATTTAAATTTGACATTGTTCTTCTACAATTACAATTACAATCTGTCTTGCATGATAAACCCTATGAGTACCAGAGAGGTAGCAACGCATTGCAATGTGTTTGCTACCACTCTGATACTCAAAGGGTTAATAGGCAAGGTATGCGGCTGCATACCTTACCTGTATATGTGTAATAATTTTTTTTTTATTATATTTGTAATTGTATATAAAATAAATAGTTCAGACCTCAAGGGGGATATCAGAACCCCTACTGACACCCCCCTAGCATTGATCACCTATCCTAATGCAGGCGACAATTGCCAGCATTTTCACTAAAGACCATATAATGTGTACAATATGTTATATGGATTTTCTTATAATGTCTATTATTATATTTATTTAAAAAATATAATTCAGACCTCGAGGGGGGCATCAGGACCCCTCCTGATATCCCCCCTATCATGTATCATCTATCCAAAAGGATAGAGGAAACATGGGCGACCCCAAAGGCATTTTCTGCCTTCTTTAGTACTGGAGTGGCTGTATAAGCCACTTCCAGTATAAGCACTGCCTTGAATGAATGAGCCCTGTCACCGGGTCATTCTTAGAAAGCGCAGCTCTGCGCTTTCATCAATGAATCAGTCACCCGGTTCTGACCTACAGCCGCTCCAGTACTAAAGAAGGCAGAAAATGCCTTTGGGGTTGCCCCATAGATCATCTATTCTTTTGGATAGATGATCTATGACAGGGGGGAATATATCAGGAGCTGTTCCTGGTGTTCCCCTCGAGGTCTGAAAGTAATATTTATTCATAAATAGCACACATAACCTATGTTAAACATAGGTTATATGCGCTTTATTTAAAAGTCGCCACATGTATCATCTATCCTTCTGGACAGATGATCCATATTAGGGGTGTGTCAGGAGGGGTCCTGGTGTCCCCCTCAAGGTCTAAAAGTAACATTTATTTATAAAAAGCGCATATAACCTATCTTAAACATAGGTTATATGCGCTTTATATATAAAACGGCAATGGTCCCCTGCATGGATAACCTATCCTAATGGATAGGTTATCCATGCTGGGGGGTGGGGTGTCAGGAGGGGTCCTGATTCCCCCCTTGACGTCTGAATTATATTTTTAAATAAATATATTAATAGACATTATAAGAAAGCACATATAACGTTACACATATCTTTCCCATATCCACCGGTAGTCACTGAACCACACATGCAAATCCAATTAACTCTAGCATATGAAGGTATAATTCATGAGATGACTGGGCGTGGGGAAGATGATTGAGGGGGTTTCTCTGTAGTAGAGCTCTTGCACTCCCAGTTACCCATGCCTGATCTAGGCCAAAAGGAAACAGACATATGGGGGGATACACTAAGGTGTGATAAAAAGGTGATGGGATTACTTCTCCACTGATATCACTTCTCCAAGACCTATGTGATATGGAGCCAATACAATACAATTTCTCCAACTTTGGTGTTCTTAGGATGTAGGCTCTGTAGAAAACATAGGATCTAGAGAAGTGATATCACTGGAGAAGTCAACTCCATTTTATCAGCTCTTTATCACGCCCTAGTGTATAACTCCCATGATCCTCCTATTTCCCTTGCATCTGTTCAATAAAATAGGGCTGACTGCTGCTCCAGCAGGGGGCGTGGGTAGCCTTGACCAGGAAAGTGCACCGGTGGAGTTATTAGTACATAAGTGTCAGAAGTGGAATTGTTCTCACAACTGGCAGATTGATGTGCACTAAGTGTTACTAATGATGAGTTTATTCCATGTAGCCTATTGATGATCATGTACCTGTTCACATGGGCCACTAACAGAACATCAATACAGCAGTGCATGTTGTGTGCTACAACTTTGGTGCACCATCACAATGCATCCAAGTTTTAGTGTGATTGTCCCTGTGGAAGAATCTATAAGCTAAGTAAAACACAGGGCTATTTTATTACACATTTGGTGAATATTTTTATGTTAAAATAAATTGAAAGTTTACTTATATTTCATTTTTAAGGTGATTTAGAGAGTGTATATATATATATATATATATATATATATATATATTTATATAAATAGCTATATATATACACTATACACACACATACATAAATATATATAATATATAAACCTTCTCTGGCATATTACATTTTTAGTTATTATTTCTTATGTGAATGTTCCCCATATAGTCCCTCTTATTCTATTAATATAAATTATCTATTGGTATAAAGGATGTGCTAATCCCAGAAATATTGTGCTAATGTTAGAAGTAACTTTTACACCAGTACAACCAGGAAATTGTACAGGAGAAAGACCCTGGAACTGTTGAGAAAAAGTATGACCACAGAAAGGGCAGAAACAAAGTCCACATTAAAGTGATTCTGCAGAGTAGGATGTCCTCAGGCTTCAGGTTACTGACCTCACGTGTCAATTAGCATCATTAACTGACTGGGAGCAGCTGGGTCAAATGTTCACTGTACAGCTCCTTCCAAAGCAAGTCTACTCAGACCCAGTTGTGTCTCCACCAGATCCCAGGAAGGCTGTTTGTGGATTGGAGAGCAATATGTTATCGATAAAGTGGAAGTATTGAAAGAGGAAAAGAGAATGTTTTGCAGGATATGGAATGGGATCTTCTTGGATGGTTTCCTGCTGAAATGTTTATTAAGATTTTCATTTCACAGGAAATATTGACAGATGTTTGGGCAGGATATATTCTTTGGTGAGACGTAACATACATTTTGACAAGCAGAGATGCCTTGTAAAAGTAGAAAAGCCTACATAGAAAATTAACAGAGCCGAAGGGATCATGGCTGAAATGCTAAAAAGATCACTTAAATAGGTGTGTTTGCCAAGTTCCCACATGAGAAGAGGAAATTCCATGTGAAGTGTTTCCTCCCTATAATGAAAGAAAATGAAAGCAGCTGCAACTCAAAAGTCCAAAGGTATAATTAATTCTATATTTATGAGAGAAAAGTGTCACGTGACAAAAATACATTGTTCATGGCAGACACCCCGAGACGGCATTAAGGAGGACTGTCTTATCCGATTGGTGTACTCATGGGGTGTGATTATGACAGGCGTGGTCAGGGGGTGAAGAATTTCACAGGGGGGTCACGCCTGTCAAAATCACACAAGCCTCAAGGCCTAACTCAGTCATTACTGACCTGCCCTCCAAGTCTCAATGCCCATCTCATTTACCCTCTTTTTAGTAACATAGTAACTTAGGTTGAAAAAAGACTTGCGTCTATCCAGTTCAACTCTTTTCCTATTCCTGTTTATCATTGTTGATCCAAAAGAAGGCAAAAAAAACCCCTCAATATAGCTATTTCAAATTCTGCCTTGAATGGGGGGGGGGGGATTCCTTCTTGATTCCAACTGGCAATCAGATTTCTCCTTGGATCAACAAGCCCTAACTAAATATTAATCCCAATACTAACGTACATAGCCCTCTATGTTATGCTCTTTTAAATAAGTATCCAGGCCCTTTTTAAAGGCATCTAATGTATTCGATAGCACCACCTCCTCAGGCAGTGAATTCCATACCTTTATTGTCCTTACTGTAAAGAAACCCGCTGTTGTAGATTAAATCTTCTTTCCTCAAGTCTAACAGATGAACCCTTGTCCTGTGTACTGTTCTGTTAATGAACAGGTCTTTGGAGAGCCCTTTGTATGGGCCCTGAACATATTTATATAGTGTTATCATATCCCCTCTAAGACGCCGTTTCTCTAGTGTGTACAAGGTTAACTTTTCTAGCCTTTCTTCATAACTAAAACTTTCCATTCACCTTACTAGTTTTGTAGCCCTCCTCTGCACTTTCTCTAGTTCCATAATGTCCTTTTTCAGAAAGGGCGCCTTCAATCACTTTCGACACTTACATCCAGACTCAGTCCCACAATCAATGCGATTTCATCAGGGCACAAGTCTCAATGCAGAATGGATTCACCATGTCTCAATTCACAGTCACTAAGTTTGGCAGCTTACAGGTAATTCCACTCATTTGCCTCACACACATGCTCCTTAACTCCCTCCCTCACTATCAGGCAGCTCTTCTTATTTCAGTTCTTTCAAACACTCTTCTACGTCTTTCTCTCACATGCTCCCTCAATAGATGGACACAAGTTTATGCCGACATAATCCCTCACTCATCACAGACACTCTCTGAGATATGGATTCCTTACAATTCACGCTCCTTTATGCCTCCTTCTTCTGTACACCTCCTAAATCACACAGTAGTCTCTGCACAAAAAATACCATTTTCATCATCCACACGGTGCCTCACAATGCATACTTTTGCCATTTGCCATTTTCAGCCTCAAAGCTTCTTTCAGAAGGTACTCCCATATTCCAAAACTTATCATCCACAACAAAACACTACATGAACCCCACAAGTTAACTGTAATTCTCTCCACCTACACTATCCACCTATCACAGCAAACAAAGGTGGACATTATAACACTTACATATAAAAGATGTGCACACACCAGGAAAAAAAAAGCACAGAACACAACTGGACACAGATTTTGCTCTGATACCAACAGCCTGCTCTGTGATTTCATCTACTGCAAATAAATACCATCCGGCCACAATGAAGTACAGTAGAACAGCCAAAAAGGTACTATGTTACAATTACTTTGAAAACAACACACCAAAAGAAAAAGTTAAAAACACACCCACACACACTAACCTCAAATATACATACCATTAACAAAATTTAGCAATGAACACAACCATTACCCATCACGCCCCTTCCACCTTTGACAACAGTAACCACACTTTTATACTGTCAGATACCCACACATACTATACTCAGCACAAAGGGAAACATCATTAAAATGGACAAAACAAATACCATTACAATGTTACTCAAATCATACACACGACAGAACACAGCATTTCCATGATCAATGTGCCATTCCCTATGCAAGGTATGTTGTAAGTCAAGGACAAAAACCAATAGTTCTGTTATATGGTACAGTATTTGCTATGCGTCAAAAGAAAGAAAACCACATTTCTACACATGATCTAAAAGGCAGTAGGTAATGTTGTCACAGACTATGACGAGGGAGAACTCCAAGCACCTCCAAACACTAAGTGTGCTGCTCATCGGAAATAAGGGGCCTCACAATGTATGGCCACTCGATATTCTAAGCACCCCTTATTACATGGTATACAATGAAAACAAAAGCACATGGTACCACACTATCTGCACTCATAATCTGAACCAGGGCTTATAATTTTAAGTCCTTTGCTACTAGCCAGACCTGAAAAGTTACTCACCACTGCAAGCCAAAACATACCCACCAGGGCTGAATTTCTACTCGCCAGGGCTGAATTTCTACTCGCCAGGGCTGAATTTCTACTCGCCAGGGCTGAAATTTTGAGCCCTGATCCGAACAACACCAAATCACACAATCTCTGATTTGTCACTCACAAGCTAGCAAGCAAGCATGTGCACCACTACACAAAAACAGCCGTTGTGACCAATGTGTTATCATGTAATGACAAACAGGATTCATCCCACTCACTTCAGTTTGAAGCCAAAACATGTATTATGACATAGTCTGTGCTCTGTGTTCCTTACCGGACACTATCACACAATGAATCATATTTACAAAAAATAAACTACAATTCTTATCCACTGAAACAACTGCACCATAAAGGACAAAGAACGGTTCCTACATTCTGATGTAGTTTAATGCAGCTTTTTAACTCCTTCAATGCCGCACAGGTCTCCAGTCCATTGCTTCTCAATACATTGTTGACCTCTCTACCTTTCAAGAGGTTAAAATGAAAATTCCATTACACAGGCATTTTTAGGTCTCCCCTATGCTGCAGTTGGTTTACTCCACAATACAATAACGCCAGTTATTGCCCAGTGTAATATTCCATACAACATTCTACTCGCACACACTGGGGATGAATGATGCATTATCTTAACACTTCACTCATTTTTGGGGACTGAAACTTAAAGGAAGGATGCATGTAATCTGTGAAAGGGAGGTATGTTGTATGTGACGGAAAATACAACACTCACATGTGCCGATGTCTTTGTCAACGGACACTGGCTGCTGCAAAAACCACTCATGCAACATGTCATAAGCTACACATACAAACACTTGCTTCACAAGTCCAAAAATGACTGACATCTCCTGCCATTTTCACAGGACAATACAGGGAGCCTTCAACACCCTGCACTTTTCTACAAGAAACATCTCACCGCTTAAACTATATAGAACATTGTCATGGGACTCACCAGGAGACCTAAGCCCTCGCCTCTTCAGTCTCCATCATCACGCCGTGGGGTCTATGCCACACACACACAGACACTTTGAATAAACACATTATAGAATTTAAATAGCAAAAATATACGCATAAAATGCAAACAAAAAAAAAAGGGCCAGCAGGTTTCCTAGCAATAAAGAAAACACACAATAAAGAA
Organism: Rhinophrynus dorsalis; assembly: GCA_037306005.1. NCBI lineage: Eukaryota > Metazoa > Chordata > Amphibia > Anura > Rhinophrynidae > Rhinophrynus > Rhinophrynus dorsalis. The sequence continues at coordinate 295,882,490 of CM074719.1, forward strand.
CAACAGAAAAATAAATCAACACTAAAAATGTACACACATTATTATACAAAGATGTGCCTTTTAAAGGCAAACTTTCTAATTCAATAGATCTCTTAAAAATGTTTATATGTTGTTCTTTTTTTTTTTTTTTTAACATGCAATACTTTTTGAGATATAACGTTTTAAAATATTACCTTGTGACACAGACTACAGTACAAACTGTACCACACTGCTATGCTTCACGATATATTTGCAGCCCACTTCCTCTGCCAAAGCAGAGCTTGATCAACCATTATTCCAACCTAGGCTACTACTTAAGGCCCAGGGCAACATGAGGGGCCCAGGCTGCAAGTGATGGATCACAGACAGAGGCCCTGCTGTTGCTACCACTAACATCTTTTGTCAGATACCTTTTTTGTTGGAAGAAAAAAGCATCTTTCAGTTTGCACCACTTCCATTAGAGCCAAAATGTCAATACCTGCTGGCAGCACTCTGTGTCACAAGCACCGGATCAAGGTATGTGACGCCCCAAAATGGTTCCTTGCCTAGGGCTCTAGGGAGCCTTAATCTGTCAATGTGCCAAAGTGAAGTGGACTGACCATATTGAGAACAAATTTGTTGTGGACATTCAAAAGAAAAATATACTGGGTATGTATTGCACAGCCCTGATACAGGCATGACTGGGACAAGCGCTACAGAGAAACCCTCTCGCACAGACAGATTGCCTCAGAATGAAGGGGCAGGCTTAGAGAAAAAGACTGTCAGCTCTTCAGATGGAAAGAGCTGCCAATCATTTTTAATGCCAGAAAGATGGTGGTGCTCTCCCTCTTGTAAATAGAAACACAATTAGATAAATTTTAAGCCTGAGTTGATAAAACCCTCAAAGTTAGTGGTGTGTTTTAGCATGCTTGGGGGATATAAACATAAAAGGGGGACTAGAAAGGTGACAGTTCCACTTTAAACACAAGAGAAGAAAAAATGTTCAAAGTCAAAACCCTTACACAATAAACATCTGCAGAACATTACTTCCCTTCAATGAAACAACAACACAACAGAAAATAAGACAGTACTCCAAAAACACACCTCTCTACAAACATACCTTTACTTTACTCAAATGTATATTTCACTAACCATTATTAACATGCTTCAACATACCCAGTGTAAACAAACAATACACACAGGAGTGTGTAATCCCTGACATCAACACTCCTGTCAACACAATGCTGCTCCAAAACTACCAGGCACCTTAACACTGCACCCTGACCATCGCACTATACAACAAATAACTACATCCAGGCACAATCCACCAATCACAACTAAATTACGCATACAGGCACACGTATATACACTCACACAAACACTATTATAAAAACTAACATTTCCTTTTGTAAACAGGAAAATAAATCAGTCAACAGCAAGAACGTGACAATAAGGTACCAATGCCCATACTCTTCTTCTATCACTCCCTTCCCCTTACCCCAGAAATAAATGATACAGCACACAGAAATAATAACACGGACAGCCACGTAGGTGGCAAATAAAGAGGTCACAGCTTTTATTAAGTGGGTTTGACTAAGTTAAGGGACCATAGGTCCACCCCAAAACCCCCAATGCAGTGCACACCTGCCGCTGGGAAGCTGAGGGCTTAATGAACTTCCAGATACCAGTAAGATTCTAACTCCTGTCCCTAGTGCCACCCCCCTCCTACAACTACCCGCTCCATATAAACAAAGGGGCTGGATGGGCTGGCCTGGGGGTCATTGCTTCCCCCCCCCCAGAAAATTTCTACGGACTCCCCTGGTGCCATCATTTGTTCTCTAAATCCCCTCCCCATTCCCTAATTACTTCCTAACCTGCCCCCTCCTTTCCATCTGCCAGGGAGAGAGGGAGGGAAGCCATCCTTTGTCCCAAAAGGCCTCCCCCAGATGAAGAGGAAGAAGAAGACATGGTCTGGGCTCTTATGATGGCCTCTGGGTTCATTACTGAATCTTCAGCCATTTTGAAGATAACTGCTGCTATGTAAAATCTCCTTTCAAAACAGCATTACAATACACAGTCAGCAACATAGTTACATAGTAGTTTAGGTTGAAAAAAGACTTGCGTCCATCAAATTCATCCCCTTTTCCTATTCTTGTTTACTGCTGTTGATCCAAAAGAAGGCAAAAAATCCCTTTTTTCACATGACTCACAACTTACTATAGAATAATTTACGTACGCCTCATACAGGAAATTGCCTATTCCATTGCTTCTCCAGCTACTTCAACAACACATTCTACTATGATGCATTTTACTGGCAACAAGCAGTACAATACATTGTAAATCACTGGGACACTTAACATTTTATTACAGGATACACAATCCAACAATACCACACATACACGGGGAAATGTTGAAATGCACGCACTTGCTCACTTACACAAAATACACGTTTGAATCCACAGACAACATGAAAACACACAGATAGAAATACATATCACTATTAGATAACAAGAACACAAAATACACTTACTTTAGACTGGCACTACTGATAATGGATACTGTGACCTCCTTATTCCAAAACATTCAACACCAACTGATATCACAACAACACACAACAGAAGACAACAACCTGCAGCAACCTACACATACAAGCAAACACACAATTACAAACACCACCACTATTTAAGCCTATTTCTTCATGGCATGCAAGTGGGTATTGTCTTGTCCTACAGCTGGGTAGGACAATGAAACTTCAAAAGGCAGGCCTACTGAATCGTCCTCAGTTTCTTTGGTCCTACCCATCTGGAGGACGCTTTCAGGTCCTCAGGAGATTTAGAGTTTCCATTTTTTTATTTTGTTTTTTATTTCTGGGCTGCCAGAAAAGCTGCTTTATCAGTGTCCGGATATCTGGAAGTCCCCAGAGCAGCATCTTTCGCTAGCCAGGGCAATTGTTGCCTCCATTTTTAACATATTTTTTTAATGTCTTCTGGGCCTTCTTTGTGGTCCATGGAGGAAGGGGGAGGACACGTGACGCTACTCAGAACAATACAGCAGATGTGTTCCATTGCTGGAAAGCATATCTGGCCTCTGCTACAGCCCATTGGCCAATGCACACAGGAAGCTCCTGCACTCCAAGGATGGAACACACATGTTCAGAAACATATTTAAATTGCATGGAGGGCAGCCTGATCAGGTTAGTGCACATTTTATGTCTATTATAGTTGACATTTAGTTGTTTTGGGCATTGGAATTTCTTGCTTATGTCAGCCCCTCAAAAACCCTAGTCCTCTAAGGACAAGGCTGGGGAAGCCTCTACTTCCAATGAGGAAAAATCTAAATATAAATCCTGTGCAGGATGTGAGACTAAAATAGCTTCCTCTGATAATGTTAAATTATGCCCAGAGTGCTTGAGCATGAGTGCTGGTAATGAAATGCCAGCACAATTCCAAGAATTATCCTTGTTGAAGGTATCCATGCAGGACACCATCAAGTCCATATACAACAAGGAAAGCCCCAGAAAAAGATCAGAGACAGGTGAAGGCACTTCTTCTAGAGTAGAGGAAGATGACTTTGAAGCTAGTTTTAGAGAGTCAGATATGTCTTGAAAAGAAGAAGGAGAGGATCCTGGATCATTTAATATGGATAAGATTGACCCCTTCATTAAGAATCTCAAAAAACACAGCGGCTATCAGAGGAGCAGAAGAAAATGGGTATTCTGGATACAGCATTTTTGGGAAATAAAAAGGCCTCACCTGTATTTCCTATCCACCAGTCTTTTCATGATCTTATCTAGAATGAATGGGGGACAGGTGACAAGAGATCTTCCATGCCCAGGAAGTTCAGCAAAATGTATCCGTTCCATGGAAAGGAAGTCAAATCATGGGTCTCTCCTACCAAGATAGATGCCCTCATTGCCCACCTATCCAAAAGAACCACACTACCTCTTTAAAATGGTATGTCTCTCTAAGAAAGCAATTTTCCATTATGGGGCAAAATCTTAAGAAGGCTACAGCTATGGAATGCGTTACATGCACTATGAAAATTTGGCTCAATGAGCTATAGGCCCATGAAGAAAGTAGCCCCTATAAAAGAGGCTACTAATTTTTCCTGCAGTGCCACCCTAGACATCAAGTTAATAGCCAGATCATCGGCCATATCTATATCTGTTTGGAAAGTTCTCTGGCTAAAGTCCTGGGAACAGAAGCCTCCTATAAGAATAAGCTTATTGCTCTACCCTTTACATGTACAATGTTGTTTGGTGACCAACTGGAAGAGATAGTATGTAAGGCATCAAGGGATAAGACTACCTTTCTTTTGCAAGAGAGAAGATGATGACAATCATCACCAAGATCTTCAGCTAACTTTCGTCCCAGAGATCAATCCTTTCAGGACTCCAGAAGATATCAGCCAGGAGAATTGTATGACCAGAGCAGATGGGGTCTCTTGGAATCCAGGGCAGTTCATTCAGTTCCCCCCCTGGAAAGGGGTTTGGGAATTTACTCCATATTATTTATTGTTGCCAAGGCTTCTGGGGGATTCAGTTCTGTCCTGGATCTCAAGCAGATAAATCAGCTACTGAAGTACAAACACCTAAAGATGGAGTCCGGTCTTTCACTCATCAGAGCTGTCAATCATGGAGCCTTTCTGACCTCCACAGATCTTCAGGACACCTACTTTCACATCCCTATAACACAGGTATGTAGAAGGTTCCTAAGATTTGTCATTCAGGATCAACACTTCCAGTTTGCAGTCCTCCCTTTTAGACTATCCTCAGCCCTCAAGCATTCACCAATGTGTCTGGCAGAAGCATTAGCACTGCTGAGAGAAGAAAGAATTGTCACCATTACTTATCTGGATGATATGCTGATAGTCTCAAGATCCTTGAGTCAAGCATAAGACCACACCTCAAAGGTCATCCCGCATCTGGACTCTCTAGGATGGTTAATCACCCTCTCCAAGAGTCAACTGATTCTTTTCCAGAGTATGACATTCCTGGGAATAATTTTCATGATACAGGAGGCCCTGTATCTCAGGATCTCAGGACCATGAGATTCAAAATCCAGATTTTCCATACGGCCCAGGACTTCATGAAACTTCTGGGTCTGAGGTCTTCCTTGGCATACATAGTTCCCTGGCAAAGTTTCAGCTGATAACCCTTCAGCAAAACTTTCTCCGATTTTCAATCCTCCCCTAGACAAGGCATTTCTAAAAATCCATCTTCCTTCAGAAAGAAGAGATCTGACCTGGTGGACAAAACCAAGAATTCTACAGCAGGAAGACCCCTTCTAGACCCACAATGGGAGAAAGCCTACACAGACGCCAGTCTCAAAGGTTGGAGAGCTACCTGGAAGAAACTCTCAGTTCAAAGACTATGGAAAGCCTCAGAAATGGCCGGATTTGGGGCATTAAGATGACTGGTGAGGAGCGTACTCCCATTCACCAGTCGAGGGGAAACACGAGCACAGGGGAGGACACTGATCCCACTCTCCAAGGGTGAAACAACAGAATCCACAGGGAGGATGTTGGTCCCACTCTGTATTGCAATGTCATCACTCGCCCTGGTGAGGAGAGGATTCCCACTCACCAGGCTGGGGTCAACGTATTCAGGGGTAACAAAGGGACCGCTAGTGAGGACCTGAGTCCCACTCACCACAGTGGGGTTAGCAGGGAAAGGGGCAACATCACAGGGGCTGTTGGTGAGGACCTTGGTCCCACTCACCATAGCGGGGTTAGCAGGGGAAGGGGCCACATGAACATCAGGGAGGAAATTTGTCCCACTCCCTAATGCAGGGGCATCTTTGGGGCAGATAAGGAGCGGATACCCGCTCATCAGTTTAGGGCAAATATCATCACTGGTGAGGACCTCGGTCCTACTCACCAGGGCAGGGGTCTCACAGGGGCTGATGAGGAGTGCACTCCCACTCACCAGTTCAGGGGCAACAGGGTCAGCAGCACTGTATGACTTCAGTCCACTGAGATCCTCATATTCAGGGGCAACATAGTCAGCATCACTGTATTGCTTCAGTCCGCTGAGGTCATCATATGCAGGCGCAACAAAGGGGTCGCTGGTGAGGACCTGGGTCCCGCTCACCATGGCAGAGTTAGCAGGGAAAGGGGCAACAGCACAGTAGCCACTGGAGAGGACCAGAGTCCCACTCACCGCAGCAGGGTTAGCAGGGGAAGGGGCCACCTGCACATCAGGCAGGATGTCTGTCCCACTCCCTGATGCAGGGGCATCACTTGCCCTAGTGAGGAGTGGATTCCCACTCACCAGGCTGGGGTCAACAGATTCACTGGTGAGGACATGGGTCCAACTCCCCAATTTTGAGATAACAGGAACATTAGGGAGCACGGAGGTCCCACTCCCCAATGCAGGGGCATCATTTGCCCTGGTGAGGGGTGAATTCCCACTAACCAAGCTGGGGCCAACATAGCTGCTGGAAAGGACCTCATTCCTCCTCTTCCAAGCAGGGGAAGCATAACGAGCTTCGTCGAGGTCATGGTGGTAACGCTGCCTCACCGCTGTCATCAGTCGATCTATCATCTCTCTCAACGAATCTGATCCCAGAAATGGCATTAGGCTCGCCATTCCCTTGGAAACCGGGTCAAGGCCTTCACCCCTTACCAGGAGTGTCCAGTGAGTTTCCAGCACAAACTGTATAAAGCTCCAATCGGGCAGCATGTTTCACCATCTGGATCCCAGGTTGCTGAAGGAGATAATTCCACCGCTTGTCACCAGTGTAACGGAAGCCTAAGTCATTGGGCTGACTTAGACCGTTGTTCTGTGTCCCTCCCTCCTAGATGCGGCTACAAATGGGTAGCCTGTCCGGTGAAACAGGATAACTGGATGGAACACAGGAACATAGGGCTCCTGAATGGGAGTCAAAGTGGACTCTTTAAACCATTCAGGAATGAAGATTCTGTACTCCTTCTTAGTTCCAAAGGACTGACTCCTTTTATCTAACAACACAGGGGGTTTTATAATGGTGGAGACATGACACAATGGGGCCAGACATGATTAAATTAGGTGGACAATGATTCAATAGATACAGTAGGAAACAGCAAATGGTAGAGACATGACACAATGGACTGTTGGGGAAGGGCTTGCAATACCATGGGGCCCCCTGGGGCTACTGTACACACATGAACAAAGGGACAATACAAAGGCTGTGACAGGCAGTATGACTGATGCAATCAACAGCACAATGGAACCAGGTGTTACATACAGTCAGAGCCCCAGACTAATTCCATCGCACAGACAACAGTGGATACACAACAGAGAGGAGATTAGGAGTCGAACCCTAATCGACCTCTGGAGCAGACAGTAATACAATACACACTTGAAGTAGCCTTGCCCAAACACAAATAATTAACCCCTAACTGGCCAGTCCCATTAAAGGCTATGGTTTTAGTCTTTTTGGCATAGCTGTCCACCAATATAATGTCTCAAAGTTCTCCATAGCCTGTGACAATGAGCTGACAATCCACAGGCCCAGAGAGGGCTTCCAGTAAGGGATTGTGGTCCATTACAAGAAGATTCCTAATTGCAATTTCCAAAGCTCGACCAACCATTAGGGAGATCACCCCTCCCCCTTGGTATCTCAATCTAGTATTAGAGCAACTTTCTACTTCAACATACTTTGATCCCTTGGACAATGTCCTCATTAAGAATCTCACCTTGAAGATGTATTCTTTACTGTGGTCACTTCAGCCCGTAGGGTAGGAGAGCTCCAGGCCCTGTCTTATCTTTCTCCATTTCTCATCATGCACTATAACAAGATAGTTTTGTGACCTGAAGCTTCATTCAGATCCAAGATAGTGTCAGAGTTTCATCTCAATCAGGAGATTATTCTATATACTTTTTACCCCAACCCAAAGGGTGAAAAAAAGGAAATTTCATACACTAGACTTGGTAAGTTATATGGAAATTATTAATTTTCATGACAGGACTAAGGGTTTTCAAGCCTCAAAGCCTTCCATCTTAAGATGGATTACAGACTGTATTAGACTTGCATATAGGGAAGCAGGATGCTCTCCCTCACTCAAACTTAAAGCCTATTCAACAAGAGCAATCACTACATCATGGGCTAAGAAGGTGCAATCATCGCCCACAGAAATTTGCAGAGCAGCTATTTGGTCTACACTTTCAACATTCATAAAGAATTAATAAAGCATTATCAGTTAGATTGCCTCAGCTGAAACAAAGTATGAAACAAAGGTCCTTCAAGCGGTGGCCCCAAGTGGTCTGGTAGGATCTTTCCTTACTGTTCCTATGGGTGCAATTTTTCTACCTTTATATGCATGCACTAGGTCGGAAGGAGATCGCTGTCTTCCATGCATAATGTCACCTAGATAAGGTAAATTAAATACATTATAAGCTAACGTATATAAATTAGATGATTAATTTTAAATAAATTTGGGGGAGAACTAACGATAGGAAATGAATGGTTACACCATGACACATCCACTTTAAATGATAGGTGCAGAATATATGGTACAGAACAGTGTTTTGGGAAGTACAACCACCCTTTTTCAGATACTCATGCCATCCAGAACTTTACCTATACATATACACTAGCAATATTGGCACAGCTAATGCCAGAAAGGTTAATAAAACAAAACAAATAACAAGTTCCATACAGTTGTATGTATGACTATATAAACATAGAATGATTTATAAAAGCAAATTTTTATGAAAACAGACACTACAGAAGACATCCTAACCAAGAGTAGTCATTAAGAGTGTTATCCACTGCATTGCAACCCAATGCATTGGATATGTGTTTGGTGCTAATAAGGTTAAAGGGATAGTAATGTTTCATAATGAAAGCAGCTCTAATTATTCATCATAGTATTTGGACTTTGGAGAGTGTTATTTCAGTTCTGTCAGAGTTGTAGTTCAAGAGTAATTCAATAACAAAGTATCCCCCTCCTCTCCCCTTTTACTGATGTCACACTGTTCAGCCAAATCAGAAGGGAGGTGCCCAGGTAGATTGCAGAGAGGGACAATCTTCAATTAAGATAAGGGAAAAACCTGAAAAGCTTGTCAAAGGGGGCAGGGCCTTCATTGTTTTCATAGGAATAAGAGTGTCCCCTTCTGTTATCTGTCTGGTCTTACAACTAGATTCCACATCTGAGAAGAGATGGCTTACACTAGGTAAAAGGGGTGGGAGGGGGAAACTTTGCTTGTGAATATCTCTAAAACCATAAAGGTTTGAGAGATAAGACTTATATCATTCTTCATATTTTTTTAATGCCTACAAAATAAAATAAAGTTAAAACGAAGTATTACTATCCCTTAAAACACATTTAAAGTGGATTTACGTATTGGACTATTTTGCCCTGAGATCCAGGCAAATCCAGAAAGAAGCCAATGTTTTTAATGATTGGCTAGTTGAATTTTCAGTGCTTAGCCCTTTCAGCTCCAAAAAGGTGTGCAACGCTTTGCAAAGCACTGCTTTACACAACCCTCCTCCAGTGAGTGTGTGAGTGTGTGTTAGCGTGTGTGTATGTGAGCGCATGTGTGAGAGAGTGTGAGTGTGCATGAGCATGTGTGCATGTTTTGTGTATTGTGTGTATAGCATTTTGCATATTGTGTATGGTGTTTCTAGTTCTTCATATAGTGTTTTACGTATAGAGTATTACATTTTCAGTTTTGTGTATAGCGTTTTGCGTACAGCGTATAGTGTTTTGTGTATTCTATCTTGCACATAGCTCATAGCATTTTCCATATTGCATTTTACGTATAGTGTAGCATTTTTCCTGTTGCGTGTAAGAGAGACCATGCGTGTGAGAGTGTCCGTTGTGCATAAGTGTTGAGCGTATTTTGAGTGTAGTGCGTATTGTGTTTTGCGTGTACTTTTTTGCATACAGCATTTTGCATACCATGTAGAGTGTATAGCGTATTGCAGTTTGAGTTTTGTGTATAACATTTTGCCTATAGCAGTGTGCATATTGCTCATAGGATTTTGCAAATAGCATTTTGCGTATAGCGGATTGCATTTTGCGTATCACGTTTTGTGTATTGTGTATATCGTTTTGCGTATGGAGGTTTGCGTATTGTGTTTAGCATTGTGTTTTGTGTATAGCGGTTTGTGTACTGTGTAAAGCATTTTGCATTGTGTGTTTTTATATAGTGTTGTACGTATAACATTTTGAGTTTTGTCTTGTGTTAGTATTGAGTGCGTATTGTATGTTTGTATGTGTGTATGTATTGTGTGTGTGATTGTGAGCGTTTGTGATTGTGTGTTTATAGGTGTGATTTGTGTTTAGTGTGTGTGTTTTGTGTACATTGCATTTGTGTGTGTGTTGTTTTGATTGTGTTTGGCCAAGGATATGTAGCCATCCGGCCACTCCTGTCAAAATATCTGCGAGGAGATACAGGGGCTACAATGAACACACGCAGGAACACACACAGACACAATACACATACCCACAACACTATATGCACAATGCTACACACAAAATTCTATACGTAAAATGCAATTTGCTATACGCAGTATACGCTATGCTCAATATGAAAATGCTATACACAATACACAAAATGCTATGAATAAAACCTTATACTCAAAATACTATGTGCAGAATGTTATACGCAGTACACTATATGCAATATGGAAAATGCTATATGCTATATAAGCAACCAAGAGGTGTAGTGCAGTACTGTTGCAGTTTAATGCTAGTCCAAGACTAGGGTTGCCACCCAGCCGGTATTTTACCGTCAGGCCGGTAAAAAATTGGCTTCTGTCCAATGTTATGTCTATGGAGGGAATGCCATGGCCGGTATTTTTTTGAAGAAAAGGTGGCAACCCTATATAAGACTTTGGTATGATGTACATTATCTTGTAGCCCATCACAGGCATCTCTTTTTGTCACAGCAGTCAATGAGCAATTCTCCCTCTAGTGTTCTGAACTCTGTGGTGTTCCACACAAAGAGTGGGTTGCACCCTGATGTCCAGTGATGTATAAGGCCCCCTCCTGCATACCCACCCTAGAGTTGAGAACAAGTATTCTGCTGCTCTCATCTCCACAGTGTCCCTGAATGGCAGAATGGAAATGTAGTCACCCTAAATATGCAAAATGCAAAACACAGTATGTTCTAGAGAGATGCCACGATAACTGAACCAGATACGTAAGAAAGGTTATGTTGGGGAGAATCAGAGAGCAGCAGTGCCCTAAGGAAGACTAAACTGAAGAGACTAAAGTAAAACTACAGCTAAGAACTGCATAAAGGATATCCAGAAACAGTGACTAACAAAATATAGGTAAAGGAAAGACTTAAAGGGACACCAATGTCCAATAATAACTTTAAGTCGTTTTGTAGATTAAAAAAAAAAAAAAATTATGTGGCGCAAATCCCATCTCTTAAACCTATATGGTTTGAGAGATATTTACATCTAAAGTTCCCCCCTCCCCTTCCGTGTTGGCTGACTTGAGGCAGCTCTTCAGCAGAGCCAAAATATCGATATTTAAGAAGAACTACTTCATTGGAAAGGTCTACAAAGTGTGCTTGCAAACCAGGCACACTTTGTAGACCGCTCCAATGAAGTAATTCTTTTCAAATAGCGCTATTTCGGCTCTGCTGAAGAGCCGCCGGCTGGTCCCAGGACCGGGATCTCCTGCTGTCAGTAGAGCGCTGATGTCAGGTGAAGGGGAGAGAGTGGGGAACTTTAGATACAACTATCTATCAAACCTTTAGGGATTTGTGCCACATACTTTATTTTTTTAAATCTACAAAACAACATAAAGGTATTATTGGACATTAGCGTCCCTTTAAAGAGAGTAAATAGGCACACAGAATACAATAGTTCCTGACAAAATTATAATCAACAGGTTAAAGGAGGTACTGAGAAACCAGGATGTAAAATAAGACAGGAGAAAAGCAGGAACCGGATCAATGAAGAAAACAAACAAAACTCCAGTGCAGATACTGTTTGCAAACAGCTGTACCACTGAAGACATAAATATTCAGAATCAGATAAGAAGCACAGCTATGCCAATCTGCAAAGAAACAGCTAGATTAACTGAGTCACTGCTTAAGATCCAGAAACAAAAGATAAAAAAAGTATCTGTGGCTTGTTTGGAACAGGACTGGTGTAGCCATAACCCTCCAAAATACACCCAGGTATGTTGACTCTTAGACACAGAGGTATTACTTGGGTTTCATAGTAAAGGGCCAGTTTTTCAGGATTATAGTGGCTGTTGTAATACTACATGGTCTATGTTGTTTGGCTACTCATGAAGCCTTTCAATTGGTGCCATGTCTACTGAAATGACAGCGGAAAAGATCTGCTTCTCTCCCGTGTGTTCAGCAGGGGTTGTTTTCAAGTCTTTGAAGAGATGCATAGATAAAGATGAGAGAAACTCTCCAATTCTTATGCTATTCCATGTAGCCTATGCACTAATATCTCTCCAACACAAAAAAGAGCCTCCATACAATAAAAGTGGGGAGTGTCTTTCACTGGAGAGTTTAACTTAATTTAATGCATAACCCCAATTCAAATACTGAGTTATTTGAGGGCTGGTTAGTGCACCCCTGAGTTAAAACAAGTAGTGTCCCATTATTATACTAGTGCAGTCAACGCCTATAATATATTTTTGAACAATAGTTATGTATTAAATGTCATTTTAAAGGGATAGTAATACCTAAGTATTACTAATCCCTATATTAAAGTCCTATTAAAAATAAATGTATTGCCCCCAGTGTCATCTCTCAAACCTTTATGGTTTGAGAGATAATTGCTCCTAAAGTTGCCCTCTCCCACTTCCCCGAAGTCAGTGTTGTAGCTGACTGAAGGGAAATCCGGTCTTAGATCATCAGGCGGCTCTGCAGCAGAGCTGCCATCGCATTAATAAAAAAAAAAAAAAAATCACTAAAATGGTCTTCTACGCGTGCTTTCAAACCAAGCACACGTAGAAGACCATTTCAGTGAAAGTTTTCTTTTTTATTAACGGGATCGAGGCTGTGCTGGAGAGCCGCCTGTAAGTCGTACAACTGGCTTCCCTGCAGTCAGCTAGAATGCTGACTAAGGGGGAGGGAGAGGGCAACTTTAGGAGCGATCATCTCTCAAACCTTTATGGGGACAATCCAGTTATTTTTAATAGGACTTTAATATAGGGATTAGTAATACTTAAGTATTACTATCCCTTTAAATGCTTATGACTTTTGAATAGACTGATGAATTGGGCTGTAATCTTGCATTCCAGCCTTTGTTGCCAGCAGATTTCATAGAACTCTATAGTACTTTTTTCTTGCTGTTATTGTTTTTACATCAGGCATGCAACCTACTGAACGGAATGACACCACATTTCTAATATAGATAAATCACATGGGGTATTAAGGCAATTTGTTTAATCCTATAAGGGATTCATCTTGTCCTTAAACGGTTAAGGAATAAAAAAAGGGTGAACCTATTCCTGAGATATTTTGTGTAAAAACTTTCAGGGTATGAGCAACAATAACTTTAGCTCATACAGCTGACACCCTAATAAATCCTTGGTATGTGTCATTGAACTTACAGTGCATGGTAATAGATGTGGACACTACAAATTTGAGGATTGGAGTAATAAGTTTGAACATTGCATGTTTTATCTATATCATGGTATGATCCATACATTTTTTTAATTATTTGCTGGGGTTCAGTGTATGGTATTAGACAGGGAACAGTATATCTATCATGCACGCAAAAGGTTTGTATTTTGGTTTTTATTTGGCATGATTAAATTAAAAAACAAAACACAATATCTTGAATTCTAAGGCATGTAGGCAAGTTCTCTTGACAGGTGGGTGAAGCCTTGTCACTGCATTTCAAAAATGGACATCCAAGTTGCGGGAGCCCATCTCACTCCTGTCAAGGCTGATAAAGCTGATATTTGGACTGTCAGAGTACATGTAATTAGGCCCTACCTGAAACATTCCATAAGGAATTCTTTGTTTGACATATGGATAATTTGGGAGAACATTGTTGGGAGAAGCACACTAGAAAATGACTGTCCAAGTCCTGTAATATGCATTTGATTTAGATGCTTTTCTGGTGGCTTTTGATAGACCCAGACCTGTTAGTCTTGAACTCAGATGCCATGCCACTAGATGTAGATTGTAAGTGGCTGGATGGAGAATGGATCTTTGATGGAGTAATTTCCCTCTTTATGGAACTTCCCAAAGGTCTTCTGGGCAGGGGTATGTTCTAAAAAATGTGTGCTTTGTCTTACCAAATCTACCTGAATATGTGAATTATTAAAATGGGGAGAAAAATATAACCCAGTTCCAGAGTCCGTTAGTGCATTAGGGCATCAGCACCCTCTGCTTCCTGAAAGAAAGTCTCCCATAGAATCTGCTCATTTCCTTATTCTGGGATTTGCTATAAGATCTATATTTAGCTGTCCTCATCTTCTAATGAACCTGGTTCCAGAATAATTCTGCTTGGTTATTGATCTTCCCCAAATGTATATTGCCATCAGGTGTGATAGCCATGTGGTAGCTCGGTTCAGTATAAGACTCTCCTCCTTCTGAAAGGACAGACTTCTTTTTCCCCCTTGCCTTCTTACTTAGGCTGCTGCTGTGATACTGTCCACTTGCACTTTTATCAGATGGTTGCCAGATGGTATTTTGCCTGAGCTACTGGCCTTAATTTTAGAAAGTTTTATTGCAAGTTTGAGAACTGTGGTCACCTTCCTTATGTCACTTTGTCTTGGAACGTGACCTTACAACTTAGACCAGTTACTTTTATAGTTAGAACCAATCAGTTAGTGTTCCTTAAGCTGAAACTTGTTTGTTCCTACCACCAGTTTAGGAATGATCAAATTGCCCACAGGATATGGATCTGTAAATCCAAGAGATTGGACTATTTCCCATTTATTTAGGGTTTTTTGTAAAGGTGTCATGAACCAATTTGTCAGTTTTACAAGCTGAATAGTAGATGTCATCAAGCTGAGGACCGTCATATAGTCTCTTGTTGGCCAGAACAGTTTCTGTCTAAAGAGGTGAATGCTGTTGGAAATATTAACAATATTGTCTTCTGGAAGACCCACAATTGCTAGGAGTGTTGTCCAACGTGCTCCCATATCTATCATTTCCTGTGACATAGTGAGATTGTTTTTCTTGAAGTTCATCAACCATCCCATCCTGGATAAGAGGTTAATGACTTCCGTCTGATGTAGACACAATAGATCTTTGTTCGGTCAAAGAATAAGAATGTTGTCCAAATAATGGACAATTTTCAAGCCTCTGATATATATATACACACACACACACACACACACATAGATAGATAGATAGATAGATAGATAGACTCATGAGCTTGCAAGGGTATGCAAAAAGCTCACTGGGACTGTGTTCTCACACTCAGGGTGCAATCTTTTAGCTCACAAATGTCTTACACAGAGACAAAATATTCTGAAGCATATCATACAGGTCCTGCCAAAATGACAGTCCAGCCACAAAACGCCAGACAATTCTTCTCTGAACAAGGAAAGCATCTAACCCCAGATGTACATTTCAGTCCATGTCTGGATTCCCCCATTACCCTTAGTGTGACTAACCCTAAGAGCAATTTGCGTATAAGTAGAAGAAGTCAGAGATGCTCAACTAGACTCATGAGCTTGCAAGGGTATGCAAAAGCTCACTGGGACTGTGTCCTCAGGCAATCTCTTTTAGCTCACAAATGCCATACACAGAGAAGAAATATTCTGAAACATATCATACAGGTCCTGCCAAAATGACAGTCCAGCCACGAAATGGAATCCAGACGTGGACTCCTTGCTCACAAGTGTCTAGAGAAATCAGCTGCACCTCACCGATGAGGCCCAACAAGGCCGAAACGTATGTCTGGGGTTAGATACTTTCCTTGTTCAGAGAAGAATTGTCTGGCATTTCGTGGCTGGACTTTCATTGTGGCAGGACCTGTATGATATGCTTCAGAATATTTCTTCTCTGTGTACAGCATTTGTGAGCTAAAAGAGTTTGCACCCTGGGCGCGAGGACACAGTCCAAGTGAGCCTTTTGCATACCCTTGCAAGCTCATGAGTCTAGTTGAGCATCTCTGACTTCTACTTATATGCAAATTGCTCTTAGGGTTAGTCACCCTAAGGGTAATGGGGGAATCCAGACATGGACCCCTTGCTCACAAGTGTCTAAAGGAATCAGCTGCATCTCACCTACAAGGCATCGCATTCCTTGTTCAGAGAAGAATTTGTGGCTGGGCTGTCATTTTAGTAGGACCTGTATAATATGCTGCAGAATATTTTGTCTCTGTGTATGGCATTTGTGAGCTAAAAGAGATTGAACGCTGGGCTTGAGAACACAGTCCCAGTGAGCTTTTTGCATACCTTTGCAAGCTCATGAGTCTAGTTGAGCGTCTCTGTCTTCTTCTACTTATATGTAGATTGCTCTTAGGGTTAGTCATCCTAAGGGTAATGGGGGAATTCAGACATGGACCCCTTGCTCACAAGGGTCCAGAGGAATCAGCTGCACCTCACTAGCAGGGCTGAAACGTACGTCTGGGTGTGAGGACACAGACCCAGTGAGCTTTTTGCATACCCTTGCAAGCTCATGAGTCTAGTGGAGCATCTCTGACGTCTTCTTCCTATATGCAAATTGCTCTTAGGGGTAGTCACCCTAAGGGTAATGGGGGAATCCAGACGTGGACCCCTTGCTCACAAGCATCTAGCAGAATCCGCTGCACCTCACTGACGAGACCCAACAAGGTCGAAACGTATGTTTGGGGTTAGATGCTTTTCTTGTTCAGAGAAGAATTGTCTGGCATTTTGTGGCTGGCCTGTCATTTTGGCAGGACCTGTATGATATGCTTCAGAATATTTATTTTTCTGTGTATGGCATTTGTTAGCTAAAAGAGTTTGCACCCTGGGTGTGAGGACACAGTCCGAGTGAGCTTTTTGCATACCCTTGCAAGCTCATGAGTCTAGTTGAGCATCTCTGTCTTCTTCTACTTATATGCAGATTGTTCTTAGGGTTAGTCACCCTAAGGGTAATGGGGGAATCCAGACATTGACCCCTTGCCCCTTGCTCACAAGTGTCTTGAGGAATCAGCTGTACCTCACCAGCAAGGCCGTAATGTACGTCTGGGATTAACTGCTTTCCTTGTTCAGAGAAGAACTGTCTGGCATTTTGTGGCTGGACTGTCATTTTGGCAGGACCTGTATGATATGCTTCAGAATATTTCTTCTCTGTGTATGGCATGTGTGAGCTAAAAGAGATTGCACCCTGAGTGTGAGGACACAATCCCAGTAAGCTTTTTGCATACCCTTGCAAGCTCATGAGTCTAGTGAAGCATCTCTGACTTCTTCTATGTATGTGGAAATTGCTGTTAGGGTAAGTCACCCTAAGGGTAATGGGGGAATCCAGACATGGACCCCTTGCTCACAAGAGTTTAGAGGAATCAGCTGCACCATATCGGTACATCCAAAGCAATGCCAAAATGTGTGAAATGTTAGTAGAATTTACCCTATGAGTGCCAGTGGGGTATGCTAACCCCACTGGCACTCACAGGGTTAATCCAGCTAATATACTAAACAGCCCCTGACAAGAAACATTTCCCAGTAATTCTGATGTCCAGCGCAGTCCTCAGCACGCTGGTCAGCTACTGTCTGTCTTCTTCAATCTTCTGTCTTCTTTTGCCTGTAACGTTCCTTCTTTCTTCTAATCTTCTTTACTGTCTGTAGTGTAAAATGTAAAATATGTCAATGAAAAAAAATATATATCTTATAACATAAAGTCCTAGAATGCGTTGCTCACTGTATGCATAACCGCACATGCACAGTGAGGACTCGCAGAACAAGCTGATCTAGAGCAGGGAGCTTCAGAAGGCTGACAGCCTGTCTGTGCTCCCTGCTCTGGGGCAGCAGCAGAGGCTGCTGGGTGACAAACTGTCTCCCAGTGCCTCCTCTGCTGCCCCGAAGCCAGAAGCACAGACAGGCTGTGAGCCATCCGGAGCTCCCCATGTTGGATCAGTCCGTGTATACGGGCTTTGTAACTAGTATATATATATATATATATATATATATATATATATATATATATACCTCAAAGATATGCCTAACTTAACCCTTTGTGTGCTGGAGGAGTACCCCTCCGGCAATCTAAGGGTTAAATGCAGTCTGCCATATCTGTTAAAATATTATGCTGCCATTCCTGTTAAAAAAAAGAGAAAAGCATTCCTTTTCTTAATAAATGAAAGACTTTCCATTCTGACTCGGGCAATGGCCTGAAAGGTATGTAGTGGAGGCTGTTTTACTATGCGTTCTTGCCACTGCCAACGGAGCCAGCAGAGGCTGCGGAGACAGCTTAACCCTTGGATGGCCTTTCATTTATTAACTAAAGGAATGTCTTACTCTTTTTTTTTTTAACAGCAATGGCAGCATATTTTTTAACAGATATGCCAGACTACATTTAACCCTTACACTACTGATTGGAAAGAAGACGGAAGATTACAGAAACCAGAAGAGAGAAAGATTAATGAAGAAGACAGACAACAGATGACAGGTAAGTGTTACACAGATCTGGGTGTTAAGATAGTGTTAGGGTTAATATTGTTGCACTTTACTATTAGGGGTAGTATAGGCTTAGTGTTTGGTAGGGTGACTGTGTGTTTGAGCTAATGGTCAGTGCTCGACAGTGTGTCAGGCAACGATCATTAGCTCTTTTCCTTTGATTTTCCCATTATTCATGCTATTTAGTGTGCATTTTGGGAACTTATCACACACAACGGACGTTTGGCCAAAAGTCAGTTTCTGTGGTCCGAAGTCCATTGTGGTATTAGTTGGTAGGACAATTGAATACAGACTTAGACATTTTTTTTTGTCAGTTGGTAGCCAGTTTTGCCCTACAACAAGTTTTACTGGCCTCAATTTTATTGAAGGCCTAAATGCATAACACACGCTACACACAAATCACACTACACGCAAAACATGCACACACTCTTACACACTCTCACACATATAATACACAAAAATCTATTTGCAATTCACTGTACACAGTACGTTAAACGCAAAATGCTATATGCAAAATGATAACCACAAAACGCTATAGACAAAATGCAATGTGCAAAATACAATACAAAAAACTCTATACGCAATATGCAATATGCAAAATGCTATATGCAAAACGCAACACACAATATGTTGTATGCAAAAAGCTATATGCAAAGAGCAATATGCTATACACAAAACTCTGTAAACAAAACTCAAAACACTATAGACAAAATGCTGTATGCAAAACACTATTCGCAGAACTCAAAACACAATATGCTATATGCGAATCACTATACCTAAAACACTACATATGAAACACACTTTACACACAAAACACTCTACAGACAAAACATGCACACTCTCTCACTCACACATTCTCTCACCCACTTGACACATTCTCACATGCTCACACACACACGCTCACTCTCTGGTGGAGAGTTGTGTAAAACAGTGCTTTGTGCACTGTTGCGTTGCGCACCTTTTTGGAGCTGAAAGGGCTAATCACTGAAAATTCAACAAGCCAGTCATTTAAAACATTGCCTCCCTTCTGGATTTGTCTGGATGTCAGCGCAAAATAGTTCTACATGTAAATCCACTTTTATTTTTTAATTCTATTAGTGCCAAGCACATATCCAATGCATTGGGTTGCAATGCAGTGGATAAAACACAAAATGGCTACTCCCATTTAGGATGCCTTCTGTAGGCTCTGTCTGCATAACACACACAGAAAGAGTAAAGTAAACGGCACTTTCGACACCAATTAAAATTTTAAGCTTTATTGTAGCTCTTTAAAAGTAGAAGGCTCATTAGACAGGACAGAGACGTGACAAATAGTACTCCTATTCAGACATGACCCCCACACACAGTCTGACGCATTTCGCGCTAGTGTAGCACACACTTCCTTTAAAAAAAAAAAAAAACATTCTATCCCATCACCCAACCCCATAGCTGTAACACGTATCTGGAAGTCTGAGGTCTAGTGGGGTCTTCTTTACCCTGGTCTTCCTCTTTAATTTGCTTTCTGTAAGCTTCTTTGTTTGTTTTTTTTCTTCTTTTTCCTCTTTTTCTTTCTTCATCTTGAAAGTTCTTTGTGCCCCTATAAAAGAAGCATAATCATTAAATCCAATGCCCCCTTTAAAGTCTCACTGCCAAACAAAAAAAAATCCCATTTCGGTACCTTTTCGGCCGTTGCTTTTATATGCCCAGGCTCTGTTCAAAATTGTTCCCACTTCCCCATTGGCTGGGATGTGGTGTTTCATAGAGCATGGAACATGCCTGGCAGAAACCATACCTCCCAGCCAATCATCTTCTAGTTGGAGGGGTCACAAATGCGAGTTTCATCATACCTTTAGCTATTCAATGATTGGCTAGCTGGAGGGATGACGAAAATGCATTTGTGACCCCTCCAGCTAGAAGCTGATTGGCTGGGCGGTGTGGTTACTAATGGACACGTTCAGTTCCCTGCATAATCCCATATCCCAGCAAATGGGAGAGTGGGAGCAATTTTGAACAGAGACTACCATATAAAGGTAGCACAACGGGGACGTTAAAGGGGGCACTGGATTTAACAACTTGGTCCTAGTCATCTACTACAAATAGCTTCGTGTATAGCTAGATCTCTCCCTCACATTTGTTCTTTATATAGATAAATTAGAATCCAAACTTTATCCTGAAAAAGGCATTCTGTTTAGAAACAAATCCAGTGTAAATCCCTTGGTATTGTGCAACAGATGTCAAAGGCAGTCATCAACTACGGGGATGTAGTTTATGCTTTTGCTTCAAAAAATGTCTCTAAACTCAACACTGAATAATTCATTATGCCAATTTGTCCTACAATGTAGTTACATTACTGATCATTGTGATATATTAACCCTTTAATTGACTAACATTCGAATCAAGATGTACCCTTTACTCTTTTTATCAAGTCTATGATCAGTTTTCAGTAAAACTCCCACCCCCGGGATATATCTAAAATATGTTCAACAAGAATGATAAATGTGTAAATATATCACACAGTCCCAGTGTCCAAGAAAACCATCTGAATGTCCCATGTATAGGTAAAATAGTTTATGGAAAGCTCTCACCTTATAAGATGAAAGCCATAATTTCCTCAGTTGGTGTGAGATCCTGGAGCTGGGAGAACATTAGCTGTTGAAATGAATTAATCACCAACACCTATGCTGATAGTCCAAGCTGGAGGCTGTACTTGACCACTCAACAAAATACCAACAAAAGACGGCTTGACTGCGCACAGAAAGATGGCTTGCTCCAGATATAGGCAATATGTAAAAAAACGGCAAAAGATCAGCAGTATTAAGTGTAATATTTGCTTTCACAAATTCCCAGATGGGTATACAGCATCTCGGAGTCCCTATGCCCCATAAAGTTTCATACCAGTGTCCTCCTCCTATAAATCTGGTGTTTGGATCCTATATGAAAGTTCTTAGGTGTCTTCCCTGACAAAATAGCTGATGTTTATTTTTCACATGACCTTCTGGCTGACACGTGTACCTCACACCAGCCGAAGGTCTGCTGTAATGGACACCACTATGATGGAGAATGGAAACGGGGAGAGAAACACAGTTGCTGAAGGTCATGGGGCAGGGACCAGCACTATAAAGACCAAAACAATAGTAAAAAGTATATAATAAAAAATAATAAGAAAACTAGGGCCAAACACGTTTTCACCGGCCTTAATGCCTTCTTCGTCAAAGGCCAAGGAAACCGGAGATACTTGAAAATCAGAGAATCTCAATGTATTCTTCTTGGCTAAACACTTTCTAAGTCAGTGTTCCCCAATGTTAGTTCTTGATGAACACCAACAGGTCACCTTTTCAAGAAATCCCTGCTTAATCAAAGGCATTTAATCAGTGGCTCAGTCATTGTGACTAAGCTGAGTGTGCTTAATCAGGTATATCGTGAAAACCTGACCTGTTTGTGTACCCTAAGGACTGCAACTGAGAACAGCTGTTATAAGTATATAAAGGTGTAGCATGCTAAGGTTCCTTGAGGACCGAAAGATCACTTCTGGTTTAGAGCAAACAGAGACATATCACCTAGAATTTACATTATGAGGAACGTTAAGGGTTAGTATTCAAAGGTCTCGGCCTCAGCTTATTTAGAAATTTCCCAGGTATGTTTATCTGTCCTGTAAATTAATTCATATTTAATTGTACACTACCGTTCAAAAGTTTGGGGTCACATAGAAATTTCCTTGTTTCTGTTATGGGAGCAGCTTGACCGTATGGTACATAAGAAGTGCCCATCAAGCCAATCTAAATTGTGGGAGGTGCTTCAAGAAGCATGGGGTGAAATCTCTTCACATTACCTCAACCAGCTGACAACTAGAATGCCAAAGATCTATAAGGCTGTAATTCCTGCAAATGGAGGATTCTTCAACAAAAGCAATGTTTGAAGGACAAAATTATTAATTATATTAAAAATCATTATTTCTAAACTTTTTATACAAATGTATACAGTGCTCAAGTCCTTCTGTTCTCTATTAGATCAGAATCTCAGATGAAGTGTCCATTTTGTTATGTTGCTATTTATTATTAGTATCCCTGTTGCTCAATCCCAAGTGCAGGTCCTGCCTCCCTGCATGTAGTCTAAAAGACCGCAAAAACTGAAAAAGCAGGAGAGCAGAAACAAAAGGGGCCGAATCTAAGTGCAGTTTTCCTTTAAACACATTTATTAAATCGATTACACACAAACCCCCTCAATGTATCTACTCACTAGAAATTTTAAAGTGTATCAGCCCATAAGTCACAGTATCCTCATTCAGCTGCCGAGGAATCTTCAACTCTTCCGATCTCTGGTGTCCTGAATGCTCAACACACAAACGGCTCCCTTTGGTGACATCACTCCTCAGGTCCGTTATGTTCCACATTTGATGGAAAACAAGGACATTTCTAAGTGTGTGTATGTCTGTGACCACTCTAAGGTGACACTTAAATTGGATGAAACACACTGCTGAGCTGCATTGATTCTTGTGTAGTCCTGGGGAATTTAGATTTTTATAAGTGGCCCCTTTTTTTTAAAAGGTACATGTGATCATCTAAGATCAATCTAGTGCCTGGGTTTCATTCATGCTATTTTATAAGGTACAATAGCACAAAAAGGTACTGTACTTGTTAAAAAGGTACAATTGGAGAGAGTGTTTGTTACTTCATGACCTACTGACATCTCTTTATGTAACTAAATAAATGATTTAGAACAAAACCAAAATTTTTTATTTATACATACTAAATTAAAAACACATATAGTGAAGTTCTGGCCCTTTTATACAATCTAGTGCTAAGGTATATGGCACATAACATTGAATTCTAGTCTAAACAAGTACCAGGGGTAGATAACAGGATAGCGGATGAACTTCAAGGGACAAAATGGCAGGTGTTTATTGCACTTGCACTTCATCCTAAACTTAACAGTATTGTTTGTTAATCTACCTTATGGCATTTGGGGCTGATGACCCAAATGAGCTGATAAGGAAATCTTTAGCACCTAAGACATGGGAGATGTATAAGCAATGACTTCACAGGTGGGGCCACTTCCTGTCAGATAGTTTCCCAAATGCTAGCCTTTTTAAAGCATATGTCTTCACAAGGGCCATCCAAGGCAAATGTAGCATGTATTTTGGCAGCCACATCTTTCTTTGATGAGTCAGGAAGATTTGGCATCCAATTACATAGTTTGACACATTACAAAGGGCTGGGCTGGGCAGATGAAAAGTTCAGAAGACATGGGGGTGACCCATTGATGTAGCACTGCTCTTAGGCAAATTGAAATCACTTCCAGTAATATTTACCTCCAGACACAAGAATAGCCTATTTTACTCTGCCTTTGTACTGGTATTTATTGGGGTGTTTAGGGTAAGAACTAGTAGCCCCAACCAGGCATCAATTTTGTGGATCGCAGGTTAATCAGGTGGTGTATTCCCATAACAACGTTAGGTGTTTCCTGGCATATGCAAAGAATGACCTGAAAGCCAGAGGGCAGTGGTTTATCATTAAGGCAAAGGAGGATGAAGTTTGCCCGATGGTAGCTGTGCAGCAATTCTTAAAGATCTGGCTATACAGGCAAGGCATCTTTTTTAATGCACAAGAATGGGAGGGCACTGACAGCTTATCAGTTAGATAAATGATGAAGTGCTTTTGTTTTGTTTCTGCTTGGTTTTCTTGTTGACAATTTGATGGTTCATGAATCTTAACTCTAATCTTCTTTTTCTCCCTACAGTGGGATAACAGGCAAGAGTACTTATTCTTGGGCATTCCTTTGTGCATTGGGTGGCAAGATACGACAGCTATGATTACCTAGGTGTAGATGAAATGCAGAAAAAGATCACCTGGTATGGGAAGTGGGTTTTATAGTGGGAACTGATAGAGTAGTGATTCAAAATGGCATGGGAAAGCAGGGGAGCCCAGATACTGACATCATGCACACAGGTGGCAATGACTTCACTTCCATCAAATTAGTTGGCCTAATAAAAAGCATTAAGGTAACATGACAGATGATCAGATCCATCTGTCCACTTGTAAAGCTAACTGGTTTGAGATCGCACAGAGGCAGAACAGGAAGGGGGAGATATTGCCTGCTGCCATCAAAGCATCTAGGAAGAAGGTAACATCTTCTGTCACATGGTTTATCACTTCTCTACAGAGGTGCACCATCAAGCACAGAGACACCATCAGGGAGTATGGCTTGTGCTGGAGTGATGATGTGCACCTGTCAGTACAAGGTCTTGAAATCTTTAACAATTCTAAACTTATGGCTTTCGAATCTAGTATGGGGTCACAGGATTAGGAGGTGGGCTTAGAGAGTTCTCCTTTAGGAGTCACCTGTATGGGTGGTGGCAACGTGTGCACCTGTGCCCAGCCATTGTGGTTTAGCAAGGAAGGTTACAGTGTGGGTGGGGCACTGGTCCAGCAGTCAGCACACCAGGAGGGCAGGCTAAAGCCATGTAAGCACTGAGGTAAAGGGGAGGCATGATGGAATAGTCATGGATGACCAGCTATGTTCAGTTTGTCTCCTCAGCATATAGATGTAGTCACCTCTTTGGTGCAGTGTACTCATTTCAAGGCAGTGGTGCCCTAAGCAGTGGAAATAGTTCTGGAGTGATGCATTGAGGGTTAGTAGGGTATTCTCATGGGACCCTTCATAAACAGGTAAAGACCCTTCAATAAAAGTGTTGATGTCTTTCACTTTCCACCTACATCATTGTCTGTGTCTTTATTTCACTGTGTTCTTTGTGTTACATTGGTTAGTTTTGGGGATTATGGTATGGGTTATGATATGAGGAGGGGAATTAAAAGAAGAAGCTTCAAGGGCATTGGGACCTTAAATGGTCAAAAGTTCAAGCATGAACCAGAGGACATAAGGGGCCATGCCAAAGCCCCTCTTTGTCTGGGGAAAAAGGGGGCCTGATAGAAAACAGAGGTGGGCTTCCCTTCCCCTGGTCCATGGGAAAGTAGAGGGGGGAGAAACAAGGTATAGTAGGGCATGAAGGGGGGTTAATAGTTGAAAAAAAGGTGGCATTAGGGACTGGGGGTCATCATATTACCATTTTTTTCTTGTCCTTTCCATCAACCGTAACCCATCTTTCTTTTTATCCCCAATAACTACAATTGGAATAGTGTCCACTACAGAAGAGCTCACACACTGGGCAAAGTTTTCATTCCCATGGTTTAACAGTCATTTAGGGCTGGCAATGTGGAGCACTTGGGGCCCAGCCAGGAAGGTTACAGTGTGTGTGGGGCACTAGCCCAGTGGTCAGGACACAGTAAGGGAGAGCTAAAGCCATGCAAGCATTGAGGTAAAGGGGAGGCATGACAGACTAGTTTGGGCAGATCGGCTATGTCCACTTTGTCTCCTGAGTTGAGGTAGCCACCACTTGGGGGTAGGGTATGCATTTCATGGCAGTGATGAATGAAAGTTCCTCTCACTTATCCCTCAACATCAGGCAACTGGGCACTGGTCTTGTCCCAAATTGCGGCTACTGGTCTGGGATGCCGCATTGAGGGTTGGTCCCTCCCTTCCCAGTGGTCCCTTCATAAATAGGTCAAAACCCTTTAATAAAAGATGTGACCTCTTTAATTTTCCACCTACATTGTGGTCTGTGTCTTTATTTCACTATGCTACATTAGTTGTTCTTTGGGGGTTATAGTATGGGGCTGGTGGGGAAGGGTTAAAAGAAGAAGCATCAAGGGCATTGGGCAGAGGTGTAACTAGGAACCACCAGGCCCTGGTGCAAAAATTGCCATGGGGCCCCCAACCACATTGACCCCACTGTCCACCTCCATAATGCCCCCTGTCACCACCTCCACATTGGCCCCTATTCCACCTCCTACCTTAGCTGGTTCAGGAGGGGGGCCGGGGGGGGGGCTCATCCCTGGTGGTCCAGCAGCATGAGGTGTGGCATGAGAGGTCTGTGCCACCTTTTTTGCACAGACCTCTATCAGCAGCTCACACTCGGTTCTCTCTCCAGTAATACAGAGCGCTCGGAGATGATTTCATCTCCCAGCGCTCTGCATTACTAGAGTGCCAGGATATAGAGGGAGCTGCTAATAGAGGTCTGTAATGAAAAAGGCACAGACCTTAGCAGATTGTTGCAGGAGCCGGGTAGAAGCCTAGCAAGGGGTGGCCGGGCCTGTGGAGTGATGGGCCGGGTTGCAGTTGCGACCCCTATTTGTATGCTACTGGCATTGGGACATTATTAGAAACATATACTGCGGTTTAAACAAACATTGAATTGACTTGTATTGCTGTAGAGCAATGCAATACACTTAGATACACACTACATAGTGCGATCTAAAAAGAGGGACACCAGATTGGGAAAGAGAGGAAGAGGAATTGTGCTTCCTAAAGTGGGTATCTTGTGAGGTATGTATTTTAACATAATGTTGTAAACTTGTACACATACTCACACACCACACAGACTCACAATAAACAAAAGCAAGGTGCTGAATTTATTGATGGAAAATATTAGTCCTGTGAGTGCTATTTCATTGAAGAAATGTATACAGTGTATGTGTGTGTGTGTATGTATATATATATATATATATATATATATATATATAGCTGTAAAATAACAAACAAAATAAGTATATTGTAATACCTTTTTTATTGGACTAACAGAATTTTGGATTGAGAAGCTTTCGGGAGAAGCTCCCTTTCTCAAGTCTAAAGCATTTCTCTAATACGGCTACAATCTCCATTATATATATATATATATATATATATATATATATATATATATATATATATACACACATAGTAATGGCCAAAAGTGTTAGGCAGTTGTGAAAAAAATGCTGTAAAGTGAGAATGCTTGCTTTCAAAAATAGACATGTTAATAGTTTATTTTTATCAATTAAAGGGGATGTTTAACCCCTTTACAACTTTGTCTAAATCGTTTTGTTATCTACTGTAAATAATGAAAAGTGTATAGATTTAAAAAAACAACAACTCTTGTTTGGAGAAATTAAAAGAATAAACGCAGCTCTGTACTTACTTCCGGCCAGAGTGTGTTTAACGGACGCTTGTACCCAGCCTTCTCCGATGATGGAGGCTGTCTGTCTGTAAGCTAGAGCGCTCTCATTGGCAGAGATCAATTTCTGGCCAATGAGAACGCTCCAGCTTACAGACAGACAGCCTCTATCAACGGAGGAGGCTGGATAGAAGCGTCAGACTGGGGAACAGATCTGATAAACACAGTCTGGCCGGAAGTAGGTACAGAGCTGCGTTTATTCTTTTAATTTCTATAATCAGGAGGTTTTTTTTTAAAGGGATAGTAATGTTTCATAATAAAAGCAGCTCTAATTAAGCATCATAGTATTTGGACTTTAGAGAGTGTTATTTCAATTCTGTCAGAGTTGTAGTTCAAGAGTAATTCAATGACAAAGTATCCCCCTCCCGCCCCTTTTACTGATGTAACACTGTTCAGCCAGATCAGAAGGGAGGTGCCCAGGTAGTCTGCAGAGAGGGACAATCTTCAATTAAGATAAGGGAAAAACCTGAAAAACTTGTCGGGGGGCAGGGTTTTCATTGTTTTCATAGGAAGAAGATTGTCCCCTTCTGTTATCTGTCTGGTCTTACAACCAGATTCCACATCTGAGAAGAGATGGCTTACACTAGGTAAAAGGGGCGGGAGGGGGAAACTTTGCTTATGAATATCTCTCAAACCATAAAGGTTAGAAAGATAAGACTTATATCGTTCTTCATGTTTTTTAATGCCTACAAAATAAAATAAAGATAAAATGAAGTATTACTATCCCTATAAAAAATGTATAAACTTTTCATTATTTACATTAGATAACAAAATGATTTCGGCAAAGTTGTAAAGGGTTAATCATCCCCTTTTAAATACATAGTGAGTGAACAGAAGAAAAATCTAATAAAAATTTGGTGTGACCACCCTTTGCCTTCAAAACAGCATACATTCTTCTAGGTACAGTTACACACAGTTTAAGGAATTTGGAGAACTAACCACAGTTCTGGGGATTTAGGCAGCCTCAGTTGCCTCTCTCTCTCTCTTTATGTAATCACAGACAGACTCGATGATGTTGAGATCAGGGTTCTGTGGGGGCCATACTATCCCTTCAAGGACTCCTTGTTCTTCTTCACCTAGAAGATAGACTTTGGATGTATGCTTGGCATTGTTATCATGGCCAGAATAAATTTGGGGCCAATCAGATGCCTCCCTGATGATACTGCTTGATGGACAAGTATCTCCCTGTACTTCTAAGCATTGAGAAGACCATTAATTCTGACCAAATCCCCGACTCCATTTGCTGAAATGCAGCCCCAGACTTGCAAGGAACCTCCACTATGCTTCACTGTTGTCTGCAGACACTCATTATTGTACCGCTCTCCAACCCCTTCGGCAAACAAACTGCCTTCTGTTCCAGCCAAATATTTAAAATTTTGACTCATCAGTCCAGAGCACCTGCTGCCATTTTTCTCTACCCCAGTTCCTGTGTTTTCATGCATAGTTGAGTAGCGTGGCCCCCGCGTTTGCTGTCAATCTCTGTGATGATACTTGTGCATTGGTAGAGACTGATTGGCCCGCCCAGGATGCGCCTTTTTATACTGGGCCTTTGGTACTTGTCAGCTGCCCTTTCTTGGTGTTTCCGATCCTGTGAATTTGTTGCTATGTTCCTGACTTCTGTGTACCGACTCGGCTCGTCTGACCCTTCTACGTTCCTGCTCCGTGGTTGACCCGGCTCTGGCTGACGTTCCTGCTCCGTGATTGACCCGGCTCTGGCTGACATTCCTGCTCCGTGATTGACCTGGCTTTGGCTGACGTTCCTGCTCCATGTTTGACCCAGCTCTGGCTGACGTTCCTGCTCCGTGACTCGACCTGGTTCCGGCTGTTGTTCCTGTTTCCTGATTGTTCCTGTGCTCCAGTGGCATCTCGTCGCCTACCGGCGACATTCTGGACAGTGTTGATTGTTTGCTCTGACTATCACTTCTCTCTAGCTGAGCTGTTCCCTCCGTTACCGAGCCAGTCTATAGTGCCTTGCTGAGCGGCTGCCTCTATTACCGAACCTGCCATTAACCCTTGCGGTACCGGTTGCCTCCGATATAGAGCCTGTACACTTGCCAAGCTTGTTGTATCCTACCGAGCCATATTACACTTACTGAGCCTGTGCCTTTTGACCGAGCCTATCCGTTACACTAGCAGAGCAGTTTCCAGTGTGTGTGCGTTCAGTCCTTGGTTGCACCTCCGGGTGCTTATGGGCGTTCCATTGCTCTTGCATTGTGTTGCTCCGTGTCGGCACCAGAAGGGTGTCTTGGCTCTGGCTCCAAGTGCTCATTGTGTTAGGTATCTATTGCACCACCTGTGCATTGGCTTTCAAACAGCTTGGGCAGTGTTTCTCTGTTATAGCATCTTGTAGGTGCTTGTGGCTCAGGTCCCGTTGGTACACGCAGGGTTCGTTTATTGTGATAATAAGGGCGCTCCAGGTTCTGGGTTTTGCTCCAGCAGTGGCCTCTCTCTGATACTTCACCCTCTGGGGTATTGGCTCAGCTCTGATCATCTGGCTGTGGATTTTGGGCGTCCTATTATACAGCTATTTGAGAGTGATCCAGTTCAGACGCTTTCTGCACTTTTCCTTGCACTTTCCAGAGACTCATATCACTTATTGGGCGTTGGTCGATTATCATCACAGACACTGATCTGCTGCTCTAAGCATTAACCCTTGGTACTACATTCTCTCTGACCATTCTGGTAGCTCCCTTCTATTGTGCCAGAATTACTGTCATTACTTGTATTACCTGTCTTGGCCCCCAGGGGCGCTGTTCTTTAATCTTATTTTCAATAAAACTGTGTTTTTTGCTTTTAACCATTGTCTGAGTGTCTGAAAACCGTAACAGTACGAAAGGGCCATGACCTCAGACGGTAAAGGTGACGGCAATACACAGAACCTCCTATGGAGGATGGATGTGCACGAGCAACGCCTGGACCAGTTGGCACTGGCCATGCAGACCTTACTAGAACGTACGGTACACCTTGATAAACCTAACCAAAATCCGGTGGTCCCTCCAGTTCTGACACCGGATAACCAGGCTGGGCAAATGGTCGCGTCCTCCAGAAGTCTAACGGCGGCTGCGCCGTTACCGTTAAGATATAATGGTGAACCCGATCTGTGCAGGGGGTTTATTAACCAGTTAGAGATATTCCTTGAACTAACACCTCATGCCTTTTCGAACGACCGTAGCAAGGTGGGGTTCATGATATCTCTATTAACCGGAAAAGCCCTGGCGTGGGCTAACCCCTTATGGGAGAAGGCCAAACCTTGTACTCTGTGCTTCAGATGAGTTTGTAAAAAAATTTCAGAGAGTATTCGAGGTACCTGGGAGAACCACCTCTGCTGCCAAAAGACTGATGGAAATACGAATGGGCGATCGTACTGTAGGCGATTACGCTATAGAATTTCGGATATTGGCAGCAGAGGTAGGCTGGAACAATGAGGCACTAGTGGCAGCCTTTGCCCAAGGGTTATCAGACTCAATCAAAGACGAGATTGTGGCCAGAGAAGTGCCTAGTGACCTAGACAAATTCATAGACTATGTTATGCTCATTGATACTCGCATTCGCGAGAGGCGCCTGGCAAGAAGGGCAAGAGCCAGAACTTATGGGCAAGACAGCCTTTTAAACCCACCCTCGCCTCCCAATTCTCCTGACTGGGTATCCGAACCGAGTGAGCCTATGCAACTCGAGTTCACCAGGCTTTCTAAGGAGGAGCAGGTACACCGTAAAAGACAGGGCTTATGCTTATATTGTGGCAAGAGTGGGCACTTACTACGTACTTGTCCAGTACAGCCAGGAAACGCACGCACCTAGGGTACCTTGGGGGACAGGCCTTAGGTGGTGTACAATCGTCCCCAGATTCCTATAACATAAAACCCACCATTCCGGTGAGAGGCTAGCGCATTGCCGCAGCATAGGCCTTATGACTGCGCTATCGATCTGCCCCCGGGAGTGGTGCCACCGAGGAGCAGGACGTACCCATTGTCTTGTGACGAGAATAAGGCCATGGAGGAATACATAGAGGATGCCCTCAAATGGGGAATCATTCACAAATCATCCTCTCAGGCTGGTGCAGGGTTCTTTTTTGTAAAAAAGAAAAATGGCGAACTACGACCATGTATTGCTTACCGTGAACTTAATAAGCTCATGTCTAAGAATGCATACCCCATACCACTCATTACGGAGTTATTTGACAGGTGGAAAGGCTGTTCGTGGTTTACGAAACTCGACCTACGTGTTGCCTACAACCTAATAAGGATCAGTGCCGGAGATGAGTGGAAAACGGCATTCAATACTAGGTCTGGTCACTATGAGTATTTAGTGATGCCTTTTGGATTATGTAATGCACCAGCCGTATTTCAGGAGTTCATCAATGATATCCTCCGCGATATGCTACAATCCTCTAGTCGTATATCTTGACGATATATTGATTCACTCTGCTAACCTAACCCAGCACATCCAGGACGTGTCAGAAGTCCTGCTCCAGTTACGCAAGAACAAATTGTTCTGCAAATTAGAGAAATGTGAATTTCACGGCTCCAAAGTACCCTTCTTGGGTTTTGTAATTTCTAAGGATGGCATTGCCATGGATCAAGGAAAATTGGCTGCAGTCCTACAATGGCCACAACCCAAAGGATTAAAAGCTATCCAACGGTTCTTGGGCTTTGCCAATTATTATGGAAAATTCATTCAGAATTTTTCCACCATTGTAAAACCTCTCTCTGACCTCAAGCACAAGGGCGCTAATCCCTCTCAATGGTCTGAGGAAGCGGAAAAAGCCTTTGAAACCCTTCAATCTGCTTTCACCTCCGCTCCTATACTGTCCCACCCCAATCCCACCCTGCCGTTCACGTTAGAGGTCGATGCCTCTGAGGTCGGGGTAGGAGCAGTTCTGTCTCAACGTCCCAAGGAGGGTGGCAATTTGAGACCTTGCGGGTTCTTTTCCAAGAAACTATCCGGTGCCCAAAGCCATTACAAAATTGGTGATAGGGAATTGTTGGCTATCATCTTGGCATTAAAAGAATGGCGACATCTTTTGGAAGGCACTAGAACCCCGGTACTAATTTTTACGGACCATAAAAATGTGATTTATCTTTCAGAGGCTAAAAGGCTGCCCTCTCGCAAGGCTAGGTGGGCTCTGTTCTTGTCAAGGTTCAATTTCATAGTGTCCTACTTGCCTGGTTCAAAGAACATTAGGGCTGACGCTCTATCCAGACAGTTTTGCACTGACATTGAGAGGGATGAGGCCCCAGTACCTATTATTCAGCCTGATAGGATCCTGGCTACTATTCGCACCAGTATCACTTCGCTACTAGGGGAGCAAATTTTGGCATCCCAAGCTCGGGCACCTCCAGAGACCCCAGTGGGCAAGTGTTTTGTGGATGAGCCTTTCCGTACCCGTTTACTCGAGACCTATCACTCATCTAAGGCAGCTGGGCATATTGGGAGGGATCAGCTGGCATGGTCTCTGTCACAAATGTTTTGGTGGCCCTCTCTGAAAGCTGATTGCTCAGCATTTACTGCTGCCTGTGCCACCTGTGCCCATGCTAAGACTCCCAGACATCTCCCAGTGGGTCTGCTCCAACCAGTGCCTAATGGGGAACACCCATGGTCTCATATTTCTATCGATTTTTTGGGAGAGTTGTGGTGTCTAAGGGCTATACGTTCATCTTGATGGTGGTGGATAGGTTCTCGAAGATGGCTCACTTCGTGCCTCTCTCTGGTCTTCCTTCGGCCCAGGAACTAGCAGTAGTTTTTGCCAGAGAAGTATTTCGCTTGCACGGGGTTCCCAGAGTGATAGTGTCGGACCGAGGGAGCCAATTCGTGTCAAGATTCTGGAGGGCCTTCTGTAGCCAAATGGGCATACAACTGTCCTTCTCCTCCTCCTACCATCCCCAGACACCGCTGAACGTGCCAATCAGGGACTTGAACAGTTCCTGCGCTGTTTTGTGACTGATCATTATGATAATTGGGCCGACCTGTTGCCATGGGCAGAGTTTGCCAGGAACTGTGCAGTTAACTCATCATCTGGGAGCTCTCCATTTCTTGTTAATTATGGGTTCCAGCCGTGTCTGCTCCCAGACTCGTTTCAGCCACAACAGATTCCGGCTCTGGATGAGCACATCGAGCAGCTCCGCTCCACTTGGGCACAGGTGCAGAGGTCCCTCAGCCAGTCCTTCCAGAGACATCAGAGGCACGCCAATCGCAGACGGCTGCCAGCGGTTTTCTTCCAGGTTGGGGACAGGGTATGGCTTTCCTCCAAGAATCTCAATCTGCAAGTGCCATCTAACAAATTGGCTTCCCGGTTCATTGGTCCGTTCATGATTATCCGCAAGATTAACCCTGTGGAACTCCCGGCTTCTATGCGAATTCACAATGTGTTCCATGTGTCACTATTGAAGCCCTTGATATGCAATCGCTATACTACCACTCCGGTGGTTCCTGGGCCGGTGGATGTTCAAGGCCAAGAGGAATACAAAGTACAGAGTATCATTGATTCCAGGAGATTTAGAGGCAAATTGCAGTATTTGGTCCACTGGAAAGGTTATGGGCCTGAGGAGCGTTCATGGGTTAACCAGAGGGATCTCCATGCTCCACGCTTGTTACGCAATTTTCACTCTAAATACCCTCAGAAACCTAGACCCTCTGCCAGGAGAGGGGGTCTTTGAGAGGGGGGTACTATCACGGTCCCCGTGTTTGCTGTCAATGATGATACTTGTGCATTGGTAGAGACTGATTGGCCCGCCCAGGATGCGCCTTTTTATACTGGGCCTTTGGTACTTGTCAGCTGCCCTTTCGTGGTGTTCCCGATCCTGCGCATTTGTTGCTGTGTTCCTGACTTCTGTGTACTGACTCGGCTCGTCTGACCCTCCTACGTTCCTGCTCCGTGATTGACCCGGCTCTGGCTGACGTTCCTGCTCCGTGATTGACCCGGCTCTGGCTGACGTTCCTGCTCCGTGACTCGACCCGGTTCCGGCTGTTGTTCCTGTTTCCTGATTGTTCCTGTGCTTCAGTGGCATCTCGTCGCCTACCGGCGACATTCTGAACAGTGTTGATTGTTTGCTCTGACTATCACTTCTCTCTAGCTGAGCTGTTGCCTCCGTTACCGAGCCAGTCTATAGTGCCTTGCTGAGCGGCTGCCTCTGTTACCGAACCTGACATTAACCCTTGCGGTACCGGTTGCCTCCGATATAGAGCCTGTACACTTGCCAAGCTTGTTGTGTCCTACCGAGCCATATTACACTTATTGAGCCTGTGCCTTTTGACCGAGCCTATCCGTTACACTAGCAGAACAGTTTCCAGTGTGTGTGCATTCAGTCCTTGGTTGCACCTCCGGGTGCTTATGGGCGTTCCATTGCTCTTGCATTGTGTTGCTCAGTGTCGACACCGGAAGGGTGTCTTGGCTCTGGCTCCAAGTGCTCATTGTGTTACATATCTATTGCACTACCAGTGCATTGGCTTTCAAACAACTTGGGCAGTGTTTTTCTGTTATAGCACCTTGTTGGTGCTTGTGGCTCAGGTCCCGTTGGTACACACAGGGTTCGTTTATTGTGATAATAAGGTTCTGGGTTTTCCTCCAGCAGTGGCCTCTCTCTGATACTTCACCCTCCGGGGTATTGGCTCAGCTCTGATCATCTGGCTGTGGATTTTGGGCGTCCTATTATACAGCTATTTGAGAGTGATCCAGTTCAGATGCTTTCTGCACTTTTCCTTGCACTTTCCAGAGACTCATATCACTTATTGGGCATTGGTCAATTATCATCACAGAGACTGATCTGCTGCTCTAAGCATTAACCCTTGGTACTACAGTCTCTCTGACCATTCTGGTAGCTCCCTTCTATTGTGCCAGAATTACTGTCATTACTTGTATTACCTGTCTTGGCCCCCAGGGGCGCTGTTCTTTAATCTTATTTTCAATAAAACTGTGTTTTTTGCTTTTAACCATTGTCTGAGTGTCTGAAAACCATAACACCTTGTTTCCATGTCAGAGATATGGCTTTTTGGCCGCAAGTTTTCTTGGCCGCAAGTCTTCCATGAAGACCACTTCTAACTGGACTTCTCTGGACAGTAGATGGGTATAAAAGGGTCCCGCTGTTTTCTGCCAATTCTGAGTTGATGGCATTGCTGGACATCTTCCTATTGTGAAGAGAAGTAAGCATGATGTGTCTTTCATCTGCTGCACTACATTTCCTTGGCTGACCACTGTGTCTATGGTCCTCAACCTGGCCCATTTCTTTGTGCTTCTACAAAAGAACTTGCACTGCACATCTGGAAATCCTTATCTGCCTTGAAATGTCTGCCTGGTAGGGACCTTGTTGATGTAGTATAACTACCTTGTGTATTGTTGCTGTGCTCAGTCTTGTCATGGTGTATGACTTTTGACATTAAACTTTCTTCAGCAACCTCACCTTGTTTTCCGAATTTGGCTGTTCCTCATCCAGTTTTATTCCTAATACACAGTTGTTTTTGTTTCAGTTAATGATTGAGTTTCAACCTACATATTAAACTGATGATCATTTACTCCTGTTTGGTATAATTGTTTAATCATACACCTAACTATATGCCTACAAAATCCCTGACTTTGTGCAAGTGTAGCTAGAAGAGTTGATGCTGTTTTGAAGGCAAAGGGTGGTTACACCACATATTGATTTGATTTAGATTTTTCTTCTGTTCACTCACTATGTATTTTGTTAATTGATAAATGATAAATTTCCTTACAGTTATTTGTATTTCTTCTGTGTCCCTATACGGCATATTAAAATGGGTAATGTCTCCGCCCTCCAGCTGGGTAGGACTTCCTCCAAACTCCTTAAATGAGAGCTTCCTGATGGTTTGGTCAGTTTTCCTTTTGGCTGAGCTGCAAGATATAGAGAGTAAACATATTAAATAAGAGGTAGGGTATGCGTGTAGGGACACAGAAGAAATACAAATAACGTAAGGAAATGTATCATTTCTTCTGTGTCCCTCCCCGGCATATTAAAATGGGACTTATAAGGCAGCACTCATAAACAGGGGAGGGAGATACATAAGTAAAACCACGTCACTCAAGAGCAACAAAGTGAGGATAGATCCTACCAGATTAGGTTGCAATGACAGCCTCCAGGACCTTTCTTCCATATTTAGCATTAGCCGAAGACTGGACATCTAGGTGATAATGCGTGATGAACGTGGACAGAGAGGTCCAAGTTGCCGCTTTACAGATTTCAGAAGGAGAAGCTTCAGCTTTCATAGCCCAGGAGGTGGATACGGCAATGGTAGAATGGGCTTTAAGATTTTTAGAAAGCTGTTGACCTGCCTCTCTGTATGCCATCCTAATACACTCAGTAATCCATCTGCAGATGGAAGCCTTTGAGGCTGCATTGCCTTTGAGTCGTCCTTGAAAGTATATAATTAAGGAATCTGAGGATCTAAAGTCTTCTGTTCTCTGCAAATATATGGAAAGGACTCTGAGCAGGTCCAGGTTATGGAACTGTTTTTCCTTGACCGCCTGAGGATTAGGACAGAATGAGGGCAGAATTATCTGTTCATTAAGGTGAAACTCGGAGATAATCTTACCCCAGAAGGATGGCTTTGGTTTCAAGACTACTTTATCTTGGTGAAAAACCAAGAATGGGCTCCTGCATGTTAAGGCCTGTAACTCATTTACTCTATTAGCTGAAGTTACTGCTGTAAGCAAAAGTACTTTTAAGGTAAGGTTCTTTAATGAAATATCTTCCAGGAGTTCAAAGAGAAGAGCTTTTGATAATTGGTCCAGGACCAGTTTTAAGTCCCATAGTGGAACAATATTATGAATGGTGGGCCTGATCTTGGATATCACCCTCAAATAACTTTTAATCAGGTCATGATCTGTTAGTTGAATAGCAAGAGTGGCCAACAAGGCAGAGACCTAAACTCTAAGGGATGCAAGCCGCAATCCCGCTTGAAATCTATCTTGTAAGAAATCCAATATTTTGGGAACTGAGACTGAAGATTCCTGGTGAAACCTGGATCTGAGCCAGGAAGAAAAGGTTGACCAAACTCAGGAATATACTCTTGAGGTTGATTTCTTTCTACCTGCAATGATGGTAGTAGTAACTGCCTCCGATAGCCCTTTCCTCTTCAACATGAGCCATTCAACCTCCAGGCCATCAGATGTAATAGGCTGGGGTTTGGATGACAGACTGGTCCCTGGGTTAGGAGATTGGGAATCAGTGGGAATTGCCAAGGAGGTGCTATCGACATTTACCCAGGAAAGAGTACCAAGGTCTCCTGGGCCAGGCTGGATCAATTAGAATGAAGTCTGCATGTTCCTTCCTGATTTTCCTAATGACATCCATAATTATCGTAAAAGGTGGAAAAATGTGTGCCAGGTTGTACGTCCATGGAGTTCTCAGCGCATCGTGACCCTCTGAATCCAGATCTCTCGTCAGGATAGGTACCTTGGACATTTCGTATTGACTTTGGAGGCCATGAGGTCTATCTCTGGCTGACCCCATCGTTGACAAATCAGGTTGAAAATTAGAGGGTCTATGGGCCACTCTCCTGAATCTAAGAGACTCCTGCTGAGATAATCTGCTGTGTCATTGCTTTGCCCCAATATGTGGGCAGCTGAGATACCTTTTAAGTTCTTTTCTGCCCACAGAAGAATCTGTCTGCCATTCCCATAATTAATTTTGTTGCTCTTTGCTGTACTGACTCTCCAGTTCTAGAATATTCTTTTTCAGAACTGGTGCCCAAAACTGAACTGCATATTTGAGATGAGGTCTTACCAACAATGTGTACAAAGTCAAAGTGATGTTATCCACTCTTGCTTCAATACCCCTTTTTACGCAAACAGGACTTTGCTATTTGACCCTGGTCACTGTTTCCAAGTTTGTAGTTTACAAGGATTCCCAGGTCTCTCTCTAGCAAAGAGTCCCCTAAAATGATTCCAATAATGGGGATGTATCACCCGATAAAAACTTTTTTACCATAGGTTTTCTTACTAAAGTATTAGGAAAGCTGGTTGTTTTTTAATGTAAGTACTTTTGCAGATATTCTATCTTCTGCGCTCTGCACTATCACATAATGTGCATGGTACAGCTCATCTTCTCCTCCTACCTCCCTCCTAGATGCCACAGGGAGTATATGTACGCTTCTATCGAAACATCAAGCTCGGTTAGCATTATACTGAGGTTGCAACCTCAGTATAGTGCTAACCGAGGCTTGATATAACGATAGAAGGCATTCACAGCACACTGAAGGGAAGTGTGAACGGGCTTTTTGGGGCAGCTGGGAGGAGAATTAGGCAGTCAGACAGAGATGTGCCAAAGAATCAGCGGTCATTATGCTGACCGGCACAGCTTAAAGGGATAGTAACACTTCGTTTTA
Source organism: Rhinophrynus dorsalis (assembly GCA_037306005.1). Taxonomy (NCBI): domain Eukaryota; kingdom Metazoa; phylum Chordata; class Amphibia; order Anura; family Rhinophrynidae; genus Rhinophrynus; species Rhinophrynus dorsalis. Next base: position 295,921,314 of record CM074719.1, read on the forward strand.
ACTTTATTTTATTTTGTAGGCATTAAAAAAACATGAAGAATGATATAAGTCTTATCTCTCAAACCTTTATGGTTTATGAGATATTCACAAGCAAAGTTCCCCTCCCCGCCCCTTTTTCCTAGTGTAAGCCATCTCTTCTCAGATGTGGATCAGGTTGTATGACAGTACAGATAACAGAAGGGGACAATTTTCTTTGTATGAAAACAATGAAAGCCCTTCCCCCCTTGAAAAGTTTTTCAGCTTTTTCCATTATCTTAATTGAAGATTGTCCCTCTCTGCAGTCTACCTGGGCATCTCCCTTCTTATCTGGTTGAACAGGGGGGGGATACTTTGTTTGTGAATATCTCTTAAACCATAAAGGTTTCAGAGATAAGACTTATATCATTCTTCATGTTTTTTTAATGCCTACAAAATAAAATAAAGTTAAAATGAAGTATTACTATCCCTTTAAAGTAGAACTACCACCCCATCTAAACTTGCCCCCAAATAATTACCCAATTATGTAAAGATGTCTGCACTGTTTCCTGGCAGTAAGTCCCAGGAACAGCAGGATTTCTCAATAACACGGTAATAATTCTGGCTACTACCACTATTAAGCAGCTAGTCGCCAGAAGGGTAATTATTTGGGGGCAAGTTTACAAGGGGTGGTAGTTCCACATTAAGATAGAATATCTGCAAAAGTACTTACATTTAAAAAAAAAAAAAAAACAGCTTTCCTAATAATACTTCAGTAACAAAACATATGGTAAAAAATGTTCTAAGGTGATACATAAGTAGCACTGGGATTTTTCCTTCCAAAATGCACGACTTTACGTAACTGAATAAATTATTTAGCCAAGATCAAAGTATTTTATTTACAGCTTAATTTAAAAGCACATATACTAATGATCATACAAACATTAATGTGAGTTTTATTGCAGTGGAGCAATATGATGCACTTATATAAACATTACCCGGTCTTATCTTCTAAAAAGGGGGGACACCAGCGTGGAAAAGAGGGACATAGAGATATAGTATTCTGAGAGTGACTGTCCAGGCCTTCCCAGGACACTTGAGAGGTATGCAGTATATTATGTGAACAGGATTATCAAGTATTGTAATCTGCATTTGCATTGTGAGAAATCAAAGCTCTGCTTGATAACAGAACTGCAAGTCCCAGCATGTGATGTTTGAAATTCTATTTTATAAGGAAATTACTAGTGCTGTTTCATAACGTACAAAGCTGCAACATTTACTGTACTTGATGAAAAAGGTACAGTTAGAGTGTATGCAATTGTTAGAAAATCGTATCTTCATAATAAAGAGCACCTTTTAATTATTCTGTATTATCCCTTTTACAGGTATACGTTTGTTCTCTACTTTATACGGAATTTGTTAAATACTACAGGGAAAGTCCCTAATATTGTTGCCAACCACCAAAATGGAGATACGCTGTGCTTGTAACTGTAGGAGACACTTTATCACAACGTTTCTATTGGACAATCAAGTTACAGTTCTTACCACTAGACGGTGCGGAAGTGACGCGAGGGAGCTGTCGCCGGCAAAGGAAGTGGGGCGAGGCAGCGGGACTGAGAAAGGAGTAGTCTGGTGGGACTGGGGGTTACCGTGTCCTGGCTTCGCCATGGGCTGCACACTGAGTGCCGAGGATAAGGAGGCGGTGGAGAGGAGTAAAATGATCGATCGGAATCTGCGGGAGGATGGGGAGAAAGCGTCCAAGGAGGTGAAACTGCTTCTTCTAGGTAAGCAAAACTGGAGGATAAGAGTTAGAGGACCCACAGAGGGGAGTAGTGAGACAGCATACATGAACACAAGAAACCGTTGGAAGAGTTGATCGATCTTTAGCTGCGGCGAAGTTTTTGATAATGTATAAATACCCTCTTGTTAATTATTTCATTTTGGCTCATGTACTATTAGGGGCTAGCAAAGCATGCTGGACCATTTTACAGTGAAATCATTACTTCTTTTGAGTACTAGAGGAATGTTTTTGAACAATCGTGATAAAATAGTGTTGTATATACTATTGCTTTACTTTTCTTTCTGAGTAAAATACTATAAAATGTGTAGTACAGATGAGCGAAGGGAAATAGTGATAATCTACGTGTAATACTCGGGGGTGCACCCCGGATTACAAGGTACTGGCAATTTGTGGCACTTAACCATTTGGGTGCCAGAGGGATGTACGCAACGAATTGTTTTGCAGTGCGTTGTGTACCCCTTTGGCACTCGTAGGGTTAAACAGCTTTTGGATTTCAACTCTTAATGAAGGTGGTTGCTGCCTAACAACAACCGGAGGGGTTACACTTGATGGAGCACTAACACTAAAATAGATGGATATAACTTTAAATATCTTACATGCAGCTAGTATATGAAAAATGTAATAATTCATGTTATAACCATAAATATAATCCTAATCTTGCCTTTTTAATGCATGTGTAAATTGTTATATTCAGAGAGTGTATCTTTATTTGTGTTGTTTGTATTGAGAGCTAAGAGTTAGTTGTTTGTGATGTGATTATGGTTTGTGCTTACTACTATTGTACTCAAGTTTATCAAATTTCGGCCCATTTCTAAATAATCATGGGCAGTTAATGGGAGTCCTGGAAAAAGCAGGATTGGCTGCTCCCACAGAGCATATGTAAGACTAGATGTAATGCATCATCGACAGGCAATACATAATTTTTACAGATGCTGGCATGAAGTGTAGAGTGTTGAAGTGCATATGTAACACCAGTTCATTTGTTGGTGTTAAGGTGACACATCCATTTTAATGGGATACCAAGAGAAACTTAATTTGTTACAGATAATTAAAATGTGTATGTTTGTATTCACTGCTTTCCATAAAATAAATTGCTTTTGAAGAAGTATTCTTTATAGCCTAGTAGCACAGTCAGTCTCTTTGTCTCAGCACAGTATGCTAAATAGTTTTTTTCAAAACCAAATTTAAAATTTTATGTGCTGTTAGAAATACCTCCCAGTATGTGGTATATGCCTAGATTTATTCAAAACACAAGTGTGTGGTAATATTGACTTGGCACTTAAGCTAATTAGCATTATGTGCCATGCCATCATCCAATTAATGTTTGTTTCTCTAGAACCTGTTTATATTACAAGCTTCTAGTCCATCATATAGACAATATTTAAGTTTATTTAACTTTAATTGAGAATTATCATAAGGCAATGGGTCCACTTTAGATTTAGTAGTTAATACCCCTTTAAGCTAACAAAAAGTAAACTTTTGCGCTTGATTACTGCTATTCTGTTCCAGTTGCTTAGGGCTTAATACTTAATCTCTCACCCTCTCCTGCTCCCATTAACTCCTCACTTTCTCAAGTTTAATTGGCGACTGGAAATATTGGGTCTAAGAAAGGACATACTTCTTGACCTTTTATTAATAAAGCTATCACAACTGCAGAAGTAACTTTGTATTTCAGAAGTCAATACTTTTTCCCCTCTCAAACCCTATATTGTCAGTAGAGATGTAAGATGATCACACCTTCACCTGAGCCTGCAGGAATCAGTGCAGTATTGGGTGAGTGGCTCTGTTATCCTCTTTGGGTTAATGACCCTTGTTTTTAGATAGTTTTAGGATTTGGAGTCCATTTATTCAATATACTTTTTTTTTTTTTTCTTTCCAAAAATATGAGAAATTGTACCTGACTTGTAGAAATGTTTATAGTTATGTATGTTTTTAAGGTCAGGCCAGGGGAATGACCCAGTTCCTAGCATGTAACTCTTTGAGTTCCAGAGGGGTATGCAACGCATTGCGTTTTGTACCTCTCTGACACTCAGTTGAGACAAGCAAAACTATATACCATTACATGCCGTTGACAGGCAATACATAATTGGAGAATAAGACACCTGGTACCTCTTCTTTTAGAAACTAAAGGGGTAAAGTGGAAATTCGGTCTTGGAGAAGTGAACATTTCCATTTGTGGTCTGATTTCTTATCAATGGGAATATGGTGGGGGGTTTTTGGGCATGTAAATGTGACCATTCTGAATCCTTGCACATATATGTAAAATATACTTGCTTGTACTTTTTTTGATCCAGTATGTATGCTTTCCTTACCATGCACCCTGCTGAAATCTTAAACGTTTAAAGTGTTAGTAATGTCCCAGAATTTTTTTTTTTCCATTTTGTAGTGGTTAAAAAGTTCAACTATATGCAAAAAAAAAAACCCTATCTCGCAAACCGCTATGGTTTGAGAGATATCTTCCTCTAAAGTTTCCCTTCTCCTGCTGTAAAGCTGACAGCAGTATATCCTTGTCAGCCAACACGAGGAGACTCTTCAGCAGAGCCACAATCACGTTATTTAAAACACATTACTTCATTCGAATGGTCTACAAAGTGTGCTTGCAAACCAGGCACACTTTGTAGACCTTTCCAATTAAGTAATTTTTAAATAACGCAATTGCAGCTCTGCTTCAGAGCCACCAGTTGGTCCCCGGAAAGGATTCCACTGCAGTCGTCACATCGCTGACATCAGGCAAAGGGTAGGGACAGTGAATATCTCTCAAACTATGGCGGTTTGAGAGGTAGGGTTTTTTGCATTTAGTTGAACTTTTTAAGCATTACAAAATGATAAAGATTTTTTTTTCTGGGACATTACTGTCCCTTTAAGGACTAGAAGGGTGTACAAAGCATTGTGAAACATTACATTTCATGCCCATCTGTTCCTCAAGGGGTTAACCCTTAAGGACTGGGCTTTTTACACCTTTTGACCATGAAAAATGTCATGTTTACAGTGCTTAGGTTAACCCTTTGAGCAATGTGTAGCATACCCCTCTGGCACTCAAAGGGTCAAACACTGTTTCACCGTTTTATTAAAGCGGAACTTTTACCTAAGCACAAGTTTGTTTTAATCCATTTATTATACCGATTCTAACTGTGCTGGGTTTGGTTTAAAAAAAAAAAGAGACATTAAGTTTGAGGGTTTACTTTTTTCCTCTTGACGTCTTCTCATTCTGTTCGGCACAAATTGTGCTGATGAGAATACAGGAGATCCTCCTCCCACTGGCCTGTCAGTAAGCTGGAGAACTCTCAGTCGCAGAGATAGATATCTAGCCAATGAGAGTGCTGCAGCTTACTGACAGACCAGTGGGGAGAAGGATCTCCTGTATTCTCATCCGCAAAATGGCACCAGTCAAAATGAGGAGAAGAGGGATAAAGTTAACCCTTAAACTTCATTTCTATCACGTTTTCTTTTTAAACAAAACCCAGCACAGTTGGAATCGGTATAATAAATGGATTAAAGCAAACTTGTGTTTAGGTGAAAGTTCCTCTTTAAATGCAGCCATGCAAACTAGATTATATATACATTTGGGGGATGGAGTAAGCCTTCTTTTGGTACCATATGTAATATATTCCCTAATTAAGTGTAGGTGATAAACATTGTTGTGCTTTTTAGCATATTTATGAACAGTTTAATAAGTGCTGCAGGTTGTTTGCGTGCAGTTTATTAAGTCATTCTATCTCTGACATTTACAAAAAATCATAATGTATCACTGTACAGTGTAATGTTTAAAATATGAGGTTAAAGGCACAGGGTAGCAACAGCCTGCCCCCGTAATCTGGAGTGTGCACTAAAGCATGTCCCTGTCCATTTAAATGTGCGCACTGTGATATCCTGTCACAGAGTGCACAGAGGAGATCTCCAGGTGAAATCTCTAGTGGAGTAGAGCTTCTGTGTGGTTGCCCGTTTGATCCTCTTGATTTCAGTGGGCTAACTTAAACACTTCTGGGAACCAACTGGCAGCACTTCACTTGCAGGAGACCTGGGTTTTCATGAGACAGCCTGCTTCAGTCTCCCGTAGGAAGCCATGAAGTATATAGATGGCACAATTTTTTGTGCTGTTTGTGATAGCTGTTGAAGTGGAGCCTCCTTTTAAAACTGATAAAAACTGTGGGAATTTATTTGTATGTAATGCAATACCAACTTGAAACAAGACCCCGAGAATCTAGAATCATACAGTTTTATGGCCTAGTCATAATTTTTTAACCTAGTGAGGGGTATTTGATGCATTGCACACTCCTCCTCTACTCTTTGAGGTTAGGACAAAATAATCAATATTAAGTTTAGCTCATCTTGTCCTGTTTGGATGTGTTTTAATGTCATACCAACTGGTAAAAACCAAAGGGCCTTCAAAGCAGTGTTTGGCAACTAGAGGCCCTCCAGTTATCCTGAACTACAGTTCCCATCAAATCTGTGCCCCAGGCTGATTTGGGATGATGGGAAATGTAGTTCTAAACATTTGGAGGGCTCAGTACACCCCACCCCCCAACAAGTTGACCTGTCACCTTAAAGGGATAGTGATGTTTCATAATAAAAGCAGCTCTAATTAATCATCATAGTATTTGGACTTTGAAGAGTGTTATTTCAATTCTGTCAGAGTTGTAGTTCCAGAGTAATTCAATGACAAAGTATCCCCCTCCCGCCCCTTTTACTGACGTAACACTGCTCAGCCAGAGCAGAAGGGAGGTGCCCAGGTAGACTGCAGAGAGGGACAATCTTCAATTAAGATAAGGGAAAAAGCTGAAAAGCTTGTCAAGGGGGCAGGGCTTTCATTGTTCTCATATAAAGAAGACTGTCCCCTTCTGTTATCTGTCTGGTCTATGGACTGGATTCCACATCTGAGAAGAGATGGCTTACACTAGGTAAAAGGAGCGGGAGGGGAAACTTTGCTTGTGAATATCTCATAAACCATAAAAGTTTGAGAGATAAGACTTATATCATTCTTCATGTTTTTTAATGCCTACAAAATAAAATAAAGTTAAAATGAAGTATTACTATCCCTTTAAGATACATTTTATTACTATCCTTGATTTGTAAAGCACACCTTTATATGTTTACCTGTTTTTAACATTTTGAGTGCCATGGGATGTGCACATCCCTGTGGCACTCAAAGGGTTAAAGGGTATTAAGATGTGTGCGCATATTTCTAATGGCTGTTTTGCTTGCAATAGTTTTTGAGACATTAACCTTTTGTGGTGGTACTTTATGCTTGGGATGGTTCAATATGAATGTATACAGAGCTGGCACACGGGAACATTTCTACTAGCACGGTGAATGACAGGTTTAGTTTTGAATTGAACTAATTGGAATACTGTACAGGGAAATAAGTGCAATACTTGTTAAAATATAAAGGTTTCTTTAACAAAACTTATATTTGGGTGAAAGAATGGACCATACAACATACATGTATGTTTGAATTCATTGTAAAACCAACTAAACTTGTCATTGGGTGATAGAGCCAGTTTAAATTTTAAGCTACGTTGTGCGTTTACATTCATTTTATTTGTCTTTATTTGGAAGATTTTGCATAGCTATGCTGCATTGGTATCATTTATTTTTCTAGAGAAGTCTCTTATAACAGGAAGGAAGGATTGCATAAAAGTGTCTTGTTTGGTTGCAACATCACAAATCCTTTTGTTCACGTGCTTTTTTTCATGTCATGGGACACACCCTTAGGTTAGGAAGTTTTACTGTATTGAGCTCTAAGTAGTGTGTAGAGAGGCTTGTATACGATAACCCTACAGATGTGATTGCTGCTGGTATTGTTCATAAAAGCAGAATTTGTCAGATAACCACTGACCCATGTAGTCTATTTTCCTAACCAGTTTATCATGGGATTTATTTTGTTCTCCAGATTATCCATCCCACAGGTAGGCAGCCTCTAACTCTCTAGCTACTGGGGACCTCATTTCCCTGTGGATGATGGGAGTTGTAGTGCTGGAGACCCAGATGTTGATTGATGTGCCTGCTTATTCTGTCTTTGTTATTGCATTTGCTTATCCACTGTTCTCCTTACTACATTAAAGAGATACTCTCCTCTCCCCTGGGCCCTCCCCAAGCAATATATCGTTTTAGAGCAAATGTATTGTACTTGAAAGTATATTTGCTTAAAAGGGACAATAGATACAGTTTTAATGTAGGACATTTGTTGGCAAAGCTACTTCTCCAGCCCTTCGAGGGAACATTCAGAGTTTGTGAAGGGGCTCGCTGTAGTGTACTCTAAGTATCAGCACTGCCACCAGCGTGTTGTGCATCACTCCACTACTGAGTGGCGATGTGAGACTGTTAACTCTTTGGGTGCCAGAGGGATACAGGTCGCACTGCAAAAGCAATGTGTTGCATGCCCCTCTGGTAAACAAAGGGTTAACATTCTCTGGGGAAGTGGAACTGACTTGGCTTACCTGTCTGAATTTGAACTGGTGGGGGAATTCAGTTTAACTCCAACAGTACACATAAGTGGAGTTTGTATATGGATTTATAAGCTTCTGAAGGTCAGAAAATGAAGAAATGAAACGTGTAAGGTGACTGACTTGTGATGGGGGTGCTGCCCTTATGTGTCATTTACATCTGTGGTAGACAAACCAAACCATGGCTGCTCTCAAAGATGTGTGGACTAAATTTTGTTCCTTCCGGTGAGTGCTTTCTGTTATATATGATCCTTGAATGCTGGGGTTAGTGTTCTAAAGGCAGAAATTAGTGTGAGAGGGTGGTCCCCCTATACCCCAGCATTTTCATCTTTATGTGGCTGGGAGAGGCAATGTTTGGCACTACAACTCCTGTCAGCCCTAAACCGATGATGGGAGTTGTAGTCCAACAGCTGGAGTACCATCCATTGCCTACCCCATCACAGGGTATATCCCCCCTCTCTGATTCCCAGCTGTTCACCCTTCCTCCTGTAATGTCAGCTGGGAATTGACAGCAGTGATTCCATTGCCACATTAAAGAGTCCTGGATTAAGCATCCCTTGCTGTCTGCGCAGAAAGCACTTTGATGATCTAATTGATCAGTGCAGCAGTGCGATTAGCTGTATGATAAGAACAGCATCACATCAGGGATTTAAAACCCTCGGCATGTCAGATATGGACTGTTTGTTGTGCAAAACAATGACCTGTAACCTATAAAACGTGAGTGTTTAAGGAAGGCCTATCTGCCTGCTTGTCATGTAACCAACTAATTTGTACATTCAAAGAGGTTGCTGCAGGGGTGTGAAAAAGTTATCTCTAGTCTGTGAGGAGACTGTAATTCCGGGTTAACCAAGTAGAAATTGCAAAAGAAAAGAGGAAAACAGGAGGACCTCCTAGTGTTTATCTTCCATCCAAAGAGGGGTATAGCAAAATTCTTTAGATATTATACTCCCAAAAGTAGTGTCCAGAGCATCACTTGTGTGCTATCTAAAATTGGAGCCGAAGGGATCTCTGTACTGCCCCACCACCGTTCAGCTTGTTTTCTTTCTGGCAATTGAGGTCTTCTATATCTGCTGCTTCTCAATACATCCATCAGGAAGAAGTACATAGAAGAAAGAACACAACACACAAGAGGGCACCCAGCAGTGCCTTGTAAATGGCTACACACTGGATATTACAATGAGAATCAGAATACTCACAAATGTGATGGTGGAAAGGGGCATATGTCTACCACCTATCAACAAACAATGCTTACAGATAGAATAAACCTGTCTCTGCACAGTTTGGCAGGTAAATGCTGGAAGGGACAAAAGTGCTTCTCCGAGTCTTCATTAGAAAAAAATGGATTACATTGATAAAATAATTAAAGACAATAACATTATGTGCAAATCTGTTTTTATGCCATAAAAACAAAGTTTCACAGATCAACTGCTTTCTCAAGAAAAAATGGCAATTGCACAATACAAAAAAACAAAGCAGCGTCAAACGTTTGAACCTTCGAATAGCCCACCCTATTTCCCCATTGTTTGACTGGAAAATGCACTTGACAAAGATAAATCAGTGATTTGTCTCTAAATTTTTATTTAGAGGAAAAGCGCTTTTGACTAAAACTAAGGCAGTGATTCTTTATAGTAAGGGAGGTAAAGCTATGGAATTCTTTGCCTCTGGATGTTGTACTTGCAGATAATGCCGCTGGCTTCAAAAAAGCAATGGTTATCTATCTAGCACAGAAAAATATTGAAAATTGTAACAGATGGCTTCAATGCAGATAGGATGTTGATCCAGGGAACTATCTGACTGCCATTTGGAGTCAGGAAGGAATTTTTTTTACCCACTTGGAGCTAAATTGGAATGGCTTCAGAGGGCTTTTTTTCTTTTCAGCCTCATCAACTGTGTAACTATGTATGTAAATGTACGGCAATAACCAGAGTTAAAACTAACTGATTATTTGCACACTGTTACTATGTTTAATTTATCAATTTAATTAAAAATATTTTTTCAACAATGATTTAGAGCAGCACATTTATCCCTTCCAGCATTTATTTACCTGTCAGCCTGGGCAGAGACAGGTTTATTTTCTCTGCAAACATTGTTTGTTGATATGTGGTAGGTATGTGCCCCTTTCAACCATCACATTTTTGAGTATTCTGATTGTCACTGCAACATCCAGTGTGTAGCCAGTTACAAGGCCGCTAGTATAGGGTTAGGCAACCTTGACTTTCCAGCTGTTAGGGATGATGGCATTTGTAGTCTCCAACAGCTGGGGAGCCAAAGGTTACCTAGCCCTGGTCTAGTATTACTTTTATTTTGTAGAGCTGCAAGTAGACCTACCACCTTGAATTAAAGGAATAACGTTTAAAAATGGAATTGGTTGATAATGACTTTAAATATCATGTACTAGCATTTGTATAAAAAATATCATTCTAAACTTGCTTTTTAACATGCTTTTTGTAATGAGAGAGAACGGCAAGCATCAGTTCATTTATTGGCTGTGGTGACACAAGGAAGCTTCCCCGATCCTTCCCAGTCCTACCCTGAAGTTCAGGTAGGAGTGGAAGCAGGGGAGAGTCCTGCTTGTCTGCATAGCCTACATTGATCTCCCATTGCTTTCAACGGGACATCAATAGCTGAGGGTCCTCAGGAGGGGTCCTGGTGCGCCCACCTCCACCCCCAAAACAAGGTGATTTTTAAATTTTAAAAACTGAGGCTTCACATTGGAGGCTATAATTGCATAGCTTCTAAAGCTTTACAAATTAAATGGTTGGTGAGGTCTCTTTGAAATAAAATGTAATATTGTAGATACTGCAAAATTAAACTAAACGATCCAGGTCCCATATCTCAAATCTTTATAATTTGAGAGAGCCTCTAGCTGACATCTGGAGATCCGGCGGCTCTTCAGCAGAGGCAAAATAATGCAATATTTATATTTTATGTTTTATTATATATGTCTAAATATGACTTCTTCACCTGGTTGCAAATATTGATGCTTTTAACTACCAGCAAGTTTTTGCATTTAAAAATCATGATTTAAATAGAGTCTTACTGACTAGTGATTTTAAATCGTGATTTAAATAGACTTGATTTAAATCAAATCCACCCTGCTTGTTACCCTACCCATTTTTATCCACAGATCTCCATATACAGTACCTGCTCTCCTAGCCAGTCTCAACTGCCTTTCATAGCCATAGATCCCCCATATAAACTTTCTGACCCTGCAGGATGGTTCTGCTGGAACCCCATATGCTCAATAAAGTTTTTTGTTTAGAATACATTTTGATTACTGTGTTTCACATAGCTGTTCCTGCTTTAATGTCAACGGCACACAAACATCATGTAAAAACTGTGAGCTGACACCTACACCTGGCAATTGGCCAGATTTGTTTCTTAGAAAACTTGTTTTAGCACTTGAACAAGGGCTTAAAACACACCAAGCCCAGAAAAATGGTATCCATAAGAAGCCAACTTGGTAAACTTTTTAAAAGACAACTATTACTTGCGTAGAGCCTCACTACCAGACCTCCTCTGGGACCAGACCTTTAGATGAAGGTAGGACTACATCGTGAACCATGGCAGACCAGTGGGGGAGCAGTACTGGGGTCTGAAAAATAGACTCTTGATTCTTCCTGGAATAATACTGTACTGCATTGCAGGGACTGGGCTTGAAAGCCTGACAAAGTTGGTCTTTGGAGACTACACATTAGTCTAGTAGGATTTCTTCCGTGCTCAGACAATGACTTTACAATGACTGCAAATCCTAGCGGCTGGCCCCTATGAATTTGGACTATATATAAATAGAATGCAAGTGCTTTGTCTTTCCAGAGCATATATAGTCAAAACGGAGGTTCACAATCTCTTTGATGACTATGTATATACACAAATTTCAACACATAATAATCTCAATTACCTTAGGATGGGAAGAAAATTCTAATGGTCTCTATGATTTCGACCATTTATTTATAATACGTTGTGGTCTTGCTGCACCACTGTGTATTCTCTAAACTGTAGAGGTGGCCTTTTCTGGGTTCCAGTAGCAAACTGTCAAGGATGAAAATGTAACAAAAAATAAATATAAAAATTTAATATGAGAACAAAAATTGAGACAATTTGACTTCACATATTATGTACTCCCCAAATACTTAATCAAAAAGGAGGTTGTTTGTCATTTAAAACACCTTGGGGAGATGCCCAACATCTAGTTGTGTGAAATCACTTTTCATCCACTCCTCCGAGTCATCGGTAATAGTTTGGGAGCAATGAGTCAGTTTCTTCAGATAAGTACACTGTTTCTTACAAGCAATCTTTGAATAATACATATATCTTGTCATGTTGAATGTTAGTCAGCTGGCTGTTGGGCATCTCCTGGTGATTGGTGGTATTCTAAATGTTTCTAGTGTTGCACAATTTTTTTTTTTTTTACTGATTATTTAAATTTTATTAGCCGATGTACTGAAACTCGGTTTCTCTTTCCTTCTCGCTCCTCAACAAAGAGCTGTATTCCTGACATTGCGTCCAGCCACTAAATAAACATATCAAAGTGATTCCCACCTTCCAAGTAAGTGGACATGATGGACTCCTCACAGACATTTCCCGTTTAATGTTAGTGGGGGCTCCAACATTACAAAGCAATGGATTGCACACCATCTAGCACCCAAATGGTCAATCACAATTATTATTATTATTATTATTATTATTATTATTATTTTTTGGCATGGCTACCCCTTTGGCATATTGAACTTCTTCTGTACAAAAGAGGTGTTCAGGCTGTGACTGTCTAGCAGCTCTTGGGCTTCAAATACCATCATCCTCAGGTAGTTGCAGTAACTCTGTGTGCTAAAGTAGTGACAAAACCAAAGGTGCTGACAGGATAAAAGTGGATTAACCCTTTCAGTGTCAGGAGGGTTGCAGTAAGGGTAGTCAACTTTAACACCGAAATTGGTATTAAATAAAAATACAGTTTTTGTTTATTTTCCTCCCTTTTTTTTACAAAGCAGATTTTTTTTTTTGGTTTGTCTAGGTAAGTGAATAATCCATTTACGGTTACTTTGACATTTATACTAACAGTGTTGCAGGAATGGTTACACCTTTTTCAAGCAAGAAATGCCCATTCATGTTGACTCTTCCGTAGAAATGTCTGCTTGCTAAGCAACGTGCATATTTTCTGAATCCTTATTGAAAAACAGGCTTGTATTCACCCTTTTCACTAAGAGAAGTAAGATCGCAGCTTTTACATCTTTGTTTCTGCTCTTCCCCAATTTTTACTGCTCGCAAAGTTTGAGTTCATTCTTCCCTCTGGTCTCAAGATTTGGATGAGATTTATCTGCACATATTCAGTGACTTTATGTGAGAGTGGCACTGAACTTTCACACTGGTACCGAGAAACACAACTCTGCATATTTCCTCATCTTTCCTGCCTCAAGCTTTTACCCTTGTGTACACTGATTTTAACTTAAAGTACCACCACCTATTAACTTCCACTTGCCTTACTCTGGCCATAAAATGTTAATGGCACCTATTAAATTCCTTGAAGAGAGAAACATCGTCAGTCAATATTGGCTGTCATGTCCATGGAAGCAGATATGATTGCTAACAGGACCACAGGACAAACTCTACCCTCTGTAGTTGTATTTACCCTTTAACCCTTTGAGTGCCAGAGGTGCCCTCTGACACTCAAAGGGTTAAGGACTAGATGGTTTGTGTATTCTGCTTGCTTCAGTTTGCCGCCATGGGCATTCCATCCAGAATGGACTGCAGCTGTTAGCTCTTGATAAAGGTAAAAGGACAACATTTATAGGGGTATATTAGGAATTGGGCCAAGGTAAGAGAGTGAGTGTTGATACAGAAATGTTACTTCCCCTTCTAACTATTTGAGTGTTAAGAGGTATCCTACTCATTTCAATGTGTTGGATAAACCTGACACTCAGAGGGTTAACACTGAAACCCTGAAAGTAATGTCTCAGGCGTGGGAGCAAATTATTTTGGCCTAAGACCTACATCTTTGTTCAAAATGTTTTTGGATACCCGTAGTTGTACGGCATCTGTAAACAGAACAAACTGCTCTGTCTGTGTGTGTGTTAGATTCACTATCTAATTTTGTACACCCATCCTTGTCCTGACTCACTAATTCCTGAATGGTAAAAGGGTGTGTAAAAATGAGAGGATTATGTCTTGCTGTTCCTTGTGCATCTCCTCACACTCTACATTAGCAGCTCTGCTGCTGTATAACTACTGTATCTATTCTGACTCTCTGCTCAGGTAGATTGTTAAATTGTATTAAGGTCCAGATTATAGAGGCTCATGCGCTGTAGGTTGACCACCTCTAAGGGTTAAGTGATGTTTTCTGTACAGTGCTCTTCTAGAATGCATACACTTCCAATGATCTTTATGCAAAATTGTTCAGTCACTCCTCTGAGAATCCACACTGGTAGTTTCATATATCTGAAGTGCTGTCAAAGTGGTGATTTGGGGTGTCGCACAGTATTGTGAGGTCCACCAGTCTTTCCTGTCGCAGTGGTAGGTCATTTTCTTTTCTATCATTACTTTTGCCCTACTTTTACCACAAAAAGTAAACCTCCTCCCTTCCATGGCTCAGAGCATTGCATCACTACGCACACACTCGCACCTCTATGGGTAATATGCTCTCCCGCCCCTTTTCCATACTTCACAATGCCACCCCTCAGAGTAGCAACCCGGTATGGCCAGATTGCAGAGAGGGCTAATCTTCTGTCAGGAAAAAACCTGTCTTCCTTCATCGGTTGGGGAAGGGTTTTCTTTATACTGATAGAAGATTGGCCCTCGTTGCGACCTGACCAGAATTCAGATCTATGGAGAGGCAGCATTACGTATGGAGAAGGGACGGTAAGTGGACACTTTAAAATAAAACTAAGATGAAAACGTTATAGACTGTTAGGTAATTTTTTTAAAATGTATTTATATATATATTTTTTTTAAATAACAAAGTATATGTTGGAGTATCGACCTTGCCTTAATATCTAAACATTACTGTCTCTTTAAAGGGATAGTAATGTTTCAGATTGCATGTAGCTCAGAATGTTGAGCATATGCAATAGTACTGCTGTGTGATGCTCCTGCGCTTCAAAACTTGCTAGTTAGTCTAATACCTATTCCTGAGGAAGTATCGTTCTGATATGAAACGCGTAGGAGTTGGAGTCCATTCTAGATTCTTCAAGTCACCAGATTCCGGGGTTTTGATAATATTTGTGAGTCACAGATGAAATAACATTGGTTTCAACAGTCAGCAGACCTCTGTCGCTGGAAGTGTTGGCAGTCAGAAAATAAGACCCTTGCTGCATTCAAACATTAACACCTCAACATCCATGGTCCTGGGAATTAACATTCCCTTAACCCCTTAAGGACCGGCCGCGCACGCACTTTGCAGTCACTTAAGGAGCTTGGAATTCCATGACGGTCCAGGACTGTCATGGGTTCTTAAGGGTATAACAACCCATGACGGTCCAGGAAGAGCGCTGTAAGTAATATGTACATGACGTGCTGTGACCGTCACCGGTCCTTAATGCCAAAACTGAGTGACAGTCGTAGCACGGCATGCGGATGTTAAGGGGTTAAAGGTGGGAGAGGACTTATATGCCAATTGGTTGCTAGTTCCTGCCTGCTAGGCATCAAACAGTGTGACTCAAAAGCTTTATTGTCACTGCTAAGCCGTGCAGGGGAAAATAGACCATCTACATTTACATCTACACCTGCCTGTTTACATGCCCTTTAAGCATCAAGGGCAATATTAATATACCCAGAATCTTGGTTTTCTTAATATCAGGTGACATTTAAACATTGTTTTCATTATTGCGCAATATCACACTTACAGCAATATATGGGACTTGACATATTGTTAATATAGAGGAGATCTACGCATTATTCTAATTATTTCTCTGTTTTATGATTTATAATAATTTATGTATTTTATTAAATAGAAGTGCTTACACGTTCCTTACTGTGGTTTTGGTCTGTTTTTCTATTTTAATTCTGTTCACTGACAGAATTTGAGGAAAGCAGCATACAGTTCCTCTATTATTTTATTGATAGCTCACTGGGACTTTAGAAATTTAGGGGGAACCAGTTATTTCCAATATTTGTTTATTGGACAGTCTAATAATATGTTGAAGTTGATCCCTCCAGCCCCTTTCCCTGACGTAAGCATTCCTTTCCCATATCCGACAGTGGATCACAATGAAGGACAATCTTCACACAGTATTTGGAAAAACCTGCCCTCCTTTGTCAAGAAGAACAGGGTTTTCTTATACTGCACGAGGGAAGATTGTCTCTCATTGTGACCTGTCCGGTCCCGGGACCAGTTTCCAGATCTATGGGCAGGTGGCTTGCAATCAGGGAAAGGGGCGGGGGGGGGATCGACTTCAACATATTATTACATTGTAACTAGCAAGTTTTGAATCATAGGAGCATCGCGTAACAGTACTATTATATATTCTCAACATTCTGAGCTATACATAATATGAAACCTTACTATTGCTTTAAGCACAATTTAACAGAATTTACGTAGGCTGCATGTTTTATGCCCAGGGGGTTGTTTGTCCTATGGGGCACCTCATTTATTGTCCTTCATTCAGTGACCCGCTTGTATTCTGCACGTTTTCTGTTTTGGGCAAAATAATCCTTCACTTAGTGAGATCCCGCCTCTCTCACAATGCAGCCACAGTACACAAAGGTGGCTCTATGGGTTTGAGGACAGTTTGTGTTGTAAAATATAACCTGTTCTTTGCCGTATAATTTGCATTATCTTGTTTTCCACTTTGTGGCCTGTGACCTAAATGTGTGTTTAATATGTTTCTTATTTAACCCTTTGAGTGTCAGAGGGGTGAGCAATGCATTGCTCATCACCCCCATTGACACTTAAAGGGTTAATTTGGGTTTAACAGCTTTCAACTATTGTAGTGTCAGATGAGTGACATGCATTGACTTGTTCTAAAATATACCTTGCTATTCTAGGTAGACCTACCACCTCAACCCTTTGAGTACCAAATTTGATATTTACCCCTCTGGCATTCAGAGAGTTAAAGGGACAACTGTGCCCTAGGAATAAGTATATATCTATATAATAAAAAGAGAGCCTCCTTGCATAAAACACACACACACCTAGGGGCAACAGTAAGGCGGAGACATGTATAGTCTATACCAGTGGTTCTCAAGGAATTTTTTGTGGTGGCCGCCAATGCAGCCACGGCCATGTCCTGGTGGCCGCACTGTTCCCCTTTTTGTTTACTATTTCTCTATTGATTTTTCTCTGTCGTCCAATACAGGTTACTGGTAACTTTGGGTAGGCGATCGTCCCCTTTTAAGTAGGCAGGGACAAGTCTAGAAATTACTGCACGGTGTGGAGCCTACCTTCCCTCCTTGGCTGCAGCTAGCCAACCAGCTCCAGAAAGAAGCGCTTCCCCAGGAGTTACCCACTGAGGTTACTTCTTACTACATGGTAATCTGAAGACCGAAGATCTGCAGGAAAGGTGAGCAACCCTTTGAGTGCTACAGGTCCACTTGTCCCACAGTGCCCCTCCACACAGGGGTTATTCCTGGGAGTTCTTATTGCACACACCTGCACTCACTGGGTCTTTCTGTTATGTCTGTCAGTGTTTGGAGCAACTTCGTGTGGTAAATTAACCCTTTAACTGCTGGTTGGCATCTTTCGGGGTGGTTGTTGGCACTTTCCCTACTGGGTTCAGTGTTTTCTCGGTCTGATTACATGTTCTAGTGATGTTTCATGTATTTTTAATTCTCAGTTATAACTTAAACAAAACTGAGATAAAGGCACGATTTACTGCATAGACGCCATTGCTCCATTCACTTCTAAGGGACTGTACAGTTTGGGACATATCTTTGCAACCGCTCAATGTAGCAACTTCAGAGATGGCTCATTTTAATTGTCTGACCTTGCTCTGTCATCCGGTTCACATTGGAAATGTGTTGGGGGGCTCAGGGGGCTTCGGGCACTGTCGGGGTACTTTTCTGGGAAAACTACATTTCCCATGAGTTCTTGCTTTGCGCGGTCATTTCTGATTGACTGACTCCTTCCGCAGCAGCCATCTTGTGAGCTTTACATAACGAGTATCCTACACAGGGCTTGGCCTCTCCTTCTGTCCTTTGCAGATTAACCCTTCGCCTGCCAGATAAGTGTTTTTTAGCTGTTTCTGGGGTGAAATTTTTAATCTTACACACTGTAAATTGGGTGATTAATTATTCTTAACATTGTTGACACTGTCAGAATGTCTACTTCGTTGGAGCTTGGGGCCAGTCCTAAGACTAAGGACGCTGGGGTCTCTGTATCCCCAATTGCGCATTGTTCCTCATGTCATACGGGGTTGCCTAGAGAATTCTCAGGTCATTTATGCCCAGCATGTTCTGATGTCCCTGAGTCTTTCCCAGGGACCTCCAGCCATGCAATAGAGCCAGTTTGGGTACAAGAGTTCAAGGCTGCTACCAGGGACCTCAGGTCTACGTTGCAACTCTTTCCATCCCAGTTACAGCGGGTCCTCCATTCCTGGCAGACCCCTTCCTCAGTCAGATCTAACCTGCCCAAACCGCAAGGAGTACCTGACATTTCAGATTCCTCTGAAGAGGAACTGTTGGTGGATTCAGATGTTGAGGAATGTTCTGCTGTGGGCTCCTCTCAATTTTTTGGGGATCCTTTTGAGGTTGATCCAGAACCCTTGGCTGAGGGTCTGACCAGGGCCATCTTAAACATGCTAAACATTCCCCCAGTTCAGGAGGTTTCTTCAGATCCCTCTGATGTTTTCCAGGAGCCTATAAAGCCCCATACTTGTTTTCCACCTAACTCCACGCTGGACCGCCTAGTGGCTGATGAGTGGAAATCTCTGGACAGAAAGCCTTCTGTCTCCAAGAAGTTTGCTGATCTTTACCCCTTTTCTGAGGCAGTGCTTGCTTAATGGGTTCATCCCCCTAAGGTGGACGCTCCTGTCTCAAGGCTATCTAAGTCTTCGCCAGTTTCTGATGCGTCCTCTCTGAAGGACTGACAAAAAGCTTGAGGTTTCCCTCAAGTCCATTTTTGCCACTGCTGGTACTGCCATGCGCCCAGCATTCGCTGCTGCATGGGTTAACCGGGCCATTGTGCGTCTGGACTGAACAACTGACCCTAGCTGTACATCGGGGTGATTCATCTTTGGATATGTTGTGGCTTCTTGCCAACATATCGGTGTCCCAGCACTATGTTTCTTCTGCCATATTTGTTGCAATCTGTCTGGTGGCAAGGGTTTACACCATGTCTGTGGTTGCCAGACGAGCTCTTTGACTCAAGATCTGGGCTGCTGACACCACTTCTAAGAAAGCCTTGCTGTCCTTGCCTTTTCAGGATACATCCTTATTTGGGCCAGATCTTAAGGATCTAATCAGTGAGGCCACTCGGAGTAAGAGTACTCATCTGCCCTTGGTCCCCAGGAGGAAACCTCCTCTCAAGTGTAACAGGTTTTTTCGTCCTTTTAGACTGAGACCTGTCCGGCGAACCAGACGGTTCCCTCAGCTCCACGTGCCTTCACCAAGCCCAAACAGCAATGGAAGCCCAAGGTCTCCAAGCCCAAGGCTTCCAAGACTTTTCCGGCATGACTCTCCAAACCCGGGTCCCCATTCTGCTGTGGGTGGTCGTCTTCGTCACTATCACAGCATTTGGGAGGATTCAGTGGTGGACCTGTGGGTTTTTCAAGTAGTGACGGAAGGGTACAGGAATCCCTTTCACCTCTCTTCCTCCTTTTTGCTTTTTCCCCTCTCATACTCCCCAGGGCGTGGAAAAACGCTGTCTCTTCAACGGCGATATCCATTCTCTTCTGGACAAGGATGTTCTGGAACCCGTTGCAGTTCAGGACAGAGGTACAGGTTTTTACTCACACCTCTTCGTAGTGTTCAAGAAGGACGGCGATTCCTTTGCAATCTGGTCTCATTATCACCAGGAGTCCCTGAGGACAGTATTTGCTGCTGTGATTCCGGGGGAATTGCTTGCTTCTCTGGACTTTCAGGACGCGTATTTACATATCGCCATTCATTCAGAGAGCCGGCAGTATCTCCGATTTGCCTGCGACCAAGGGCATTTTCAGTTCTCAGCTCTTCCCTTTGGTCTGCCTACAGCGCCTCAGGTCTTCAATCATGTCCTGGGAACCTTAGTGTCCGTCCTCCACTGGGATGGCATCAGAGTTACTCCATACATGGTCTACCTGCTTCTGAAAGCCCCCTCTGCGGAACTTCTTCATCAGTGGGTTCAGGACTGCATTCACGCTATCACCCATCATGGGTGGATCATTAACTTGTGCAAGCTGGATCTTGTCCGGTCCCAGCATCTGGTCTTCCTGGGCCTTCTCTTCGACACTCAGCAGAGCATGGTGTTTCTCACAGAGGAAGTGACTCGCCAGATCGCACACAGGGTTTCGGCTGTTCTGGCTCAAGATCCAGTTCCAGCCAAGAAGCTATCCTCTCTGGTGGGGAAATTTATCTCCACCATGGAAACAGTCCCCTTTGCCATGGCTCGCACCAGCGAGCTCCATCTGTTTGTGATCCAGGTATGCAAGGGTCAGCTGGATCTTCTGCAGACGTCAGTATCCCTTCCTCTTGATGTGGAACTGAGTTTGTCGTGGTGACTCGACCTCTCCAATCTCCTGAAGGGCAAGTCCTTGAAGGGCAAGTCCTTCCTGATATCCTTCTGGGCCATGGTGAAGACGGATGCCAGCCTCTCTGGCTGGGGAGCTGTCCTGGGTCACCCGAGTGCTCAGGGACTGTGGTCTCTGGAGGAATCTCTCCTTCCCATCAATGTATTGGAACTTTGGGTGATATTTCATGCCCTTCATCACTGGATGCCCCAGCTGGAAGAATGCCCATTCCGGGTTCAGTCCAACAACTCTACGGCTGTGGATTATATCAACAAGCAAGGCGGAACAAGAAGTCTCGCCGCTTGGTTAGAGGTCAAGGCTATTTTGTCATGGGCAGAAGAACACGTTCCGGCCATATCCGCAGTGCACATTCCAGGCTTAGATAACGTTATGGCAGACTTCCTCAGTCGATGCACAGTGGAGAGGGGGAACTGCATCCAGAGGTGTTCAACCTCATTGTTCAGAAGTGGGGTCTTCCTTGCATCGACCTTATGGTGACAAGACACAACCGGCAGGGTCCGAGGTTTTGCTCTCCCTGGAGAGATCATCTTGCTCTAGCGATGGATGTCATGTCCATTCCTTGGTTATTTCCTCTGGCTTACATCTTCCCTCCCCTTCCTATGTTGCACAGGGTGTTGTGGAAATTGCGACTGGAGAGTTGCCCAGTCATTCTGGTTGCTCTGTACTGGCCTTGACAAGTTTTGGTTTCCGGAGCTTCTGGATCTGTCTGGATCTTCTCCTCCAGGGTTACCTGTGGAAAGAGGACGTTCATCGTCTAGCTTTGAAGGCTTGGAAATCGAATCCTCAATATTGATGAAGAAATGTTTTTGTTCAGGTGTGGTGGCTACCATGCTTAGTGCTTGCAAGCCAGCTTCCTCAAAGGTGTGGATAAGGGTCTCTGTTTGCGTTCCCTTAAGGTTCAGACTTCTGCTCTCTGTTTTCTTTGAGGCACATTGCTATCCTTCCTGATATCAAGGTGTTTTTCTAGGGCGTTGCTCATACTTGCCCTGTCTTTAAGGCTTCTGCTCCTCAGTGGGATATTAATCTGGTTCTGGGTGTTCTTCAGTGCCCTCCCTTTGAGTCCTTGGCTGCTATTCCTCTGTGCCTTCTGACGTGGAAAGTGGCCTTTCTCCTGGCGATCGTGTCTGTTCGCTGTGTCGCGGAGTTGCATGCTCTGTCCTGTAGACCACCATTTTTGGTGTTTCACAAGGACAAGGTGGTGCATCACACCTCTCAGGAGTTCCTTCCCAAGGTAGTTTTGGATTTCCACATCAATCAGGAGATTGTGGTGCCCTCTTTCTGCACTGACCCCACCTCTGACAAGGAGAGGGATCTCCACTTGTTAGACGTGTGCGTTGTCTCAAGTTTTATGTACTTCGCACTGAGTCTATCAGGCAATCAGACGTGCTGTTCGTCATTCCTGAGGGTCCCAGGGCAGGAAGACCTGCATCCAAAGTGACTATTGCTTCTTGGATCAAGTGCGCTATTCGTAAGGCTTATGAGCTGAGGAGGAAGCCTGTCCCTGTCACCGTCACAGCTCATTCTACTCATTCTATTGGGGCCTCTTGGGCTTACAAGAAACAGGCCTCTGCTGATCAGTCGTGGAAGGCTGCCACCTGGTCGTCTGTGCACACCTTTTCGAAGCACTACCGTGTTGATGTGTTGGCATCGGCTGATGCCAGCTTTGGGAGGAAAATACTGGAGGCGGTTTTGCCTGTCTAGGATCTTCTTCGGTTCTTGGTGCTTCCTTCTCTTTTGAGTCCTGTTGGCTCTAATTCAGTGTGCTGTGTAACAGTTTGGGGTATTGTTACCCCTGTTCAGTGTCCATTGACACTTTATTGTTGTTGGGCTATCTCTGATCTGATGGTTCATTTACGCACTGGTGACTTTGGGGGCCTTGCGCTTGGTCCTTGCCTTACTTCCCACCTCTGGGAAACTCAATGTTTTGACATCCCAAAGTTACCAGTAACCTGTATTGGATGACAGAGAAAAGAGGATTTTAGTGTTACCTGTTAAATCCTTTTCTCTTAGTCCATACAGGTTACTGGTCTCCCACCCTGTCAAGAGACCATGCTTGGCTCTCCTGTGGCAGACGGTGGGGCCCTTCAGGGTCACGCTTACAGGGGTCTCCTTTCCTTCCACTATCTAGTCATAGTGTCTCAAATCTTTTTGGAGCTGGTTGGCTAGCTGCAGCCAAGGAGGGAAGGTAGGTTCCACCCCCTGCAATAATTTCTAGAATTGTTCCTGCCTACTTAAGGGGCGGATTGCCTACCCAAAGTTACCAGTAACCTGTATGGACTAAGAGAAAAGGATTTAACAGGTAAGACTAAAAACATATAGCAATACAGAGAAAGTAAAAAAGAAACACCCAGAAAGTCCTCATGTAGGAAGAAAGTGCAAGACATTCCCATCCCATCAACTCCCAGACACATGGAAATCGCCAGGCACAACCCAAGGTGTGGGATCAGATCAGCTTTGTGTTTAAACAAATTAGGCAGGCAGTCAAGTCAAACATGTAGACAATTTGTGTAACAATACAATACAACCCCCCCCCCCCCGCCCTTAGGGACAAGGTCAGCAAAGAAAAGAAACACACCATGGTCTGAGAATGCAGGTCCAGGAGGATGGGTGAAAACCCAAAGAGAAAGCAGAACATCAGGATGATGGAAAAGACAGAATGGGGAGACGTAAGAGAAGGTAGGAAGAAGAGAGGGAAAGATGAGAGGGGTTAGTCTCATTCGGGCCAAGAAGACTGGAAGGTTCAGCTTCTTAAGATGAGTGTTGAGCCAACGTCTGGTGGAAAGCATCACCCATCAGATACTCAGACCAATGAAACAAACGGCTGGTGTGTGCCAGGCCCATACCTTCTGCTGTTTGGATCAGGTCTTGTGCAGAGTGAATTGATTAGATAGAGGCAATACAATCTCTAAATGAGGGAGTGTATGATTGTTTCCAGTGTCTGGGGATTAGCACCTTAGCTGTGTTGAATAGGTGTACAGTAAGTGAGTATACTTATGTAGATGATGTGTGGTGTAGTGAAGAAGGGTCATGGGTTCCATGGGGATATGAGAGTCGGCAATCTCCCTAATCTTGTTAACCACTGCTCTCCAGAATGGTTGGCGTTTTGGCCAGGACCACCAGATGTGCAGTAAGTTGCCTCACTAATTTATACGTCTCCAGCAGGTATCTGAAACTGCAGGGTACAATTTGTGAAGCAGAATGGGGACTCTGTACCACCTGGTTAAAATTTTACAGGCATTTTCCTACACATGAGAGGATATGGAACATTTATGAGCCAGTATAGATATTTTGGACTACTGTGCGTCAGTCAGTGTAACATCACAGTCCACCTCCCAGCTTCTGATGAAATAGGGCTTAGAGGCGTGTTTGCGAGCTAGCAAAAGCCTATGGAGAGTGGAGATCAGTTTGCTTGGTAGTTTGGCCGAGAGGCAGAGATCCTCCAACGGCATTAGAGTATAGGACAGTCAAGGGAGAGCAGACAGTGACTGGACAAAATAGTGTAACTGTCTATAAAAGTAGGGTAAAGACTGGCAACACCTACCCTCTAGACATCTCGCAGCCTAGGGACAGTTCCCCTTTTTAATACAGATTTAGTTTGTTTTACATTTGATTAAAATATGTGCGTTGGAAACCTCGTTAGCATTTAAGTTATACCATTTAAATCAGTGAGAATTTTCATTACCCTCTCTGGTGCAATTGGTTTCCTCCAACATTGCACCTACTATAAACTTGCTGAATTAAATCACGCAGTGTATTGCATATGAAGTTGTATGCAGTTATGGACATTTGACATGGATGGTTTAGTTCACGCTTGAAGCCTACAGAGAGTCCATTCCTTCATTTACAACTAATGGTCAAGCATTTGATTGTTCATTCAGGTCACTATTGCCTCACTTGAAGTTGCGCAATACAGTTTGCTGTAACTTTAGTACACATGTAGTAGAGATGATATGCATGGTGGTACCACAGACCACATTGCATATCATTCAAACAGCTGACTGGATTGCTGTGATGAGCATTATACATATACGATTGTGGCCCAAGTGAGCACCAGCCATTTATGTTAGGCTGACACATTTGCCTCAATCAGTCATATTTGCAACTGCAGGAGTAGGAACTGAATGCATGATCAGTGCAGATAAATCGAGTGTGATTGAGACATGACAGCATAGCTGATATGTGTTCTAATCCAGTGCTTGGCAACCTGGCTGTTCTATACTTCATACCAGTGGTTCTGATTTTTACTATAGGCACTCCTAATGTGCCGTGTGCAATTTTCATGGCACTTTTATTATCCAAAGACATAATGATAAGGACTAAAACATAAATATGGTTGTTTTTAGGTTTTACAAAGAATGACAACAAAAAAACACAGCATATTGGGAATTACGATTTCCATAATGTCACAGTTTGAAACTAAGCATTCCCATTTATGCTCTAAAAAAAAGGTCAAGAATTGTGGGGAAAAACCAACTACACAATATGGGAGAAGTACAAATTCATACCAATTCAGATGGCTTGTACAACCCCTTGAATGCTAGAGGTGTTTTGCAATGTGTTTGAGACCTCTGCAGCATAGGTTAAAAACCACATTTAAGTAGATTTTTTATTTTTTTTTTATATTTCTCTGTTGTGATGATGTGGGTTTGCCCAAGGCACACTGTTCATTTGTTGAGAACCAATTCACTTTAATATCGTTGATCAGTTACTGTGTTTTGTTGGGTATTACATATTGCTTGCAGAGAAATACACCATTACCAAAAGAGATGAACTGGTACTTTTCTTTTTAGAGAATTGCATCTGGTGCAAAGTATCGGCCTTCTTTTTGACTATGTAAAGTCACACTGCATATTATGTTACCATTACTATTATTTGTTTTTATTTTTCTCACCGTTATGCCCTTGACTGGGAGCTGCCTGGATTTGTTTCCAGAGAGCTTTGTCAGGGACTGGGAAAACAAAGCTAGATCTAGACTGTTACACTATCCCTGCAGCACCGAGTGCCTGGATTGCTAGTGCAAAATTGTATCGCTTCCATTCTTTCACACTGTCAGAAAGTTCTCTGTAAACTGATATTCAGTGTGCTCCTTGCCTGGGACATAAGTGTTGGAAAATAGATGCGTTTGTGCGTGAAATGTTTGTCCACAGTGTGTTATGTTACATGCACTTCTGATGGTTGGTTAAAAGCCTAGGTGTCCACGCGTTTTCCTTCAAGAGCCGATCTGAGAAACAATGAATCATGGTACATATAGTCATTTTATATATAAAAATCTTTTCTGGTTCATTGTCCTCCCTTCCCTGGAACTGTAGGGGGGATGGGTACTGCCCACACCCAGCGAACCTCCACAGGTCAGTGATTTGGCCAGGAGGGCTTAGACTGGCAAAATCACTGCAAGGAGATGAACAGGGGCAGTGATGTTAAAAGGAGTTGACCGTTCACGTCCGTCACTGCACAGACTCACCAAAATTAATGTCCAGCGGGTCCCTGACTTATGTGTAATGCTCTGCCGCATTCGCTAGTAAATAATATAAAGACCCACACTCAGACAGAAAATAAGACCATACACATTGTGTGAATCTGTAGCTAGGATAAAGATCTGTTATAAATGACTACAAAATCCTTTACATCTTGACTAACTTCTACAGATCAGAAAAAGGATTGGAGCTCAATATCACAGAGGGCTACATTTCAATGTTTTAATGATATTTGCATGTAGAAGTATATAGAATAAACAGAGACTGCTACAAATGTAAATCCAAATACATAAACTGCAGGTAGAACTCACCAAGGCCTGAAGCCTGTTTGAATCAACCCCCAAGAGCCCAGGCCAAGAGCTTTGACAAACGAGACGACACTGGGAAGGAGTGCTACAACGGATCCACTCTTCATCAACAGTCAGAGAATGCCCAGAGAACTCATATGATAATTGTTTTATTTCACATATTTAAAATCCTCTCCAATATGTTTCGTGAGGTTATCACTTAATCATAGGCTCAGCCTATGATTAAGTGATACCCTCACGACACGCGTTAGGTGATTTTTGTGTTTGATATCTATGTTTGATTTCTTTTGTTTCTGTTAACGCTACCTATATACATGGAGGTGGTTTTAAATGTGAGATAAATCGATTTTTATCATATGCGTTCTCTGGGCATTCTCTGGCTGGTGATGAAAAGTGCATCCATTGCAGGACTCCCTCCCAGTATCTTCTTGTAGGAGTATATAGACCATGACTGGGGGCCCCAATGCCTCCTTTTCAACATCCCTGGATCACTCTGTATTACTGACTGTTTACTGATTAGATGCACTGCCTTGCACATTTGTGTTTTTGGTTTGATTTTAGTCTGGCGTGGGGACAAATGGGTACTGTTGTTTGTAGGCTGATTGTGTAGGTCTGTTCATGTGTATGCAGTTGTGTGACAGGCTATCCCATCCCAGAAATATCTCCTTTATTTTGTAGCATGCATTCAGCTTCCAAACACTGCTGCACATTATTTGAGGAAAAGCAATGGTCCTTTATATATATAAAAAAAAAAAGACAGAGGTACAATTCTGGGAGAACCCAACTGCACCATAAGGGGCAAAGAAAATGTCACCAGATTACCATTGATTTACAAGGGGATTTTCACCCTCTGAGACCTAGAAATATCTTCAATGCATTATCATTTTTTCTTTTATTTTTTACATTTGTACAAATAGTTCTGCTTTCAGTCCCTGATGGATAATTATGTGGAAACAGAACCAAAGAGCGTAATGTCAGGGATGTAAATAAAATAAAGAATAGGCATTTTGACTTTACATGTTCTGGAAGTGCATTACTTGTAAAGTCATAAAGGATGTTACCAGTCTCTTAAAGGAATAGTAATAGATCATTTTATTGAAAGGAAATTCTGTACATGGTAAAAGAATAAATGAATTGCACCCAGTCTGATCTTTCAAACATTTATGGTTTGAGAGATATAAGCTTTCAAGCTTTCCCGCTTCCCTCCCCTTGCACTGGTGTCGCTGTCTATGTTACAGCAGGAGATCCTGGTCTATATCCCGCTATTTCACCTCTGCTGAAGAGCTGCAGGACGGTCTGAGGACTGGGATCTCCTGCTGTAAGCTAGACAGCGACATCAGTGCAAGGGGAGGGAAGGGGGAACTTTGAAAGCTTATATCTCTCAAACCACAAAGGTTTGAGAGATCGGACTGGGCGCAATTCATTTATTTATTTATTTATTTTGCTATCTACAGAATTACCTTTCAATAACACAATCTGTTACTATCCCTTTAACACCTTATTTTTATGGAGATTTTTTTTTTGTCTCCTTACCAGTTGTCATACTTCAAAATTGCTCTTTTGTATAACTGCAATCTGAGACAAACTTACTCCATCACAAGGAGCGAATAAAAATTCCTGTTGATTTAAAATTATTTTAACCCTTTGAGTGCCAGTGGTATGAAACACATTGCGAAGCAAAACTATGCATTCCACTCTGGCACTAAAAGGGTTACACTGTAGAGTTCTTCTGGACTTCACTGCATTGTGAAGCAAATCATTGGCGACCTATAGCATTCAAGAGGTTAAAAGTCCCATTTAAATCCACGTTCTATTTTTTGCACCAGAATTGCTGGTTTTTATACAGAAGGCCCAGCTTTTTCTAAATGGAGCTACACTATAATTCAACAGCCAGTCTATCTAACCCTTGGAGCCACAGCAATTTAAAGTTATACCTGCAGTACTTTATGGAACAGTTAGGGAATCGGTCTTGTTGGCTGTCCATGCTGCTGAGCTGTACTGCTGGAATTGTGTGTGAGAGAGAACATACAC
Organism: Rhinophrynus dorsalis; assembly: GCA_037306005.1. Lineage (NCBI taxonomy): Eukaryota > Metazoa > Chordata > Amphibia > Anura > Rhinophrynidae > Rhinophrynus > Rhinophrynus dorsalis. The sequence continues at coordinate 295,949,979 of CM074719.1, forward strand.
GTCCCACCCTGTATTCTATGGTGAGTAGAGTCAGTGGGTTTTAATAATGTATCTGACTGTGTGCCCCTGTGACTTCAGCTTAGTCCCAGGCCAGAGCATTATCTGTGATTTGTGTATCCCAGTAATAAAGCTGAGCCACAAAGGCAAACTTGAGGATGCATCCTGAGCTGCCTTTTCATCTGAGCTAATTGGAGCAGAAGAAATAAAATAACAGAAGAAAGCTGTAGTAGAAAGGGGGTTTCAAAAGCACTTATTGTGATGTCTTCATCTCTGCATTTCCCTGCCTCCATTTGATCCTATTTTAGCTATCCCATTTCCTACTTCCCTCTGGTGCTGTCCTTTTGTGTGCTGACTACTGATCTGCACCCTACTCCTGAGTGGGAAATGTCCCCTCCCACCTGTCCTGTGTGTGTTTTCTGTCTTCTGCACCATTCTCTAATTTCTATACTTTTCCACTGTGAAGGATACTTTCTGGGTGCTCTACTCCTCTCCCTTCAACCTTCCTGTGCATGGATCCACCTCTCACTTTCTACCTAACCCTTCTGAGCGCCTGACCTCCATCTATCCCTCCCAACCTGACCCTTTCTGGGTGCTTGGCTACCCCCCTCTCCCTTTGAGCCCTTCTGGGTTCTCAAAGCAGCACTTTCTCCTCTTACTCATTTTAGGTGCTGCTGCCCTCCTACTTTGACTCCCTTGGTGTCTGCTTATCACCTCTCCACCCTTTGATGCCACCTCTTGGTGGAAGCATGTTGACACCCCCCCACACACATTTGACACCTCAGTGACTGTCTTCTGCCCCCTTCTTGACCCATTCCTTGGCATCCTACCTGGTGCCACCACCCACTTGAACCTCCCTGGATGTATCCCTGCCCTGCACTCTGACCCCTTCCGATTGGATGCTTAACTCCCCCTTCCAGATTGTACTTGTTTTCCCTCTACTTTGTGCCCACGCAGATCTGTACTTGGCATATAAAGGCAGTGTGGCTGCTGTGGGGAGGGGGGGGCTGTGACATATCACAACAAGAAATTTTACTGCTTTTGGAACAATAGCACAGCTGCCTGGGGAGCAACTCTTCCTCATCCTGCCAGGCTCTGATTTTTGCCATGCACCTGTTTAACACCAAACAGAGAGAAGGCACTGCCTACAGCTTTAACTACTGTATATCTGTATTACCAGCTCCATAAACCTGTCTTGTTTTGCAGTAATTTCCAGTGGCAATGAAATGAATAGAGTAGAGCAATGATTAGGTGGGAGGTTCCAAAATGGCAGAACAGGTAGGAGAGAGAGAGAAAAAACAGCTTTGCGTGTGTTACATTTTTCAGCAACAGGCCATATTTATAAACTTTAAATGGGGCTTTTGACCCCTTTGTATTCTAATTAAAGGGATAGTAATGTTGTTGTAAAACAAAAGGAAATATTGTAGCTATTAAAAAAATAAACAAAACCTTCCCAGTTTCCTCTCTCATACCTTTATGGTTTGAACGATATAACGTTTTAAAGTTCCCCTCTCACTGATGTCCTCTGTAAAGCTGGCAGCAGGAGATGCATGATGGTCGACTCGAGGCAGATCATCATCAGATCCAAAATCTAAAAAAGAAATACTTCATTGGAATGGTCTACAAACTGTGCCTGGTTTGAAAGCACACTTTGTAGACCGTTCCAACAAAGTATTTCTTTTTAGATTTGGGTATTTCGACTCTGCTGAAGAGCTGCCTGCCCGTCCTGGGACCAGGATCTCCTATTGTCAGCTTACAGCGGAGGGAGGGGGGAACCTTAAAACGTTATATCTCTTAAACCATAAAGGTTTGAGAGATGGGACTGGGATCATTTCGTTTTTTTTTAAAATTTGTTTAAAAATTACATTACTAACCTTTTAAACAGGCCTTAAAAGTTGAAGTCCTTTGCTACTAGCCAGACCTGAAAAGTTACTCACCACTGCAAGACATAACATACCAACCAGGGCTGAATTTCTACTCTCCAGGGCTAAATTTTCACTCGCCATTGGCTAGTGGCGAGTGGAAATTTTGAGCCCTTCTTTAAAGGTGTAGTAAAGTTTCTAAACACATGCATCTCAGATCGTTAGTCATAATTAATAATACTACTGTCTGATGCTCGCTCTGTTCATAACTTGTAATATATATGAAAATGTTTACACCACCTGCCCCTTTTCCCAACGTCATCGTTTCTCGCTCAGATCTGACAGCGGATCACTAAAAGGGACAATCTTCAACCAGTATTGGGAAAAACCTGCCCTCCTTTGTCAAGAAAGGCAGTTTTTCCTTCTGACAAATGGGAGACTGTCCCTCATTGCGATGACTGACTGGTTTTCTGAGGGGTGGTGGCTTATGATCGGGAAAAGGGGCAGGAGGTGTAAACTTCATCATATAAATTGCAGTGTAACTATCAAGTTATGAACAAAGCGAGCATCAAACAGCGGTACTATTAACTATGACTAACGATCTGAGCTGCTTATGTTAAGAAACATTACTAACCCTTTAATATCCAAACTGTTTAAATCTGTGGGGATCTTTGTTCCCTGTGGTCAGGTTGGTGTGCTCCAGAATTGTTCCGCTTTTGACTTTATACATATGATCCATAGGTTTTATGTTTTTTTTTTTTTTTTTTTTCTCTAAAATGACTATTTTTCCGTTTCCCTTTTTTTGTCTTCCTCAAAACACCATAACAGTCTGAAATTCTTAAGGCCTTCCTAACGTCGTCATGTCCTTTACAAATTACCTATAAGAAGTGGTAGGGTAGAATTAATCTAAAATGCATATAGGGCCCTATTTAAAAAAAAAAAAAAAAAAATCCCGTTCATTTTAAATGGGGCTTTTAACCTGTTGAATGTTAGGGATGTCTCCATCTCGCTCTGCAATGCATTGAAAACATCCATCATTCAAAAGGTTAAAAGCATTATTTAAATTAATGGAAATTATTATTTATCCCATATGTAACATAAATTTTGCTCCAGAAGTATCACCTCCTTTGTTTCATTGAAAACAGTAAATGCACGTTTCAGCTCAACTTTTTTCTTTTAAAGGGAGTCAATCACCTAAAACAACTTTTGCTTTTAAAAGAGCTTTCAAAATCTTCTTTATGTTGTGGTAGACATTTTCTATTTCTAAAACTAGGTTTTGGCCTATTTAGATTTATAAATGATGCTGTATAAGGCATGCTGTGCAGACACTTCCTGTTTTACCTCCCACGCTTGACCCATAAACTTTTAATTACTGTGAGAAGTGGGCAAGACTATGTGTTGTCAGTGAGTGGGAGAGGTAATATAGGTTTCACATTTAAAATAAAGAAAAAAATGATGTTGAAAACGCTTTCAAAATTATCAATGTTGTTTTAGATGAGTGTCCCTTTAATAGAAAACATGTCACCCAGAGTGGTTGTCTGTGGCACATGGAAATGCCATGGCACTCTTGTTTAGAAGCAATGTCATAAATTTGACCATGAAAATGGCTGGTGTGGTTATGCTACATTTTCTGGTCTTTAACTTGTTTATTCCTCTTCATACTTAATTGGCAGATTTATGTGGAAATTAACCCTTTGGGTGCCACAGGGCATTATTCTGTAATAAGCTGGGCACTTCTCTGGTATTCAAAGGGTTAATTGTAATTTGTTTATTGTTTTAATGTAACTTTCATCCATGAAAATAGTGAATATCAGATTTGCTTGAAAAGGACCATATTTCATTCCTCTTCTTTACAAACCAATCTCCTTTTGTCTCAACCCTTCAGGAGGGGTGCACTCCTTACATTGTGAAATGTCTCTCCAGTACCACAGGAAGGGTTATTTGGGGAGGTCTTACAGGAAATGTATACCAGGATATTTCTTTGTTTGAGAATTGGTTCAAATATTTACATGTGCACTCCTCCACAGATGCTTTATTTTTCTAATGCTGTTACTTCTTGGCAAACCCTCCTAATTAAGCACAGTAGATAAAACCACTAAAAGGAAGTAAGTTACCTCAGGTGAAGAGGGGTCATATAGATTCTATCCCTTCACAGTTGGCATTTGCATTAAAAATCATAGTTGCCTTAAAGGGATAGTAATGTTTCACAAAAATAACAGCTCTAGTTAATCTTCATAGTATTTGAGCCATAGTGAGTGTTATTTCAGTACTGTCAGAGTTGTAGTGCGAGAGTAATTGGATGATAAAGAATCCCCCTCCTGTCCCTTTTACCTAGTGTAACACTGCTCACCTCAGATGTGGAATCTGGTTGCTTGATAGCAAGGGACAATATTCTTACTGTGAGAACAATGAAAACCCTGTCCACCTTGACAGGTTTTTCAGTTTTTTCCCTTATCTTAATTGAAGATTGTGTCTCTCTCTGCAATTTACCTGGGCACCTCCCTGCTGATCTGAGCTGAGCAGTGTTACATCAGTAAAAGGGGCGGGAGGGGGAAACTGTCATTCAATTACTCTTGAACTACAACTCTGACAGAATTGAAATAACACTCTCCAAGGCCCAAATACTACGAAGATTATTATGAAACATTACTATCCCTTTAAGATGATCTTAAAGTTGGTTCTTTCATTCAAAAGTTATTACAACTCAAACTATTAGCAACAGCACTAACTGATGCCCAAATGACACATTTGCTTTATAGTGCACTTCATAGACTGAAGCCTTCCACATTAAACAATGAGAACACCACATTTAACCCCTTAAGGACCGGCCGCGCAGGCTTTGCCCAGCACTTAAGGACCACAGAGCATTTTTTTCTTTTTTCAGGATCCAATTCAGGGCTCGCAGTTTTACACGCGTGCACACACATACATGCGCGCGCGCGCACACATACATACATGTTTGTGCCACTAGTGTTTAAACATCATCTGACCCAAAGTCCACCACAGCGTGTCCAGGGTACCCAGAGACAAAAGCTTCCAGGGGGCGCAAGTTATTCACCAATTCTTATGTTGATCTCTGTTCTGAGAGAAAAAAAATGCTCAAAGGATTTAGTTTCAATCTTTTTATTCTTCTGAAAAAGGATGGAAGATTCTGTCCATTCTTGAATTTAAAAGCCCTAAATCAATTTGTAAGAGTGTGTTTATGATGGTGATTGTTCTACTGCCAGGCTTTCTTCTGTCAGCAGCAGTCAATGTGATCCCCACATCTGGGCTATTTATATTGAACCTCCTTCTCAGGATCATCTTCATCTCCCCATGAAGATTATAAAAGCACAGTTAGATCGTCGACTTATCCAAATCTCAACTTCAGTTTCTGGGACTGTTATTCAACTCGGTGAGTCAGAAAGTCATATTACCTCAAAACAAAATATCGGATCACTGATTAAAGAATCCTGCTCATCCACCTCATAAGATAACTTTAGGGCATCTGGTTCCCAACCAGGACGTGTTTACCAATAAATATTATAGATGTATGGGCCATCTACAGCTCATTCAGATTCAGTCTTGACAGCGCCACAGCAGTGACCTATGTCAACCATCAATGAAACACAAAGAACAAAGCAGCCTGGATAGAGGTGGAAAGAATTCTCGTTCGGGCAGAAAGCCACTTTCTGGCATCATCGGCCACATACATTTCAGGGGTGGACAACTCTACAGACAGACCATAGACCCAGGCGAATGGGCGCTCAATAAAGAGATCTTTCTCCAAAAAATCGATTGCTGTGGCTAACCGAAAGTATACAGTGTTCTATGTCAGGATAAGAGATCCACAGGGGCTAGCAATAGATGCTCTGACGATTCTCTGGAAGTGCAAACTGGTGTATGTATTCCCACCAATAGCCAGGGTTCTGTTATTGACAAAGTGAGGAAATGACAATGGTTTGAACCTTTTCTCTACTTATTTTGAGGCAGACCCTGCTATTCATTCCTGAGATAACAGATCGGCTATATCAAGGACCAATTCATTGTCACAACTTGCACAATCTCATTCTGATGGAGTGGAACTTGAAACCAAAATCTTGAAAAACAAGGACTTAACACCCTTACGACGAGCTATCCAGGGAAGTGACCTTTCTTTAATGACCACTTTCGATCTTTCTCAGCGTGCCGGTGTGCCAAATGGTCTGGTCTTGGAAAGGTAAATTTCAGGTCCCGCTAGTACTTACACTGCTCCCGCAGGAGCTCTGTAAGCACGAAATACATGACGTGCCAGTAACATCACAGGTACTTTAGGAAAAAAAAATTGATGGTGCTGTCACATCACAGGCCATTAAGAGGTTAAGTTAACTCTGTCATTCAAACAATTCTGGGAACTAGTAAACCTGTTTCAGCCAAGATATGTAATCAGATTTGAAAAACTGTAATATTTATTCTTTAATCATGATTTGATTGACCCATTACGTTTGTAATCTCCTTTCAGTTTTAGAAATTTGCAAGGGATCTTGAGAAAGGGCTGAGCGTTAACTCTCTCAAATTACTAACTAGTGTCTGCTCTATCATTTCTTTTCCAAAACAGAATTGCTACCATTTCCAACATTCATTCAAGGGGTGAATAGGATACTTCCTCCATATAGTCTCCTATCCCAAATTGGGCTCTTAATCTGGTTTTAGAGGCTCTCCAGGCCTCTCCATTTGACCCATTATCCTCCACTTTTGTCATAAATGCATTGGATGCCTTTCTGGCACTCAAAGGGTGGAGGACAGTCCGTGAATTCCAGCCAGTTGTTTCAGCTTTCCACATAATCAAGAATGAACTCTTCTTTCCTTGTATCCTAACCCAAACAATATAAAAAGAGGATATCCTTCATACGCTGGAAGTGGTTCGTTGTCTTCACCATTATATTGAAGTCACTCAGTCATTTAGACAAACAAATACATTCTTTAATTCCTGGTGACTCAAAGAAGGGCAGACCGGTTTCAAACACAACTGTTGCCGCGTGGCTTAAAGAGACCATAAGACAAGCCTATACATACAGTTCTATTCTTTCCTTTCCAGATTACAGCCTGCTCTAGTCATTCCATCAGGACTTTCATGGGCTTTGAAAAATCAAGCTACCAACTCTGCAAAGCGACAACATGGTTAGCTGCTCACACCTTCATTACATTTTATAAAATTAATCTTTGCATCTCAAGATGCCAGTTTTGGCTACAAAGTTTTGCAGGCCCATGGTTCAATGATTCAGTAGTTTTCTTTCCCGCCTGCTATTTTTGGGATGACTTTGGGATGTCCCCATGGTTCCTGTGTCCCTCAATGATGCTAGAGAAAGGGGAATTTTATGTACTTGCCGATTAAATCCTTTTCTCTTAGTCCATTGAGGGGTGTATGTCATTCCGCCCACAGAAAACTAAATTGAGTTGGGAAGCCCTGCCATGGTGACTCTGTATATTCCCTTCCTGGCTTTGCCCCCCAACACCACCACCACCTCAAAGTGCCCCCTCTGGGAGGTATTTTCAATGCCTCACGATCACAGTGAGGAGAAGCAGCGAACATTAGGAACATTGGCCCATATTTATAAAAGCAAACTAGTTATTCTGGAGTAAACAAACTGCGCACCATAGGGGACAAATACAAATTCCCCATATCCTATGTGCTTGAATAGAGCTTCATATTGAATTCCTTGAATGCTAGAGAGGTTTCAAGTGCATAAAAGACCTAGCTAGCATGCGAGGTGTTAATAGTCAAATGTTATTTAAGCGGATTTTTCAATCCTATATGGTACAGTTGACTTACTCCAGAATAACTTCAGCTTGTGTAAAATAGAAATAGATAAATATGGGTCATTGCTGTGTTATATGGCTCTCTCTTCATATTTGGTCGATATAACACCGGACACATTTGTAACCACCGGGGAACAGCTGAAACAGACTGCTCTGGTCCTAGATTAGTCCATAACAGCCTCCCTGCCATGATTACAGCACCCGAGGCTAGCTTTGACCATTAACTCATGAAGGTCCCAGAAAGTCATCCACTCTCTAAGGATAGAATTGTGTGATGGTCCTGGCACTTCATGCACTGTTAAAGGGATAGTAATGTTTCACAAGAACAGCAGCTCCAATTAATCTAGTATGTAGGCCATGGAGAGTGTTATTTCAATACTGTCAGTTGTAATTCAAGAGTAATTGAATGACAAAATATCCCCCTCCTGCTCCTTTTACCTAGTTTAAGCCACCTCCCCTCATATGTGGAATCTGGTGCCTTTACCAGACAGATAACAGCAAGGGACAATTATCTTACTGTGAGAATGAAAACTCTGCCCCCCCCCCTCCCCGACAGGATTTTCAGGTTTTACCTTATGCTTACTGAAGATTAATCCCTCTCTGCAATCCATCCGGACAGTCTTGCTGCTCTGAGGTGAGCCGTGTTACATCAGTAAAAGAGGCAGTGGGGATACTTTATTATTCCATTACTCTTGAACTATATCTCTGACAGTATTGAAATAACACTCTCCATGGCCCAAATACTCTGAAAATTAATTGGAGCTGCTTTTTTTTTGTGAAACATTACTATCCCTTTAAGGGATTAAAAATGTTGTTTTTTTTTTCTTAATATATAAAAACATGGTTTTCTATGTATATGAATTTTAAAGTGTGGCTTTTGGCATGATTCAACATAGACGCAAAGAAAACTATACACTTTTGGACCTACAAATAAGCATCAACACTCATATTTGAGAGGTTTTTCCTTCTGTGTAAAAAAAGGACAACTCACCTTGCTGGGGTATGTTCTGTTCCAAAATTGTACAAGTTTAAATGTTTTTTTTTTTTTTGTTTTTTTTTAACCAATCATAATTATTTAACTCATTTTTAATAGTGCCCTCTGGTGTTCAGAGAGCTTGCCTACAGTTCACCTGGTGTCACAACTGTGATTCTGTTGTATTCTATGGGAAAAGTGAGCCTCGGTCTAGTTCTTCAGAGAATGTGATAACTGCTTCATCACTTCCTGACAGTTCAAAAATGTATAACTTTTGAATAAAATGCTGCCTGCAGTATAAGTGCCCTTGTTTGACTTGTTTTATTATTATTATTATTATTATTATTATTATTAAAACAAAGACAATAAAAAAACAACTGCTTAACTGATTAATTTTAAGAATTTTTAATGGCGAAAGATTTAGGAGTACTTGTGGACTGAAGATATGGCCACCACACTCCATGTCAAACAGCCACTGCAAGGCATAGTGTATGTGCAGATTTATTCCGGAATCTCAAAAGCACAGTGGGGAAAAAATACAAGGTAATGGCATTCCATTGCAATTAGAACTGGAACAATCCTAAAACAACTTGGCTGATTTTTTTTTTTTTTTTTTTGAAGAGCTGTCAAAATACCTTATGTTTGCTAGCTATTCTTTATCTCATACATTATAGTTTCAAATATTTAGCTTTTGTTATTTCATACAAATTACCCAGTTATGGGTCAAAGTCTGGTGTGCTAGATACAAACGATACTCTTTCCCTCCGAAATGCCACTTCCATTATTTACTAATCTGAATAACATTCATTTTTTCGCTTTGAAGATACAGTTATCTGTAAATGCACATATATAGATTTCACATGATGCTCAGTGGTGTATAAGTTGGATCATGTATCACTTGATTTTCATTTATTACATTATTCACAAAGGTATTCACAATATTTTAAGGGTGCATAAGGGTTTTTTTTTTTGTTTTGTTTTTTTTAATGTGGGTCATACGGGTTTTCTGAACTATACAAGGATTATGTTAGTGACTTGACTAACGTTTATTCACTAGGGATGCACCGATACCAATAAGACCGAGTACCGATTCTTTTTTCAGGTACTCACCGATATCAATTACCAATACTTTTTTTGCGGTCATTTGCATATATATATAATAATTTTTTTTTTTTACTTATAAGTACTTGGAAGTATCGGTGAGTACTTGAAATATATATACACACACGCACCACCTCTTGATTCCCACCTTTTGCTTCATTCTCCCCCTCTTGAGCTCCCTCCTTTTGCCTTGGCTGTTTCTCTCCCTTTTGATCCCCCTTTCTCACCCTCCTTGACTCTTGATCCCACCCTTTTGCTTCTCTCTCCCTCCTGATCACCCCTCCTTTTGCCTCTTCTTGGCCCCCCTCCTTTTGTCTCCTGATCCTTCCTCCTTTTGCCTCTTTTTTTTTTTTCTCCCTTAGTCCCTTTTGTCTCTTTTTCTCCCTCTTGACCCCCCCTCTCTGCCTCTTTCACCACCTGCTCTTCATGCCCCATCTTCCTCTGTTAATCCCCCTTACCCTCCTCTGCTGGGTGCTCGCTGTTCTCTCGCGAGCCCCTGCAGAGGTCAGCATTGGAGCGTTGCCATGGGAACCTGCAGCAACGCTCCGAGAATTGTGAGCAGCTCCCCGGGCTCCCTCTCTGCAGCACCGACCCTGACACAGGGTATCGGTGCTGGCATCGGCCGCATTTGCGCGAGTACAAGTACTCGCGCCAATGCTGGTATTGGCACCGATATCGGTATCGGTGCAACCCTATTATTCACTTTGATTTGATTGTGTATTTTATAACAGTGTATATCAGTATCACATTGTTTTATAGTTCTTTTTTCATGTAGACGTCATTGTTTCTTTATATGTATGTTGCATTTGTAGATATCTGTTTGTATCGAATTATTTTGTTTGGTTGTTTGGTTGTTTGGTTGTTCTGTGTTCCGTGCACTGTATTCATATATAGCTGTTATTGGCTATCCTCGTTGTAGTAATTGCTGTTAGATTTATTGTAATAAAGTACACTCTCTCACTTGGATGTTTTGTTTTATGAAAAAATGTACTTCTGCTTGTTTAGAAGAAGCTGATATTAAGTGGAAGATTGCCAGAAAGAAAAAGTTTGTGAGAAAAGTAGAATGATAACATCTTACATTTGCATATGCTTGTTTTCCAGGTGCGGGAGAGTCTGGGAAAAGCACTATAGTGAAGCAAATGAAGTAAGTACATGCCCCTCTGTATATACCTTATGTATTTTTAGTTTTTGTTATTCGAGTCACACAGGATCATCCTTATACATGGGAAATTTCAAAATTGGCTTACCATGACAACTTTGAAATATTAGTCCCTTAGATTTTTAGGCAATATTGTGTCTGTTTGTTCTATCCAATTGGTGCTCCAATCAGTCCACAAGGATACCTTATAGGGATAGTAATGTTTCATAATAAAAGCAGCTCTAATTAATCATCATAGTATTTGGACTTTGGAGAGTGTTATTTCAATTCTTTCAGAGTTGTAGTTCAAGAGTAATTCAGTGACAAAGTATTCCCCTCCTGCCCCTTTTACTGATGTAACACTGTTCAGCCAGATCAGAAGGGAGGTGTCCAAGGTAAGATAAGGGAAAAACCTGAAAAACTTGTCAAGGGGGGCAGGGCTTTCATTGTTCTGGTAAGAAGAATATTGTCCCCTTCTGTTATCTGTCTGGTCTTACAACCAGATTCCATATCTGAGAAGAGATGGCTTACACTAGGTAAAAGGGGCGGGAGGGGAAACTTTGCTTGTGAATTTCTCTCAAACCATAAAGGTTTGAGAAATAAGACTTGTATCGTTCTTCATGTTTTTTTAATGCCTACAAAATAAAATTAAGATAAAATGAAGTATTACTATCCCTTTAACATGCTACAACCTAGACATGTCACTGCGTGCATATGCATCATACATGCAGGACTTCTCTTGGCCCTTCTGGAAATGGCACCAATATAGAGACAACACGTGCAGCCACTTGATATAGATCATTGTTTGGGATATGCTATGGGAGAAAACAATCTGCAGAAACACTCTCCAAATATAAATGGACAACTATATAAAAGCAAGAAAAACCAGCACTCCTAGCAAGTGTTGACTTATATTTAAGTAATTTTGAGATTTGGTATGAATGTTTTGTGTGCTGAAATATTTAAAGGAATATGTATCAGATCAATTATACAAAATGTCATCTTGTAGCTATTAAAAAAATAAACCTAAAGATGCCAGTCCCATCTCTGAAATCTTTATGGTTTGAGAGATAATCACAGCTAAAGTTTCCCCTCTCTCTCCCCTTTCTCATACATCAGCGATTAGCTGACAGAGGCAGATCCTGGTCCCAGGACCAGCGGAGGCTCTTCAGCAGAGCCGAAATAGACATTTAAAAAGAAATACTTCCTTGGAATGGTCTACAAAGTGTGCTTGCAAACCAGGCACACTTTGTAGACCATTTCAATTAAATATTTATTTTTAAATGTTGCTTTTTCGCTCTGCTGAAGACCCTCCACTGGTCGCTGGACCCAGGATCTGCCTCTGTCAGCTAGAGCGCTGACGTATGAGAATGGGGAGGGAGGGGGAATTTTTAGCTGTGATTTATGTTTCAAACCATAAAGGTATGAGAGATGGGACTGGCATCGTTAGGTTTATTTTTTTAATAGCTACAAGATGAAATTTGGAACAACTGATCCAATACTATACCTTTTAAACAGAATAGCATCCTCATGTGTGGGTAAAAGTCCCAGGAGCCCAGGATCATAAAACTGTGCCTCTGAATTATAAATTTTGGGGGATTTTAAATATGTCTTAGTATGTGTGTCATTCATTTGGCTCGTAAAAGTTCTAGCAGGCTCCTAAAAACTTTGGCTCCAACAAAAACGGGAGTCTGAAAAACCTTTAATCATTAACCCTTCCAGTGCCAGAGTGGTAAGCAACACATTGGCACTCAAAGGGTTATGTTGTCTGGTCCTTCCTGTTTTGTCTCTGCTATTACATGGCACCCACTCAAATGTGTTTTTCTTGCCTGTTTAGTACTCAGTCTTTCTCCTCCATACTATGTTTGTTAGGTGGCTGCTCTGTAGTATGTAATATTATTGTTTATGAGCCGCCTTCTTACATTTACTGTGAATAACAGAATGGTATTGAAAGTCCAAGATAAAAAAAAAAAAAAGGATCCATGTCTATGGGGTATTATCTCCCATCCCGCCACAGTAATATTAGACTCTGAAATGAGAGACAGAAGTCAGAAATTATGCAGCAGGCAGAGGTACCTGATATGCTTTTTTGGCAAACACTATATGGATCATCCCTACCAGCTGAATATCCTGTATATGGGTATAAGACTATTGCTGAACCTCCTCTATCTCATAGTCAGCATGGGAAAAATGGTCAGACCACTTAATGTTGCTGTTTTTTAAACTGCTGCAGAACCATTGCTGGGCATATGCAATGTGAAACTACATTCCACAGGATCACCTTTTTTCCTGGCTTTCTGTATTTGGTAGGGTCGTGTTTTGGCAGCCACCTTACTACTCTCATTGCATAGGCTACGCAGAAGCTTGTCTGTCTTCATCTTTAACTTTCCAGTTTAACTTTTTACAGTCAGATAACTACCTTTTGGATATTTCTCTTTAGTTTCTCATACTTTTCTAGTACTTTGGACTACGTTGTGCTACTTTAGAGGGGTTTTCTCTGAACATGCCAGATCCCGTGGAAATCCTAGCCCAGGCCCTGCCTTTGAAAAAGTGGTTGCGTGTCCCGCGAAAAGCAATATTTTGTGATCTTTTTGTATCATCACTTTAAAGTTTTTAGCCATATCTGTGAATTTTGTACATTAAACAATTATTACTGGAGTTTATATATATATATATATATATATATATATATATATATATATATATATATATATATATATATATATATATATATATATATATTTGGAGAATCCAGAAGATACACCACTTATCTAAGAACGTCACCGAGTGGAGGCTGTGACATTTCCCCACATGCTTTGATTGTTGGCTTTATTGTAAGCCATCAGCTAACGATGTATAGCTTTGAGTGTTTCATTAGATCAGTTGGTCAGAATATATATTACTGTATCACACTATTGGGCACTTTCCCTTTTTTCTTGTTTTTGAGTTGCACTTTTTTTTATGTGCCCTGCCCTCTGGAGGGGCTAACTTTACCCCACGTTCCTGTGTTCCAAGGAATTAATTTACACTGAAGCTTGGTATAAAAAAAATACTAAACACGTACCACATGTCCTGAATACATACATACCCAATGTGTGGGTGCATATTGGTATGCTCCTTACTCAGTCCCAAAATTGCTAACAGCACATAACAGTAGTTATGATTGACCACTTAATTGCATTGCCAGAAATATATAAAACATTGAATATAAGACCCAGCTACTCTGTAATATTAAATTTACCCCAAAAGCACAACTATACTAAAAGAATGTAAGAAATGTAACTGAGATTATAGTCAATACAGAATGGCCAAAAACTGCTTATACTTTAGTGCCACATGAGTAAGTGTGCCAATTGTATTACACAGAAACCCCTTTTGATGGTAGAGATATCCTGAGATATGTTGCCACGCAATGCTTTGGAGACTCCTTTAACATTCAGTTGGATTAAAATAAATAACCTAAGCATTCCTTAGATGTTAAAGATTTATCCAAAACACTGAGAAGCAAAGTGAAGAGGTGCAAGAGTTAAATATAAAGGATGTTTCACTCTGCCTCCTCTTTTGATGGGCAGAGTGAATGTAAAAAGTGGTTAAACTGGCCCTGCATGTGCTGAAGACTTTCTCTAACTCTGCATGTCCAGTTCTAAATATTAATGTTACATGGTTGCTTCCGTTAGTTTTTGAGCAGTTATGTGCTTAATAACATGCATTTATGTAACATGAGATTGCATGCTTCTAAATGTACCTATTGTTTTGTCTGTGGTTTTAGGATTATCCATGAGGATGGGTATTCAGAGGAGGAATGCCGGCAATACAAGGTGGTGGTGTACAGCAACACCATTCAGTCCATTATCGCTATAATCCGGGCCATGGGAAGGCTGAAGATTGACTTTGGCGATGTTGCGAGAGCTGTAAGATTTTCATGCCTGTGTTCCTTCTCTCTTCCACCACAGTGCTTCTCTCACTCATCTGGAGGATGCTGCTGTTTAGCTATTCATTTTTATCCAGCCACCGCTGGTCAACCGTTGTTGAGTGCCAGAGGGGTGTGCAATGTATGGCTAAGGAATGCACCTCATACCCTCTGGCACTCAAAGGGTTAATATTGTGCCAAATGTATATCACAACACCATGGCGTGAGTTTTCTTAAAAAAAAAAAAAAAATTCTTTGCATTTTTGTCCACCCTTTCTTTGGGCCTTGCTCATCAAACTGAAGGAACAGACTGTACCGTAGGGGGAGAAATGCAAATTCCTGTTGAGCTATTGGGCATTTTTAACCCCTTGATTGATGGAGAACTCAAACGCGTTGTTGTCATTCAATGTGTTAAAACCCTCATTTAAAGCGGAACTATCACCCCTGTTAAACTTTGGCCCAAATAATTACCCATCTGATGACTAGCTGCTCAATAGTGCTAGTCGCCAGAATTACTACCTGGTTATTGAGAATTCTATACTGCTCCCGGACTGACAGCCAGGAAACAGTGCAGACCTCTTTCCATAGTGACGTCTGAGCACCTGCATTGTCAGTCCCTTTTGGTGCCGAGTGGCTCCTAGCAACGCTTCCTAGAGCAGGCTGGGACTGATAGCGCGGGCACGCAGACATCACTATGGAAAGATGTCTGAGCTGTTTCCTGGCTATCAGTCCGGGAGCAGTATAGAATTCACAATAACCAGGTAATAATTCTGGCGACTAGCACTATTGAGCAGCTAGTTGCCAGATAGGTAATTATTTGGGCCAAAGTTTAACAGGTGTGGTGGTTCCACTTTAAAGCAATGGGAATTTGCAGATTATTTCAGCCATACTGTGCAGATGGTTTGCTGTAGAACTACACTTGTTTAGCATGATGAATAAAGATCTCATGTGTAGATCCCTTTCCACCTTCGCTTATAGGCAAAACTTGTGCTCTCCATCTTTTAGGGACTCGTATCATATCTAACACCACTCTCTTCCTACTTCTGCTTTAGGTAATGTATGATGTGTGCTCTCTCCACAGGATGATGCTCGACAACTGTTTGTGCTGGCCAGCAGTGCAGAGGAAGGTATGATGTCTCCGGAGCTTGCAGGTGTAATTCGGAGGCTATGGAAAGACACTGGGGTACAGGCCTGCTTCAGCCGCTCACGTGAATACCAGCTTAATGACTCTGCCGCCTAGTAAGTAAGAGGCATATGTGGTGGGAGAAAAGGAAGAACAAGATTTAAGGGAAAGAGAAGGAAGACAAGTCAGTGGGTGTTTTATACATTGGGAGTCAAATAATAGAGTTGTATAGAGGTATTGTTATTTGGGATATTGTTTGGCTTGGCCCTGGAAGTTGCATAACTTCTTTTCCACCACACAGCTACCTGAATGATCTGGACAGAATTTCTCAGCTCAATTACATTCCTACCCAGCAGGACGTGCTTCGGACGAGGGTCAAGACAACAGGCATCGTGGAGACGCATTTCACATTCAAGGACCTGTACTTTAAGTGAGACATAGCACCAGTCCTTTAACGTCTCAAGCCCCTCACACTGTGAGCATGAGCCAGCCCTTTCAATACTGGCTCCTGCGTGTTCCTTTCAATGATCTGTAGTTGTATCTGAGGGTCATTTTCCTGTTTCTTTTGTCACAGAATGTTCGATGTTGGAGGCCAGCGGTCAGAACGGAAGAAATGGATTCACTGTTTTGAAGGTGTCACAGCAATCATTTTCTGTGTGGCACTTAGTGACTATGACCTGCTTCTGGCAGAAGATGAGGAGATGGTAAGTGATTGAGATTTTAAAGGGGAACTTTCACCCCGCAATAACTAAATCTCCCCTTACTGCTCACCTGGCGACTAGCTGCTTAGTAGCGCTAGTCGCCAGAAATCTTACCCCGTTCTCAAGATTTCGGCGTTTTAAAGGATCAGGAAGCACGGACGTCTCTTCACAGTGACGTCCGTGCGCCTGCGCTGTCAGTCCCTTGTCAGTCCCTTGTGCACCGTACGGTGCACAAGGGACTGACAAGGGACTGACAGCGCAGGCGCACGGACGTCACTGTGAAGAGACGTCCGTGCTTCCTGATCCTTTAAAACGCCGAAATCTTGAGAACGGGGTAAGATTTCTGGCGACTAGCGCTACTAAGCAGCTAGTCGCCAGGTGAGCAGTAAGGGGAGATTTAGTTATTGCGGGGTGAAAGTTCCCCTTTAAGGGTTGTATTCACAAAACAGATGAGCAATTCTGGAGCAAAACCAACTGTGCTATATATACAGGGGAAAATGTTCACTATTTATTTATTTTTATGAGCCATTTAACACCTTGAACACTAGAAAGTTTGCCAATGTGTTAATAGTAATGATTTGGAGAACCCTCTTTCATTCAAGATGTTATTTTGGGAGTTTTTTCCCCTATTATTGAATTGATTTTCCACTCTTAGTTTTTGCCTGCTTCTCCAAGGCATATTTATATGTTTTAAGTATTGCTACATTCCCATTTTACATTTTCTTACTGTTTTCGCACAACATATTAAGCTACTTAGTGACGTTTAAAAAAATAAGTGGTTCTATCAAGTTCAGCCTTTGTTGTATCACCTTTTGTTGTTGTCAGTCGAGAGGAAGAGCATAAAAACTCCATTTGTAAATATGTCTCAAGTGTATGAAGCAAAACATCCAAGGCAGCTGATTTCTGTCAGGATCAATATCCTATCTGTATTGTAACAAACTGAGAAAATTCTGTACATTATTCTGATCTATAAAGGTATTTTTTGAAATTATAATATCTACCAACAGCCTCTCGAGGCAAAGAATACCACATCCCTACTACTTATACTGTAAATTAAAAAAGTGCCTTTCATCCAGTCTTAATGGATGCCTTCTTGTTTTTTGCTATGCTAGGAGTACCTGTTCTCTAATGTAAACAAACATGACTCGTGACTAAAATATTCCAATATTTGTATTAGTTTTTTTTGCGCTTCTGTGCACTTTTTTCTACTTTTTTTTTTTTTTTTTTTTTTTTTTAATTTAAATAACTGGTGACCAAAACTGTACTCTTTGTTTAGATAAGTTTGTAACAAGGACGTATATACCTCTTTTATACATTGTAATACCCTATTGGCTCCATCAGCATCTGAGGGGCACTGTTTAACCTGTCTGTGCTCCCAAATCTTTGTCCAACCAGGATTTCCCAAGTGATTTACCATTTTGTGCATACATAGTATGCTTATTTCTGTAGCCCAAATACATACCCTTCTATTTATCTATATTAAAGGGATAGTAATACTTTGGTTTAAAAATTTCTAATATGGTAGCGATTAACAATAGAAGTAGAACAGACTACCTCCCATCTCTCAAAACTTTATATTTTGCGAGCTCGTAGCATTTAATGTTACCCCCTCCCTCCCCTTCCTCATACATGAGCACTCTAGCTGACAGAGGCAGATCCTGGTCTCGGGACCGGCGGAGGCAGAGCGTGTGCCTGATTTGCAAGCACACTTTGTAGACTGTTCTAGTGAATGGTTTCATATTAAATGGTGCTATCTCTGCTCTGCTGGTCCTGGGACCAGGATCTGCCTCTGTCATATGAGAAAGGGAAGGGGGGGTGAACTTTAAATGCTCCGAACTCGCAAAATATAAAGTTTTGAGAGATAGGAGGTACTTTATTCTACTTCTGTTGTTAATCTCCAAATTATTACTATCCCTTTAAACCTCATATGCAACTTATCATGCAGTATTAATCAAATCTTTTGGCAGATTTGTATATTTTTGTGTATTTTTGTAAGTATAGTGTCATCAAAGATTAAATCACTGCTTTCAGTTCTCACTTCAAGGTCATTGGGCACA
Source organism: Rhinophrynus dorsalis (assembly GCA_037306005.1). Taxonomy (NCBI): domain Eukaryota; kingdom Metazoa; phylum Chordata; class Amphibia; order Anura; family Rhinophrynidae; genus Rhinophrynus; species Rhinophrynus dorsalis. Next base: position 295,968,619 of record CM074719.1, read on the forward strand.
GGACTGAATTTTAAGGTACTCCAATTACAACTTTAGACCTGCTTGGAAAGATTCACTGTATTCTGTCATTGCTCAGATATAGTCTCCCAAGCTGCATTCAGTTTATGCAGTAATATACAGTGTCAACTGCTTTAGTAAAATCCAAGTAAACTACATCCACAGCTATACTATTATCCAAGTTGAAACTTACACTTTCATAGAATGCAAGTAAATTTGTTTGGTGCTTATTCTTTATAATGATATTGTAAGTCATCACATGATCCTGTACACTATCCATTATTAATGCTTCTAGTATCCCACTCATTATGTAAGTCAATCTTACAGGGCATTAATTTCCAAATTCCATTCTTGCTACATTTTTTAATATTGCCATAAGCATCAGAATTTGCTGAAATATATTTCTTTGCAGTGTTAAAGCACAATGATAACTTTCCATCAACTGAAGTTTAGCAGTGGGAAGTACAGTGACAGTTATGAAGATGCACTTGGAAAAAAAGGCTGTTGTGATTGTTAAAGGGATAGTAATACTTCGTTTTAACTTTATTTTATTTTGTAGGCATTAAAAAAACATCAAGAATGATATGTCTTATGTCTCAAACCTTTATGGTTTAAGAGATATTCACAAGCAAAGTTTCCCCCTCCCGCCCCTTTTTCCTAGTGTAAGCCATCTCTTCTCAGATGTGAATCTGGTTGTAAGACCAGACAGATAACAGAAGGGGACAATCTTCTTTGTATGAAAAGAATGAAAGCCCTTCCTCCCTTGACAAGTTTTTCAGCTTTTTCCCTTATCTTAATTGAAGATTGTCCCTCTCTGCAGTCTACCTGGGCACCTCCCTTCTGATTTGGCTGAACGGGGAGGGGGGGGATACTTTGCTTGTGAATATCTCTTAAATCATAAAGGTTTGAGAGATAAGACTTATATCATTATTCATTTTTTTTTAATGTCTACAAAATAAAATAAAGATAAAACAAAGTATTACTATCCCTTTAAAACACCTACATCTGTAGGATTAAGTGGCTTTTAATGTATCCAACAGAGGAGGTTACTTAGGCATGTGTTTTACATTTAGCAGTCTGGTATATTCATTAATATATTTTCTCTTACATCCTGTGTGGAACACAGGAACCATGGGGTAAAGTTTCTTCCAGCGGGAGGACTGGAAATGTGCCTAGAAAAGCTCTCTGATCCACTTCCCCCACCAGGCATGCTCTGTTTTTTTTTTTTTTTTTTTAAAGTGACCTTTCATAGGAGTGGAAGCAGAGCAAATATTCTTAGTTCAGATTCTTTTTATTCTGTTCTCCTAAAATGTGGCTGTGTAATCCCTCCCCCTTAAGTGGGCTTCTACCTCTAACCTACATAGTGGTTTTGAACAAGAGCACAGACTTCAGGGTCCTGGGTGTGTTGAGGATGTTTCCATTATCTGCCCTTTCCACACAGCTTTCTCTGAGCAGCTACCTGCTTGCTATATAGGAGCCTGAAGACCAAAGAGGATAGGTTCTTTCTTTGCCTGCACAAATCCTGTGAGTATGCCACTGGCTCTTTGGCAGCCACATTTCTATGCTCTGATATTTGAGCTTCATCACCATGCTATATTATTGGAGGGAAAGGATATAACACTGTTACACAGAAGGATCTTTTCTTTCTCATTTAACCCTTCCATTTCCTTTCTGGCAAATGATCCTTTAAATTCTGCATTTATAGTTTTTTTTTTTTTTTTTTTTCTCATAATCCTTTATTTTGAGTATGGTCCTCTTGTGGCAGTGACTTTCGTAACTTTCATATTTCATCCTATATGCAATCAAGGAATCATGAGGTGAAGTCCCTTCTTCAGGAGGGCAAGACACTTGTAAGACAGAGACCTCCAGCCTGCACTACTTCACCCCACCCGATTGAAAAAGTGCTTGTGCAAGGTTAGAAGCAGGGCAAAGCTCTCTTGGCTAAATTTTTATTTTTGGTTTTACTTTGGTAGCATATGTATCTGTATACCCCCCCCCCCATTAGGTGCACTCCTATTACTGGTTTCCTTCTTTCAGGATTAACCAGTTACAGAATTTTCAGGACCGGCTCTGTGGAGGATGGGTTATATCTGTAGGTGGCTTCTAATCATTGCGGTGCTGGTTGAGTTTATTTGTTCAACTCTTGCGGACTCCTAGAGTACAGTTCCTTACTGGCAGTGATGTGTTTTTATTGATTTGAGGCTTTACAGCCATTTTACGTTATTTTATTATATAGAATAACGACTGCTGTTTCGGGACTTGGCACCTTTAAGAGTGGGAATGACCAGCAGCCATTCTGTTCAGAGTTTTATTGATTTGAGGCTTTACAGCCATTTTACGTTATTTTATTATATAGAATAACGACTGCTGTTTCGGGACTTGGCACCTTTAAGAGTGGGAATGACCAGCAGCCATTCTGTTCAGAGTATGTGATCACTATTTATGGGAATTATTTTGCCTCTGCAGCATTATTAGAGGCAGATAGAGTTGCTGCTTCCACTTACATCTGATGATATGGAGACCTCACCACCACCTCCTTCCCTGTTTTCGGGGAATGTGCAATGGGGGTGGGGCATCTGGACAGCCATTGCACCACTTTGTTTATCAGAAACTAGGATTTCCTAGCAGCCTGTCCCCAGAATTAGTGCAGGGGAAGATGTATTTGGTAAACTCTATTCCTTTTGGAACCCTGCTGTATACGCTGAGGCTGCTTGCCACCCTTTAGAGTTGAATAACTAAAATATGCGTTTTTCTGCGTAGTGTTAATCCTCTCCCCACCCCACCACCACACACACACACTTTTATCATTCTCTTTTTGGGGGGGCATGGGCAACTCAAAGGCTACTAAGGATTCAAGGGCTCCTTTGACCCATTGCCATGTGGTGCGTCCCAGGAAGTTTTCTGGTGCTCTCTGCCACTCTTGCTCACTCTGCGGGGCCATCATCTGTCGAACAGGAGCTTGCATGGGTCATGATCCTAATTTCCTCAGTTCTATCCCTCATCCACTAAATGGCCTTAGTCCCTTGGTTCATGGGACACCTGGAACATGTAAAAGTCACTCAAGTGATGCTATAGTGAGGGATAACCTGAGTGAGTGTTGAGCGATTCCTCCACTGAGGAAAGGGAAACTGATGCAGGTGTTCTAGAATACTCTGTTGGTAACCTCAATGAAGAAGCCCTCCACCCTTCCACTGAGGGTTTTATTTGGGCTGTCATAGAGACACTTAATGTATCGGAGGCTTCCGATTCTAGTTCCTCTTCCCAGGATATTTTTCTCTGTCGTCCAATATAGGTTACTAGTAACTTTGGGTAGGCGACCGCCCTTTTAAGTAGGCAGGAACAATTCTTGAAGAGAATGCTAGGTGGAGCCTGCCTCCTCTCCTTAGCTGCAGCTAGCCCCCTCTCCAGAAAAATTTGTTCCTTGATGAAGATACAGGCAAGAGAACAGTTCTGCAATAGTTTTAGTTTATTTTTTGTTTTCTGTTAGATATGGAATACCACTATTAGGTGGATTACCATAACTGACAATTCCCAAGTGGATAGCTCAGTTTCCAAGCTCTATGGTGGACCTCTTAGCCCTAGGGGGGGGGGGATCTTGTTTCACAAGTTCTTTCCTCAGGAGTTGCCCACTGAGGCTTCTTCTATATACATGGTAATCTGAATACAGAAGACCTGCTGAAAAGGAAAGCAACCCTTTGAGTGCTGAAGTCCACTTGTCCCACGTTTCCTCTCCACACAGAGGTCTCCTTTGGAGTTTCTAATGCAAACCCCTGCACTCATTGGTTTTATCTGTATGTCTGTTGGGGGGCTTGGAGCAGGGTTTCTGTGGTAAACGTAACCCTTTGACTGCTAGTTGGCATCTTTTTGGGAGTTTTTGGCACTTTTCTCTATAGGGTATAGTGTTTGCTTTTTAATGTGTTTTGTGGTGTTTTTACAGCTTTTTTTACTTCACTGTAAGTGTTAGCAAATTTTGAGTAAAGGCGCGCTTTACCTCATAGACGCCATGCTCCATTCACATCTGTGGGACTTTACAGTTTGGGACATATCTTTGCAACCGCTTAATGTAGCAACTTCAGGAATGGCTCATTTTGTTTGTCTGCTCTTGCTCTATCTCCCAGTCAATGTTCTGTGTGTTTTGGGGTGCTCAGGGGGCTTCGGGCACTGTTGGGGTACTTTTTTAGGGAAAACTACATTTCCCATGAGCACTTGCTTCACGCACTCATTTCTGATTGGCTCCCATTGCGGCAGCCATTTTCTGTCTTCCCTTCATGAGTATCCTACGCAGGGCTTGGACTCTTCTTCCCGCCTCGGCAGATTAACCCTTCGTCTGCCAGATAAGTGCAAATTAGTGATTTCTGTGGTGAAATTTTAATCTTTCACACTGTATTGGGTTGTTCCTTGTACTTGGGACGTTTTTGACACTGTGAGTATGTCAGCTCTGTTAGAGCTTGGGGCTAGACCAAAGACTAAGGATACTGGGGTGTCTGTGCCCCCCTTTGCGCACTGTTCCTCATGTCATTCAGGGCTGCATAGAGAATACTCAGGTCTGTTATGCCCAGCATGTGCTGTTGCCCCTGTGTCTCCCCCAGGTACCTCCAGCCATGTACTTGAGCCAGCTTGAATGCAGGAGTTTAAGGCCACTACTAGAGACCTGAGGTCTACCTTACAATTCCTTCCATCCCAATTAAAGGGGGTCTTCCAGTCTTGGCAGGCCCCAACTCCCATCAGGTCTTCCCTGCCGAAACCGCAGGGTGTACCTGATGTATCTGAGTCCTCTGATGAGGCGTTCCTGTGGATTCTGACGAGGGGAATGTTCTGTGGTGGTCTCTTCCCAATTCTTTGGGGACCCCTTTGAGGCTTACCCTGATCCATCTGCTGAAGGCCTGATCAGGATGGTGTTGAACACCCTAAACACATTCCATTGTTTCCAGAGGCAGCTGTAGACCCCTCTGACATGTTCCAGGAACTTAAGAAGCAGTCTGTTTTCCACCCAAGCCCACTCTTGACCGCTTGGTCTTGGATGAGTGGGAAGCTCCTGACAAGAAGCCATCTGTCTCTAAAAAACTTGCTAAGCTGTACCCTTTTTCTGATATGGAGTTAGCTCAATGGGTTCATCCACCCAAGGTGGATGCTCTGGTCTCTAGACTTTCCAAGTCCACTGCTTTGCCTGTGGCAGATGCTTCTGTCCTTAAGGACTGGACTGACCGAAAGCTTGAGATGTCCCTGAAGACCGTCTTTGCTACAGCTGGCACTTCTTTGCAGGCGTTTGCTGCTGCTTGGCTGAACAGAGCCATTGCTATTTGGACTGAACAGCTGACTATGGCTGTCCGTCAGGAGCCCCCCACCGCTGATATGTTGCGTCTTCTCGCTAACAACTCTGAGGCACAGCATTATGATTCTGCTGCCATATACGACACCATCCGCTTGGTGGCTAGGGTTTCTACTATGTAGTTGCTAGATGAGTTCTTTGGCTCAAGATCTGGTCTGTGGACACTAAATCAAAGAGAGCCTTGCTTTCCATGCCCTTTCAGGGTTCCTCTTTGTTTGGTGTGGAATTTAAGGACATTATTAGTGAGGCCACTTGGGGTAAGAGTACCCTCCTGCCCTTGGTTCTTAGAAAGAAGCCTCCTGTGAAGAGGAATAGGCTTTTTCAGGTTGAGGTGCGACCCAGTCTGTTCCCCAGGCTCCTCCAAACCCAAAAAACAATGGAGGCCCAAGCAGTCCTCCACCAAGCCCAAGGTTTCCAAACCTTCGGCATGACTCACTAAACACCGGTTCACACACGCTGGTAGGTGGTCATTTGTGCCACTTCCTCAATGTCTGGACAGACATCGTGGTGGAGATCTGTGGGTTTTGCGGGTTGTGTTGGAAGGATACAGGATCCCTTTTGTCTCTCTTCCTCCGTTCCAGTTCTTCCCTTCTTAAACTCCTCAGGGAGCAGAGAAGCACCGCCTGTTCCATGGAGCTATCCAGACGCTTTTGGACAAGGAGTTTCTGGAACAGGTTCCGGCGCCGGAAATGGGGTTGGGATTTTACTTCAACCTCTGTGGTCTGCAAGAAAGACAGCGGCTGCAGCTTGATTTTGGACCTCAATGCCTTTGTGGTAAAGTCTCGCTATCACCAGGAGTTCTTGAGGACGGTGATGGTGGCCATGTCTCCTGGGGAATTTCTCGCTTCCCTGGATCTTCAGGATGCATTCCTGCATGTTGCCATCCATCCATCCAGAGAGCCGGCGGACTGCAGTCATGCTTTGACCCATCATGGCTGGATCCTCAACATGGACAAGTTGGATCTCGTACCATCCCAGAGACTAATCTTCCTGGGGCTCCTCTTCAACACCCAGTGGGGTATGGTGTTTCATGGACGAGGTGGCTTACCTGATCATCCACAAGGTTTATGCTGTTCTGGCTCACGACCCAGTTCCAGCCAAGAAACTGACCTCCCTAGTGAGGAAGTTCATTTCTACCATGGAGGCAGTTCCGTACACCATGGCTCACACCAGGGAACTCCAGAGGTTTGTGATCCAGGCGTGCGGGGGCAAACCGAACCTACTGAAGATGTCCGTGTCTCTTCCGCATCATGTGGAGCTGAGCCTGTCGTGGTGGCTCCTCCTTCCCAACCTGCTGAAGGGCATGCCCTTTCTTTCTAGTCACCTTCTGGACTACTGTGACGACGGATGCCAGCCTCTCCAGCAGGGGAGCAGTCCTAGGTCACAGCAATGCCCTGGGTCGATAGTCTCCGGAGGAATCTCTCCTGCCCATCAACGTGCTGGAGCTTCAGGCGATATTTCATGCTCTCCGCCACTCGACACATCATCTGAAGGACTGCTCAGTCAGAGTTCAGTCCGACAACGCCACGGCCGTGGCCTACATCCACAACCAAGGCGGCACAAGAAGTCTTGCAGCTTGGTTGGAGGTTAAAGCGATTAGACTTCCTAAGTCTTATTCAAAGGACTGTTGCACTCGCTCCTGTGTATTCTGGTGCTCAAAGCTCAATAATGCAAATCTTAAATTCTCATTAGAAAATCCGAGCACTTCCCTTGTTGTAATAAAGCATGACTTTTATTAAAACATGTTTAAAACTTCCACGTCCAACGTTTCAGTCCTATAGCGAACTTTCCTCAGGGACTAACTCCTTACAGATCACTCTCATAGCTTTCTTTTGTGCAAACATGATAGAATTTGGTGTTAGACCCAGAATTGGACAAGATTATCAATCATGCCATTAGAGCCTCCGGTCATTCCTAAGTGGCTTTTTTTTTTTTTTTTTTTTTCTCTCCCCCCATCAGGTGTGTGGCTTTCTTTACCCCTGTCCATATGGGTATGTTCCTAAGGCTGCTCTCCATTGTCCCACTCCAAAAGCTAAGCAGTCTTGGACATCCAAGAAGTCCATGCAGAAGCCCAAAACTGAAAACCCTACCTCTGCATGACTCGTGGTGACTTGGTTTGTCACAGTCAATAGATGGTTGTCTCTGTCATGTGTGAAAGAGAAAAGGGCATTTTTGTTTACTTTCCAATAAATCCTTTTCTATTAGCCCATGTGGAAAATAGACTTCCCTCCTGGAGTAAAAAAAAACAACCATTTGAGTCCTGGCTAGAGAATGTCTAGTTAAGGGGATTCCCTTTCTTGTTCCTTTTCTGTTGGGGGGGGGGGGGGCGGGCGGGCGGAGGTGAAGTGGATCAAGAGGGAGTCTATGCCTCAGAGAGCCTTTTTAGTCAAATGCCCTGCCTTTCTGCTGGAGGATACTTTACCCCATGGTTCCTGTAGTCCATGTGGACTAAAAGAAAAGGAGTTATCAGTAAGTATACAAAAATCCCCTTTTTTGCATAGTATCTCCAGTGGTCTGTTTGCTGTGTACAGTTTTATGGTCACAAATAGCTATACCTAACCTAACTTCATCTAAACAAATTTAAGAGCTACCAGGTTATAATTCCCCTTTAAAGTATATCTCTCACTTTTGGATACTTTGTTTTAAATTATATTTAAATAAAAACTTTTTAGATTGTGCTAGCCATTTGCAATCTAAATAGTTTTTGAGAAATTAATATTTTTTAGTTGTAGTGTATCACTTTATGCTGATAAGTTTGTGATGGGCTGGTTAGCACACTCTACTTTTGAATGAATCTAGGCAGAGTCCACATATCATGAACATTTAATAGCACCCTGAGTGATATTCTTTACCATGAAAACAACTGACTAGCATACTGTGCATGGAATTGGCATAAATTGCCACAATCTGCAGCCAGACCATAAAGGTTACTTTCTCAAAATTAATTTTAAGAAAAATGGCTAGTTCAACATACATACACATTTACATTTTTCTGTTGAACAAACTAAATGCATTTTAGGGTGACAAGCCCACTTAAAAGGATAGTAATGTTTCATATTAAAATCAGCTCTAATTAATCATCATAGTATTTGGACTTTGGAGAGTGTTATTTAAATTCTGTCATAGTTATAGTTCAAGAGTAATTCAATGACAAAGTATCCCCTCCCTGCCCCTTTTACTGATGTAACACTGCTCAGCCAGATCAGAAGGGAGGTGCCCAGGTAGTCTGCAGAGAGGGACAATCTTCAATTAAGATAAGGGAAAAACCTGAAAAACTTGTCAAGGTGGGCAGGGTTTTCATTGTTCTCCTATAAAGAAGATTGTCCCCTTCTGTTATCTGTCGGTCTTACAACCAGATTCCACATCTGAGAAGAGATGGCTTACACTAGGTAAAAGGGGCGGGGAGGGGAACTTTGCTTGTGAATATCTCTCAAACCATAAAGGTTTGAGAGGTAAGACACGTATCATTCTTCGTATTTTTTTAATGCCTACAAAATAAAATAAAGATAAAATGAAGTATTACTATCCCTTTAAATGAAGGAGTGACATTGTCTGTTACAGCAGGATAAAGCAGATAACCCATGTGTAGTGTTGTGTAATAGCTGAACTGTAGTCTGATTTCAACTGTCCTTTACCTCCCACCAGAATCGAATGCATGAGAGCATGAAACTGTTCGACAGCATCTGCAACAACAAGTGGTTTATAGACACTTCTATCATCCTTTTCCTCAACAAGAAGGACCTTTTTGAAGAAAAAATCACCAGGAGCCCACTAACCATCTGTTACCCTGAATACTCAGGTTTGTATTGACAATCTTGTACAGCCTAGTGCAGTTGTTATCAATTTTGATTTTGTGCAAGGCATCCTTAACACAGTAAGGAATTTTCAGGGCACCTGTAACCCATTTTATAGGTCATTTGTCAAAGGAGTAAGGAAGCAGGCAAATCTCTAAATATATAGTTATTTTGGGGGTTTGCTGTTGAAATGAGAAAAGCAGGCATACTGGGCCTTATTCGTCAAGGTAAAGAGGTGCAATTCTGGAGCATGTGAGCTGTAGGGGTAGCAACCCAAAAGTACCCATCAAAGGTTGTGACGCTTTAACATTAAACAGTTAAAGTGGTGGAAAGGCAACAGCAATGTATTTTTCCTCTGTGTCCAATCCACGGCAATGGACTGTGGGTATTGTCTCCGCCCTCAAGCTGGTAGGACCAATTATAAAATTATAAAAGTCAGCCTTGCCTCCCCTATCCTCAGTTATGTTGGTCCTACCAAGCTGGAGGACGGAGGTTATTACCTCCTCAGTCCAAGGCAAGGTGGATTGAACACAGGATAAAACATCGAAAAAAAAAAAAAAAAAAAAAAAAAATTGTTCAGTGCAACCGCATACACTGCGTGTTGCAAAGGCTTTACAAATACCTGTTCAGTCGGTTCAGCCGGAGGTAACAGGGAAACTCTACACAAGTCTCCCAGTTGCTTAAAGCACAATGGGAGCATGGGCATGCCGGACATTCCCTGTTGGGGCTTCCTCGCTGGTTCACCGGACCGCAGCGCTTAAGGCGGGCTCGCGGCAGTAAGAAAAAGTTTTAACCGAAGAGACCGGAAGTCAGAGCGCGTGCGTTCCACAGGTGGAACGTGGAAACCGGAAGTGCATGGAAACGCTGACCCAGAGCGGTGAGAAGCGGGGAATTGGCCGGCAGTTCAAAAGTGAGTATATATAGCAGCTATAAGGCAGTGTTCATGTGGATAAATTATTGTTGTAATATGCTATAACTATTCTAGTATACTCTATTACATATATATATATATAATGTCTACTAAAGAGTCAAAGGGAGATAAACAGAAGGCTCCCTCTGAGAACCCCAAGGAGGACAAGTCTGCTCCTAAGCTAAAGTCCTGTGCGGGGTGTGATGCTAAACTACCTGCATCTGATACTGCAAAATTATGCCCAGAATGTTTAAGAAAGATCTCCAATACAGAAGTTCCATCCCAGTTCCAAGAATTTCTGGGATGGATGAAGTCTTCAATGCAGGAGACTTTTAACAGCATGCAGGAATCCTCTAGAAAGAGACAGAGAACATCTGATCCTGAGGAGGGGACTTCGCAGATGCTAGACTATGAAGACAGTCCCAGTGTTCCAGAAATGGAATCTGTATCATCCGCAGAAGAGGGGGAGATCACTGAGGATTCAGGTGTATTTAACCTAGAAAGAATGGACAGTCTAGTGCGGGCCATGAGGAAATCTTTGGGCCTGGAAGACACACAGAAGGAGTTAAATGTGTTAGATAACGCATTTATAGGATACAAGAAGGAAGCTCCTACATTCCCTGTACACAGCTCCATTCAAGACTTAATCTCTGCTGAGTGGAAGATTGGGGAAAGGCGTCCTCAGTATACCAAAAGAATGCAGAAAATGTATCCTTTTAAGGACGAAGATACAAGCAATTGGGTGTCGGCTCCCAAAGTGGATGCTGCAGTAGCGCAAATCTCAAAACACACCACTCTACTATTAGAAGATGGAACTACCTTGAGGGACCCTATGGAGAAGAGGGCTGATGCAGCATTAAAGAAACAGTTCTCAGTAATCGGTCAAAATATGAAGATGGTGACTGCCATGGCCTGTGTATTCAGGACCTTAAGGATCTGGTTAAACGAATTCGAAGAAAAGCTTGATTCATCTGTCTCCAGATCCCGTCTAATAAAAGAATTAACACCCATTAAAGATGCTATAAACTTCTCTTGCGATGCATCATTGGATTCCATCAGAAGTTTGGCAAGAGCTTCAGCATTATCTATTACTAGCCGCAGGGCTATGTGGATTCGATCTTGGGACGCGGACGCTGTCTCCAAAAACAAATTAGTGTCCCTTCCATTTTCAGGGGTCAAGTTGTTCGGAACCCAATTGGAGGACATAATAAAACAATCATCTGGAGGAAAGAGTTCATTTCTTCCCCAGCAGCGAAGAGCTAGACAGTCATCTCCAAGGTCAGCAGCATCCAGGAGACAGTCCTTTCGAGACGCCAGACGGTACAAGCCAGGTAGAACCTATGATCAAAAACAAAAAGGATCTACAATGGGTAACAGACAAGGAGGTCGCAGGGATTTCCATCGGAAATCCAAATTCACTCAGAACAATCAATGAAGCGCAGCTGATCCCGTCAAGTTCTCCAGTAGGGGGCAGACTGGAGGACTTCAGGACTGCGTGGGAAAAACTCAATCCAGACAGATGGGTACACCAGATCCTGAGGCTGGGATACAGCTTGGAATTCAAATCTGTCCCTATCAAAAACAGATTCAGGAACACAAAGATCAGAAATCCAAGATTAGCAAGCAAGATGAGAAGAGCTATAGCGGATCTGAGTTACAACAGAGTAATAGAACCAGTTCCGAGGGAGCAGGAATTCCATGGATATTACTCAACAATTTTCTCTGTTCCCAAGCCTTCCGGGGATTTGCGGATAATCTTGGATCTCAAGGACATCAACAAGCAGTTACGTCTTCAGAAATTCAAGATGGAAACTGTGGCAACAGTGCTCAAGATGGTGCAGCCGGGGGTTTTTCTGACCAGGATAGACTTAAAGGATGCATACTATCACATCCCCATTCATCCCTCTCACAGGAGATTCCTAAGATTCAAGGTCCTGCACAGTCATTATCAATACAGAGTACTTCCTTTCGGCCTGGCGTCTGCCCCCAGAGTCTTCACAAAGGTAATGGCAGTGGCCATAGCAGCTTTAAGACTAGAGGGGATCCGAGTCATTCCATACCTAGACGATCTGCTAGTGGTGGAAGATTCTTTTGGACGGGCAAATCAGAATACCTCAAGATGTATCCAAGTGTTGCAGTCCCTAGGTTGGATAATAAATCTGGACAAAAGTCATCTAATTCCATCCCAAAAGATTCTGTTTCTAGGAATACAGCTAGACAGCAGACAAGAGATAGCGACACTATCAGAAGAAAGACAATCAAGGATATTATCCAGGGTTGCTCAATTCCTGTCTCTACCAACCAGAACAGCCCTGGAATTCTCCAGACTTCTAGGGAACTTAACGTCTGCACAACAGATAGTTCCCTGGGCCAGGACACACACCAGGATGACGCAAGTAAACCATATAAAGTTCTACAAAAGAGATCCAGACAATCCGAATCTCAGAATTCCCATTCTTCCTGCAACAAGAAGAGAGCTAAAATGGTGGCGTATTCGGAGCCACATCAGGAAAGGGAAAGCCTAAAACCCATTCAGTGGGAAACGGTTACCACGGACGCAAGCAAGACAGGTTGGGGAGGTCTCTGGAAAGAGAAAGCAGTCCAGGGACGATGGTCAGTGAAAGAACAAAAATACCACATAAATATTCTGGAGCTTCAGGCAGTATGGCTCACTTTAAGACACCTTCAGAAGTACCTAATAAATCGTCATGTTCTCATAAGATCAGACAACACGACGGCAGTTCAATATCTACGAAATCAGGGGGGCACAAGGAGCAAGGTACTCAATCAGGTGGCTCTAAAGATTTTGTTCTGGGCGGAAGAGCATCTGGAATCCCTGACAGCGACTTATCTGTCAGGAAACCTGAACATTCGAGCAGATTATTTGAGTCGAAATCAGATAGAACCAGGAGAGTGGTCCTTAAACAAGAAAGTATTTCAGGACATCACAAAGGTGTTTGGAAAGCCTCAAATAGACCTGATGGCAACAGAGAAAAATACAAAGTGTCGAAATTTCCTATCCAGATGGAAAAACAGGAGAGCAAGGGGGCAGGATGCCCTCCAGCGAACATGGAATTATCGGCTGGCATACATCTTCCCTCCTCTTCCACTTCTCACGGAAGTCTTGTTGAAAATCTGGAGGGACAGGGCGGAGGTGATTCTGATTGCTCCAGACTGGCCCAGGAAAGTATGGTATACGGACATCAGGAGGATGTCCATACAAGCCCCCATCCAACTTCCAGTAATCCCAGATCTCCTATCACAGGGACCGATATTTCATCCAGAACCAGCATTCTTGAGGCTTCAGGCTTGGAGGCTGAGCGGAGTTCATTAAGAATGAAAGGAATTTCAGAACCAGTAATAAAGACTATTTTAGCAGGATGGAAGCAGTCTACGTCTAAGATTTATTATAGAACTTGGTCAGTTTTCTATAACTGGTGTAAATCCAAGGAAGTTGAGCGTGACAGCATAACAACAGGAAGGGTGCTGGATTTCCTACAAGAGGGGTTTCAGAAGGGGCTTAAGCCTGCATCTATCAAGGTACAGTTGTCTGCTATATCAGCTATATTGGCAGTCCCCTTTGCTGAACAATATGTGTGCAGGAGGTTTTTAACTTCTATCTCCAAAATAAAACCAACTATTAGAGATATTACGCCCCCGTGGGATTTAAATCTAGTACTTCAGCAGCTGGCCGCCCATTCTTACTTTGAACCTCTAGAATCTGTATCATTAAAACACCTTACATTGAAGACGGTTCTTCTTACTGCAGTGACTTCGGCTCGCAGAGTAGGGGAGTTACAGGCTCTTCTAAGCACGCCTCCTTATTTGGTATTCCACTTGGACAAAGTAGTCCTTCGACATAAGGAATCATTCAGATCTAAAGTAGTATCCTCCTTTCATTTGAGTCAGGACATTATTCTACCTTCATTTTGTGCTAACCCAACAAATAAAAAAGAGCAGGAATTGCATAAATTGGATCTAGTTAGATGCCTAAAAATCTACTTACATAGGACTAAGTCCTTTAGGAAGGCAGAATCCATATTCGTGCATTTTGCAGGAAAATACAAGGGAACAGCGGCTTCCAAGGCTTCTATAGCAAGATGGATTAAAGACTGTATATTCTTATCTTATAAAGCAGCAAACATTTCGCCTCCAACAGGAATTAGAGCTCATTCTACTAGAGCAATATCAAGTTCATGGGCTCAAAAGGCCATTGCCACTCCAGAAGAAATCTGTAAAGCGGCTACGTGGTCATCAGTATCCACGTTTATCAAACACTATAAATTAGATGTTTGGGCTTCCGCAGACGCTAAGTATGGCAGGAAGGTGCTAGAAGCAGCCATACCTGTCTCAGAATAGCTTCCCACCCTGGACATTCGGAACTGCTTTGGTAAGTCCCACAGTCCATTGCCGTGGATTGGACACAGAGGAAATAGGAAATTTACTCACTGATATTTTAATTTCCTCTGTGTCCTTCCACGGCAACCCAGACCCTTGCTTTGGTATGGTATAAGTATCGTTACAGACCTTGGAAAGTTTTATATATGCTTAATTGACAAAAATAAAGAATGCGTATAATCATAAAAGAATGACGTTTCTTAAAGAATGGTGCATATAACACTAACTCTCCCCTTATATATATTTACAGCTTGGTTAAGAATGAATAACTGAGGATAGGGGAGGCAAGGCTGACTTTTATAATTTTATAATTGGTCCTACCAGCTTGAGGGCGGAGACAATACCCACAGTCCATTGCCGTGGAAGGACACAGAGGAAATTAAAATATCGGTGAGTAAATTTCCTATATCTTTAAAATAATAAATTGGAAAAAAAATCCCTTAAACCAAATGTTCTACCACCTCTTTGCTCTTTAAGCCTAAGAGACCAGTACCTCATAGACAGAAGCCATCAACCCAAACCAGCACTAACCTCCCTTACAATAATACAATTCATAAGCACTTATCGGACATCTTAATAGGTAAATCGAGTTCAAAGTCTGTGAGTCAAAGTTTTGGTAATCACCATCATCTTTTTCAATGTCCTGATATTGTTTACAGTAATCACTGAAATGTTGACCCACAAATAAATGTTGAACTTTATTTAAATATTAAGAAGTCTAGTGAGTTCTGTTCTTTTGCGCTTATGCATTACTGTATTTGAATGAGCACCATGGCAATCACTGCTATTTTATGCTTTTTTTCTCTCCATTTGTGTGTCTGTTTCTCTCATTCTCTCCCTCTCAGCAACCAAATGCCACTTCTTTATATATAATGGAGAGATACCATGTTTAAACCAATAAACTTAAGCTAACATACTTACTATCTTATAAAAATGGGAGGTGGGGACTAAATGTAGCAGGAAAGACCAGGAAACTGAGGCACCTGTGAAGAAAACTTGCTTAGTATGCTCCCCTCTTCTGTCTACCTTGCATGAGGTCCATATTCTCCAAACTAATCAAGAGGCCTACTTCAGTTGTCTAGCCAACAACCATTTCCTACCTAAATTTCTGGGTAAAACCACTACACCTCTATCACTTGAGTGAAACCTAACATAAACAGTATACTCTTCCACAGCTCAATGGGGCCCTGAACACCATCTGCTCCATGTCTTAAATATTCAGCAAATTCCCATTTATTTAAATTGGGCTTTTAATTAGCATTAAAGGGGTTAAATTTGCACTAGTTTCCTCATTATTTCTCTTCTATTTCTATGAGCAATATTACCAAGTCAGAGTCCATGGAGGGCGACACTGGTCAAAAAGGGAGCAAGTCTGATTTTCATTACAAAAAACTGAAGAATAAACTGACAGGAAACCAATCAAAATATTGTATTACATATACACTTTCTACTGCAGTGTCTGTGACCACATCCATACTTCCACCTTCATTCCTGCTTTATCTATTCATAATCTTACCACTATACCAATGTCAGAAGCAGACTTGGTCCATTTACTTTCTCACTCCATTCAGTCTATGGCAGACTTATTGAATTACATTGACAAGGTCTTGGGAAGATGGTTCTCTGAGCCAGAACACATTCCTTGGAAAAGGACAGCATCACCAACTCCAGGATTTTTTAACAACTTTGCCTTCAAATGAGACGTAACAGAAGAGAAGTGTGAGGCTGATGGTGTAGGCTGTGAAATAATTAATAAAGGCCATTTTTGAAACCTGGAAAATTTTGCAACAGGCACATTCAGATCCGTCTAAAACTATTCAAGTTCAATAAGTATGTAATAACTTTTCCAGCTTAAGATCAACTGGATCAACTTGTCACAGATGAATAACAGGTCCCCCAGTGAAAACGGACTATCACAAAAAACACATTTATCTTTTTCCAAAAGTTTGTTTAGATAAAGGACTCTGTTTCCCATTTGTGGATAATTCCATTTCATAATTGTCAAAGGATACCATCATTCTAGTCCAGGATGCAGCTTTGTCCTTGTTCATCAGATAAAAAAATTGAGTTACCTAAAATGTATTTTACAGGTAATGGATCCATTTACAGACCAGCTTTAGCTTCTGAATGGGTCTGCAAAGTCGTGGAATCATGGGAAGATCATTTTCCCATGTATGCCAAGTTACAGAAAGCAACTTGCTACAGTGGGGATGCAGCACTTGAGATGGTTCTCTTGGCAGCTAGGTGTCCTGTAACTTCAGTTGCTACTCATCAGATGCCTGTGTTAAATATCTAGGTAGCAGACTTTACTTTATATTAAAAAAAAAAAAAAATCCTTGTTTGTCATGATAACTCTTCAGTGGAATACCTTGTTTCGTATGGGACTAGATTAGATTATTAGGTATACCAAGGGAGGCAGAAGTACTTTTCTGCCACTGAACAAAACCCTTTGTTTTGACAGAAAGTAATGTACTCCCTTTTCGCAGATCAGAGGCTCAAAAATGCATCTTCTAGATTGTCTTCCTCCACCTTTGTCATATATAAGTCAATCCAATCCAACCTGGCATAATAAGCCAAACAACAAGTCCACCTTGTCCAAGACTTAATCTGCAAGGTGGATATCAAAAGTATATTTCTTTGGGCAAGGAATGATGTCATGCAAACCATGCTAAAGACCAAGAAACCTATTTTTTGAACATCAGAGATTAAATCCTTTACAGTTCAAAATGCCTATTCTTCTTGTTGTTTTTCTTTACAAACTGTATTTCACTGTCGTCCAATACAGGTCACTGGTACTCTGGGAGGCGTAAGTCCCCTTTAATAGGCAGGAACAACTATGCAAATAATTTGCAAGGGGCGGAGCCTCCCCTCTTACTTAAGCCACCTTCTGGCCAGAGCCACTTTAGATTGATTTGTTCCTGGTGTGCTTCCACACCAGGTAGAGAACATCTATGCATCTTAGTATTTTATTATTTTTTATTCAAATATGGAATACCACCATTAGGAGGGTGACCATGGCTGTGAATTGCCCTCTTTAAAGTGGCTGGTGCAGCTTCCAGGGATTTTCTGTGGACCTATGCCCTGAAGAGGGGACAGCTTGTGTTAAGCAGCTACCCTGTTGGGGAATTTACCTCTGGTTCTTTCCCTCCTTATCATGGTCACCTGAAGACAGAAGTCAGCAAGGAAGGTGAGTCACCCATTGAGTGCTGAAGGTCCACTTGTCCCCACAGTGTCCCTTTGATGGGCTTGTATTTGGGAGTTTTAATACACTCCAGCACTCATAGGGTGTTTTTATTGCATTATTACTGTTTATGCAATTTCTGTGTTATTCTCTGAGTTTTGGAGCATTGGGTATTCATTTATTTATGTTTCTCATGTGTTTCATGCTTGTTTGGGCACTTTTTAATGTTTTCCTAAACTTTATTAAAAATGGTGTTCCGCGCCTTTAAGCGCGGCTTTTTCCCCGCTCAGACGCAAGGTCTCCTTTACTCTCTATGGGAATTCACAGTATGGGACATATCTCTGGAACCGCTTGTCACAGCAACTTCAGAGAGGGCTCATTTTAATTCTAGGCTCCTGATCTATCATCCGGAATGTGTTTTATTCATGTGGGGTGTTCAGGGGGGCTTCGGGCAATGTTTGGGGTACTTGGACAGGAAAACTACATTTCCCATGAGCGCTTGGTTCACGCTCGTTTCTGATTGGCTGTCATGACGGCCGCCATTTTGTGGTACTTTTCCTAGGCGAGTACACTACGCAGGGACCGAGCCTTCTCTCTCCTCACCAGATTAACCCTTCGCTGGCCAGATAAGTCCGTTTTTAGAACATTTCTGGGGTGAAACTTTAATCTTAACACTTTTTCTGGGTGATAGTGTTGTTAGTGGGGTATATTGACGCTGTGAGCATGTCTACTTCACTGGAGCTAGGGGCTAGACCCAAGTCTAAGGAGGATGGGGGGTCCGCTACCCCCATGGCGTTTTGCTCCTCTTGCCACATTGGGCTGGATGGCGATAATGTGGGGGATCTATGCCCTAATTGTACTGGTCAAGATAGCAACCCTGGGCTTCCCAGCCATGCTATTGAGCCATCTTGGGTGAGGGAGTTTAAAGCTGCCACTAGGGATCTCAGATCCACGCTTCAACTCTTTCCCTCTCAGGTACAGGGGGCTCTCCAGGTCTGGCAGACCCCCTCTACTATCAGGACCTCCCTGCCTAAGCCACAGGGAGCTCCTGATATCACTGATTCTTCTGAAGAAGAACTTTTACAGGATTCTGATGCTGAGGAACGTACTGTTATTGAATCTAACAGGTCCATTGGGGACCCCTATGAGTGTGACCCTGAAGTTTCGGCTGAGGGTCTGATCAGAGCGGTTCTGAATACGCTCAACCTTCCTCTGACTCAGGAATCCACTTATGATCCTACTGATGTTTTTCAGAAAAAGCCATCTAAACCAGTTGTTTGTTTCCCAACTAACCCTACTCTTGCCCGTCTGGTCTCTGAGGCATTGAAGAATCCTGATAGATCTTCCTCTGTCTCCAAAAAGTTTGCTAAACTTTACCTTTTTCCTGAGGCGGAGCTGGCAAAATGGGTTCATCCTCCCAAAGTGGATGCTCCTGTGTCTAGACTATCCAAATCTACTGCTTTGGCTGTCTCAGATGCCTCTGCCTTGCAGGACTGGACGGATAAGAAACTAGAGCTCTCTCTTAAGTCTATTTTTGCCTCCATTGGCACAGCCATGCGCCCCACTTTTGCTGTGGCATGGGTTAATAGAGCTATTGCGGCCTGGACTGAACGACTGACTGAAGCGGTTCGCCAGGATGCGCCTGTATCTGAACAATTGCAGCTTCTTGCTAATATCACTGAAGCTCAGAACTATGTTGCTGACGCTGCTTTTGATGCTGTGCGCATGATGGCGAGGGCCTCCACTTCTTCTGTGGTGGCTAGACGCGCTCTTTGGCTGAAAATTTGGTCTGCTGATACAGCCTCTAAGAAAGCCTTGCTTTCCTTGCCCTTTCAGGGGAATTTGCTTTTTGGGTCTGAACTCAAAGAAATGATCAGTGAGGCTACTGGCGGTAAAAGTACTCTTCTACCCTCAGTCTTTAAGAAAAAGTTTCCAGCCAAACGCAATCGGTCCTTTCGTTCCTTTCAGACTGAGACACGCTCCTCGGCCCAAACGGGTCCTCCCACTACGCGCTACTCCTCCAAGCCCAAACAGTCCTGGAGGCCCAAAGTCGTCTCCAAGGCCAAGACCTCCAAGACTGCTTCGGCATGACTCGCCGAACCCGGGTCCGCATCCGGCTGTAGGCGGTCGTCTCCGCATCTTTCGCCGGACTTGGGAGGAGTCAGTGGCGGACCCATGGGTTCTTCAGGTGGTGTCAGAGGGATACAGGATCCCTTTCTCTTCCCTTCCTCCTTTTCGGTTCCATTTTACTCGTCCTTCTCAGGAACCCACAAAAAGGCGTCTGTTCGACGACGCTATTCAGGATCTCTTGGACAAAGAGGTCCTGGAGGCGGTTCCTCAGGGGGACACAGGTTCAGGATTTTATTCCAACCTGTTTGTGGTAGCCAAAAAGGACGGAGGAGCCCGTCCCATCTTGGATCTCAAAGATTTCAATGCTTATGTGGTGACTTCCCACTTCCGCCAGGAGTCCCTGCGCTCTGTGATTGCAGCAATGTCTCCAGGGGAGTTTCTTGCCTCCCTGGACCTTCAGGATGCCTATCTTCACATCCCTATTCATCCAGAGAGCAGGAGGTATCTCAGGATTGCCTGCCACAGGGGACACTTTCAGTTTGCAGCGCTCCCCTTTGGGCTGACTTCAGCCCCTCAGGTCTTCCAGAGGGTGTTGGGCTCATTGATAGCGGTGCTACATCAGGATGGGATCAGAGTGACCCCCTACATGGACGATCTCCTTCTGAAGGCCTCCTCAGCGGAGCTTCTCCTTCAGCAATTACAGATGTGCATGCACACCCTGAACCGTCATGGCTGGATCCTGAATCTGGACAAGTCGGACTTGATTCCATCTCAGAGGCTTCTGTTCCTGGGTCTCCTGTTCGACACTCGCCAATGCATGGTGTTTCTTCCAGAGGACGTGGCTCACCAGATAGCTGTCAGAGTGGCTGGAATTCTGGACATGGACGAGATTCCAGTTCCGAAGTTGTCGTCCTTAGTGGGGAAGTTCATTTCCACAATCGAAGCAGTACCATTTGCCATGGCCCACTCCCGGGATCTTCAGAGGTTTGTGATCCAGACGTGCAAGACTCATCCAGATCATCAACATCTGTCTGTTTCTCTTCCTCCTCATGTCGAGTCGAGTCTGCACTGGTGGTTAGATCTCTCTCATCTCCTGAAAGGGAAATCCTTTCTAGTTCCTCATTGGACCACAGTCACTACGGATGCCAGCCTTCGGGGCTGGGGTGCAGTCTGGGGTCGCTTCAGTGCTCAGGGGAAATGGGGTCTGGAGGAATCCATGCTCTCCATCAATGTTCTGGAACTTCGAGCTGTCCGGCTGGCCCTGAGGCACTGGGAGTCTCAATTGACCGGTCTTCCAGTCAGAGTGGAGTCCGACAACGCCACGGCGGTGGCTTACATCAACAGGCAAGGCGGCACAAGAAGCGGTTCCGCCTGGTGGGAGGTCAAGGATATTTTGTCTTGGGCAGAAGATCACGTGCCTGTCATCTCTGCGGTTCATATTCCAGGCGTGGACAACGTCATGGCAGACTTCCTCAGTCGTCATACCGTCGACAGCGGAGAATGGGCTCTTCACCCAGAGGTGTTTCACATGCTCACTCAACGGTGGGGGATGCCTGTGGTGGATCTGATGGCTACCAGACACAACAGGAAGGTTCCGGTGTTTTGCTCCCGGTTGAGGGACTCCCTTGCTCTAGCAGTGGATGCCTTGTCGATCCCTTAGGACTTCCCCCTGGCTTACATCTTCCCTCCTCTTCCTCTATTGGTCAGAGTTATCCAGAAGTTGAAGAGGGAACGTTGCCCTGTCATCCTGATTGCTCCAAACTGGCCTCGCCAGTCCTGGTTTCCGGAATTGATGGCCATGTCAGTGAAGGATCCAATCCCACTTCCAGCCCGTCCGGACCTGCTTCTTCAGGGGTATCTGTGGAAAGAGGATGTTCACTCTCTCCGTTTGATGGCATGGCGGTTGAATCCTCGATTCTAGCAAAGAAAGGCTTTTCTCCTTCTGTGGTATCGACGATGCTCAGTGCTCGTAAGCCTGTGTCTTCCAAGATCTATCATCGCATATGGTCAACTTTCGTGACTTGGTGCTCTGACAAGAAGTTGTCACTTGACTTCCATCTTCCCACTGTCCTGGCCTTCTTGCAGGACGGTGTGGATAAGGGGCTCAGTCTGAGTTCCCTCAAAGTTCAGACTTCTGCCTTGTCTGTGTTTTTCCAGGAACGGATTGCTGTCCTTCCTGATGTGAAAGTCTTCTTCCAGGGTGTGACTCATGTTCGACCTGCCTTTCAGAGTCCTGCTCCCCAGTGGGATCTCAATTTGGTGCTGGGAGTTCTTCAGCGACCACCGTTTGAATCCTTGGCTTCCATTCCATTACGTCTTGTGACTTGGAAGATGGCCTTCCTCTTGGCTGTTGTGTCAGTGCGCCGGGTAGCAGAGTTACAGGCCTTGTCTTGTAAACCTCCTTACCTGGTGTTCCACAAGGATAAGGCTGTGCTTCGCACTACCAAGGAATTCTTACCCAAGGTTGTGTCTGAGTTTCACATCAATCAGGAGATTGTGGTTCCCTCTTTCTGCCCTAATCCTTCATCTGACAAGGAAAGAGATCTCCATCTGTTGGATGTGGTGCGTTGCCTCAAGTTTTATGTTCATCGCACCGAGTCTATCAGGAAGTCTGACGCTCTATTCGTCATTCCTGAGGGGCCTAGGGCAGGAAGACCGGCTTCCAAAGTTACCATTGCCTCTTGGATTAAGGCTACCATCCGTGAAGCCTATAAGTTGAGGAATAAGCATGTTCCCTTCCGGGTGACTGCCCATTCCACCAGATCTATTGGGGCCTCTTGGGCCTACAAGAATCAAGCTTCTGCTGATCAACTGTGCAGAGCGGCCACTTGGTCCTCTGTGCACACCTTTTCTAAGCACTATCGAGTTGATGTACTGGCTTCGGCTGATGCCAGTTTTGGAAGGAAGGTCCTGGAGGCAGTCTTGCCTGTGTAGGTCTTCCGCTCTGTGATCCTTAGTGCTTCTTTACTGTTGAGCCCGGTTGGCTCTAGTTCCGTGTGCTGTGTTAGTTCAGGGATTGTTCCCTTGGTTGGTGTCCGTTGACACTTACAGTTTGGGCTATGTTATCAACTGGTCATAACAGTTCTAGTGACTTGGGCCTTGCGCCTGGTCCTTGCCTTACTTCCCGCCTCTGGATCAGCTCAATGTTTGTACATCCCAGAGTACCAGTGACCTGTATTGGACGACAGTGAAAATAGGATTTTAGTCTTATCTGTTAAATCCTTTTCACTTAGTCCATACAGGTCACTGGTCTCCCACCCTGTCAAGGGACCAGTCTTGGCTCTCCTGTGGCATTCAGTGGGAGACCGTTCGGGCATGCTCACAGGAGTCTTTCTTTTTGCTTACCTGAGGTCAGTTTTAGGGTCTCAAATCAATCTAAAGTGGCTCTGGCCAGAAGGTGGCTTAAGTAAGAGGGGAGGCTCCGCCCCTTGCAAATTATTTGCATAGTTGTTCCTGCCTATTAAAGGGGACTTACGCCTCCCAGAGTACCAGTGACCTGTATGGACTAAGTGAAAAGGATTTAACAGGTAAGACTAAAATCCTATTTTCTGCTTTATCAGTTCTATTTCAAAAGGGACTTATAGATATCTCTGTTAATTAGACTTTCCTACAGGTGTTAGGGCATGTAATTCCACATTTTATAGTAATCCTACTCCTCCATGATATTTGAATTGTGTGCTAGAGGTTTCACATTCTGATCCCTTTGAACTAATTTCTTCTTTATACCTCAAGTATAGTATTTCTGGTACTGTGAGTAAGAGGAGGAGGTTCCACACTTACCCTCTTCCTCTTTCCATGCAACATGTGATGCACAAGGCGACGTATCCTGCTTTCTACCTTTCAGGCAGAAAAGTACTTTAACCCCTTTAATCCTTTGCTCCTCATGCCAGACTAGTCTTCCTAGGGATTCCTCTGGTACTTGTTCTGTTTCTCTGTGCCCCCACACAACTTCTGGAGCCCTCTTCTTCTGTTCTGTTCCTTCCTACTCCATCCAAGGGATATTTGAATCTTGCTCTCAGGAACATCCTGTTCCCCCTAAGAGACTTCACAGCTATTTTGCCCAGGTGAATTTTCCCCTGGTATAGCATTTGTCCTGGCTTAATGGAAGACTCCTGACAAGATTGTTCCTTCCCAGACATATCTCTCTTGTATCCTCTTTCTGCAGATGCCTTACTACACATTCCTTTAAGGTATACAAATGCAGGTTAGAACATAATTTGTGACTTGATATGCGTTCCTCTGCTGGCGCTGGTTATTCCAGAAATCATGAAAAGAAGGTTGTTTTGCCAACACATTGCGGTTGATGTATAACATATACTTTGGTAATCATTAGTGATGAGCGAGCATGCTCGGCAGAAGCTCGGTTCGGCTCGAGCATCGCTCTGCTCGGCACATGGCGGTACTCGTACGAGTACCGCATGTGCTCGCCCGCCATGTTCGGGTCTCCTCCCCGCACGTTTTGCGGCTGCTGCGCAGCCAATAAACGTGCGGGGAGGCTCTGACATCAGTGTAATGCCAGCAGCCATGTTGGCTGCTGGCATTACACTGATTGGCTGGCCAGAGCCCGTGATCGGGTGCTGTATAGCACCTGACCAGCGAGTTCGGCTCAGTCTTAGCCAGGGAGAGATGAGGATAGGAAGGGAAAGTCAGTGTAGGGAGAAGAAAAGTGTTGGAACACCATATAAAGACCCAAAAGTCCTTTTTAGGACTGTTGTGTGTGGGGGCAGCAGTTATATTTTGTTTGGGGGGGCACAAATTAAAAAAAAAAAACGTCACATATTCCGTTCACTGTGCCTAGCCGCAGATTAGCAGCACATTCTGTTTAGTGTGCAAAGTTGCAGATTAGCAGCACATTCTGTTTAGTGTGCAAAGTGTAAAAAATGAACGTCACATATTCCGTTCACTGTGCCTAGCCGCAGATTAGCAGCACATTCTGTTTAGTGTGCAAAGTGTAAAAAATAAACGTCACATATTCCCTTCACTGTGCCTAGCCGCAGTTGAACACCTGCTTTACGCTGCGCACGTTTCCCTCTTAATCATGGCCCCAGTTCCGAAAAACCGATGAAATTTTTTGCAGAATTTGCAGATGATATACAAGTAAATATACAGCAAATACTGTTTGGTAACAATTTTTCGCCTAAAGTCGTTTTTATCTTCCTTTTTGTGTGTTTTACGGTCAGTCTGTAAAAATGGCGTACTACGGGCGAAACATCGTTCCCAGCAGCGACGTTGGAGTCCAAGATGCATCCAGACATCCTCCCTATGCTGTCCCTGAACCATTTCTGTGGTGTTTCCATCATTTTCTGCCCTTTTCCTATGGACCAGGCACCCTCCCCTCATCAGAGCAGGGGGTGCCTGGTGTAATGCTCGAGTCCTCCCATTGACTTCAATGGGGCTCGGGTGCTCGGCCGAGCACTCGAGCCTCCGGGGGTGCTCGGCCAGAGCACCCGAACACCCGAGCATTGGGGTGCTCGATCATCACTAGTAATCATTTTAGCTGCATCACTGACAGAGGTGACTTTGTGTGTCCGTAAAGTCTACATTTTTGATAACACCAGTTATTAATTGACCCTAGAGTTTTAATATAAATTCTACGAAATACTGGAATTGATCTTATTTTATGTAAATGTGCAACTTAATCCTTAAATATTCCACTTACAGTATTGAAGTGACTTTTCCCTAAGGTATAGATATATACCTAGCTTTCTTCTTTTTTTTTTTGTTTTTTTTTTGTTACTCAGCTGAGGGGCTTATCAGAGCTCTTTGGGAGACCTTGCAGGTCTCTGAGCATTCTGATACCGGGTCTTCCCCATCGTGCATCTTCCAGCACTGCATAAGGGTATCACCCATTTTTTATTCCCCCATCATTCTTTGAACCAGGTTATAGTGGAAGAATGGAAGATGCCTGATAAGAGACTCTGCTTTAATAATCACATTTCCTGTTATTGATTCCCCCCATCTTTCTTCTTGCTAAAAACACTGTGCTGCCTTTGGCAGATGCTGCGGCACTTAAGGATCAGGCTGATGAGAGATTACTTCTTAAAGGTGAACCAGTGGATTTTGCAAGTTATTTTGGAAGGGTACCTCCTAGATCTCAAATCCTTACAACCTCACCATTTCTTCTTGTTCAGAGTTCCTTGCGATCTAGTTTGGGTGTGTCTCTGTCGTCCAATACAGGTTACTGGTAACTCTGGGAGGCGATCTGCACCTTAGTAGGCAGGAACAAATTCTCAAAGTGTATGCAGGGCATGGAGCCTCCCTTCCCTCCTTTGCTGCAGCTAGCCAATCAGCTCCAGAAAGATTTGTACCTCGGTGAAGACAACACCAGGCTGAGAACAGTTCTGCTATAGTTTTAGAATCTTTTTTATTTTTCTGTTAGATATGGAATACCACCTTTAGGTGGATTACAATGACTGACAAATGCCCTTAGATGTGGCTAGCTCCGTTACCAGGTGCTTTTTGTGGACCTTAAGGCCTGAGGGTGAACATTTTGATTTCAAGTGCTTCCCCAGGAGTTACCCACTGAGGTACTTCTTGCCCCATGGTAATCTGAAGACAGAAGATCTGCAGGAAAGGTGAGCTATCCTTTGAGTGCTGCAGGTCCACTTGTCCCACACTGCCCCTCCACACAGGGGTGTCTTTATGGAGTTCCTATTGCACACTCCTGCACTCATTGGGTTTATCTGTATGTCTTTCTGGGTGTTTGGAGCAGGTTTATGTGGTAACTTAACCCTTTCACTGCTGTTTTGGCATTTTATTGGGGGGGTTTATGGCACTTTTCCTACTGGATTAGTGTTTTCTGGGTATCCTCACATGTTCTGTTGATGATTTACACTTTTTATGTTTTACTTTGATATTTGTGAAAATTGAGTACTGCGCCTTTAAGCCCGCTTTACCGTATAGACGCCATTGCTCCATTCACTGCAACCGTTTAACCTAGCGACTTCAGAGATGGCTCATTTTACTTGTCTACCCTTGCTCTATCATCTGGTTGATGTTTCTGGTGTGTTGGGGGACTCTGGGGGCTTCGGGCACTGTTTTAGGGTACTTTTTGGGAAAACTACATTTCCTATGAGCACTTGTTTCGCGCCCTTGTTTATTATTGGCTTCCGCCACGGCAGCCATTTTGTGAGCGTTTCTGGCCGAGTATCCTATGCAGGGCTTGAACTCTCCTTCTCTCCTCTGCAGATTAACCCTTCACCTGCCAGATAAGTTTCTCCTCTGACAAGGACAGGGATCTCCACTTGTTAGACATGGTGTGTTGTTTCATGTTTTATGTGCATCGCACTGAGTCTATCAGGAAATCTGACGCTCTGTTCTTCATTCCTGGGCAGGAAGACCTGCATCCAAGGTGACTATCGCCTCTTGGATCAAGTCCACTATTTGCAAGGCTTATGAGTTGAGGAAGAAGCCTGTCCCTTTCAGGGTCACGGCTCATTCTACTCGATTTATTGGGGCCTCTTCGGCTTACAAGAATCAGGCCTCCGCTGACAAGTTATCAAGCGGCCACTTGGTCGTCTATGCATACCTTTTCGAAGCACTACCATGTGGATGTGTTGGCATCGGCTGATGCCAGCTTTGGGAGGAAAATCCTGGAGGCAGTCTTGCCTGTCTAGGATTTTCCTTGATTCTTAGTGCTTCCTTCTCTGTTGAACCCTGTTGGTTCTAGTTCAGTGTGCTGTAACGTTCCTGGGATGTTACCCCTGTTTTGTGTACATTGACACTTCAGTTTTTGTTGGGCTATCTCTGATCAGATGGTTCATATATGTTCTGGTGACTTTGGGGTCCTTGCGCCTGGTCCTTGCCTTCTTCCCGCCTCTGGGAAACTTAATGGTTGGATATCCCAGAGTTACCAGTAACCTGTATTGTACGACAGAGGAAGGAGGATTTTAGTCTTACCTGTTAAATCCTTTTCTCTTAGTCCATACAGGTTCCTGGTCTCCCAACCTGTCAAGAGACCATGCTTGGCTCTCCTGTGGCAGACCGTGGGGGTCCTTTGGGGTCATGCTCACAGGAGTCTTCTTCCCTTCTATTATCTAGTCATCTTAGTGTCTCAAATCTTTCTGGAGCTGATTGGCTAGCTGCAGCCAAGGAAGCTCCACCCCCTGCATACACTTTGAGAATGTGTTCCTGCCTGCTAAGGAGCAGATCGCCTCCCAGAGTTACCAGTAACCTGTATGGACTAAGAGAAAAGGATTTAAAGGGATAGTAATACCTAAAATGTAAAAAAAAAAATATGTTGTAGGGTTTATCCCCCTGAGTAAAACAAGAGTACTCCCACTGCTGAAAGGTGTTTCATTCAAAAGTTATTAATTTTCAAAGTTGAATTTTTTAGGTGCAATATCACAGTGGCCTGAAATTGTACAGTGGCGCTGTTGCTACACGATCCTATGGACAGCTCTGGTCTCAGGACCATAAATCTCCATAGGATGGTGTAGCAACAGCGCCACTGTACAATTTCAGGCCACTGTGATATTGCACCTAAAAAATTCAACTTTGAAAATTAATAACGTTTGAATGAAACATCTTTCAGCAGTGGGAGTACTCTTGTTTTACTCAGGGGGATAAACCCTACAACATATTTTTTTACATTTTAGGTATTACTATCCCTTTAACAGGTAAGACTAAAATTCTCTTTTCTCCCTGTTGAAAAAAACAGGTGTTCCCATTCCAGCTTAGGAACACTTCACTGGATTTTACTTTTTGTGATTCATAAAAAGGATGGTGATTCTGAACCTGAATTGTCTCAGTCTGTACTTGCTAGCTCCCTGCTTCAAAATGGAATTTCTGCGATCTGTTATCGGTGCCATGTGTCCAAGAGAATTTCTTTCCTCCTAGTATCTCCAGGATTCCTATCTTCACAGCCCAATTCATCCAGACCTTTGGTGCTTTCTGCATTTTGTCTTCGAGAGCAGTCATTACCAGATCACCTCTCTCCCCTTTTGGACTAGCATCTGTTGCAAGAATCTTTCTGAAGCTCATGGCTACTTTAGTAGCGCATATCTGTGCTCAAGGCATACCCTTGACTCTTTAGTTAGAGGACCTTCTACTCATGGCTCCTTTGGAAGAAATGCTCAGCTCTCATTTGACTGCATCATCCTGGTGCAGCATGGTTTGGGGCTCCATATCAAGAAATCCTCTCTCCAATGGAGCGTATTTCTACTGGAAGACAAGATCCAGGCTCTATATTTTCATGTTACTTAAAGCGGAACTTTCCTCAACATTACATTTATCCCCAATTCCATAATATGTTAGCGATCTACATAGAAATACTTGTAATTTGCAGTATAAGTCTGGCATATAGAGAGAACTTTTTCGGCAGGCAGCAGCAGGGAACAGCACAGACATCTTGCCGAGACACCATCTCTGTGTCTGTGCTGTCTGTCCCCTTCACCTCCATGATTGGCGAGCCAGAAGTCTTGTGCCGTAAGGCACCGGAACAGAACTGATAGCGCAGGCGCAGAGACCGCCTACAGCAAGATCCCAGCCGGTGCCTGCCTGCGGAAAACGTTTTCTCTCTCTTACTCCCGGTTTTATGCTGCAAATTACAAGTATTTTTATGTATATGGCTAACATTTTAAGGATTTGGGGCTAAATGGAATGTTAATGAAAGTTACGCTTTAAGCAATATCCTAACTGTTGGCGGTGGTAAGGGATTACATGAGAGTTTTAGGTCACTTGGTCTACGCTCTGGATGCAGTGCCCTAGGCTCCATTCCACGTGAGGTAGTTACAGCTGGATATTCTGAGGAGCTGGTCAAGACAGTGCTCTCACCTAATAAGAATCGGTCATCTGCTGATCAGCTGTTTAACGCGGTGACCTGGTAGTCTTTACATACTTTCGTCAAACATTACCGTGTCAATATCCTGGCATCAGCTTAAAGGAGCAGTAAACTTAAAAAAGTACTTACATTATATAAGTAGATTAAGTGATGGTGTATTCAGTGCTGTCTTTTTTTTTTTCTGAGGGGTTTTTGGTTAAGGAGTAATTCCCATTTTAAGTTTGTTTTTTTTTAATCATGAGCTCCCCCTAGTGGCATCACTTAGGTTAGGGAATTCACGTCATCGACTTGGAAAGGTCAGTAGGAGGATCAAACTTCCTGAGGCATTTAGAAATCCGCTGTTGGTGGCTGGTGCTGAGGGGGAGTGTCTGCTAGAGGAGGAATAGGCTACATGAAGGAGCATCAGCTGAAAATTTACCTCAGCAGAGACAGGTTGTTTTTTTTCCTGAAGCCTGTTGTAGTTTGAAAGATTAAGAGACTGTAATTTGAAGGTTTGTTTGCAAGATAGACAGACTTTACTGTTATGTATTGGTTAATGCTGGGAGTTTAATTTTTTTTAAACTATACTTGTAAATGTAAAAAAAAAAAACAACTAATTTTGTATAGATGGGGAATGTACAGTATGCTGCACTATTAACCCTGTGAGTGCCAGAGGATTACTTACTCCTTACTTGCTTACTCGTCTGGCACTCACAGGGTTAATAGTGCAGCATACTGTACATTCCCCATCTATACAAAATGTTTTTTTTTTTTTTACATTTACAAGTATAGTTTAAAAAAAAAAATTCAACTCCCAGCATTAACCAATACATAACAGTAAAGTCTGTCTATGTTGCAAACAAACCTTCAAATTACAGTAATAGTAATACTGGTCTCTAGTTTAGTTTTTTTTCTTTTTTTTCTCCTCAGGAATCGTGGTGGATGCTTTGGTATATTCCCATGGTTCCTGAGGTCAGTAATGGATGTAAAAGAAATACTATTTAAATCCTTTTCTCTTAGTCCATGTGGAACATAGGACTCCCAGCAGGAGACAAAACCACGTGGTTTATATCCTTGGGCAGATGGGCCCTCTTGGCGGCTTTGTTATGGAATTTCCTTCCTTTTGCTCTTTCTTTCTGCTACTTTTCCTATATTTGAAGCTGAGGGGCAGGGGTAAAGCTGAGGGAAAGAAGGGAGTCTCTGCCTCAGTGTCCCTGCCTTTTTTGAGGTGCCCTGCCCTCTGGTGGAGAGAAACGTTACACCATGTTTCCTGTGTTCCATATGAATTAAGGGAGAAGGATTTAATGCTAAATTCACAAAATCCCATTTATGTACCTTAGATGTCATAAGAAGTCTTAAGTATTACATCTGAGCAACGTAGTCACTTATTCCCTGTTCCAGCATCCAGAAGTCCCTAAAAAAGGGGCAAACCAAATACAAAAGCTACAGTTTCTTCTTGGATTAAATTGAATGTAAATCAATCCCATATACTGTGTTCTAAGCAAGTTCTTTTTAGACGTGCAGCTCATTGTAATCCATCAGTACGTCGTAGGCCATCAAACACCAAGCATCGGCAGAACAAAAATGAAAAGCAGCTTCTCTCTCTTAGTTCATACCTTTACAAAATGAATGCTTGGTCTTCAGAAGATGCTGTTTTTGAATTCGTCTCGCAAGCTGCAGTTTAATTCAGTTTATTCTGTTTTCTCTCCCAGCCTGTATTTTTGGGATCACTTTGAGACATTCCCATGTTCCCTGTGTCCCTCACTGGACGTACGGGAGAGATATTTGGACTTCCCAGAAAATCACTTTCTCTTAGTCACTAGGGCATGCTACCCTGTCTTTCTGTGATGGTTGGGGTGTCTTATCATTTGCTTAGCTTCTCTCTCCTGGTAACTATACCTTCTTATGTTTCATTAGATAAAAACTGAGTAGTGGACTGAGTCTCATGATAAAGTAGGGCTAGGAGAAGGGATGAGGGGAGTTCTTTAAATTCATTAACCGTTTGAACTCCCTGCCTCCTGGTGGACGGAAGTTTACCACCTGGTCTCTGTATCCCCAAAAGGACTAAGAAAAAACGTATTTATCCCCATGGTGCGGTTTCTGTGCACAAACATTTCAATAATTGCACATCTAAATCTTCATTTGCACATTTTGTAAGAAGTTACAGAAAAAGTGTCACCTAAGCTGGTCTCCAGAGTACATCAAAGTACTACGACACCCTGGACAAACAGTAGCCCTAGCTAGCATTCTGATATCTAAACTGCTTAATAAAATACCTTAGCTATTTGTCATTAATTAAATCTGACAGGGCACAATATTCACCCCAATAGCAGCATTCTGCCCCAGCCAAGTGAAATAAAGGGTCTGAAAGACAAACCAAAGAACCTTGTGAAAAAAATATCCAAAAAGACGCATAAATGAGGCATGCAACACTAGACCAATGATCAAAATCCCAAATAATTTGTATTCAAACAAAATATGAAAAAAACAATTACTCTAAACATTAAAAATACTCTTGGAGACAGATCATGCCAAAAAATATATATAGATATACATAATAGTAACAATGTGAATCAAATAAATATTAATAGATGTATCATATAACTGGTCTATAAATAAAGAAGTACCTCCTATTCCCAAATAATAAAATATATATCTTGGGAATAAGAGGTTACGTGATACGTATATTATATTTATTTGGTATATATTGATTCACAATGGTACTGGTACCTGTTTATATATTTTTGGCATGATCTGTCTCCCTGAGGGTGTTTTTAATGTTTAGAGTCTTTTTGTTTGAATAAAATTATTTTGGATTTTGATAATTGGTCTAGGGTTGTATGCCTCATTTATGAGTTATGAGTCTGTCTTTTTATGTATATTTTCACACTGTTCTTTGGTGTGTCTTCCAAACCCTTTATCTGAGTAGTATAATTTGAGCCTCAAGGAGAACAGCACAGTATTTTAATGCTCGTTACCCTTGATTCTCTATAGAATCATTCTTCTTGTGTGTGTTCTGCCCCAACCAAGGACAACACATGGTTACAAATTCTAAAAAAGGGGGGTTGAAAAAAGTATGCTAGATGTCTCCAAACAATTGTGAAGCAATATATTGATCTCTTTAATGCTCAAGATGTTAAAGGGGAACTAACCTCTCGTAGCAAATTGCGTGGTTTTGAAAGTGCCATCAAAATGTAAAGTAATGGCTTTCATTTTGAATTAGAAAAGGCTGATCTTTGTCAATAAATTAGATCATATTGGCTGGCATGGCTGATACTAACTGCTAAACTGCTCTCCCTCCCACCTGCTAACCACGATCAGACAGCACTAGCTGACTTTCTTAAACTGACTAACTGATCCTTCAAATCCTGTGAAAGTTTGTGTGTTGTGTTGTGTGTGGTGTGTGTGTGTTTCACAGGTGACTCCTCTGAGTGCCACCTGTATCCAACCACTGCTGTACATGGTTTTATGTTTGGCTGACTAATCTATTCTGGAACACCTCTCCAGGCTCAAACACCTATGAAGAGGCTGCAGCCTACATACAGTGCCAGTTTGAGGACCTGAACCGGAGGAAAGAAACAAAAGAGATTTACACGCATTTCACATGTGCCACAGACACAAAGAACGTGCAATTTGTGTTTGATGCAGTGACAGACGTCATCATTAAGAGCAATCTGATGGAATGTGGTCTGTACTAGACTAGGTAAGATTTGGTGTCTGTATGTCCTTCAAGTACAATGGGCCTTGCATATAAAGCAAAGCTGGAACAGTTTAAGAGAAAGCCAGTTGCACAAAAGGGAAAAAAATTAACATTCCCATTAATTTAAAGGGGCTTTTAACACCCACTTCTAGGAAACTTATAATACAAAATGTATTACTACTCAGACTTGCAATTTGTTTTTATCTGTTTAATCTTTGCTAAAATTACAACTAACTGCTGTCCAAAAGACAATTGTTTATATTGCACTCTGTAGAGAGCTTGAGTCATAGACCACGGTTCTCCATATGAAGTGATGGGCGAATAAACTGCCTGGTAACCACAGTAGAAAACTGCAGTTTAATAGAAAGGCAAAAAAAAATAAATAAATAAAAAAGATTTATATAATATAAATAACTGCTCCTTTAGAACATAGGGGACTAGGGTGTATACATGAAACGTTCCTCCAGTCTTGGTGAACAACAAATCTGCTTATATTTATGAAGTCTACAAAGTACACAATGACTTGAAGGCCTTGAAGGAATGCTCAGCAAATTGATTGGACTGTTATTATTATTATACACAGATACCAATACAAGGTAGAAACCAATCAACTGATGTGAGGAGAGAATGTCTCCCCTGGGTCCTTAATCCTAAAGCTCAATAGGAGTAATTTGAGAGTAAATAAATTGCAATATTGGTTTGCAGTGAAAATTTCCATGATTGCAATGGGCCTTTTAATTTAATATGTTAGAGAGGTCTCCATTGCACTCCGGTATTGGCATTCAATATTTAAACATGCTCGGAGCCCAAATAAGGACACATTCACAATATGATTGCTCAATATGCTGCTAGTACTGGAAGGAAAGAGCTACGCAAGTTCACCCTCATACAGTTTGACAGAGCGGAGCGGGTAGAGAGCCTGGGCAGCACTGTGCAGGTGCACCACAATTGGCTCCAGTACTAGCAACATATTGAGCAATCGTATTGTGAATGTGTCCTTATTTGCTCTCTGAGCATGTTTAAATCTTGAATGATAGTACCATAGTGTACAAATTTGAGAACTGCATTTTTGTTCCGGGGTAAAGAAAAAAGCCGAAGTCACAATCCTTTTCTTCTGGCCCATATTCCTGTATCCTTCTTAAAGTGTTAGTAATGTCCAAAAAATTATCATTGCCACGGTCTACAAAGTGTGCTTGCAACCAGGTACACTTTGTAGACCTTTCCCATGAAGTAGTTCTTTTCTAATAACGGGATTTAGGCTCTGCTGCACAGTCGCAGGCTGATCCCCGGACTGGGATCTCCTGCTGCCAGCTAGACGCTGACGTCAAGAGAAGGGGAGGGAAGGGAGAACTTTTATTGCCAATATCTCTCAAACCATAGCGGTTTGAGAGATGGGGTCTGTGGCAATGATTATCTTTTTTAGCCTCTACAAATCTTAGTAATGTGGTAACACTTTAAAGAGACCCTTGTTGAATTTCATATCCCCAAGTCTGCAAGAACGGATGCCATTAAAATGCCAGTGTCGTAACGTGTGGTGAATACTGGAATGCGAGCTACCTACAAGATAAGGAGGGAATGTGACCATTCAGTAGGAAACATGAAAATCTCACGCTGTCATGCAGTGCGAGGTTCTCATGTCCCCATTTTTATCATGCAACATGTTTAATGCTTGTGTGACCTTTTAAAAGGACACAGGGCAATTGTGGGGACCATCTGTCCCCTTCAACAGAAGAAATTATGCTGGGAGAGGCAGGTTTTAAAGCCATGGGGAGATGGTCTGAGAGCAGGAGGACTACCTCCTAGAATCCTAGAGGTGTGACCTTTTAAAAGTAAACCCAATTGCTCCATATCTGCCTTTAACCCTTTACTGAAACATTGAGGCTTATGTATAAAGTAAAGCTAGTGACATCCCGAGGCATTTCTTCACAATGCATTAGAGACTTTTGTAACATCCATTGTGAGGTTAACAAACAGTAATCATGAAACTAAATTACTGAAAAAGATTATGTCCCTGACACCTTCTACTTTCTAAATAGTTTGATCCCCAATAAAAGGAGGATCGCCTATAAATTAGCATTAGGTTAGTGTCCTGTGAATGTGTGGTAGCCGCTAAGGTATCTCCTTGTAAAAGAACAGTGTATAGGTGTTTGGACTACAAGTCTGCATCATACAATTGTATTGTGAGAACTCCAAGCTCTAGGTTTGTTTGTATGCATTAGCCCCCTCTGCTGTGCTTGGGGAATACACACATTACCTGCCCCTCCTACCCTAGTTCTCTCCAGTGTGTACAATAAAGATTCTAGTGCACTCTTTCTGAGCTAAGATTCAGCCAAAATAGAGGTTACCTATTACTAGAGTAAACTAAAGGACGGTGCTGCAGGGAAAATGTAAACATGAAAAAAAGAAAAATTGTAAAGACCCTTGCTGTACTAGCACTCAATACCTAATATAGTTATGCTCTAGGGTATATATCCTCATGGAGGATAGCATTGCGTGTGAACCTTAAAACTTAACTTTTATTGAAATAATATAACTAAATGCGAATTTAAGAAATTACATGAAGCTTCTGATGAAACATGTGATGTACTGCCGGGGTTTTTCCGGCTTGCCTTGAAAAATAAGGGATGAAAAAAATATCAATGGGCAGTGGAGCATGGCTGATGTGTCACTGTTTGTGCAGTTCTGTCACTACATGTGGAAGGTTAAACAGCCCCTTCAATGGTGCAATTAATTGTTTTAACCTAATAAATTGTATTTGTGGGGTGTTTTTTTTTTTTTTGTTTTTTTTTTAATTATTCAACCTACCATTCCATAACATCTATCAATAATTATGTTAACTCCATGGATGTTAGAGGTATCAATGCATTGTGAAGTAGTGCATTTGGAGATCCTCATATTCAAGGAGTTAAATAATTTACTAGTTAGGGTTCCAAAGAGATTTTATCAAACCAAAGTGTTCCACCACTGCAGAGAATCTGCATCGCTGCTGTAATAGGTATAGTTTCTCTTAAAGGAACACTAAACTCTCCTAATAACTCCCCCCCCCCCATTAGCTGCACTGTTTTTATTCTCTTGCTGAGTAAAACAAGGGTAGTCTTACATCTGTACATTCATTCATTAATTTATATTCAAGCATTCTTGTTCAAGCTCCTTCCCCAGTCATTTTTTGTGGTCAACAGGTGGTGCTGTTCCTGTAATTATGGAGAGCTGAAATCAGTGACTCTTCTATGAAGTACATTTTTTATTTTTTAAAGTGCTTTTTGGACCCCGGATAGCACTGCTTCTTAGAAAAGCTATGTTTGAGTTGAAATAACATAATGAAACATCTCCCCAGCAATCAAGAAAATTCACTGTAGCATTTATACATTAAAATGTTTGGAGTGCACTGAAAGAAGCTGATCATTACAAAAGTCAGAGACAGAGATTATAGCTATGTTGTGACACATTGTTACAAAACTGGAGGTAATGTACTAATAA
Organism: Rhinophrynus dorsalis; assembly: GCA_037306005.1. Lineage (NCBI taxonomy): Eukaryota > Metazoa > Chordata > Amphibia > Anura > Rhinophrynidae > Rhinophrynus > Rhinophrynus dorsalis. Next base: position 296,005,235 of record CM074719.1, read on the forward strand.
GTGACTTATTGTTGTCTTTGTTTCCCTTTGTAGGTACTGCAGGGTGAGGCTGTACGGACTCTGGTTGATATTAGGACAGTGTTGCATGTGGGAAGAGGACTCGCACCAGGCACCATCTGTTCCTATTCCAATCTGGAATCCCACCTTGCTTTGTCGTACTGCAGCTGCACTAAGGTGACTGACACCAATACAGAGCTGCTCTCCCCTTTTCTATGATATACCACTATCTCATTATTCCTAGTACTTTTTCATATTTAAAAATAAGTCAATAAATAACTGGACTGTTACTGACCCCTCTTGCGTGCATCAGCCAGCCCAACTCCACCTCCTGATTACAGAACGTGAAGGAACAGCAGTGTGATCACATGGCGGCTCTTCTTAGGACCCCTCTCTTCTTAATGCTTGCCGCAGTCGGACTGTTTCCACTTTGTGACATTCTCTGGTTTCCTGCTTGGATTGATCTTTGAGCAAATTATTGCTTGGAGCCCACCATTCCTGTGGGTTCTGGACACTATATATATGTTTCTTGCCCTCACCATATTTAGTAACTTGCTTTGTGGCATTTGTCTTTTATACTAAAACTGGTCCCTGCAATGTAGTAGTGTCATTCACACACAGACCACCCAGTCCTCCTGGCAGCTCTGTTACACACCTTTGTTCTCATTTGCTAGTGTGCTTCAGCAGACTTTCTGAGGCTGAAGTATTAAGAAGAACTGGAACAATCCGGCTGAACTGTTGGAGACAAATACAAATTCCCTTTGATTTAAAGGAACATGAACGGTTGAAATCGAGGTCGGTCCCACTGCTGGGAGATTTTATTTAAAGGTTATAATGGCTCTGAGTTATTACTTTTGTGGTTATTAGTGTGTGTACAAACAACTAAAGCCCAATTTTATTTATTGGGAATATGTCTGTCCTCTATGGTTCAGCTGATCTGTGCCAGACTGCTCCTGTTTTTCTTAGTACATTAGCCTCTCTGTCTGTGCATTCTTTCTTTATCTCTGCTTTTGTGCCTTTTATCATGCTGTCTTTCTCCTGCTTCCTTTCTCACATTGTTGCCCCCTAGGCGGCTGTTGTTACTAATGCGCTTATTTTCTACGCTGTGTTTGATAGGCATCTCTGGCATGTTGTCTGTGCATGCCCTCTTATGTCTGGTGCCAAACCTCAATATCATGGGTTTTTCCTTTTTTTTTTTTTTTTTTTTTTTTTTAATATTGTTATTGCCTTGTACATTCCTTATAGTGTGCTGATGGCACACTGACCACAACTGGTCACTGCTGTTCCCACCAAACACTCCTTGATCATTGGTTAGACCACCCATTCATCCTAATTAATGTTTCATCTTACACTGTGGCTCCTGTACATTGGTCTGCATTCCAAACAAGAACTTGTTCACAGTATTAAAATGGTGAGGCGTGACTTGTGTCCTATTTCTTGCTATATCTCTTTGATCCTTCAAGTGCAGCATGCTGCCTCTTCACTTTTTATCTAGCAAGGGCTTAATACCTTATGTATCAAGCTAAAGAGGAGCAAACCACCTGAAAGACAGGAAGGAATATTAAAGCTCCCATTGATTTAAATATGACTTTTAATCCCTTGAATGCTAAAGAGGTCTCAAGTACATTGCTTCACTAGCATTCATGGGGTTAAAAGCCCCAATTTAAGTCAGTGGGTATTAGCGGAATTTTCATTCTCCCCCTATATTGCAGGTGGTTTGTTCCAGAGTTGCACCTATCTAGCTTGATGAATAAGGTTGTTAGAGTGGGATTAAATAAAGGTGAGTAATAAAAAAAAAAAAAAAACAAGTGTAAAAACCATATTCAACAAGTGAACAACTCTGTCAGAATTGCTAATGGATTTTAAACCTTTACACTCTGTCAGGGGGTAAAAAGTTCTTAAAGTGTGAAATTGCTTCTATTTTCCCTTCTGCTCTTAAGATGTGTTATTGAATTGTGCACATGAAATGCTGTGTAGTCTATAGAGATGTTACCTGAAGTGGAAAATTGAGACTCATTTCTGGTTTTTTAAGCATTTCAATAAAACCAAGCAGACTATTTGAATTCCGATCATTAACTATTGCATTCTGCTCATTTTTGTTTTTTAAACCTATTATTGTGCACATTCACTGAATGCAGTCGTTAGTAACCTATCTGCTCCATGCAGTTTGCATTTCTCCCAGAATCCTTCTTTTTCTGCCTGTGTACATTGTTTGCATTCAAACCTCAAAGTGCCTCAAATATAAAGAAGCGTGGTTCAAGCCAACTGCACTTTATGGGACTAATCGAGCTTCCTTTTGGTTTAAGTGGGGCTTTTAAACACTTTAATGCTAGAGAGATATCCAGTGCAATGGGTTGGAAACCTCTCTAGTGTTCGAGGTTAAAAGTCCCATTTATATCAATGCCACAAAAACAAACAAACAAAAAAAAACAATGTGAGGGCACTTGTAAATAAATCAATGCGCACATTGTACAGCCTCAGTGTTTGGAAACACATTCATTCTCGGTGATCCACCAGTTGATAGAAGTTGCAGGGCTTATCCTTCCCCTGTTCAGGCATACCATCCACCAGAAATCCTACTGACTTACAAACAGCCCAAATAATATCTGTCTATTTGAGATATTAAAAAGTTTTAACAAATACTTAAATACACCAACACGTTACAGATTATAGTTTTGACACCCTGAGCAAAGGATTGTTATGTCAAGAGTTTCTCGTCGTTGCTAGAGTAATTGAACAGGGCAGATTAAGCCCTACAGTTTGGAGTTCTATCAGCTGGTGGATCTCTCTGAGTATTATGTTACCAAACATTGAGGCTGTACTATATGTGCTTGCATTTATCTACACTCACCCCCACCTTTTGTTCCTTTTGTCTGGCTTTGTTTTTCTCTTTCTTAGGATTATCATATGAGGAACGGCTGATTTTGAAGATTATCTGTGTGATGGGCTGATGGTCTTTTTTTTATGACGACTTATTAAATCTATGAGAGCCTCCCTGCCTGTCTCTCTCGTGTTTTGCATTTATGTCGATAGGAATGTGTACATTCTTCCCCTGTAGTACAGCAGGTTTGCCCCAGAATGCCTACACTACTTAACCGTTTGAGTGCTCTATATTTAAAAAAATAAATAAATAAATTGTCTTTTCTGACGCTCAGATGGAGGTCTTTGTGACAAGGTCACTCAGGCTGATGTACTAAGAAAGCAGTGCAACACTGAGGTAAACTAACTGCCATAGGGAATAAATTCTCTTTGATTTTTAATGGCAGATTTAACAGCTTGAATGCTACAGAGGTCTCTGTGACATTTAGCATTCATGGGTTAAAAGCTCCTTTTAAAGCAGAGAGGTTTTATTTGTTACATATAGAAACAATGGTAGCAGCTCCAGCCTCAAATGGGGTACAAAATAGCAATCGCGGACCCTTTTCACTGTTTAGACATATTTCACTCCAATGACTCCTCAAGTACAAACATGTTGCAATTCATATACTGTCACGTGTGTTACCTGGAGCTTCTTAAAACAGCCCATACAATGTAGCATAAATATACAAGGGTGCACCACGCTTACAGTCAAAAAGCAGCAACACGTGAACTTAAAAACAACAGATCTTTATTGGACGTATATAAAACATGGACAGTACCTCATACCATATATAGAAGGTATAGTGGACACCTAAGCAGAAATATCTGCTTGCGCTCCAACGCGTTTCGCTTATGGAACGCTTACTCATGATCAACAAAAGCCAGTAGTGCAGACACTGAAGTATTTGAATCCAGTTACAATACAGTAGCACAGCTGTCAATTATTCCCCGAGAATCACAACATTAAGGAATCCGGAGAGTATCAATTAAAATTAAAGCCAGGTTAACCCTCTAGATACCCAGTGCTGTAACTTTCCACATTCCTGTACTCCCCACAAATGGAGAAGCAGTACTACTTGGACCACAGCAGCACTGGGGTTCCAGAATAAAAATAAATCAAACTATACTGTGGCAAAATCGGCTTATATAGTTGTCTGCATAGCTAAACTGTATAGCCTCGTGATTGAACAATGATAACATAGCATTTGGTTTAATTTTAAAACATTTCCCGTTTCTGGCGTACATAAAAATATGTGGATTGACACAAGGCCATGATACAATGTATAAATATAAACAGTCCTAAATAGTGACAGGACATCTCACCATGACTGGAAAAGACTAATCAACAGATTTTATAATCTCCTTATATATAAATAATACTATCTAATCCAATCTGGCTAAGATCAGTCGTCACTAGAAATATTGAAAGACAGAAGCACTAAATAGTGACAGAACATCTCACCATGACTGGAAAAGATGAATCAACAGATTTTATAACCTCCTTAAATATAGATTATACTGTCTAATCCAATCAGGCTGGGATAACTCATCACTACAAGTATTGAAATGTCGTCAATGCAATGTACACTATGTGGGGAAAACAACAAAAAGTCTGAGCAACAGAATTAATGAACATCTCCGTGACATACATACAGAAAATTTTAGATCTGTTGTTGCAATGCATTTTAAGACCCATGACTGTAGGATTGATAGCTTTGAGGTTCAAGAAATAGGTTGGGTAGCTCTGGGAGTGAAAGAGGGAAACTTGTAAGTAAAGCTATAAAGAAGAGACGCATATTGGATCTTCTTTTTGAAAACTCAACAACCATTTGGTCTTAACAAGCAATATGATGTTGCCTGCTATGTTTGAGGTACCCTTAAATAGGGAATTAATCTCTCAAATGGTGTTGTGTTGTGATTCTCGGGGAATGATCGACTGCTGTGCTATAGTATTGTTATTGGATTCAAATACTTCAGTGTGTGCACTACTGCCTTTTGTTGATCATGAGTAAGTGTTCCATACATGAAATACGTTGATCGAGAGTAAGTAGGTATTTCTGCTTAGAGATGCCCACTATACCATCTACATACTTGTCTAATGGAATGAGGTACTGTCCATGTTTTGTATATACATCCAATAAAGAGTTGGTGTTTTTAAAGGGATAGTAATGTTTCATAATAAAATCAGCTCTAATTAATCATTATAGTATTTGGACTTTAGAGAGTGTTATTTCAATTCTGTCATAGTTGTAGTTCAAGAGTAATTCAATGACAAAGTATCCCCCTCCCACCTCTTTTACGGATGTAACACTGTTCAGCCAGATCAGAAGGGAGGTGCCCAGGTAGACTGCAGACAGGGACAATCTCCAATTAAGATAAGGGAAAAACCTGAAAAGCTTGTCAAGGGGGGCAGGGCTTTCATTGTTCTAATACAAAGAAGATTGTCCCCTTCTGTAATCTGTCTGGTCTTACAACCAGATTCCACATCTGAGAAGAGATGGCTTACACTAGGTAAAAGGGACAGGAAGGGGAAATTTTGCTTGTGAATATCTCTTAAACCATAAAGGTTTGAGAGATAAGACTTATATCGTTCATGTTTTTTTTAATGCCTACAAAATAAAATAAAGATAAAACGAAGTATTACTATCCCTTTAAGTTCAAGTGTTGCTGCTTTTTGACTAAGCGTGGTACACCCATTTATCTTTATGCAAGGTTTTATTTGTTCCCTATGGTTCCTTCAGGATTACACCATTTTCTTAGTACATCAGCCTCCCTGTGTTTCAGCCTTCCATGAACTGAACAGAGTATGCTTCTGTTTTATTTTATGCACTATTTGTTCCTATGCATACATACTGGACAGGTTACTCTGTCAGTATGGAGGTTCTTCTGCCTTCCAAAAACATGTATACGTGCTCTGATCTACTGAAGCAATTATGAAAATTAAATATAATAAAGCCCAGTGATTTTGTTTTTCAATTTAATTGGTCCCCAAGTTCCATCTCCAATCTTGGGGTATTGGGAGCAGCTGTGATGAGGATGGTTCACCACAATGTGTGTGTCAGTGGTCATTTACATTTGTATCTTGCAATAAGAAACATAAAACTGCATAAACAAACATTTTCCATGGGTTGGTAAGTGCCAGCTAATACAGTCGGAAAATCTGCATATAATGGAAGTGAGGGCAGATCAACAAGTACGTTGTGTTAAGCAGCCTTTATATTGTGATCTATGGGGATAATGCTCTCCAGCTAGTTTCTGAGGGCTCTAGTGACATTCTCACATCTGTGTCCAGGGGCTACTATGGGAAAGGATGTGCCTTAGTCCTTGCTCAGACTGTAGTGTCTGGGGGACAGAAGGAGACAAGTCTTGAACCTGAATAGGATTGGATGGGTGTCAATTTACCAGGGATCTTAGAACAGCCCACAGTCTTTCAATGTTTCTTTGATAATGATATCTGTCACCGCATCAAACACAAACTTGACATTTTGAGTATCGGTGGCACAGGTCATGTGACCATAGATCTCCTTGGCATCCTTCCGTAAGTTCAGATCCAAGAATTGATTCTTGATGTAATTCCCCGCATCCTCAAATGTGTTTGGACCTGCAGTAGAAGCACATAATAAATTTAGAACATTGTACCATAAGCTAGGTTTCAGATTCTAATGCTTTAACTGCAATAATGTCACATTCCCATATTCCTTACACAAGATACAACCAAGCTTAATTAATGAAATCCTCTCCCATCATGATTACTGCAGCCCTCTCCTTACTGGCCTGTGAGTTTTTTTGTTTTCTCTGATCTTTTGTTAATTTTTCTCAATATTTTGCTCAACTAACACTACAATTGTTTGTAAATCTGTAGATTGACTACCTATATTATCTAGAATTAAATTAAAATTCCTTGTTATAACCTTTAAAGCACTGAGCAAAGCTATCTCAGATTTTATTTCTACTGCCCCCAACTACATCCTCCAGTGGGGAAAGAATGTTCAAGTGTATTTAAGTGGATGGGACACGTAAGTGCTGAGGCTTTTCCCCCACTGCTGGGTGATCCCTTTTAAGTACTGCATATGTCTTAACTGACGTGTGTGTGTGTGTGTGTGTGTGTGTGTGTGTGTGTGTGTGTGTGTGTGTGTGTGTGTGTGTGTGTGTGTGTGTGTGTGTGTGTGTGTGTGTGTGTGTGTGTGTGTGTGTGTTTTCGTGTGTTTTCTCTCATCCTTCTACATGATATTTGTCTTCCTACTGTCGTCGTCCTCAGTCCTAAAGGGGAACCACTCCATACATTGGGTGTCGAGATGTCTGACATTCAGTGTATGAAATATTGACAGGGCAAGCTAACACATTTTTTGTTAACCTTTTTGGGGGGGCTTTCCAAAGGAATGCAGGACCCCAAAGCTAGTATTGCAAGGTACTTGCAATCAGCTATATTTAAGTCTATAACCATCCACAGAAAATAACAGCTCATTCTACTTGTGCCATGGGTGCATCTTTGGATCATAAGGTAGAGTCTTGAACCAGAGCATATATTTAGTTCCATGACCTTGGGAAACCTAAAAATCTTGACAAAACACTACACATTCTATATTCAAGCTTTTTTTTGAAGGGTGTGGGTGGGGCTGCAAATGGCCATATAATTCTGCAGGTGATTGTTACTTAGTCCTGCCCATTGGTTTACCACTATGATCTTTCAAGGGAGACCTTGAAGGAAAGACTACATTTTAATTTCCTATCAATTTATTTTCCTTCAGGTCTCCTTTGGTAGCATAGACAACCTTCCTGCCCTTTGTTGCCACTGAAATATTTTTCCTGGTTTGGCTCTGCTCTACCTGTGGCTGTGGGCAAACAGACAAACCATGGAATTTCCTCCAACATCTACATGGCTTACTGAGGACAAGGTCCAAAAGAGACTGGAAAGGGTTATAGTGAATAAAGCGCCTGGACCGGACGGTATACACCCAAGGGTACTTAAGGAACTTAGTTCAGTAATAGCAAAACCATTATACTTAATATTTAATGATTCGCTTTCATCAGGCATAGTGCCCTGTGATTGGAGGAAAGCTGATGTAGTTCCATTGTTTAAAAAGGGAGCAAGATCCAAACCAGGAAATTATAGACCTGTGAGCTTGACTTCCATAGTGGGTAAGATACTAGAAGGGTTATTAACTGACAGTATTCAGAACTATGTGAAGACAAACAATATCATTAGTAGGAATCAGCATGGTTTCATGAAGAACAGATCATGTCAGACTAATTTACTTGCATTTTATGAAAGAGTGAGTAGTAATTTGGACAGGGGAATTGCTGTTGATGTAGTATACTTGGATTTTGCAAAAGCCTTTGACACAGTGCCTCACAACAGGTTACTGCATAAATTAAAAGGCTTCGCTTTGGGTGGTGTTATCTGTACATGGATTGAGAACTGGTTAAATGATAGATGGCAGAGAGTTGTTGTACATGGAACTTTTTCAAATTGGTCTAGGGTTATAAGTGGGGTGCCGCAGGGTTCAGTCCTGGGCCCAATGCTTTTTAACTTGTTTATTAAAGATCTAGAAGTGGGAATTGAAAGTAGCATCTCAATCTTTGCTGATGACACCAAGCTATGTAAGGAAATACATACAGAGCTCGATGTTTTTTCCCTACAGAAGGATTTAGATAAACTAAGTGAATGGGCAGAAAAGTGGCAGATGTCATTTAATGTAGATAAATGTAAGGTTATGCATTTGGGTTGTAGAAACAAACTTGCTACATATACTCTAAATGGGAAACAACTTGGGAAATCCTCATTAGAGAAAGATTTAGGTGTACTGATAGACAATAGTCTTCACAGCAGTGTGCAGAGTCACTCAGCTGCTGCAAGAGCAAATAGAGTACTAGCCTGCATAAAAAGAGGTGTAGAAGCAAGGGATGCTAATATTATCCTACCTCTGTATAAATCCTTGGTTAGGCCTCATCTAGAATATGGAGTACAATTTTGGGTGCCTGTTCTAAAAAAAGACATTGCTGAACTGGAAAAGGTGCAGAGACGTGCAACAAAACTGATAAAGCGATTGGAGGATCTGAGTTACAAAGAGAGACTAGCCAAACTGGGTTTGTTTACATTAGAAAAGAGACGTCTAAGGGGTGATATGATTACCATTTACAAATACATTCAAGGTCAATACAAAGAACTATCCAATGAATTATTTATGCAAAGAGCTGAGCTAAGAACAAGAGGTCATCCATTAAGACTTGAGGAAAGGCGCTTTCGACTAAAACACAGGCAGGGATTCTTTACAGTAAGGGTGGTAAGGTTATGGAATTCCTTGCCTCGGGATGTTGTGCTTGCAGATAATGTAACTGCATTCAAAAAAAGCAATGGATGCCTATCTAGCACAGAACAATATTGACAGATATGACAGATGGCTTCAAAGTAAATAGGATATTGAGCCGGGGAACTATTTGACACCCCCCTACACTAGAAATTGCTCCAGAGGGCTTTTTTTATTGCCTTCCTCTGGATCAACAGGGGTGTTATTGGCATGGGCTGGACTTGATGGACGCATGTCTTTTTTCAGCCTTATCTATTATGTTACTATGTTACCACTAGGGATGGTGAGGGTGGGAGTTCCTTTTAAATGTGTTTTTTTGTTTTTGTTTTTTTTTTTTTGTTTTTGTTTTTTTTGGGGGGGTTTTTTTTCCCCGCTCTCATGTCCTACCTAGGACGGTGAGGCTTTCGCAGGCGTGTTACCCAAGGAGACATGAAAGAAAAGGAATTGAGAGGTAAGAAAAAACTTTGAGTAAACTCCCACCTCTCCCCCCCTTCATTGACCATGAATGCAGAAAAAACATACTAGTAAATGTCTCCCCCCACGTTCTTTTGGTGAAAGTTTTATCTATTGTTCCCCCAAAGTATACAGTGTGTTTTATTGCATGAAGGGTAGTGCTGAATATTAAAAGCATGGCTCATATCAAAGGAAAAAGATTCACTAATCTTCTAACATGATCTACTGATCCTCTCCATGAACATGCTTGCAGAAACACTCCATTGTTACCAACCTACATAGAGGTCGGTTGTGTATACCTCTTTTTGGTGGTGTGTGTATATGAATCATGCCTGCTTTATTAAGAATCCTAAAATGATATGGCTTACCATCATAGTCGGGGAAGCAGATGCTCAGATGAACCTTCTTTATTTTTTGTTCAAAGAGATCCTTTTTGTTCAGGAACAGCACAATTGATGTTGCAGCAAAGAATTTGTGATTACAGATACTGTTAAAGAGGTGGAGAGACTCGTGCATCCGGTTCTGAGGAGACAGAAGAAAAATCTATGCTCATCTGATTTCTCGCCATTTTTCAGCTTGTGTAAAGCAGACATTTCCTCCCCTTGGTTATAGAATTAACTTTCGCGTCAAAATAAAGTGTTTATGAACCACTGAATTATAGGATAAAAAAAAAAAAAAAAAAAAAAAAAAGCAAGAGGAATATTATAATGGTGAGAGGACCACAGCAGGTCTAATAAATAAATAATACATATATTTAAACGGTGGTGAATCCTAATTAAATGGCCCTCTGTTTCAGGAGTAATGGTGCAGCCCTGCCATTCACTTTGAAATCTGATAAAGGAGCTAGAACCACCTAATACTCTCCCTCGCACAGAAAATCCTAATGGCGTCTGTAAATATTGCCTTTGCTTAAGAGATCACACATTCAGTCCTACATGTCAAGTTCATGGAGTCAAAAATGATAGGCTATGGTAGTTCCCCCCCCCCCCCCCCCCCTCTTCTTCTTTCTCTTCCATCTTCTTTTTCCAAACGAAAAAGGCAGATATGCAACTCCAGGGGGGCACATAGCGTGCTGTTGGTCTGGACCCAGCATCCAAGGAGGCCCCCATCTGCACCAGGATCCAATGTATAGTGAGCAGAGTTTGAGGTCCTGTGGTCTTATTAGCAATTATCATGTCTGCCTCTGTGGACATGACATCCAGGACTGATTTGAAAATATCATCTCTTGAATCAAGGCACAAGGTTAAAAATTCATATTTTTGGTTCTCCTATAAAGTCAAATTAAATTGAAGATTGTCCCTCTCTGCAGTCTACCTGGGCACCTCCCTTCTGATCTGGCTGAACGGGGGGGGGGGGGGGATACTTTGCTTGTGAATATCTCTTAAACCATAAAGGTTTGAGAGATAAGACTTGTATCGTTCTTCATGTTTTTTTAATGCCTACAAAATAAAATAAAGATAAAACGAAGTATTACTATCCCTTTAAATAAGAATCTGTAATGGTGTTTTTATGGCTTTCTAACACTCGATGATAGTCACTGCACTACGCGTTTACTATATGGGAAGAGAAATCATGAGCAGGAAGTACGTAGTGAGACCAACATCAATTTAATAAATCAATAGTAATTCAGTGCAGCGCAACCACTTAACCCTTTGAGTGGTTAACTCTTTAGATCAGGGGTTTCAAATTATATCCTCAGGGGAGCCTAACAGCCCATGGCTCCAGAAACTCTGTGCTTGTTGCACAACAGGCGAGTTGGGTAAATGGCTGAGCCTCTGAGTCACTCACCTGTACTCAAGCAGGAAAATCCTAAAGACATGGCTTGTTTGGGGCCCATGGGGAGAGGACAGGGAATCACTGCTGTAGATATTACAAACACACAGCAGGTGATGTTTCTATACAGCAGATCTAAAGTTAATGAGTTTAATATTTCTGTCCTGCAGGAACCATAACATTAGCTCTGTGGAATATATTGGTCCTATATAAAGTATAATAATAAAGTATGCGAATGAAGATGTTATATATAATAATAATCTTATGCCCCAAAATGTAGCAACCTCAAAGTAAAAGGAGACTGGGTTCCTGTCATATTTCCAGCCTGTCTTTTTAATGTGTTGCAGCAGGAGGTGTGCATTAGGATGCTCACTCTTGCATGTTATTGGTGTCCCTGCATCAGACTTGTTCACAAGATTACTAGCAGTTCCTACCACTTCATCGTCTTCCACCAGAACCATGTCATATGCACTGAGTGCTCCGCAGAATATGATGCAGGTAACGCCCTCAAAGCAGTGAATCCACTTTTTACGTTCTGACCTTTGACCTCCGACATCAAACATCCTGGAAGATGAAGACAATTTTGCATTAGAGAAAATAGTCTACCATACATGAACCTTCAGCCATAATAAAATATCTGTGTACGCTAAGAAATAATGTCAAATTGTATTTGAAAATTAAAGGGATAGAAATACTTCATTATTACTATCCCCCATGTAGTAGCCCTTAAAATTCTGAATTCAACGATACCAGCAGCATCTCTCAAACCATAAAGGTCTGCTTTCAAAGTTCCCTCTCCTCTCTCTCCTGACATCAGCATTATAGCTGAGAGCCAGGAAATCTGGTCAGTGAGCAAGTGGCGGCTCTGCAGGAGTCCTGAGATCGCATTATAGAAAATAAATCCTTCTCTAAACTGGCCTTCTACATGTGCTTGGTTTGCAAGCACACGTAGAAGACCATTTTAGTGAAGGATTTCTGTTTCTATAACGAGATCTCAGCACTGCTGCAGAGCCGCTGCCGGTCCCTGGACCGGATTCCCCTGCTCTCAGCTAGAACGCTAATGTCAGGGGAAAGGCAAAAAGAGGGAACTTTGAAAGCGGTTATCTCTTAAACCATAAAGGTTTGAGAGATGCCGCTGGTATCGTTGAATTCAGAATTTTAACCCTTTGAGTGCCAAAGGGGTACAGAACGCGGTGCTTTGCAATGCGTTCCATACTCTTCTGGCACTCATAGGGTTAAGGGATACAACCCTTGAAGTATTACTATCCCTTTATATAGCATTGCATAGGTTTAATTTCAGTAGATGCTAGTCAGTTGACCAGCTCCTCCTATATAAATCAAAGGCCATAATATTTTGTCCCCTATGGTACAATTCATTTTCATAAAGGGATAGTAATGTCTTAATTATATAAAAAGTAATACTGTAGACCATAAAATAAGAAATCCATAGATGCAATTCCTATCTCTCAAACCTTTATGGTTTGAGCGATAGAGCGTTCTAAAGTACCCCCCTCCCTCCCCTTCCGGGACCGACAGGTGGCTCTTCAGCAGAGCTGAAATAGCATGATTTATTAAGAAATACTGCATTTGAACAGTCTACAAAGTGTGCTTGGTTTGCAAGCACACTTTGTAGATCATTCCAAAGAAGTGTTTATTTTTAAATCGCACTATTGCGGCTCTACTGAAGAGCCTCCTCATGTCAGCCGACACGGACCGCCTTCTGTTTTACAGGTGTCATCAGGATTGGGGGGAGGGGCTTTAGAATGCCCTATCTCTCAAACCATAAAGGTGTGAGAGATAGGAATTGCATCAATGGATTTCTTATTTTATGGTCTACAACATTACTTTTTATATAATTAAGACATTACTATACCTTTAAGGATTGATCATCTTTTCTGTGCATATGGAGCTAAGTGTGTCTTCATTCCTTTTATGTTTGCATGTTGCCTATGAGTGTTTCAATCTTTTGGTAAATACATCAAGTGCAGCTGCCTTTGAAATAAAACTGGCATCTACGCTATGCGATTCAGAGGAAGGCGCTCACAGATTTCCTGCCAAATTCATCAGGCTCCAGGTCTGAGAAAATCTCTACAGCAAGGATGCTGGGAGTTGTAGTCTCCTACATCTAGAGGTCCAGCAACAAACTCCCTATGCTCTTTGTAATGTCTACTGTTCTCATATCTAAATAGTTTTAATTGTACAACAACTAAACTCATCAGGATCCCTCTATTGTAGCCGGTTTAGTTTATATTGCATGTACTAGCCAGATTTATATTTAAATTAATTACAATTTACAAAATATGTCAAAATAAAAGGAACAGTGTCTAATAAAAGAATAAATGTGTTTTATGGCTGGTGGCTATATTTCTTTAACATTATGTCTAAAAATGTGTAAAATGCAGATAATTTTTCTAAGATTGTAACTCTTCCCTTTTCAGAATCTTCCTCTAACAAGGATTCCCCAAGAAGTTTTCCATTTAGTGTGTATGTAGCATGCTAGGTTTGTTTCTACAACCCAAATGCATAACCATACATTTATGTATATTAAACCTCATCTGCCACTTTTTTGCCCATTCACTCACTATCCAATTGTGCAGAGAAAAAATACCGCTCTTGATGCATTTCCTTACTCAGTTTAATGTCATCAGCAAATATTAAGATACTACTTTTGAAACCTTTGTATGTGTAGCAACTAAATTGCAGCACAAGAGAAAAAGCCAATCTAAGTGGAGATGTTTTATTAATCAACAATGAGATAAAAAAGTAAAATATTTCACTATTTGCCCTTCTTGGGCTTTGTGCACATTGTAGGGTCCCTCTCCATGTTAGCCAACGTTCTGTGTTCTCCTGATCACCTATCAGTTTCACCTGGTACCTTCTGGTCCTTGGAGCTGATGTTAAGTTCCTATTTATGGCAAAGCGTAGTCCAATAATGATGGAACTTGTCCTCCTCTGTTAGACGGAGGGGAGAAATACCAGAGTAATCCGACTCCTTCGACACTGCCCAAGAAAGACTTGTGGAAGGCTATACAAGCACCTTCAAAACATCAGAATGCTCAGGAAGGGTGGAGCGGGAAAATCCCACAGGGGGCGTGGAGAGACCCGTTGTCCGTTAGAGAGTACAGACTTGCACAAACATTTTCGCAGACTACGTTCTGCTTCCACAGGATATTTGGTTTGCATTTTATTTGTGATACCAAAGGGAATTATTTTATTGTGGTGATATTTTGACCTCCAAAGTTTTTTTATATAGTGTGTGTGTGTGCAGTAGAGACTGCCCACGCCGCGGCTGATACATATGGCTTCTGTTTTATTTGGTACAAACAAGACAATATATAGTTCAAGAAGGAGCTGGTGCATTTGGATGGGGTTAAGAAAGAAAGTTCTTTTGCTAAAAATTAATTTGCTAAAATTTGGTGCAAGGGGTGTGCATCACATGCTCAACATATGCCCTTAGTCCTGTGATATACTATATAACTAAGGTATTGTTAGCAAATAAAGATTTTAACCCTTGCAATCACATTGCTGACACTTGAGTACTTAAAATTGTTTCCCAGGGTTATTCACTGGAATTCTTAACTTTTCCCAGAAACATCTTCAAAGAATCCCATTTGTCCAAGCATGGGGGGGAAGGAGCCTGCTCTTAAATTTCGTGGATCATCTCCTATCCAAAGATGCTATTATGGAGGTTCCAGAGGAAGAGGAATTTCTAGGGCTTTATTCCGTCCTTTTCCTCATTCGCAAGGCCTTGGGAGAATCACGTCCCATCTTAGATTTAAAAGATCTGAACAAATTGCAAATTCCAAAATCGAATCCATCCAGCCAATTATCCGGGTAGTGCTTCCAGGAGACTGGATGATTTCCCTGAATTTGAAGGATGCGTACCTACACATTCCTGTTTTCCAGAAACATCAGTGTTTTCTGTGCTTCTCCATCAACAACTGCTGCTATCCATTTCAGTGTCTTCCTATTTGCATTGCCACCACTCCCAGAACCTCTTCTGCCTCTGGTTGCCAACCTCAGACAGAGAGGGATTCGAATCTTCCATTATTTGCTTCACCACAGTAGATCTTACAATAGATTTCCTGTTAGGCCTGAGTTGGCGTCTCAGTTATGACAAGCTCTCTAGAACCCACAGAACAGCTAACCTATCTGGGCATTATCTTCTATACCTCAAGGGAAGGTTCTGCTCCCTCTCAAGAAGGCTAATTCTCACTCTCTCTCTTCAGGTTCATTCCTGGGTGCCAGCAAGGAGATGCATGACCATCCTTGGTCTTATGTCCGCCACCATTCCAGTCATCAAGTATGTCACTCAATCTTCTCTGGTGGGAGAATGTGCAAAATCTCATCCAAGGCCTATCTTTAGAAGAAATACATTGGATAACTCACTACGGATGCCAGAGGCACAGGTTTGGGGGCCTTCGAAGCAGCACAAGGCTTCATGGCCAGCTCACTTCTCAGAACTGCCGTCAAATGTGTTAGAGCTCAGACCTGTCATTCAAGCCATTCTCCACTTCTCTCCTGAAATGGAACATTGCATGGTCAGAATCAGAATGGATAACAGACCAGTGGTCTTCTAAATTTAGAAGCAAGGAGGAACCAGGCGCAGATCTCTTCTGCTAGAACTATACCCAATTCTGATCTGAGCAGTGGCACATGCCTTCAACCTGTCGACGGTTTATCTCCAGGACAGGCTCATTGTCCAGGTGGATTTCTTAAACAGACACCAAGTAGAACGACATTCCTGGGCCTTGAATTGGGAGATCTTTGAATCGATAGTCCACAAGTGGGGTCACCTGGCAA
Organism: Rhinophrynus dorsalis; assembly: GCA_037306005.1. Classification (NCBI taxonomy): domain Eukaryota; kingdom Metazoa; phylum Chordata; class Amphibia; order Anura; family Rhinophrynidae; genus Rhinophrynus; species Rhinophrynus dorsalis. Next base: position 296,021,428 of record CM074719.1, read on the forward strand.
TAGACCTGATGGCCTCCCCTCAGAACAGGAAGATTACCAGGTTCTTCGGAAGGATGTGGTATCCCCAATCCCAGGGGGTGGATGCTCTGAATTATCCATGGACTCAGGAATTTGGCTACATTTTCCCTCCATTTCCAGTCATTCCCATAGTGATCTGAAAGATTTTCATCAATCTAGCAGAGGTCATTGCTATCATTCCCTATTGGCCTCAAAGACCCTGGTTTCCAGAACTTATGATGCTGTCATCAGACGATCCCACAGCTCCACAAGCTTCGCCTCATGGCTTGGAGATTGATCAGCAAAGCTTGTTGACCAAGTTGTAGCGGAACCCACTATGTCTCTTCTGCTGCAGTCTCAAATGTTTTTCACCTCCTCCTCCTGCTATCAAATCTGGTCAACCTTTGCCCACTGGGCCACTAACAGAGATTTGATGCCAGCTAACCCATCTCAAAGCACATTCTTCCTGAGCGGTAGCTACATCTTGTGCAGCAGAGTCCAAAGTATTTTTAGATGACATATGCAGGGCAATAACCTGGTCCTCCAGTTCTACTTTCATCTGACAATATCGCCTAGATATCCATTCCAGGGACTCTGCTTCCTTCGTAAGGGGAGTCCTTCACTGAGTAGCTGCCCTTCATGCCTAATAATTTTTTTTATGCTTTTCCAGAATTTTTTTGTGGTGTCATTTTTTTCCTCTTATCCTTTGGTATTCATTGTGACTGGGGTACAGGGGTTACTGCTTGGTAGACCGAGGGTTAAGTGATATATCCAGCCAGACAAAAAGATAATAAATTGCATTTATTAGAGGGCACTGTACACAAACATAGGGCAACAATTACAGGTAAACAAACAGGGGTAAAATATAAAAACTAAACACTTCTGTGGTTCTCTTCTTGGTTGCACAGATTGCCAGGGGTTACATATAATACAGTCCAATTTAGCTTTATGCTGGAGCTTACACATAGTCCCACTAGAGGCAAGAGTGGGCGCCCTGCCCGCTACACATGCTGCTGGGTTACATGAAGTTTCTTTGTATCTTTTAGTCCTGACAGAGGAGTTGGGAACGGCATCCTAAGAAATGATCCCCAGCCACTTTCTTTAGTCTTGGGCCATAGGCACCGAAGTTTAGCTTCCTGGCCACAATCCTTGTGGTGGGAACATCAGGGCACTTCTGTGGCTGAATCTGCCTTGACTTACAGCCCACAACTGAAAAGGGCACCTGGCCACTACAGTGCCCACTTACTCTAACTCTTCTGCTGAGGGCACTCACCAGTCCCAGTTTCTGCAGTACCCCTTTAGGAAGCACATGGACCCTAGGCCTCCCACCATTATGGAGAGGCCTTCTCTCCTCTTCCTACATTTTCAACTCTGTCTCTCTCTCTTCCTAGCCTTCTTTCTACCCACCCCTACAGGATCTGATGTAATAGGTAAAGATTTTCAAGTTTTCTTTTTGCTTAGCCTGATTAAGGGGGAAGGTACACACATTCCACACACAGATTTGCCCTACCCCCTCTATCTGACCAACACTGGCTATCTCATGACACAATTTCTGTGGTCAGCTAGACTAGATGGCACCATCCCTCTGTACATCATACACCCTAACCAACCCATTCAATGCTGGTAAAATGGCCAACACTCTCTAATGCATATGCACACGGGACATTAATGTTTTCAAGAATGGGAACACATATGAAACAATGGAGATCACTGAAAACAGACAGGGCTCATTTTCACGGTGACAACCATTCCGTCACATTCATCCTTTCTGAAACACTGCTGAGGAGTGGCCAGGAATGAGGAACATTTCAGCTTACAGTTATTTTCATTTCCAGGTCACAATGAAGCACAGTTCACCTACTTCACTCCCTACGCCTCGGCATGATAACTTAAGACACCTATGCAGGGGGAGGGGAGTTTTATTTATAACTTTGGAACTTGTTTCCTGTCAGCTGAGGATGGAAGGTGTGGGGCTCCCCTCCTGGGTCCTGCTGTGCCACTCAACCTAGACCTGGGGGGGGGGTCTCATAGTGGGGATGTAGCTGAACTTGTATGCTCATTGCCTATCTATGTTTCCTACTGTCTCCTCTCTCTGGAATGTTGAGCCTCTGTTTACAGCCACTTCAGTGGTGAAAGTGGCCATACCGACTAGATCAGGGCTTAAAATATGAAGTCCTTTGTTACTAGCCAGACCTGAAAAGTTACTCGCCACTGCAAGCCATAACATACCAACCAGGGCTGAATTTCTACTCGCCAGGGCTAAATTTTCACTCGCCATTGGCTAGTGGCGAATGGAAATTTTGAGCCCTGGACTAGATGGTTTCTTTTGGCTGGAGAGATATCCCGGTTCGTTGGTATTATCACTGACCAGGCTGTATTCCTATCATCACAGCATACTTGTACCTAGCTTTTTACTTCTTGTTTGCCCATGTCTTCGTCCCTGTTACTGATGGATGTTTTGATTTTCTTTTATAAAAACTCAATAAAAAGTTTTACAAACAAAAAAATAAAACAAAAAAAAGCAATCAAGAGCAAAAATGTAAATTTGCAGTTATTCTTAGGTCTTAAAATCTATAGGATGAATACAAGCATATTGTACATTACAGTGTCTGTACAGCGCCTACAATGGGGTTCACTGCACCCTGATTGAGAAGTTTTGCCTCAAACAGAACCAACAAGCACATGCACAGAATTGGTATAAAGTGCCACCAAAATATGAAGTTTAATTTCTTGGAAACTAAACTTGCTTTAAAGGGATGGTATTGTCCCACATAAAATATTTTGCAAATTGTAGTCCCTAAAAAGTTGACCAAAGAGCAAAAAACTGGATCTCTCAAACTGTTATGGTTTGAAAGATATCTGCATTTAAAATTTGTGATTTCCTGCTGTTAGCTGTAAAGCTGTTAGCAGGAGATCCGTGTTGGACGACACGGAGGCTCTGCAGCAGAGCTGCAATCGCGTTATTTACAATGAATGACTTCATTGGAATGGCCTAAATAGCTTGGTTTGCAAGCACACTTTTTAGAGCATTCCAATGAAGTCATTCGTTGTAAATAACGCAATTGCGGCTCTGCGGTAGAGCCTCCGTGTCGGCCAACATGGATCTCCTGCTGACAGCTTTACAGGGTCCCTGTAAGTGTGCTTGAGATGCCACAATTTCCTTTGAATGCATATATTCAATCTCATCCCTAGTATTACAATGTGCCTGACTAGCTGTGATTGGTGAATCTGTTGTGATCAGGTGCATTTGTGGTACCTGAAGTGGAGATCTTTGAAGGAGAACTGGGTCTCGATGATTCCTGTGGTTTTCACTCTGGAGCGCAGCACATCCTGCTCATTCGGGATGTAGCTTGAAGCTGTGATCCTGTCTAGCTCATTCAGGTAGCTAGTGACACAAGGAAATTAGTGATCAGAATTTCTCCTCTGAGGTAAGACACTGTGCCATATGTACAAACACAAAAGTAACAATCTGTTGCAAACCAACTGCACAATAGAGAATATATAAAAATTCCCTAAATCCCCATTCACTTGAATTGGGGGCATCTAACCTTGAATGTTAGAGGCCTCAAATGCATTATATCTCCCTGTGGAGGGCTGTAGTCAGGGACTCAAGATTGGATGTTTAAGTGCTGCATATGGTCTCTCGTCCTTAGGTTGGGCATCCCTTCTTTTTATTGGCAGTTTATGTACTGTCATTAAGCCCTTAAAGGGATAGTAATACTTAAAATGTAAAAAAAATATGTTGTAGGGTTTATCCCCCTGAGTAAAACAAGAGTACTCCAACTGCTCAAAGGTGTTTCATTCAAAAGTTATTAATTTTCAAAGTTGAATTTTTTAGGTGCAATATCACAGTGGCCTGAAATTGTATAGTGGCGCTGTTGCTACACCATCCTATGGAGATTTATGGTCCCGGGACCTGAACTGTCCATAGGATTGTGTAGCAACAGCGCCACTGTACAATTTCAGGCCACTGTGATATTGCACCTAAAAAATTCAACTTTGAAAATTAATAACTTTTGAATGAAACATCTTTCAGCAGTGGGAGTACTCTTGTTTTACTCAGGGGGATAAACCCTACAACATATTTTTTTTACATTTGAAGTATTACTATCCCTTTAACGCCTGATGACATGCCAGGACCATCACGGCTGTCCGGGAATCTTGTGATTGAAGAGTGGCTGCAATCACAAATGACTTCTGTGCCCCCAAAAAAGTGCCCTAGTCCGCCAGAGCACCCTACCCCTGGACTGTGCAGTTCTTAAGGGGTTAAAGAGAGAGTAATATCAAAATATAAATATACATAGGATTGTTCAATGCAATGTTATATAGTGCACAGTATTTTTTACGTCTTTATTTTCATATTCTTCTAGTCGCGTTAAAAGTTTTTCACTTCCTGCCTCTTTCCATCAGGTCATTCAGAGTTCACTGAAATCCAAAAGCCAGTTGCTTGACAGGATGGATCTCAACTAGGAACAATATTGTGTCAGTGTAAGGAAAGATCTGCTCCCTTTGAGGAAGGAGGGCAGGGCTTTCCTTATACTGACACAATATTGTTCCTCTTTGCGATCCGTCCATACTGCCTTTCGGATCTCGGCGAATTCTGAATGACTTGCTGGACAGGGGCGGCAGGGGAAAGCTTTTGACTTCATTTACTAGAAGTATGAGAAGATACAGACACTGCAAAAGATACTGTGTATTGTATAACATTACATGGAATAATCCTCGGTATATTTATATTTTGACATTACTATCCCTTTAAGTCTCCTCAGTAATGCATGCTTTCTAGATTTCCTCAACTGCGCCGAGGTGAATAGGAGAATCTGCCAGAATGACTGAGCCAATGATTGATCTACTTGTATTAATGAGAAGAGATCTCAAACCCTGCACCATTAGAGGCTTGTGGACAGGAGTGGAACTATTGTGCTGTATGTATTAATTTTACAGTTACAGTGGTGTAACTAGTCATGGATGCAAACTTTTTTTTTTTTTTTGGGTGTGGGGGGGATCCTAACACAAAAATATGCTCCATGAGGATTAACTACAACCTACTGGGCACTGAGATGGATGGTCTCCCTTGGATGCTCCCAGCAAGACTGAAACATACTTCTGGGGTTCACTGCTTCTCTTGCTCAAAGAGGACTTGCCTGGCTTTTTGTGGCTGGCCTACTATTGTGGCAGGATCAGTATGATGCTCTTTAGGCACTAGTGAGCTAAGACACTGCACCCTGGCTAGGACACCACTCCTACAGAGCCTGCTAAATTCTATAGTAGGCTTGTTCTTAATTGTCTGTGACCAGAACTTTTGCACATCCATGAACACATCATGCTGCAACTCCACAGTGATAAAAGCAGCGGCATGGAGCAGAACTGACCTGCACTGCAGGGGTGCAGAATACTCACACAAACGATCTGAACTTTGCATGCGCATAGCAATGTCCTATAAAGGCATCAAGCGAAAGGCTGCCCATCAATCCCTCCTCCTCTACACCTCTTTCCCTTGTAATAAGCTCGCTGGGGGAACACAGGCAAATTGGAGGGCCAAAACAAAGAATGAAGGGTGAGATATTTCAGCTCTACTGAAGTCAGAATTCTGAACTTGGCTATAGAAACCATGCAGTTCTGAAGGAAACTCACTACAACATAGGTGAGAAATGAAAATTCCCATTGACTAAAATGAGGTTGTCAATGTCTTTAATTCTATTGATGTCTTCAGCACAATGTTTTGGTGACTGGAAGCTTGCAAGGTGTTTAAAAACTCTTTTATGGAATATGCAGAACTGATCCTCTTTAGCTTGAGTGCCATGTTTCTATGCTATAGCTTTATAACCAAATGGTTTTTGATTGTGCACCCCTGCTCATGTGATATCTACCCCAAGTAACTCACTAGGCAGCAGAGTCATTGAGCTGGTATTCTGCCGCTCTTTCAAATGAAGCCTGCACACCATCATCTTTCCAAAGCCTCTTTATCACATCCACAAGCTCCTGTGGCATTGTTCCCTCCTCAATGGAGTCTGCCAAGTGGCTGAGGAGACGTCCATCATCCTGTGGGGACAGAGAATCATTACTTGTCAATAAGCAAAAGAAAATACATGCAAATCATGATATTTTATTGGAGTATGCATGTGCTAATTGGTCCACAGAGCAACACTCTCCACAAGTGGTACCCAGTTTAAGCCCTCAAGGACCCCAGCAGTGCAAATATTCAAGAAATCCTTGCATGGGCACAGGTGAATGCCATTAGCACAGATGGGGTTGGTCTGACAGAGAACACTGTGACGGAACTGTGGCGACCATGGGAGATATTGGTGTGTTAGGGATATGGGATCTCATGTCTTCAGACTATTTCTACCCAAAAGACAACCATAGACTGAGCTGAGCCATAGTTGCTTTCAATACATTGCTGGAATGCAGAGATGGGGGTTGGGCTTGGCTTCCACTATACTACAGTTCTGTGCTAAGGAATGTTAATTGATTCCTGCTGTGCTTCCTTGACCAATCAGAGGAGGTTATTGATGAGCCAGTTAAGAATGTATGATTTCAAGTCTTAACCTGCATTCTTATCCTGATAAGGATGCTGGTGACTGATTGGTCAAGCATAGAAACACTGTCCCAAGTATTCGTTTGCATGCTGATCTAGATAAGAGTCTCTGTAGTGTATATAACCTGTGTGTTTGAGTCAATAAAAGAGAGTTCTTCCCTTCATCAAGTCTTGGCTGATGTTTGGGAACAGGAGGGTCAGTTTACTATTGGAGTGTTATTCTGAGGGAGAAAGGAACTATAAAAGAGGTATCCAGCTTATGATACAAGGCGTCACGTTACAACTAACAAACACATCCACTGATTACTCCACCAATAAAGCTGCACTGCTGTTTAATCCCACGCCAATATGTACGGGAAACCACTGTTCTATACAACCATTCACAGACCTCAAAGGTGTCAGTGTAAAGATAAGAAATGCAGCATTCTTTCCCAAGCTGTACCCCTTCTATGGATCTTTCCAATACACCATATCAGACTCTCACCCAACTTTATTCTTTTTAAACAAGTCTAGAGGATGCATTTCTATAAAGAAGCCATTTCCCATACTCCTTAGTTTCACTACTCCTGCAGGCTACAGCTGTGCAGCTGGTCTTACTTTCTCTTCTCTTTCACTTATGTCCCTCACCCTTTACTTCAGGAGTCTACATTCCAAATTGTAGGAGACCACACTTTTGGGATATCCCTGATTTCACACAGGTGCTGCAATTAAAAGGACTGAAGAAATAAATAAAACTACTGTGCAATACCAGGTATTTTCCAAAAACGTGCACTGCCTTGTCCCATTAGGAATGCAGTTTGATGCCACCACTGTGAGCTTTCACAAGCAGAGCCCTCACTACAATTTGTTTCTGAGATCCTGTATGTCACTGTACATTCTTCTCTCCTCTATTTTGTACAGTGCCATTTGGAGTGCATTTGAGAGTCTTCTGTTTACATAAATTAGCTGATTGGTGGATATTCTGCTATGAACTTTAAACCACTGATCAGCCTTCTCATGTAATATCAGAACTGGCAGAGAAGCTGTTTCACTGTAACAACTACTTTGCCAGTTCTGAGAGTTTCTGCATGATTTGTGAAACAGGGTAGGGGATTCTTTAGGTTATAGTACCTTCAGTGCCACAGGGGTGTGCAACATATTGTCAAGCAATGTGTTGCACATCCTTATGGCACTCAAAGGGGTAAGGTAGGGCTGTTGGTGTTCTTGGAGTTGAAATCTGCATGCATCCTATCTGCTTTTATGCTATTACCATCAGCCACCATCAGTGTCTACCTCTACTTTGCACAGATAATTCTTAATGCAAATGGTGAACTGTGTTATATTCTGCATGGAGAAGTGATTGCCACACATCGACAGACACACTTCACCATTGTATCTCCCACGGGATGTTTGGAATCTTGAGGTGCGGACTCAAATGGAGGCCCCTAGAAAACTGTGTACAAGCATTAAAATGAAGATATAAAAACATTGGACTACCACTCCAACCTGTTACACAGGCAAGTTTACAATACGGATAAATCACAGTCCATGGACATCAGTTCAACTTTTCGGTTCCTTAAAAGCAAATGTGTCACAAAGTGTCACTTCAGCGTGTGCTATTTTGGAGGTTCTTTTGACACTCCAATCAACAAAGATACATATGTTTAATGCAAAGATGCACCATGCTGTATATATTGAAAATGCAACATCGTGAGCCGTTTAAAAACATCACTCATTTATTTGGTGCTTAACGTTAAACATACAGACAGTACCTTGGATTCATCGAAACAGAGTGAAGGACGTATAGTGGGCACCTTACTGCAGACATCTCTTATTACTTTCTGATCAACACGTTTTGCTGAAAGGTATTGTCTGTATGTTTAACGTTAAAGGGATAGTAATGTTTCATAATAAAAGCAGCTCTAATTAATCATCATAGTATTTGGACTTTGGAGAGTGTTATTTCAATACTTTCAGAGTTGTAGTTCAAGAGTAATTCAATGACAAAGTGTCCCCCTCCCGCCCCTTTTACTGATGTAACACTGCTCAGCCAGAGCAGAAGGGAGGTGCCCAGGTAGACTGCAGAGAGGGACAATCTTCAATTAAGATAAGGGAAAAACCTGAAAAGCTTGTTAACCCCTTCAGTGCCAGAGGCTTGTGCCATTTCCTGTACCCTGCAGGCCAGACACTTTTTCAGCATTTTTGCTATCCTTCTGTTTATGCTTGATTTCCTCTGGGGATTTTTAGTTAAATATGGAAAACTATATATTGTTTTTTTCAGAACTAATTGAGCTTTCTCGGGGTACCTTACATGAAGAGAATTTTACATCGTGCAAAAAGCTATGATGTCATAATGACAAAAAAAAGTGAAAATTTACTAATTTTCCTAAAATCACATAATATGTATCAAAAACATTTACCTTGATTGAAAAAGTTTCAATTATTTGAAAAAGCCCCAAGTCCCCCGAGTAAAAAAATACCAAATTTGTATAGTTTTACCTACATCCATGGCTAGCGTAGAGCCCTAATCACTAGCAGCGCAAAATGACATTTTCAACTTTATAAACTAATATGCACATTCTAGGGTTTTTGTGGTAAAATTACCCTAAAACAGTGGAATAACTATATAAAACTATATATTTCTGAAATGTAGACAACCTGCCGCATCTAATGAGGGGTGACTTGCCTTGTTACTTCAAGCCTGGAGTGCACAAATGCCTCCAGAAGGTGGCGCTAATGGAAAAAAAAGGCATTTTCTTACATTTCTGCCCCTTCAAATGTACTGAAATTTGTGAAAACCATGGAATTTCCAACTGTATTCATTAGCTAGCGCTCTTAGGAGAAAAATGACACCCCATTGGTATGAGTTCAACTACCTCAGGGGGCGCTAGAAGTGCAAAATGACACCTACTACAACCTCAAATGTTTCTAACATTTTCTCAAACATTACTTGTCTGTTCCCAAATGGTTATAACAACTACAGAAGTGAAGAAAGGGTACACAAACCATACCATTTTGAAAAGAAGACACCCTGCCGCATCTAATGATGGGTGACTTGCCTTGTTACCCCAAGCCTGGAGTGCACAAATGCCTCCAGAAGGTGGCGCTAATGGAAAAAAAAGGCATTTTCTTACATTTCTGCCCCTTCAAATGTACTGAAATTTGTGAAAACCATGGCATTTCCAACTGTATTCATTAGCTAGTGCTCTTAGGAGAAAAATGACACCCCATTGGTATGAGTTCAACTACCTCAGGGGGCGCTAGAAGTGCAAAACGACACCTACTACAACCTGAAATGTTTCTAACATTTTCTCAAACATTACTTGTCTGTACCCAAATGGTTATAACAACTACAGAAGTGAAGAAAGGGTACACAAACCATACCATTTTGAAAAGAAGACACCCTGCCGCATCTAATGATGGGTTACTTGCCTTGTTACCCCAAGCCTGGAGTGCACAAATGCCTCCAGAAGGTGGCGCTAATGAAAAAAAAAGGCATTTTCTTACATTTCTGCCCCTTCAAATGTACTGAAATTTGTGAAAACCATGGCATTTCCAACTGTATTCATTAGCTAGTGCTCTTAGGAGAAAAATGACACCCCACTGGAATGAGTCGACCTACCTTAGGGGTGCCAGAAGCACATCACTACACCTACCTGTTTGCTTCTTCGAAAATGGCGGCTTGTACTAAAATGTCCATAACTGTTAGAGACATGAAGGAAAGGTATAAAAGGTATACCATTTTGGAAAGTAGACATTCTCCCGCATCAATTGAGGGGTCACTTGCCTTTCTACCCCCTGGGCTGAAGTGCACAAATATTTCCAAAAGGTGGCGCTATGGGAATAAATACATGTTTGTTTACATTTCCACCACTTCAAAGATACTAAAATCTTTGAAAACCATAACATTTCCTGCTGTATTCAGTACCTGCTACCAACATGAGAAAAATGGTAGCCTATTTGTGTGGGTTAACATACAATATGTGGGTGCTAGGAACACGTACGTAAACCTGACACTTTTGTTTTTGAAATTATCTGCTTGCACTAAAATGGTTATAACCATAATAGATATACAGAAAAGGTAGAGAAACAATGCCATTTTGGAAAGAAAACATCCTTCCGCATCTAATGAGGGGTCACGTGCCTTCTTACCCAAAGGCTGGTATGCACAAATGCTTCCAGGAGGTGGCGCTAGTGAAAAAAAAGGCATTTTCTTACATTTCTGCCCCTTCAAATGTATGGAACTTTGTAAAAACCATGGAATTTTCAACTGCATTCATTAGCTAGTGCTCTTAGGAGTCAAACGACACCCCAGTGATATGAGTTGACCTACCTTAGGGGGTGCTAGAAGTAGAAAACTACACCTACTACAACCTCTGATGTTTCTAACATTTTCTCAAATATGACTTGCCTGTACAAAAATGGCTATAACACATTCAGAATTGAAGAAAAGGTAGATAAACCATACCATTTTGGAAAGAAGACAACTTGCCGCATCTAATGAGGGGTCACTTGCCTTCTTACCCCAATACTGGTGTGCATAAATGTTTCCAGAAGGAGGCGATATAGGAAAAAAATTACATTTTTTTACATTTCTGCCCCTTCAAATGTATGGAGCGCTGTGAAAACCATGGAATTTTCAACTGCATTTGTTTGCTAGTGCTCTTAGAAGTCAAATGACACCCCATTGGTATGAGTTGAACTACCTTAGGGGGTGCTAGAAGTAGAAAACTACACCTACTACAACCTCTGATGTTTCTAACATTTTCTCAAACCTGACTTGCCTGTACGAAAATGACTATAACACCTTCAGAATTGAAGAAAAGGTAGATAAACCATACCATTTTGGAAAGAAGACAACCTGCCGCATCTAATGAGGGGTCACTTGCCTTTTTACCCCTAAGTTAGTTGGCACAACTATTTCCAGAATGTGGTGCTACAGGAAAAAAAAAATTTGTTTTACACATCAGTCACTTCAAAGATACTAAAATGGTTCAATGGCGTGGGATTTCCTAGGAGGACTTCTTGCCAGCCTAAGAAAAATGGTACCCCACTGCTGTGGGTTGACATACCAATTTACGCTACAGGAGCGTAGCTACCAGTGAAACAGAAATGGTAAAGCAAACAGTGTATGTGTGATTTTATGGCTAACAGATGAAAGAAGCTAGGGCGTCAGCCGGTGTACGTGCAGACCTGTGACTACAAGTGTAACAAAGTATGTGGGAGGGTGAGGGATTAGGCAGTGTGTGTGGGTATGAGCAGAGGAACAAGGATGGTGGGGCAGTGTTTGATAGTGTGTATGGGAGATCTGTGACTACCAGTGTTGATAAAAAGTCCTGTGTGTGCCACAGGAAGGGGGTCGGCATTGAACTCCCCTCCTAGTGGCACACACAGGGTTAATTTGTGTTTTGATTTTTTTTTTTTTATTATATACCTCATTGAGGGGCATAAGGACCCCCTGATCCCTCCCCAATGAGGTCTTAGTAAAAAAAAATATATATATGTCCACAAACAGGGGACCCTGAGAGTGCCACAGGGGTCTCCAGCGCATTGCAAAGCAATGCATTGGATCCTTGTGGCACTCAGAGGGTTAATTTTTTTTTTTTTATCATTACTTGGTAATCAGAGCTTGTTGGGGGGCCATCAGGACCAATCATGATGGCCCCCCAACAATCTCTGATAACGAAGTAATGATAAATGCCCTGTGTGTGCGCTGCAGAAGGGGGGCTGCATTGGCCCCCCTTGTGGCACACACAGGGTTAATTTTTTTTTTCTTTACTTTTTTTTATTATGGACCTCATTGGTGGGTATCAGGACCCCTTTGATTCCCCCCAATGAGGTCTAAAAAAAAAAAAAAAAAAAAAAAAAAAAAAAGGAATCAAAATAAATGTCCCTGTGAGTGCCAAAGGGGTCTCCAGCGCATTGCAAAGCAATGCATTGGACCCTTCTGGTACTCAGAGGGTTAATTTTTTTTTTATCATTACTTTGTAATCAGAGCTTGTTGGGGGGCCATCAGGACCAATCCTGATGGCCCCCCAACAATCTCTAGTAACAAAGTAATGATAGAAGCCCTGTGTGTGCCACAGGAGGGGGGGGGTGCATTGGACCCCCCCTGTGGCACACACAGGGTTAAAAAAAAATATATTTTTTTTTTTTTAATAATAGACCTCATTGAGGGGCATCAGGATCCCCCCTGATCCCCCCAATGAGGTCTTTCAAAAAAAAAAAAAAAAACCCCAAAGAAATGACCCTGTGATGTGGACCACTGCGGCACTCACAGGGTTACTATTGTGTTTTTTTTTATTTTTATTTTTTTTTTTATGTATTCAGACCTCGTGGGGGACATCAGGACCCCTCCTGGTGTCCCCCAAGTAATTGATCTCCCAGCCGATAGGCTGGGAGACCAATTTGGCGACTGCTGGAGAGCAGAAGCTCTCCTGCCTTTCACTCCTACCACCGGTAGGAGTGAATCGGCTAAGGGAAACTTCCCTAACGTCATCAGTGATCATGTCACCGATGACGTTAGGAGGTTTCCCCCGGTCCCGCCTACTCCTACCCGGAAGTTCGGGGTAGGAGGTCGGCGGAGGGAGAAGCTCTGTTTCTCAGAGCTTCTCCCTTGGCGATATTGATCTTCCAGCGCGATCGGCTGGGAGATCAATACCTGGGAGGACATGAGGAGTAATCCTCATGTCCTCCCAAGAGTGCCAGGCTGCATTTCAGCTGAAATGCGGCCACTGCCAGCCGGTTATACCGGCTTAAGCAGTGACCGCATTTTAGCTGTCAAATGTACGAGCGTGGCACAGCAGGTACAGCTGTGCTCACTCGTACATTGTACCCACCTGGCACTCTAGGGGTTAAGGGGGGCAGGGCTTTCATTGCTCTGATAGGAAGAATATTGTCCCCTTCTGTTATCTGTCTGGTCTATGGACTGCATTCCACATCTGAGAAGAGATGGCTTACACTAGGTAAAAGGGGCGGGAGGGGGAAACTTTGCTTGTGAATATCTCTCAAACCTTTATATCGTTCTTCATGTTTTTTTAATGCCTACAAAATAAAATAAAGATAAAATGAAGTATTACTATCCCTTTAAGCACCAAATAAACGAGTGATGTTTTTAAACGGCTCACAATGTTGCATTTTCAATATATATATAGTGTGGTGCATCTTTGCATTAAAATGCCTCTGTTCTATTTACCTGCCCCTCCAGTTCCACGGGTCAGATAGATACAATACATTGTACACCCCACTGGTCTTTAAGAGTAAATCAATTATTGTTGCAGATGTCCAAACTGAGAGGCACACAAGGTCAAATGGCATCTTGTGCTCAATGTACAGCCCTCAGAGTAGGTTAAAATCCTAGGTGCAGTGCATTCTGCCACTGCTGTCTCTCTGACTCTGCTCCTGCCTATACTTTGATCACAGCAGCGAGGCGGTGAAAGGTGAACTTTTTTTTGTGTAGGTGACATGAGGGTTGTTTATTAATTTGATAGCCTTGCAATACTGTAAATAAGAGAAGAAGAGCACTGGCTGTAAAAAAGTGTCGTTTTTGTTATTTGTCCTGTCCTGGTCCCATAGCACTGCTCAGTGCTCATTAAAGGATATTAGTAACAACATTCAGCCAACAGAGGGCAGCACCTATATATGTGATAGTGATAGGTTACCCAGTGTGGTAGTACGATGTGAGTCTGATGCTCCATGAAGAGCTGGAATAATTGTAGAGCAAACCTACTGCAACATAAGGGAAAAATAATTTCCATTGATTTAAACTGAGTTTTTAACCCTTGAATATTAGAGAGATCTCCAATGCATTGCAATTGCACCATAAGGGGCAAATAATTTCCATTGATTTAAACTGCACTTTTAACCCTTGAATGTTAGAGACCTCTAACATTCATATATCCCCAGTTAAAGAAATGACAATTCGCGGTATGTTTATTTGTCCCCTATGGAGCAGATGGTTTACTCCTGAATTACTCCATTTCTTTTTAGTAAATCAGCCTCTGTGTGTATCTTTTTATAAGACACCAGCAGGCATGTGGCATGGCTTCACCCTTGAAGCAAAACTTTTTTTTAACCCTTTGAGTGCCAGAGAGCTATGCAACACATTGTAGCCTCTGTGCCACTCTAATGGTTACATTTTATCAAATATCATACCTCGTGGTGGGTCCCCTTCTGATGATGCCCAGCTACTGATCTCCCAGCCAGTCCCCTGCATCAATTCTACCCGGATAGGAGTGGGCAGGATCGGGAAACCCTCTCACATCAATGACGGAGGCTTTCCCCTGCCTTCTCAGCCAACACACACTGTGTATTTGGTTGAGTGGTAAGAGGGGCTTCACCCCCTGCCTCCTCCTGAGGCACATTTGTGCAAGCCCATGACACTGATAGTGTGTGTGTGTGTGTGTATTTTGTTAGACATACCAGGAGGAGAATCTGGAAGTGCTCAGTGAGAGGAGACGGATGAGAAAGTCAACAGTGTTATTCCTGAAAGTGCACGGGGCAAATACAATAAACTCCGTGCCCATACATCAGATTGGGTGACCAGTAACACTTATCATGTCCCATGGTGTTGCTGCCACTGATCCAGAAACCTTTTTGAGGGAACCCAGAACAGTGCTAGCCTTTTTATATACAGTAATGTGCAAAAGTTTTAGGCAGGTGTGAAAGAATGCTGTTAAGTAAGAATGCTTTCAGAAATACACATGTTAATAATTTATTTTTATCAATTAACAAAATGCATAGTGAGTGAAGAGAAGAAAAAATATAAATCAAATCAATATTTAGTGTGGCCATCCTTTACCATAACCCTTTGAGTGCCAAAGTAGCATGGAATGCATCGCTTTGCAATGCATTCTGTACCCCTCTGGCACTCAAAGAGTTTAAAAAAAGTTTCCTTGGCCGATAACTGGGTCTATGGTCCTCAACATTGCCTGTTTCTTTGGGCTTCTTCAAAAGAGCTTGCACAGCACATCTGGAAACCCCTATCTGCCTTGAAATGTGTGCCTAGAAGAGACCTTGCTGATGCAGTATAACTACCTTTTGTCTTGCTTCTGTGTCATGGTGTATGACTTTTGACATTAAATGGTCTTCAGCAACCTCACCTTGTTAGTAGAGTTTGGCTGTTCCTCACCCAGTTTTATTCCTCCTACACAGCTGTTTCAGTTTCAGGTAATTATTGTGTTTCAACCCACATTAAATTGATGATCATTAGCACCTGTTTGGTATACTTGTTTAGTCATACACCTAACAATATGCCTACAAAATCCCTGACTTTGTACAAATGTACCTAGAAGAATTAATGCCATTTTGAAGGCAAAGGGTGGTCACACCCAAATATTGATTTGCTTTAGATTTTTCTTCTGTTCACTCATTATGCATTTTATTAATTGATGAATATAAACTATTAATATGTCTATTTTTGAAAGCATTCTTGCTTTACAGCATTTTTTCACACCTGCCTAAACATTTGCACATTATTGTATATGTGTAGGGTATTGTAGTAATTTTTAAAGGCGAAATAACTCTAATAAACCCGCCCCCACCTCCACTCCCCAAAACACATGCACACAACTTCACAGTGGCCAAGACATCCTATTAATTTTGCCATGTGTCTTTGTTCAAGACATAATTCTTTCAATCAGTTCTGGATGTCATGTCCATGTAGGCAAATATCACAGTAGCTATCGTGTTTTATTATACTGAAGCAGACAAAGTGTTATACTTAAAGGGATAGTAATGTTTCATAATAAAAGCAGCTCCAATTAATCATCATAGTAATTGGACTTTGGAGAGTGTTATTTCAGTTCTGTCAGAGTTATAGTTCAAGAGTAATTCAATGACAAAGTATCCCCCTCCCGCCCCTTTTACTGATGTAACACTGCTCAGCCAAAGCAGAAGGGAGGTGTCCAGGTAGATTGCAGAGAGGAACAATCTTCAATTAAGATAAGGGAAAAAGCTGAAAAACTTGTCAAGGGGGGCAGGGCTTTCATTGTTCTCATAGGAAGGAGATTGTCCCCTTCTGTTATCTGTCTGGTCCATGGACTGGATTCACATCTGAGAAGAGATGGCTTATACTAGGTAAAAGGGGCGGGAGGGGAAACTTTGCTTGTGAATATCTCTCAAACCATAAAGGTTTGAGAGATAAGATTTTTATCGTTCTTCATGTTTTATAAAATGCCTACAAAATAAAATAAAGATAAAACAAAGTATTACTATCCCTTTAAGTAAGCTCATGCAGTCTGAGTGCCACTGGGGTGACCAACATTATGCTTTGTGAGCTAATATCTCCTCTGGCATTGAGAGAGTTGAGGACCTGATGGGTAAACAACACATTGCAAAGCAATGCATTATACACCTCTGGCCCTTAAAGGTTTAAGATCACTATTTGCACTGAGCGGAGTTTGAGGTCCTTTTGTCCATTTAGCAACTGTCATGGCCACCTCCATGAACATGGCATGCAAGACTGATTGATATCTTCTGAACCTAGGAGTAATGGAAAAATTCATATTGGCCATTAGGATTATCTGGCCTTAGTAGCATAAGTAGAGGGTTATTTACTATTTAATGATGCAGATAAAGATTGGAGAGATCATGCTTTATACTTACGGCTCTGCTTGAATCCCCGTAGTCAATGCCTAGAGTATTCATAGCACGGACTATGGCCAGAATGGACTGCAGCACATTCCCATAGATAATGGACTTAAACTCTAGGCATTCTTGCTCTGTATACCCATCCTGATGGATAATCCTTAGGGCAGAATAAAAAGGGTTGTAATTATTAAAGATGTGGGGTGAGATCACAAAGTAGGAGAATGAATGGAAGGAGAGAAAGATGAGACATAGAGGAGGAAAAAGCATTGGTGACAGAACATCAAAGATAGTGTCCAAACATATCACACTGTTAAGGAAAAGTTTCCATAAGGTTCACTGCTCCTTTAAGCAGTGCCTGTGTGATTATATATGAATGTTTTGCTCCATAGGATCCAAGATAGTTAATATTCAGAGTTTAATCACATCGCAACTCATTTAGATATGAGGTAACATTCAACTAATTAAGTACTATCTCTTCTGGTTTCTGTTTTAATCAAATGAAATATAATATACATTGTCTGTGTCCTCTTTATGTAAAGTTAATGCTTGAATAGTGCTTAGAGCATTATAAATGACAGACGGGTTCTGCCATGTCATGTTGTTTTTGGACAATTTCTGCTTAATACACAAAAAAGAAACCTTTGCACTGACATCAAAATTCTGCAGAGAAGACTTTCAGTTGTTTTTTGAGATAAGAAGCCTATGTGAGAAGACCACTGATTGGACAATACACCAGGGTGGACCACCTTTAAAACAGCATAAAAAGGGACTTTTTTGGGGTGTATGAGGAGGGCTCCTACATAATTTCTTGTAAGTGCTATGACATTTACTTGCATGTAATCCTGTATTACTGTTATTATTAATGCTATTATTATTGTTGCTTTGGAATAATAACAATTTTAAATTTGGAACATCTCATGTTATTTTTATTTATGCCTTTAGAACACTATATCAGTTGTTCTCAGAACTATGCACAGAGACCAGTAACAGGCCACACCTTTACGATTTCCTTGCCTGAGCACAGGTGAGTTAATCTGAGGGTGTCCTTTTAAATATCCCACTTGTACACAAGAAGAGAAATCCTAAATACATAGCCTGTTTTTTGGGAATAGATAAGATCCAATGCACTTGATAACTTACTTCATCTGCTTGACAATGGTACTCTTCCCAGACTCCCCAGCACCTGCAGGGAAGTCAGACAGCAGGGTGAGATGTTTATTAATCAACATTGTATGCATACATTGAATACCTTATCTGTTCTATTCCAGAAGAAGATCACTATAATTCCAGTTCAGACATTTTTACAAGGTGTCTTTCACATTATCCCTCCTCACAGAGCACCTACTCATTCATGGAATTTGAATCTGGAATTAGAAGTTCCACATTCAAACCCCTTTAAGCCTCTTTCTTCAGTTTCTATCAAACACTTTAATTGCAGGATGGTTAGCTAGGTGAGTTTCAGAAATAGGACCTTTGTCTTGCAAATCATTATATACTGTTTTTCATCAGGATAAAGTAGCTATAGGAACTGCTACTGACAATCAACCCAAAGTTTCAGCCCCATCCTTGTGTCCTAATCCTCTGAACCAAAGAGAGGTTTGTTGTTATACCTTGGATGTAGTTAGGTATCTCATATACTGTTTGCAAGTCACCAAATCATTTAGTAAACATTTGTTAAACCTGAAGGCACCAGGAAAGGAAGACCTGCTTCCAAAATTACAACTGCTCCATGAATTAAGTGGATTATTAAACAAACCTATTTTCTTCAATTTCTTCCACTTCTATTTTGAATCACAGTCCATACTCTCTTAGTTCTTCATGGGCTCTGAAACCAGAAGCCTCTACAGAGCAACTGTATAAAGCAGCTACCCGATCCTTGGTTCATGTCTTTATGTGATTCTTCAAGGTGAACCTTTTCACTTTCTAAGTTACCAGTTTTGGTCACAAAGCTTTGCAGTCTGCAGTTCTCTCTAATCATTTTTGGGATTGCTTTGGGACATCCCCATTAGTCCCTGCAACTTTGAATAGATATTAGAGAAAATGTGATATTTTATTTACAGACAAATTTTTTTTGTCTTCGTCCCTTTGAAGAATGCAGGGCATTCTGCCCTGAGAGAACTTTGCCTTAGATCGGAGTGCCTTATCTCTTTTCATTCTTTCCTTTAGTTTCTCTCAGCTTTCCTATATGTAAACAAACTAGCTGGATGCTGGGAGGGCTGTATAGAGCAGTATGTGGGAGGAGTTTCATCACTGAGTGCCTTGCTTCCTAGAGGAATTCACAGTACCTATTAGTCCCTTAATCCCACAAAAAAAAGTATTTTTTGATAAGTGAAAAATCCCCTTTTATGTGTGCTATCAGGCAGGTTTATGCTCATTATCATCTCCTAATCATATTTTCCCAATTTCCTCTTCCTGCACAATTTTCTAGTAACTACTACATAGTGCATATGAACAAACACCACCGTTTCTCATCTAAAACTAGTTGTTGATAGATGGGAAGACTGAGTCAAAAGCATAAAGAAAAGTGGAATAGCTCCATGGAAAGCCAACCGAACCAGAACAGGACAAATACACCATTTATTTCAAAATGAGTAATGAGTAATACTGTAAACAAAATATACTCCCACAAATAGAATGAGTTGCACTCACCAAATGTCCCTGCTGAAACTGCATATAGGATCAAAAATCCAAGAGGAATCTCTCGTGGATAACACACATGAAGTTTATTAATAAAATACACCCAACGTGTTTCATGAGTCAACTGCTCACTTCATCAGGCACATTTGGTGAGTGCAACTCATTCTATTTGTGGAAGTATATTTTGTTTACAGTATTACTCTTAGAGGGCTTTGCCTTGTGCTTTTGCTGTCTGTATAGGTTTCTTTGGCCTTTTTTGGATGAGAGGCACCACTGAATATCATTTTTCAGTTTCTTTTTATGAGCTGATTTGACCTCATTTTTCGTGTGAGTAGAATCTTTTATGTTTGCCTAACAGACCTTCAGATGCTTCTCTCAGATGTTCTTGCCCTTCAGTGTTTTTAGTTATAATTTGGCCAAACTATGTTTAAACTTACTTACTACATCAAGGTAACCCATTTCAAGAGAATCCTATCAATACACATTAAAAATTGCCCCTGAGGAATACCCGTAAGCAAACACGTTGGAATTTAACGAGTTTTAATTCTAATGCATTTCCTCATAAGAATTCCTTGGGACAATTTTAATTTAGATAAGGATGGTAATGTGTTTTGATAGGACTCGCTTGACATGGGGTACCTTGGTGAGGTAAGCAAGCAAGCTTAAATATACTTTTACCAAATTATGCAACAAAATCCTCACTGTTTGCAAATTTATTAACACAGGTATGATATTTGTTTTATACAGGGTTTACATTTGAGTAACTTGTATGAAGAAGCACTGGTGTGTGTTTTTTCTGTTTTAAATATAAGACAGACTTTTAAATTAGCATTGAATCTAGGGAGGTCCCCCTGCATTCTGATATGGCTTCTTTATTCCCTAGGGCCCTGTCCACCTAGACTTCAATGAAGCCAGTGTGATGCAATGACATCATCGCCTCTCACTGACCCAGGTGAGGTTACAACAGGGCATTGGTAAATAGAGATGCTGGATCAAGAGTCAGGGGAACTTGCCAGAATTAATGTTAAAGAGTCCATAAATAAAAATATAGAAAAATATAATTCTCCGTAACATCAAGAAGATGCTGACATAAATATACTAACAAATGAAAAGGATCCCACTGGTCGCTACATTAGGCACCAATATTTGGAATCCCACCGCCAACTACCAATCCTAGCTCATCCAAACCCTGAGATCAGTGGGTTAAATGAGCCACTGGTTCTAAAACCATTGGATGTTTCATGCATTGCTCAACAATGGCACTCATCAGGTTAACAACTCCTCACCACCATGCAGATCACATGTATTAAATAAAAAGAAAAAAAATGTCAGCTACAATCACAGGGAAGTAAAAACACACTCATCTGTCTACCTAATCTATTCACAGATTCGCATTCCCGCATCCAATCCGTGACAATTATTTTGTTGTTCCCAACAGCGACCTCAAGAGGACAGCAAAGAGCTGCTCTAACACAGCCTGTTGGTTTTATTGAGACATGAACCTGTGCTCCAAACTCCATCACATAGCAAAACATCTGTTTGGGTTTCACAGACCTCATGTGATATCTTCAACTGTTTCAGCTATTTGTATTAACTCTTTGAGTGCCAGAGGTGTACACAACGCATTGCAAAGCAATGCGTTGCGTACCCCTCTGGCACTCAAAGGGTTAAAAGAACACTAAAGCTTTGAATTATGTTTTTAGTAATACAAATTTCACTGAGGATGACAGATCCTACATTATCTGAGGAAATATACACTAACCAAAAGTACCTTTTTGAATATCTTGTTCCATAATCATGGGAATTAATATGGAATTGGCCCCCACTTTGCTGCTATAACAGTCTCCAGTCTTTTGGTAGGCTTTCCACTAGATGCTGGACCATTGCTAGGGGCCTAGCATGAATCATGAAAAACTGCCCCAGTCTATTATTCCTCCTCCCACAAACTTTACAGTTGGCACTATGCAGCCAGGCAGGTAGTGTTCTCCTGGCACCTGCTAAATCCAGAGTCAACCTTCAGACTGCCAGATGGTGAAACATGATTCATTACTCCAGCAAACGCATTGCCACTGCTTCAGAGTCCAATTGCAGTAAGCTTTACGCCACTCCAGATGACACTTGGCATTGCACACGGTGATCTTAGGCTTGTGTGCTGTTGCTCATCTATGGAAAAACATTTCATGAAGCTTCCAACAAACAGTCCTTGTGCTGATGTTTCATCCAGGGGCAGTTTTCAAACGTGGTATTGAGTGTCACAACTGAGGACATGCTATGTGTCAAAAGCGGGGACTTGCTATGTGATTCAGCACTTGTCGGTCCTGTTCTGTGAGCTTGTGTATCTTACCACTTCTCTGCAGAGCTGATATTGCTTCTAGATGTTTCCACTTCACAATAACAGCACTTACAGTTGACGGTGGCAGCTCTAGCAGGGCAGAAATCCGATTAACTGACTTGTTGGAAAGGTGGCGTTCTATGACGGTGTCACTTTGAAAGTCACTGGGCCACTCTACTGCCAATGTTTGTCTATGGAGATGGTATGGCTGTGTATTGATAGTATACACCTGTTAGCAATGTGTGTGGTTAAAATTGCATAATCCCCTAATTAGAAGGGGTGCCCCAATACTTTTCAAAGGTCGTGTTACTAATGGGGTACCTCAGATATCTGTACTGGAGCCCGTTATTTTAATATTTTTATTAGTGATATTACAAAAGTTCTTCAAGTAAGGTATGCAGTCTTGTAGATGATAAAAAGATCTGCAACAGGGTAGACATTCCTGGGGGAATAAGCCAAATGATTTAGGTAAATTAGAAGAATGGACAAGAATGTGGCAGCTGAAGTGTAACCCTTTGAGTTCCAGAGGGGTATGCAACATATTGCTCTGTAACTTAATGCATACCCCTCTGGCACTAAAAGGGTTAATATTGATAAATGTAAAATAAGGCACTTAGGATGTAAAAAGGCAAAGGCAGACTATAGTATTAAGGATACTGTGCTGTTGGTGACAACTGAGGAAAGGGCCTTGGGAGTAATTATTTTCTGATGAACTAATGCTGAATAATATTTGAGGTTTTTACAGTAGGAAAAATGGGCACACTAGATGGGCTGAATGGTTCTTATCTGCCATAAAATTCTGTTAGAGCCTCACACCTCAATTGTCACCACATCCTACTGCAGATCTCTACTCTGCCAAGATCATATCACACATCATTCAGCACTTTTTGAAATGCACCAAGGTGTACTAAATGTGAGATAAACTCTTCAGTGAGATAAACTCTCTAATTGTCTGTGCAATTGAACAGTCTACCATGGGACAGTCTGTTGACTGATGTCCATGCTCTCCACAGTTAAGTGCAGAAGCTGATATCAGGGAGAATGGGGTCTCTTGGTGTTGTTCTGGAGAAAGCCGGCTTCTCAAACCATCCATGTGAGTAACCTTGGGGCCATGATCTTTGATCTCTTCTTTCTCGGGGTAGTAAACTGTTCTAGTTAGAAGGCCACTGGCCTTTGCTTTTCTCTGGTTCATGACTTTTATTTCCTGCAACAGAGCTTTTCTTGCAGGTTTAGCCTAGAACCCTTGTTGGTTATGGGTCCAGGACAGGTATGGTCGCCTGGTTCTCAGCCTCTACAAAGTTTTCCACTAGCTAAATTGCCTGAGACAAGTGATTGGGAGAATGGCAGCATGTATGGGCTGAAGGAGTCAATATATATGAATGAACTGTTCCATCACAATCAGATTTCCTCTTTACTGTGCTCTCCAAGTTGGTGCCAGAGGGTGCAGAGATCTTGCAACTGCTGTGCTATGGCCAGGTTTGGTCTTGGGTCAAAAATGTGCAGGCTTGGAAGTGCTGGTGGTAGGCCTCTGCAGTAAGCTCAAGACAGTCAAGGATGACTTGCTGATAGGCCAGTGCTTGCACCATTGAGAGCGCTTGGTATGTGTCCTGGGCTTCCCCAATAAGAAGAGAGGCAAGAGTGGTTGTCCAGAGATCCATGTCCTAACCTCATACAGCAGCCACCTTCTCAAATGTCAGGAGGAAAGCTACTCAATCATTTGCTGTTTACATCTTAACCAGGGAAAATGTCAGGTTGCCTGAAGGTTCTGTTCTCACAGGTGAAGCAATCTAAGCCAACAGATGTGCAAATTTCTGATCACGAGCAGCTTGCTGTGCATGCACTTGCTGTAGCAACTACTTTGTTTGCTCAGCCTTTCAAGAGGAAACCTTCTGTATCATCTGCTGTTTTCATCTTAACCAGGGAAAATAGTGGGTTGCCTGAAGGTTCTGTTCTCAAAGATGAAGTAGCCTGCGCCAGCAGGTGTGCAAATTTTTCATCACGAGCCTCTCGCTGCGCATGGACTGGGTGTAGCAACTGCTGTGTGCTCGGCCTGGCGCTGCAGGAATGCTGGCATAAATTGCACCTAGGACTCAGGGGCCCCACTGATCTCACTTCTAGTATCACATTTAAGGTATATCAGCAGAAAAGGAGACTGTAAGCAAGCTTTGTTTGAAAAGAAAAGTAGACTTTTATTCAGCCTGAAACAGCAAAAACAAATACCTTTAAGCAAAATTAAATGATTTGTTTTTCTGTCAGGAAAGCACAAGCAAAACAGCACTCAGACCAAGTCAATCACAATTTGCAGGTTGTATTCTGACTGCTAGAAAGATAGAAAGCCAGACACAGCCTGAGTTCTCAAATACTTATACCTGGTTACAAACAGACTTTAACTCTCTAGTAACGAGTAGCCCTGTTATGCTAAACCTAACATGGTTACACCAGGTGTTTATCCTGTAACAGTTAGTAACCACATTACAGGCTTTTGGCTGCCTAGGGATGATGATACTTGCTATAACAGAAGGGGTAAGATGCAATAAAGTGTAATGAAGAGGTGTGAAAGGGGATATAACTTCTCCAGTGTAATAAAGTCTACATTGCTTGGCCAGATGCACTAAAGTTTGATGCTGTGGCAATGTGTGGGGGAACACTTTGCCTTGGTGATAGGGTTACCACCCAGCCGGTATTTTACCAGCAGGCCGGTAAAAAATGTCTTCTGTCCAATGTTAAGTCTATGGAGAGAATGCCATGGCTGGTATTTTTTGTAAGAAAAGGTGGCAACCCTACTTGGTGATGCAGACACACATAACCATACAAACTATGATTTAGGGATGCAAGGGTAGGGGAGGAGAAGTTCCTCATTAGCATACAGGGTTGTCGAGCTGCTGGCAATGTGGAAGGAATGCCCTCCCTTACACATCGCCAGCATTAAACAACCCTGAAGTCTGAGATCATTCTCTCTGATTCGTCACTTGCTCAGTGGGGGAGAGGAGAGGATCCTTTCAGCACTACGAACAGCATTACTCCCTTAACCCTTTGCATGCCATAGGTATGTACATTGCACACCCCTGTAGCACTCAAATTGTTATAAAAGTACACCAATCAGCAGGGACGTGCGCAGACATTTTGGGGGGCAGGGGCTCAAATGAAAAAAGGGCACTTCTTGATAAAATCGGACTGATTACATTTTGTTTTTGTTAAAAGGGCACGAGGGCACTTTGGATAAAAAGGGCAGGTGCTCAAGCCCCCTTGGTGTCTATGTGTGCACGTGCCTGCCAATCAGTACAAAATCATCTCCTCAGCTCTGTTTAATTTTTTTGTAGTGCACTCAAAATACTAAAAAAATGGAATTTAACCCCTTGGCTGGTAGAGATATCTCCAACGTGCTGGTTTGCAATGCTTTGGAGACATAGCAGTCAAAGGGTTAAATGTTTCACTTACTTGCACTGTCCCTGTGTTTCTCCTCAGTGATACCACCGCTGGAAGTGCCTTGGAGGTGTGGCTAATGGACGGCACATGTGTGTGTGTCAGCCAGAAATAATTGTCTGATCCTCACATAGGCCGGCCTTTGATTCGGTAACATGATGGTGTATACATAATAAAAGTCAAAAATTGTATACTGCAATAAAAAATACATTGTCCCTACATGCTGCAGTGTTTTAGTAACAATGTTCTGAATTCCAACTATTGTGTATATTTTCACTCTATTGGGTATATATTTGGAATCCATGGAGTGATTATCTGGACAGAAATGGGCAAGGGGGCAATTCCCCCTGTCCAAATAGCTGCAGAAACATCTCCCTTGTCCTCGCATTCTCCACTCTCACTCATGGTCCTTGCCCCCCATCCTCCTTTTCCCTGCTCATACTGTAGGTCACACTCACTCTCCCTTTCACTGCTGACATTCTTGGTACTGCTCTCCCTCACTTTAGTCTTGGTCCCGACCCCTCTCTCTTTTGTCACTCACAGTCTTGATCACTCACCCCCTAACTTTCACCAGTCTCAGTCTTGGTCCATACCATCCTCCCTTCTGTCATTCACAGTCTCAATAATATGCTTCTGTGCCTACTAGGGCAACAAGGCTAGCCTGCCAGTCACTGTAATGTGGTTCTGTGGATGTTTCAGTGTACATGTGTGTGCCTGTGTGTATACATTTTCCTTAACAGACAAAGCTCGAAGGGACATTTTTCAGTCTAGCAGTATTGATGTATGTGTATAGCCAACCAGACCAGAGTGCCAGGGAAAATTGTCTCATGACCCATGTACTTTGCCCACATAACTTCTGTGTTTCCCATAGATATGAACAAACAGGGAATCTAGAGATATTAATTCCTTGGTTCTGTTTAGGTAGACAAAGATCCTTTCTACCTGGTTCAAATCATATCATCGTTTAATGTTGTTTAGTTTATGAATTGGGACAAAATAAAGGCTGAACTGATCTCTTGGTTAAGATGAAAATAGAATGACAGTTTATTTCTAAAAGAAGGTTTAGCTCCTAGATCAGTCATGTTGTGATGGATAACAAGATAAAGCACATTGCAATAGAGGCCCGTAGAATTTTAATCCTTCTGGCTGAAGCTAGAACTGTTAAAAAAATTGTCTTGAAGGACAGGGCCTTAAAAATAACTTGTGCTGGAGACTCAACATAAGAGGATTTGGAAACATGATCTAAAACAAGGTTGATATCCCAGAAAGCCACTATAAACCGTATGGTTGGCTTGATGATTTGTAAAGCTCCTGACGAGGTCATTTTCAGATAACTGAAAGGCAAAAAAAAGTTGAAAGGGCAAATAAATTAATCCTGAAAATCAGGGCCTTGAACACTTATCAAAATTGCCTGAAGGAATTTTGACACAGCACTGACTGGGGTAGATTATAGAGGAGGTGTATCCTTCAGCCAGTAAGAAATGAACATCCAGACTAATACATCCTGAATGTTACAAGCTCCCTCGAAAGTATTAAAATATTAATGACCTTTTCTGAATGGTGTTTATCTTTAAATGTATGGTAATGTTTAATTATGAAAAAAGTGTATATTGTAGTGACTTTCCTGTTCAATAATACAAGGGTACACAACTGCTGATTTAATCAAGTCTGAGTTTAAAACAAGTTAACACTAGATGGCTCTGTTGCTATTCAAGTCTATGGAGAAGCACAGCTGGACTACAGTTGGGTCCTTAAGTTCTCCATACAACAAAAGAAAATACATTTCGTAGTCTCGTTTCAGCAGTAATAATGCTCTCAAAATGCATCTTGCAGTAGCAAGAGTACGCTTATATTCCTACAATATATTTGTTGTATTATTATATCTTTAAGGTGATCCTTTGACTTCCAGACCATCAGCCTTAAGCTGTCTGGTTTAGGCTGTAGGACCGGGCCTTGTAATAACAAGGCTCCAGGTTGACATCTGTATCAGTTCTGACTACCAGTCTCTTTATCCATTTAGAGGCTATACGAATAACACTTGCTGTTCCTCGCTTCAATTTTTTTTAAAAAGCTTACTTCCAAAAGCTTTGGTAGAACAGGAAATATGTATGCCAATGGACAATTCCATGTTATTGACATGAGTTCCTGATGCCAAACTGCCGGATCTCTTCATGTAGACACAAACTTCAAAAATGTTGTGTTTCATAGGGATGATATAATTCACAGATGGAACCCCACATGTCTCAGATGATGGGAAATCATGGGAATCGGTGCACATTCTCCATGATCCAAGGTGTTCTTGCTTATAGAATCTGAGATGTGACAGGCAGACTTTGCCAGCAGGTTCCACTCTGCCAAATGAAGAGTCTTGGAGACCACTAGGAACATATATCTGTTTCTTGTGCCACCCTGATTGTCGATATAAATTATTGGATCTGTCCTTATTATGACAGCTTTCCTTTTATCAAGGGTTGAGTGTACCATACAAAATTCCAAATTTCTCTGATCTCCAAGATGTTTATGGGCAGTGGTGTTTCTTCTCTTGTCCTTTGATGGCCTGATGATTGATGAGGCTTTCCCATACTCTTTCAAAAACAAAGAGTCTCACAATAAATGGTAAGATATGGAGTATTGAGCCACAGCATGAGAAAAAATAAACAGCTTTTACTGAGATAATTTTAAACATCTGGCTAATAGCAATATCAAATAAAATAAGGCCGAGAATTGCGATAAGAAGCACAGAATGTTTGGCCCATTGTGTTCCATAAGTTACTATATACATTACTATTTTCTTAATACAGATCCATGTTGCTCTGTGTATGTGTTATAGCTATACCCATATATGTACATTTGTCTATAATACACAAGCACAATGTTTTGGGTTTTACATATGCATACTGCGTTAGCTGTATACTACAGATACATGGACTGCACTTTAATACAGATTAGTATTGCCTTGCATATAACATAATTGCTAACTGGGGTTGATGTACTAAGAAGTATTCAAGGAGTTAAAATCCCCATTTAAATACATAATAATTTTTGTTTGTCCCCTGTGGTGCAGTTTGCTTGCTCCAGAATCACTCCAATTCTTCTAACTACATTAGCTTTGCTGTATTACATACAATGTTGATCTGTAGTTAAGGCCTTGTGTATTGCACACTGATTTATATATAACACACACATATATGTCCTATATAATAATTCGATAGAAAGTTTGTAACGACGCAGTCATGCACAGTAGAGTCTGCCCGTGACAAGGCTGATACAGAGCAGGGCAATCCGAAGGAGCATCCATCTCTGGCACTGTATCAGCCGCGGCGTGGGCCATCTCTACTGTGCATGACTGCCCCGCAACTGGCTGGCAGTGGCACTGTGGCCCGTGTAACGGGCTCTTCAACGAGTATATGAAATATTCCTCTATATAACTCAAGCAGTGCATGCCTATAATACATATCTAACCCCTTGAATGCCAGAGAGGTCACCAGCACTGAAAGTATTACACATCTATGTGTATAATAAAAACATTTTTCCTGCTCATTATAGTATCCCTTTGAATAAAGTCTAAGTTTAGAATCTGTGTGGAGGAAATAGTTAAAGGGATAGTAATACTTAAAGGGATAGTATTACTTCAAAATTACTATCCCTCATATTGTAGCCCTTAATAAACTGAGTTAAATGACACCAGCGGCATCTCTCAGACCTTTATGGTTTAAGAGATAGCCGCTTTCAAAGTTTCCTCTCCCCTGCTGTCAGCGTTCTGCTGCCAGCAGGGGAATCCGGTCTCTGAATCAAGAGGAGGCTCTTCAGCAGAGCCGATATCTCGTTATGGAAGGAAAAATGATTAATTGAAACAGTCTTCTATGTGTGCTTGGTAACCAAGCACACGTAGAAGACTGTTTCAATTAATTATTTTTCCTTCCATAACGAGATATCGGCTCTGTTTAAGAGCCTCCGACTGTCCCGGGACCGGATTCCCCTGCTGGCAGCAGAACGCTGACAGCAGGGGAGAGGAAACTTTGAAAGCGGCTATCTCTTAAACCATAAAGGTCTGAGAGATGCCGCTGGTGTCATTTAACTCACTTTATTAAGGGCTACAATATGAGGGATAGTAATTTTGTAGTCATACTATCCCTTTAAGATGTAGAAAAATATATGTTGTAGGGTTTATCCCCCTGAGTAAAACAAGGGTACTCCCACCGCTGAGAGATATTTTATTAAAAAATTATAACAACTCAAACTTGAATTTTTTAGGTGCAATATCAAAGTTGCCTGAAAATTTACAGTGGCGCTGTTGTTACACCATCCTATGTAGATTTATGGTCTACAGACCAGAGCTGTCCATAGGATGGTGTAGCAACAGCGCCACTGTAATTTTTCAGGCCACTGTGATATTGCACCTAAAAAATTCAAGTTTGAGCTGTTATAATTTTTTAATAAAATATCTCTCAGCACTGGGAGTACCTTGTTTTACTCAGGGGGATAAACCCTACAACATATATTCTTTTTATATTTTAAGTATTACTATCCCTTTAATGTTCCTTGGTGACACAGTCCTGCTATGATCTGTGCTGACATCACTCATCTCTCGATAATCACCCCACAGAAAATCATCAAGCTAATGAGCGACAGCTGCTAGGCTTGTTATTTAAGGGATTATGCTCATCAGAGATCATCTCTGGACTCTAGAACAGGCTAAGTATGCACGATGGACCAAATTATACTGCTGTTTTGCTGCCACTGTCCATTGAAGGAGCAGTACAGAGTTAAATCAGTCTTAAGTAATGTAAATGGCCATAATGATAAATGTTTAATCAAATGTTTTTGTTCTTTAATTAACAAATGTTTCCTTCCTTTCTATCTGGGTGATGTCTTCTCTGTAGCAAGAGTTTCTGGGATAATGATGCTGATGTATTATGAAGAACTGGATGAATTAACTGGCAAATAAACTGTACCACAGAGTACACAACCCAAATGTACTGTATATGGCATTCATCCACAAACTGCATGGGTTGCATGAGTTGTTCCTATAGATGTTCTGTTATGGTTTAAAGCCCAATTCAGAGGATTTAAAGCAGGCATGTCAAACATGCAACCTGAGTGCCCTTTGAGTGCCAGAGAAGTCTTCAACACATTGATTTGCAATGTGTTGGACACCTCTCTGGCATTCAGAGGGTTAAAGTGAAAAAATCCCATTAATCTAAATGGGGCTTTTAACCCCTTGATGTTTGGTTGCAGGGCTCTTAAAAAGTTTCTGTCAGTCACTTTAAGTTGATCCACCTGTGTGCCCTAGTAAGCGAGAGAGCAGACAGTGTATGTGTGGTTCTGTGGATAACAGTGAAACAATGATAGGATGTCAGATAGTGTATCATCATTCCCATTCACAATATATAAAGATGGGGCAGTTTCTGGTTCTTTGTGGGCTACTCCCCAGGGCAGCAGGAGGGTGTAGTTAGCCCTCACTGTACTGAATTGCCAGAAGCCATGATTGTGAAAGGAGTGGCCAGGGTGCCTTTACCCCCTGGCCACTCCTGTCACAATCATTGCAGCGAGATTTCAGGGGGCGGTTATTTTGTCAGGAGTGGCAAGGGGGCAAAGCCACCCTGGAGCGCTAAACCTGCAAGATCACAATGGGCCATGTTGACTACAGAAGCTGATTAGGGAGGTGGGGACCTTTCGGCTACAGCAGGAATCTGGGGGAAGGTGTAGAGAACCTAACAGCAGGGGCACAATTTTAGGAGTGTGTACGTGTGTTTATGTGTGTGTGTATATATATATATATATATATATATATATGTCCACACAAATACACACACATACATATGCAGACCCTAGCAGCTAATGTTGCAGCCTTCCTTGAAGGGAAATGTTTAGCATGCAACCCTTGACTTTATTTGATCTTGACATGCCTGGTCCATGGAGACCTGCATCATGCAGGTTTAGCATGTATTACCCCTTTTAGTGCCAGGGGTGTGTGCAACGCGTTTCTCTGCAATGCGTTGGACACCCTCTGGCACTCCAAGGGTTAAAATCAACATCTGCTACTCAATATACAGCTACAGTTATCTAAGTTGTAACTGCACCCTCTAAACACATTCTGCACAGTAGTGCACATTCTCTTCTTTTCCTGCATTAAACCATAGCCATGAACTCTTCATATCTATGTTCTTCTTCCCACATCTTCTGAAGCCCCTCCCCCCATTCTCATCTTCCTTCCAGTCCCCCATTCTCTCCCCTTTCTTACCCAGCAGTAACAGTTTCACGGTCTTGGCCTCTATTGCTGCATCCTCTTGTAGTTTCTTTTCAAGCTCCTTTGATCTCTTTGCCAGCTCCTTGTCTTCTGCACTTGCTCCACTGCCCATATCTTCGTCTTCCTCGCCTATGTCGAGGATCCCTTCGTCCTCCCTTCCTTTACCAAGTACCTCTGAGCCCTCCACCCCTGTATCGAGTGCCCCTGCGTTCTCTATCTTCTCTGCTGAGGGCACTTGTGCCCAACTAAAATGCAGTGAGTTGTGTGTATTCCCCTTTTCTGAGGATCCTTCTGACCCTACTTCGTTCTTTGCCTCCAATTTACAGTTGCCACCTTGTTGCCACGTTCCAGTAGGTAGTGTCCCACTGAAGTGACTGGGACTAAGTAGATTCTCTTTTCCTTGCCCTTTGTGGACTTCTAATTCTCACCTTTTCAGGGGTCTCTTTTCTACCTTTGCTTTAAAGTGGTCTCCTTCCTTCCTCCCTCTCTCTCTTACAGGAGTCTTCTTGCTATCCCTTTCTAGCAGAGCTTGCCTTTCTACACTCTCATTGGAGTAGTTTCCTTTATCACTCTATGTTCTCATCCCTTACTGATTTTCCTTTCCTCTCTGCTCAAGGATCCCCTTGCTCTGTCTTTCACTGATCTCTATAGGATGAGTTTCTTAGGATGAAAGATTTCCAGTGATCACCTGACCTTGGAAATCTCATTAGGAGCCTCAAGGCTTAGGGATAAGGAGGTGGGGGAAAATAGTGAAGGAGGATATCAGTCAAAAGAGGAAGCCTTGGCATTTGTTAGAATGTCACTAGTCCTCTGCCTCTTTGGAACACAGATACACACATTCTACTACACAAGCGCAAGTTTTGGAGTAGGGTCATTTGCACCAGTGTTAGGTTAGAGATAAAAAAATACTAACTTTTACTTCAATTAAAATACAGCATAATGTTACTATCACTAAGTGAGGTGGAGGGCAGGCAAAGTGAAAGTGATATTTGGTACAGAAGTGCAGTTAGTTTCATTGCCAGAATACCATTTCTTGGGCCTCTCCTTCCAGACCCTTATCATGCTTAAAGAGATAGTAATGTTTCATAATAAAAGCAGCTCTGATTAATCTTCAAAGTATTTGAGCCACGGAGAGTGTTATTTCAATAATGTTAGAGTTGTAGTTCAAGAGTAATTGAATGATAAACTATCCCCCTCCCAACCCTTTTACTGATGTAACATTGCTCACCTCAGAGCAGCAGGGTGGTGTCCAAGTGGATTGCAGAGAGGGACAATCTTTAATTAACATAAGGGAAAAACCTGTCAATGGGGGCAGGGTTTTCATTGTTCTCACAGTAACAAGATTGTCCCTTGCTGTGAGCTGTCTGGTCTGTGAACCAGATTCCACATCTGAGGGGAGGTGGCTTACACTAGGTAAAAGGGGCGGGAGGGGGATACTTTATCATTCAATTACTCTTGAACTACAGTTCTGACAGTACTGAAATAACACTCTCTATGGCTCAAATACTGTGAAGATTAATTTGAGCTGCTGCTTTTGTCAAACATTACTAGCCCTTTAAAGAACCAGTAAACTTTGTTGATGGAAATTTATGTTATAGAGCTTTTCCTGCTGCGTAAAACAAGGGTGTGTCCACTGCTGGGGGTGTATCTTTTCTTTTACATCAACAGTTAACTCCAAGGGCCAGAACATTATCCTATAGTTCATCTGGTGTTCAGACAGTTATTCTGTTGCATGCTATGTGAGAGGTGAGTCACTGACAGCAATTATCCATAGAATGTGATAATAACAGCTTCATCACTGACAGTCAGGAAGCTGTTAAGCTTTTGCTTACTCTCTGGAAATTTTTACAGATATAACTTCTGAAAGTAAGTAGTGTGAGTTCCCCTGTTTTACTCAGCAGAAAGTCTTATATGTCCTTCCAAGTATAGAAAAGAAGACAAAACTGAGCTTCATAGAGATTACTCCAGTGTCAGCCGGTGTATGCATGCATTACTTCCCATAACACCAACATCTTAAATCACTTTTTTCAAGCTTGCCCCCTGGCCACTCCTGTCACAATCACTGCTTTAGGCAAGTTCCAACTCAAGCAGTTTACCATATCACATAGCTCACAAACTGTTCCAGCATATGTCAAACTGCACCTTTAAAGTCTTTTAATAATGTGCTATTAGGCAAGCATCTGCACTAGGATTGACAACCATTTTGGAATACAGTTCATACCTGTAGAAATCTGCCCTACCCACTCCTATTTACTGCATGAAACATTAAAGGGATAGTAATACTTCGTTTTAACTTTATTTTATTTTGTAGGCATTAAAAAAACATGAAGAATGATATAAGTCTTATCTCTCAAACCTTTATGGTTTAAGAGATATTCACAAGCAAAGTATCCCCCCCCCCCGTTCAGTCAGATCAGAAGGGAGGGTGCCCAGGTAGACTGCAGTGAGGGACAATCTTCAATTAAGATAAGGGAAAACGCTGAAAAACTTGTCAAGGGGGGAAGGGCTTTCATTCTTTTCATACAAAGAAGATTGTCCCCTGCTGTTATCTGTCTGGTCTTACAACCAGATTCACATCTGAGAAGAGATGCCTTACCCTAGGAAAAAGGGGTGGGAGGGGGAAACTTTGCTTATGAATATCTCTTAAACCATAAAGGTTTGAGAGATAAGACTTATATCGTTCTTCATGTTTTTTTAATGCCTACAAAATAAAATAAAGATAAAACGAAATATTACTATCCCTTTGAGTTCTCCATACAACAAAAGAAAATACATTTCTTAGTCTCGTTTCAGCAGTAATAATGCTCTCAAAATGCATCTTGTAGTAGCAAGAGTACGCTTATATTTCTACAATATATTTGTTGTATTATTATATCTTTAAGGTGATCCTTTGACTTCCAGACCATCAGCCTTAAGCTGTCTGGTTTAGGCTGTAGGACTGGGCCCTGTAATAACAAGGCTCCAGGTTGACATCTGTATCAGTTCTGACTACCAGTCTCTCTATCCATTTAGAGGCTATACGAATAACACTTGCTGTTCCTTGCTTCAATTTTTTTTAAAAAGCTTACTTCCAAAAGCTTTGGTAGAACAGGATATATGTATGCAAATGGACAATTCCATGTTATTGACATGAGTTCCTGATGCCAAACTGCCGGATCTCTTCATGTAGACACAAACTTCAAAAATGTTGTGTTTCATAGGGATGATATAATTCACAGATGGAACCCCACATGTCTCAGATGATGGGAAATCATGGGAATCGGTGCACATTCTCCATGATCCAAGATGATCTTGCTTATAGAATCTGAGATGTGACAGGCAGACTTTGCCAGCAGGTTCCGCTCTGCCAAATGAAGAATCTTGGAGACCACTAGGAACATATATCTGTTTCTTGTGCCACCCTGATTGTCGATATAAATTATTGGATCTGTCCTTATTATGACAGCTTTCCTTTTATCAAGGGTTGAGTGTAACATACAAAATCCCACATTTCTCTGATCTCCAAGATGTTTATGGGCAGTGGTGTTTCTTCTCTTGTCCTTTGATGGCCTGATGATTGATGAGGCTTTCCCATACTCTTTCAAAAACAAAGAGTCTCACAATAAATCGTAAGATATGGAGTATTGAGCCACAGCATGAGTAAAATTAAACAGATCTCTCAAACCGTTATGGTTTATGAGATATTCACAAGCAAAGTTTCCCCCTCCCTCCCCTTTTACCTAGTGTAAGCTATCTCTTCTCAGATGTGGAATGCAGTCCATAGACCAGACAAATAACAGAAGGGGACACTCCTATTCCTATGAAAACAATGAAATCCCTGCCCCCCTTGACAAGCTTTTCAGGTTTTTCCCTTATCTTAATTGAAGATTGTCCCTCTCTGCAATCTACCTGGGCACCTCCCTGCTGCTCTGGCTGAACAGTGTTACATCAGTAAAAGGGGCGGGAGGGGGACAATTTGTCATGGAATTACTCCTGAACTACAACTCTGACAGAATTGAAATAACACTCTCCAAAGTCCAAATACTATGATGATTAATTAGAGCTGCTTTTATTATGAAACATTACTATCCCTTTAATAATACTTGAGCTAACTGTCCCTGTTTGGGGGATCATTACCAATTAAATATCATTGGCTACTGCATAACTAAGGTGAGCAGATATGCCTTTAAATACACTTATGAAAAATACACACTACAGGGTTCTATTGTTTCTTGGGCAGTCCTGCACAATATGTTTCAAAGTCATCCTGTATTTAAAAAGATATCTGCTCACCTTATGTAGAACATGCAACTCCTAATACCTAACTACTCTTCTTCCAAGATATATGCCTTGGTTTTATTGCTATAAATGTTATATCTCAGTACTATTAGCAGTAAGCAGTTTGGAGTAGTGTTGAGTGAGCATGCTCGGCCGATGCTCGGATCGGCTCGAGCATCGCTCTGCTCGGCACATGGCGGTACTCGTACGAGTACCGCATGTGCTCGCCCGCCATGTTCGGGTCTCCTCCCCGCACGTTTTGCGGCTGCTGCGCAGCCAATAAACGTGCAGGGAGGCTCTGACATCGGTGTAATGCCAGCAGCCATGTTGGCTGCTGGCATTACACTGATTGGCTGGCCAGAACCCGTGGTCGGGTGCTGTATAGCACCTGACCATCGAGTTCGGCTCAGTCTTAGTCAGGGAGAGCTGAGGATAGGAAGGGAAAGGCAGTGTAGGGAGGAAAAAAACCAAAATTGTGAAAATTGGGAAAAAAACAAAAAAAAAAAAAAAAAAATATTCTGTTTAGTGTGAAAAGTTGCAGATTAGAGCACATTCTGTTTAGTGTGCACAGTTGCAGATTAGAGCACATTCTGTTTAGTGTGCAAAGTTGCAGATTAGAGCACATTCTGTTTAGTGTGCAAAGTTGCAGATTAGAGCACATTCTGTTTAGTGTGCAAAGTTGCAGATTAGAGCACATTCTGTTAAGTCTTCAAACTAAAATATCAAAGTCACATATTCCATTCAGTGTGCGTCACCGCAGTTTAGCAGCACATTCTGTGTACTGTGCAGAGTTGCAGAATAGGAAGAAATACTGTTAAGTCTTCAAACTAAAATATCAAAGTCACATATTCCATTCAGTGTGCTTCGCCGCAGTTTAGCAGCACATTCTGTGTACTGTGCAGAGTTGCAGAATAGGAAGAAATACTGTTAAGTCTTCAAACTAAAATATCAAAGTCACATATTCCATTCAGTGTGCTTCGCCGCACTTTAGCAGCACATTCTGTGTAGTGTGCAGAGTTGCAGAATAGGAAGAAATACTGTTAAGTCTTCAAACTCAAATATCAAAGTCACATATTCCATTCAGTGTGCTTCGCCGCAGTTTAGCAGCACATTCTGTGTACTGTGCAGAGTTGCAGAATAGGAAGAAATACTGTTAAGTCTTCAAACTAAAATATCAAAGTCACATATTCCATTCAGTGTGCTTCGCCGCAGTTTAGCAGCACATTCTGTGTAGTGTGCAGAGTTGCAGAATAGGAAGAAATACTGTTAAGTCTTCAAACTAAAATATCAAAGTCACATATTCCATTCAGTGTGCTTCGCCGCAGTTTAGCAGCACATTCTGTGTAGTGTGCAGAGTTGCAGAATAGGAAGAAATACTGTTAAGTCTTCAAACTAAAATATTAAAGTCACATATTCCATTCAGTGTGTGTCACCGCCGTTTAGCAGCCTATTCTGTGTACTCTGCACAGTTGCAGACTAGGAAGAAATACTGTTAAGTTTTCAAACTCAAATATTAAAGTCACATATTCCATTCAGTGTGTGTCACCGCCGTTTAGCAGCCTATTCTGTGTACTCTGCACAGTTGCAGAATAGTAAGAAATACTGTTAAGTTTTCAAACTCAAATATTAAAGTCACATATTCCATTCAGTGTGTGTCACCGCCGTTTAGCAGCCTATTCTGTGTACTCTGCACAGTTGCAGACTAGGAAGAAATACTGTTAAGTTTTCAAACTCAAATATTAAAGTCACATATTCCATTCAGTGTGTGTCACCGCCGTTTAGCAGCCTATTCTGTGTACTCTGCACAGTTGCAGAATAGGAAGAAATACTGTTAAGTTTTCAAACTCAAATATTAAAGTCACATATTCCATTCAGTGTGTGTCACCGCCGTTTAGCAGCCTATTCTGTGTACTCTGCACAGTTGCAGAATAGGAAGAAATACTGTTAAGTTTTCAAACTCAAATATTAAAGTCACATATTCCATTCAGTGTGTGTCACCTCCGTTTAGCAGCCTATTCTGTGTACTCTGCACAGTTGCAGAATAGGAAGAAATACTGTTAAGTTTTCAAACTCAAATATTAAAGTCACATATTCCATTCAGTGTGTGTCACCGCCGTTTAGCAGCCTATTCTGTGTACTCTGCACAGTTGCAGACTAGGAAGAAATACTGTTAAGTTTTCAAACTCAAATATTAAAGTCACATATTCCATTCAGTGTGTGTCACCGCCGTTTAGCAGCCTATTCTGTGTACTCTGCACAGTTGCAGAATAGGAAGAAATACTGTTAAGTTTTCAAACTCAAATATTAAAGTCACATATTCCATTCAGTGTGTGTCACCGCCGTTTAGCAGCCTATTCTGTGTACTCTGCACAGTTGCAGACTAGGAAGAAATACTGTTAAGTTTTCAAACTCAAATATTAAAGTCACATTTTCCATTCAGTGTGTGTCACCGCCGTTTAGCAGCCTATTCTGTGTACTCTGCACAGTTGCAGACTAGGAAGAAATACTGTTAAGTTTTCAAACTCAAATATTAAAGTCACATATTCCATTCAGTGTGTGTCACCGCCGTTTAGCAGCCTATTCTGTGTACTCTGCACAGTTGCAGAATAGGAAGAAATACTGTTAAGTTTTCAAACTCAAATATTAAAGTCACATATTCCATTCAGTGTGTGTCACCGCCGTTTAGCAGCCTATTCTGTGTACTCTGCACAGTTGCAGACTAGGAAGAAATACTGTTAAGTTTTCAAACTCAAATATTAAAGTCACATATTCCATTCAGTGTGTGTCACCGCCGTTTAGCAGCCTATTCTGTGTACTCTGCACAGTTGCAGACTAGGAAGAAATACTGTTAAGTTTTCAAACTCAAATATTAAAGTCACATTTTCCATTCAGTGTGTGTCACTGCCGTTTAGCAGCCTATTCTGTGTACTCTGCACAGTTGCAGAATAGGAAGAAATACTGTTAAGTTTTCAAACTCAAATATTAAAGTCACATATTCCATTCAGTGTGTGTCACCGCCGTTTAGCAGCCTATTCTGTGTACTCTGCACAGTTGCAGAATAGGAAGAAATACTGTTAAGTTTTCAAACTCAAATATTAAAGTCACATATTCCATTCTGTGTTCGTCACCGCAGTTTAGCAGCCTATTCTGTGTACTCTGCACAGTTGCAGACTAGGAAGAAATACTGTTAAGTTTTCAAACTCAAATATTAAAGTCACATTTTCCATTCAGTGTGTGTCACCGCCGTTTAACAGCCTATTCTGTGTACTCTGCACAGTTGCAGAATAGGAAGAAATACTGTTAAGTTTTCAAACTCAAATATTAAAGTCACATATTCCATTCTGTGTTCGTCACCGCAGTTTAGCAGCCTATTCTGTGTACTCTGCACAGTTGCAGACTAGGAAGAAATACTGTTAAGTTTTCAAACTCAAATATTAAAGTCACATTTTCCATTCAGTGTGTGTCACCGCCGTTTAGCAGCCTATTCTGTGTACTCTGCACAGTTGCAGAATAGGAAGAAATACTGTTAAGTTTTCAAACTCAAATATTAAAGTCACATATTCCATTCAGTGTGTGTCACCGCCGTTTAGCAGCCTATTCTGTGTACTCTGCACAGTTGCAGAATAGGAAGAAATACTGTTAAGTTTTCAAACTCAAATATTAAAGTCACATATTCCATTCTGTGTTCGTCACCGCAGTTTAGCAGCCTATTCTGTGTACTCTGCACAGTTGCAGACTAGGAAGAAATACTGTTAAGTTTTCAAACTCAAATATTAAAGTCACATTTTCCATTCAGTGTGTGTCACCGCCGTTTAACAGCCTATTCTGTGTACTCTGCACAGTTGCAGAATAGGAAGAAATACTGTTAAGTTTTCAAACTCAAATATTAAAGTCACATATTCCATTCTGTGTTCGTCACCGCAGTTTAGCAGCCTATTCTGTGTACTCTGCACAGTTGCAGACTAGGAAGAAATACTGTTAAGTTTTCAAACTCAAATATTAAAGTCACATTTTCCATTCAGTGTGTGTCACCGCCGTTTAGCAGCCTATTCTGTGTACTCTGCACAGTTGCAGAATAGGAAGAAATACTGTTAAGTTTTCAAACTCAAATATTAAAGTCACATATTCCGTGTAAGATGAAGAAGGCGGGTAAAAAGGGACGGGGAAGTGGACGTGATCCTGATAGTTCAGGGCGCGGGTCAGGACGCGGAGAAACTGTGCCTGGTGCCAGAGCACAAGAAAGAAAGACATCCACCATACCTAGCTTCATGTCTAATTTTACAGGGCGTCGCAGGACATCACTCTCGAGGTCCGACCACTGCGAACAGGTGGTCGGTTGGATGACAGCTGATACTGCTTCCAGTCGGTTAAGCACCACCCTGTCTTCCACCAAGTCCACTCTCAGTAGCCAAGAGTCTGGTCAACATAATCCTCACTCTGATCATCCTTCCTCCCACAATAGACGGTCTGGTCAAAGAAGTGATCCCACACTGGGATATAGTGAGGAGCTCGTCTCATCACCAATCCTTCATTTGACCCTCTCTCCAAGCACGCTTGCAGAGGAACATGACATCTTGTGCCCTGATTCACAACCTCTAGAGGCTACCCAATCACAAGAAGATGACAGATGTGAACGGCATTTAAGGTCAAAGGAAGTAGTGGATGATGATGATGATGATGAGACACAGTTGCCATTAAATCAACCACTATTTCCGTCTCAAGACCTTGTTGAGGAGAATGTTATACAGTTGTCAATGACTGAGTATGTGGTGGGATCAAGACTTGAGGAGGATGATCAGAGTGAGGAAGTGGAGGAGGACTTGGTGGACGATGAGGTGACTGACCCCACCTGGGAAGGTGTAGAGCCGAGCGATGACAGCAGTCCTGAGGGTGAGCCATCTGCAGCACCGCAACAGGCTGGAAGAGGCAGTGGTGTGGCTACAGAAAGAAGGCGGACCGCACCAAACCGGCCCGCAAATGTTCCACGGAGCACCCCCTTGCGTAAATCTACCTTGCCAAAGGGTAGGTGTTCCGCGGTATGGCGTTTTTTTAAGGAAAGTGCGGACGACAAAAGAATTGTAGCTTGCAACCTGTGCCACACCAGAATGAGCCGAGGCATGAACACTAGAAACCTCACCACCACCAGCATGATCCGACACATGGCATCCAAGCACCGTAGTAAGTGGGAGGAACGCTTGGATCGCCCATCTGTGTCTGCAGGCCACACCACTGCCTCCTCTTCCCCTGTTTTCGGTGCCGGCCAATCGCCTGTCGAAGGCGCAGGCCCGCATACCTCCCGCCCTGCACCTGTACCATCTGAAGCACCATCAGCGACCACATCCACTTCCCTGTCCCAGCACAGCGTCCAAATGTCGTTACCCCAGGCATTTGAGCGCAAGAGAAAGTACCCAGCCACCCACCCACAGGCCATAGCACTAACCTCACACCTTTCAAAATTACTGGCCATCGAAATGCTGCCATTTAGGCTTGTGGACACTGAGTCCTTCCGCAGCCTGATGGCAGCAGCTGTCCCTCGGTACGCGGTCCCCAGCCGCCACTACTTTTCCCGGTGTGCCATCCCCGCATTACACCACCATGTGTCCCGTAACATCACCCGTGCCCTGACCAACGCAGTTACTGGGAAGGTCCACTTAACGACTGACACATGGACAAGTGCTTGTGGCCAGGGACGCTACATTTCCCTGACGGCACACTGGGTGAATGTCGTGGAGGCTGGGAGCGACTCGGACCCTGGGATGGCATGGGTGCTACCCACGCCGAGGATTGCAGGCCCTACCTCCATCAGGGTTTCCACCAGCACCTACGTTATTGGCTCCTCCTCCTCCGTTTCCACCTCCGAATTCTCTACACGCAGCGCCACTCCCCCATCAGCCAGTAGCTGGAAGCAGTGTAGCACTGCAGTGGGGAAGCGTCAACAGGCCGTGCTGAAGCTGATCTGCCTTGGGGACAAACAGCACACGGCCTCAGAGCTGTTGCAGGGGATTAGTCACCAGACCGAGCAGTGGCTCTCGCCACTCAACCTGCAACCAGGCATGGTTGTGTGTGATAATGGGCGTAACTTGGTGGCGGCTTTGGAGCTCGGCAAGCTCACACACGTACCATGCCTAGCGCATGTATTTAATTTAGTGGTGCAGCGATTTCTAAAAACCT
This sequence comes from Rhinophrynus dorsalis, assembly GCA_037306005.1. Lineage (NCBI taxonomy): Eukaryota > Metazoa > Chordata > Amphibia > Anura > Rhinophrynidae > Rhinophrynus > Rhinophrynus dorsalis. The sequence continues at coordinate 296,063,602 of CM074719.1, forward strand.
ACCCCAATGTGCATGATCTCTTGACCAAGGTGCGCCGCGTGTGTGCACATTTCCGTAAGTCATCTACAGCTTCGGCCGGCCTGTTGAAGCTGCAGCAGCGCTTACAATTGCCAGCTCACCGGCTGCTGTGTGACGTGAGCACGCGCTGGAACTCCACCTTCCACATGTTGGCCCGGCTTTGTGAGCAGCAGAGGGCAGTAGTGGAGTACCAGCTGTTACACGGCCGTCGCCTCTCCGTTCAACTTCCTGTAATCAGAAGTGAGGAGTGGGAATGGATGTCAGACCTCTGCGAGGTTTTACGCAATTTTGAGGAATCGACACAGATGGTGAGCGGCGATAACGCTATTATCAGTGTAACCATCCCACTTCTGTGTCTACTGAAACGCTCGCTGCTCACAATTAAAACCAACGCTTTGCATGTGGAAGAGGTGGAAATGGGGGAGGAAGAGCTTACACAAGGTGATAGCCAGAGCACCCTCACTTCGTCTTCTCAGCGACAATTGGAGGAGGCGGAGGAGGAGGAGGAGGAGGAGGAGGAGGAAAACACGGTTGCCTCCGCTACAGAGGGTAGCCATGGAACTTTAGTTCCATCTCTTCAGCGTGGGTGGGCAGAAGAGGAGGAAGAGGATGAGGATATTGAGAGTCATCCTCCTGGTGAGGACAGCGAAATCTTGACTGTTGGTACTCTGGCACACATGGCTGACTTTATGTTAGGCTGCCTTTCCCGTGACCCACGCGTTATACGCATTTTAAACAACACGGATTACTGGGTGTTCACCCTTCTGGACCCCCGCTACAAAGAGAATTTCTCATCTCTCATTCCTCCGGTGGAGAGGACAATCAAAATGGTGCAATACCAGAAGGTTCTTGTTGAAAAATTGCTCCAAAATTTTCCATCTGACAACGCTGGCGGCAGAGTACGTGCTACCTTGGCCAACAGAGAAGGGGAGAAAAGGGGAGCACACAGCAGTTCCGAGAAAGGCAGGGCAACACTCTCCAAGGCGTGGGACACCTTCATGACACTCCGCCAGCACCCTCACCCTGATGCGCAGCCTAGTGTCACAAGGAGGGAAAAGTTTTGGAAGATGGTGAAGGAGTACGTAGCAGACCGTGTCAGCGTCCTCAATGATCCCTCTGTGCCTTACAACTACTGGGTGTCCAAGCTGGACACGTGGTATGAACTGGCACTCTACGCCTTGGAGGTGCTGGCCTGCCCTGCCGCCAGCGTTCTGTCTGAGCGGGTATTTAGTGCTGCTGGTGGCATCATAACAGATAAGCGTATCCGCCTTTCCACCGACAATGCTGATAGGTTGACACTTATAAAAATGAACAAGGCCTGGATTTCCCCTGACTTCTCCACTCCACTGGAGGAAAGCCCCGGGGGAACATAAACTCACTTTATATATGTTATTTACAATGATGGGAATACTCTGTATTCCCATTCACCCCTTCCACCCAAAAAACGGGTATATGGTTGACTCTTAATCTTCTCATCCTCCTCCTCCTCTTCCATATGCCCTGGGATATAATTTTTATATAGGGCCAGCTCACCAGCGGGCCCTGTGATATAATTTTTATATAGGGCCAGCTCACCAGCGGGCCCTGTTTGACAATTTTTATATAGGTCAGCTCACCAGCGGGCCTTCTTATATAATGTTTTATTGGGTCAGCTCTCTAGCGGGCCCTCTCATATAATGTTTTATAGCGTCAGCTCACTAGCGGGCCTTCGCATATAATGTTTAGGATGGTCAGCTCTGCAGCAGACCCTCACCCATAATGTTTTAGATGGTCAGCTCAGCGCACGTTTCCCTCTTAATCATGGCCTCAGTTCAATAAAATCAAGGAAATTTTTGGGAGAATTTGCCTCTGCGCACGTTTCCCTCTTAATCATGGCCTCAATTCTGAAAATCAAGGAAATTTTTGGGAGAATTTGCCTCTGCGCACGTTTCCCTCTTAATCATGGCCTCAATTCTGAAAATCAAGGAAATTTTTGGGAGAATTTGCCTCTGCGCACGTTTTCCTCTTAATCATGGCCTCAGTTCTGAAAATCAAGGAAATTTTTGGGAGAATTTGCCTCTGCGCACGTTTCCCTCTTAATCATGGCCTCAGTTCTGAAAATCAAGGAAATTTTTGGGAGAATTTGCCTCTGTGCACGTTTCCCTCTTAATCATGGCCTCAGTTCAGAAAAATCGAGGAAATTTTTGGGAGAATTTGCAGATGATATACAAGTAAATATACAGCAAATACTGTTTGGTAACAATTTTTCGCCTAAAGTCGTTTTTATTTTCCTTTTTGTGTGTTTTACGGTCAGTGTGTAAAAATGGCGTACTACGGACGAAAGATCGTTCCCAGCAGCGATGTTGGAGTCCAAGATGCATCCAGACATCCTCCCTATGCTGTCCCTGAACCATTTCTGTGGTGTTTCCATCCTTTTCTGCCCTTTTCCTATGGACCAGGCACCCTCCCCTCATCAGAGCAGGGGGTGCCTGGTGTAATGCTCGAGTCCTCCCATTGACTTCAATGGGGCTCGGGTGCTCGGCCGAGCACTCGAGCCTCAGGGGGTGCTCGGTCAGAGCACCCGAACACCCGAGCATTGGGGTGCTCGCTCATCACTAGTTTGGAGTCATATAGTGTGTGATGTATTGATATCATGGGTCTTTAATTATCAAGTTAAAGAGGTACATTTCTGGAGAAAAAAACAGTTGCACCATGGGGGAAGGGGAGTTAATGACAGTCACATGAATTTGAATGGGAATTTAACCCCTTGGATGCAGGGAGATCTCCAACTCATTCTTCCAAAAGACCAATTTAAATCAATGGGAATTTGCTGAATTCATTACGTCATCCTCATGTAGCAACTAATTTGATTAAGAATTAACTACCCTTCTGGTATCTACAAAATATTGGGACTCATTCATCAGGCTAAAGAAGTGCTGTTCTGGGGCAATCCAATTGCACCATAAGGGAGAAATGAAAATTACATACATTTATGAGCATTTTAACTCATTTAATGCTAAAGGACATGGTTTTGCATTGGTTTGCACCTATTTTCCTGTTTTCTCTATGTGTGAATATCTTCACTCAAATGCCTGGGCATATTCTGCAGTACCAGCTCTCTTTCCCCCTGGCATACACAATCCCCTGCCCCCTTGGCAGCTTTGACATCCCATGGGACGAGCTGATTCATTGTGACAGGTAACAACTGCTTCTAATCCCCCAGCTCTGCTGCCACGCTCTCCTGACATAGGAGTCAGATACCCGTACTAAGCTCTTTTAAATGCCTCGTGGACAGGAAATAAGGAGAGCAACTTGAAATTGCTTCCCTCAGCTTGCTGAAAGACAGTTCATGTAAAATCATATATCCTTGTTTTCATTAAAAGTATAGAAATATTTTCACACATATCTGCAAATACTGCAACACTATTTTTCATTTAAGAGCAACTAGCATTTGCATTAGTTCCTCTAAACCTATAGATTAGGATTTGTCTGTCACATTTAGTTTGCTCCTTCTGTGTGACAAAGCCAATCCGACATGTTATAGCCACACAAATCAATAATCATACCTGGGAACATTCAAAATGAGCTGATCCTCAGAACAAATATTAAAGTTCCCCATAATATATATATATATATATATATATATATATATATACACAGGGCTCAAAATTTCCACTTGCCACTAGCCAATGGTGAGTGAAAATTTAGCCCTGACGAGTAGAAATTGAGCCCTGGTGGGTATGTTATGGCTTGCAGTGTCGAGTAACTTTTCAGGTCTGGCTAGTAGCAAAGGACTTCAAATTTTAAGCCCTGTATATATATATATATATATATATATAGAGAGAGAGAGAGAGAGAGAAAATGTATGTGTGCCTAGCAAACACACTCATAGGGACAGTAAGGAGGAGTTATTCAAATCTGTACTGCATATCTTATTCGTCCAACCATGGGGATGTGATTTTTCTGTATGGACATGCAGGAGCTACAATGAACACACACAATATATATACATACTACACTCATACAATACACAATAAGCTATACGCAAAATGCTACGTGCAAAACACTAAATGCAATACACATAATGCTATACACACTATGCTATATGCAAAATGCTACACGCAATACGCACAACGCTATACTATATGCCATATGCTATGCGCACAATGCACAACTATGTATGCAATATGCCAAATGCTATACACCATATGCTGCACGCTATACGCTAAATGCTATATGCTAAACGCCATATGCTATATGCAATTCTTCAAAAGCTATACACAATTCGCCAAACGCTATATGCCAAATGTTAAAAACTATACATAATTTACTAAACGCAAATCACCATTCGCCAGACACTCTACGCCAAATGCTATATGCCATTTGCCAAATGCTGTATGCCAAATGCTATATGCTATACGCCAAACACTATACGCCATTCATCAAATGGTATATGCCAAACGCAATACGCCAAAAGCTATACTCCAAATGCTATATGCAATTTGCCAAAGGTTATATGCCAAATGCTATACACAATATGCCAAACGCAATACGTAATTTGCCATGCACAATACACCAAAAGCAATACGCTATATGTAATTCGCCAAACGATATACGCAGTTTACCAAACGTAATATGCCATTCAACAAAAGCTCTACGCCAATCGCCACACTCTCTACTCCAAGCTCAAATGCTATACGCCAAACACTATACTCCAATGGTTGTACGAAATCCACCATACGATATATTCCAAATGCTATAAGCCATTCACCAAACTCTATATACCAGGCGCTCTATGCCATTCGCCAAACTCTCTACACCAAACGTTGTATGCCAAACACCATATGCCAGATGCTATACGCAATTCATCAAACGGTATACGCCAAACATTATGCATCGAATGCTATACACCAAACTCAGAACGCCAAACGCTATACTCCAAATGCCATAAGCAATTCACTAAAGCTATACTCAACTTGCCAAATGCAATTCTCATACAGATAAACGCCATATGCAGTACACCATGCACAATCACCGAATGCAATTCTGCACAATCCATATACTATATGCCAAATGTTATACGCAATATGCCAAACTGAATACTCCAAATGCTAAACTTTAAATGCAATTTGCCAAATGCTATATGTCAATCGCTATACACCAAATAATAGTATCAAAGCATTTTACCAGGAAGGATATATTGAGATTGTCTCACATTTCAAGTATGTCCTGGGTGTATAGATAGTGCTACCCAATTTAATGGTACTCATTTTATCTACCTCGGAAGGATGAAAGGCTGAATTGACCCTGCTGGGACTAGAACCTGTGACCTTGCGGTTTGAATAGATTCTACATCTGGTGCCTTAACCAACTGAGCTATCCCTCAAGCTTTTACAATTCACCAAACGTTAAACACAATTTGCCAAATGCTATACCCCAAATGCTATACGTCTAATGCTACTTTCCACATGAAAATCGCCAAACTCTGTATGGCAAAATGCTATACGCAATGCACCAAACGCTATACACCAAAAGCAATTCTCAAAACACCATACACAATTCAACAAATGCAATTCCCCATACTATATATGCCAAATACTATACACAATACGCCAAATGCTATACACCAAACGCAATAAGCCATTCGGTAAATGAAATTCGACAAACGCTATATGCCACATGCAATTTGCCAAATGCTATACGCCAAATGATATACGCAATTTGCCACACGCTACAAGCCAAATGCTATACGCCAAATGCTATACTCCATACTCTATGGCAAACACCATAAGCCAAACGTTATATTCTATTCACCAAATGCAATACGCCAAACATTATATGCCATTCATCAAAAGACATACAACTAACAATATACATCAAACGCAATATGCCAAATGCTGTACTTCAAACAATATACGCAATTTGCCAACTATATGCCAAAGCTTTATGCTATTTGCCAAACGCTATAAGTAATTTGCCAAACGATATACGCAGTCCACCAAACACTATATGCAATACTCCAACTGCTATGCGCAATTTGCCAAATGCAATTCGACAAACACTATACAACACGCTCTATATGCAATTCCACATATGCTATACAACACATGCTATAAGCAAATCAACAAATACTATACAACACATGCTATATGCAATTCAACAAATGCTATACAACACGCGCTATATGCAATTCCACATATGCTATACAACACATGCTATATGCAATTCAACAAATGCTATACAACACATGCTATGTGCAATTCAACAAATGCCATACAACACATGCTATATGCAATTCAACAAATACTGTACAACACATGCTATATGCAATTCAACAAATACTGTACAACACACGCTATATGCAATTCAACAAATGCTATACAACACATGCTATATGCAATTCAACAAACTCTATATAACACATGCTATATGCAATTTCGACAAATGCTATACAACACATGCTATATGCAATTCAACAAATGCTATACAACACATGCTATATGCAATTCGACAAATGCTATACAACACATGCTATATGCAATTCAACAAATACTATACAACACATGCTATATGCAATTCGACAAATGCTATACACAATTTGCAAAACGCTATACGATATATAGGCCAAACACAATATACCAAACTCTACACACCAAATGCTATATGTACTTCATCAAATATTTGCCAAAAGCTATACGTCATTCGCTAAACGCTATATGCCAAACACTATATGCAGAGCGCCAAACGCTATACGAGAAAAACACTATATGCAATATGTTAAACACTGTATACAATACGCCAAATGTTAAACGCAATTCATCAAATGGTATATGCCAAACGCTATATACCCGCCCCTTTTACCTAGGTAACACTGCTCTTCTCAGAGCAGTGAGACTGTCTGGATTGAACTAGACAAGGAACAATCTTCTATGAGCGTAAGGAACAACCTGCCCTCCTTCGTCAAGGGGGTCAGGGTTTTCCTTATACTCACTGCATGAAGACTGTCCCTCACTGCAATCTGTCCGGTGCGATGACCGGATTCCAGATCTGAGGGAGGCAGCTTATAATAGGTAAAATGGGTGGGAGGGGGGACAATTTATAATTTAATTACTCATGAACTACACATCGTACAGAATTATAATAATGCTCTATGTGGGCCAAAAATTATGAGGAATAATCGAAGCTGCATTTATGTTCAAACATTACTATAGCTTTAAAAGAGAACTAACACCTCATTCTAATACCCCCCCATACACACAAACTTACATTATCAGCCAGGAAATTCTAATGGCCCCTATGAATTTTGCTTTTGTGCCTTTTGTCCAAGAGAAAACATATTCAAGCAGTCCTGGATGTCATGTCCATGGAGGTAGACATGACAGCTGTTGGAAGTTTTTTCAGAAAGAAGCAGGAAGTGTGCATGAGCCTACTTAAAGGGATAGTAATACTTAAGTATTACTAATCCCTATATTAAAGTCCTATTAAAAATAAATGTATTGCCCCCAGTGTCATCTCTCAAACCTTTATGGTTTGAGAGATAATCTCTCCTAAAGTTGCCCTCTCCCTCCCCCTTCCCCGTAGTCAACATTGTAGCTGACTGCAGGGAAGCCTGTCGCACAACTTTCAGGCGGCTCTGCAGCACAGCCACGATCGCGTTAATAAAAAATAAATCTTTCACTGAAATGGTCTTCTACGTGTGCTTGGTTTGCAAGCACACGTAGAAGACCATTTTAGTGAAATATTTTTTTTAATTAACGTGATCGCAGCTCAGCTGCAGAGCCGTCTGATGATCGTAAGACTGGATTTCCCTTCAGTCAGCTAGAACATTGACTACGGGGAAGGGGGAGGGAGATGGCAATTTTAGGAGCGATTATCTCTCAAACCATAAAGGTTTGAGAGATGACACTGGGGGCAATACATTTATTTTTAATAGGACTTTAATATAGGGATTAGTAATACTTAAGTATTACTATCCCTTTAAGCTTTTATGCACCAGAAAGGTGCACAATGCATTGCTAAGCAGGATGTTCTACAGCCAACTCTTCTTAAAAGAATGCTGATTACCATGTGCAGTGAGCACAGTATGGGGTAGATCCACTAAGTGGTGATAAAGAGGTAATAAAGTGGAGATGACTTCTCCTGTTTATCACTTCTCCAGTTCCTGTGTTATTCTATGGAGCTAATGCACTAAGATCTCCAAAGTTGAAGAAATCTGAATTCATAGGTTCCATAGAATAACATAGGAAGTGATAAACTTGAGAAGTCATCTCCACTTTATCACCTCTTTATCAACGCTTTATCACCTCTTAGTGAATCTCTCCCTATGAGATCTTATGGACCTGTTAGCAACTGTCATGTCTGCTTACATGGATATGACATCCAGGACTGATTGAAATTGCAATGCGATGCGTACCCCTCTGGCACTGAAAGGGTTAATAACTGATTACAGTGCTGGAGCCACACATTTAATAAAAATACATTATGATGGAAAATCAATGTTGCTTTTGTAAGGCACAGTAATAATAGATTTATCAAATACCAGATACAAAAACACACATTTTTAACCCTTTCAGTTCCAGAGGGTTATGCAACTGAGTGGAGCAATTTAAGGACTTATTTGTAACTGTGTCTTATGAACTTGCGATTACTTGAAGCACTTTAGAAGAATATTATAAACTAGTTTTAAAGCCCGTGTACACGGGCCAACAGTGGCGCTGCAGTCATGTAGTATTGACTGCTGGAACACGCTGTGGCTGATATGGAGCGCTCCGAATTCAGGTGCGCAGAGAGGACTCTGGTCTGTATTTGGAGTGCCCCGCTCCATATCAGCCGCGGCGTGGGCAGTCTCTACTGCTCATGACTGCAGCACGCGCAGCCGTTTCTACTGCTCATGACAAACATCGCTAGCGAATTATTATATAGGATTTGTATTCTAGAGAAAACCAGCTGTACCACAGGGCACAAATAAATATTCCCACTGATTTAATTTTGAATGCCTGAGGTATACACAACTCCTTGCAAAGCAATATGGTGGATACCACTCTGGCACTCGGTCGGTTAAAGTGGAACTTTTACCTCACAACAATCCCCCCTTCCGTTTCACCATACTGCACTGCCATAATCAGAATATCATAAATAAAATGGAAATACTACCAACCTACCTTCATCTAGACTGTAAGCTCTCAGGAGCAGGGCCCTCTAATCCTTCTGTTCTTCACATATGATTTACTATTTAATATCCCTGTATGTCTATTTCCTATTGTACATCGCTGAGGATTAAGTTGGCGCGATATAAATAAAGAATAATAACAATGTTCTGTCCAGAGAATTACAGGGAGAGCGCTGCCATGTTCATGACATATTGATTGATTAGTAGAGCTCCCTTCCCCACCGAGTAGGCAACACCATTGGCTGGAAAATCAGGAAGCATGGCTAAGGGGAGGAAATAACAAGCCATGCCGCACAAAGTGACATCGCAACGGCATTAGAATATGTTTTTCCAGCTTCTGCATAATCTAGCCACTAAATGAGCATCCAAATTATAATAATTATGCAGGAGATGAATGTTCAACTATAAAGCGGAACTACTACCCTATATGAAGTTGCCATCCAATTAGACATATGGCAACTAGCTTCTTAATACTGCTATTATATTCCAAAAGTACCAGGTTTTGAAGTAATTCTTTTTTCCTCTGAGACCGGCAGACAGACTTGGATGCAGTCATCTTGGCTTAAAGACGTCTGCGAGCCTGCTCTGTCCGTTCTGGTCTCCTCTAGCCTATTAAGAAACTAGTCGCCATATGCCTAATTATTGGGTGGCGACTTTAAATAGGGTGGTAGTTCCGCTTCAAAGCCCCATGTAAATCAAATATTATTTTTATTTGTCCCTTAATGCCAAGTTGGTTTGCTCCATAATTGTACATATTTAGTCTATTGAACAGAGCCTGTAAAGGGAACATACTGAATATTTATTAACATCCTCAGTGCTAGAGAGGTGTCCAACACATTGCTTCTCTCCTGTGACAATCATATCTGCAAAGGATCCTAAGAAACTAAGGGCTCGATTTAAAGGCAACCGTTAAACCAGCCGCTAAGTGAAAAAGGCACATCGCTCGCAAATAATACAGGAGTTACGGCAGATTCAATAGCTACTCTACGAGAATAGCTATCGAGCGTAGGCACACAAAAAACACGTAACACAAAACCCGTTGTCGCTCATGTTAATGCACAACGGGCGGACAAATCACACGATAACTGAGCTCCAAACAACATGTAACATAACGGCTGCCGTTGTCAAGCAACCATGATTGATGCCAAAACAAATTCAAACACACATCCAATCCCAAAGGCCCAATGTATCAAATAACTTCAAATACACCTATATATACCCAAAAATAACCGCCACACACTGTCTGTTATCGAGTTCTTCAGAGCCAGATATCAGGACCCAGGAGCGGAGGATAGTCATTAGAGAGAGGGAGAGAGGCGCGTTCATTGGAGGTAGAGGAGTTTTGCAGTTTGGAGAGAGGTGCACTATATATACACATATCACACTTTTGCACATATTACATACACACATACAAACACAAACACATACACATACATACACATAGTCCTTTTATTTCATAACACCTTACATATTTTACTTTTTATTTTGACAGTGTGAATCTGGGAGTGAAAGTGTGTGACAGAGAGTGACTGGATCGAGTGTGTCTGTGAGGGCCTGTGGGAGTGCCTGGGTGTGACTGGGTGAGTGATGTCAAGGAGAGGAGGACAGGAGAGAGGGATGGGGAGAGTAGTGGAGGAGGAGGAAGGTCAGGAGGGGATCCCTCAGCAGAGCAGGGGTGGGAGAGGGAGATCCGCAGGGCGGAGGGGGACCAGGCCCACCAGAGCAGGAACACGCAGGACAGGGACAGAACCTGCAGTGGGACGAGGGGTAGTTCCTGGGGAGCACCCCACACAGGCAGGGTCAGACCAGGCAGGGCACTCCGGCTCTGAATCCTCCCATGCCGGAGCTGATGAGGGCAGGATCAGGGATCCCAGATATAGTGAGGAGGAGAACACGGCTCTTGTGGAAGCTGTCCTGGAGAGGCAGAGTGTTCTCCACCCGACGGCAAAGGTCCCTGGCCTGGCAGCGCGGAGGAAGGCAGCCTGGAACCAGATCTGCAGCCGGGTGAACGCGGTGGCAACATGCAGGCGGGACGTGGAGTCTGTGAAGAAGAGATGGAGCGACTGCCGGAGGGTGGTCAAGAACAAGATGTCTGACATGGCCAAGCAAGCCCGAGGCACCGGAGGTGGCCCATCTGTGCCCATCACATTCTGCGGCTGGGAGGAGATGGTGCGGCAGAACATGTCCCCGACCATGATCGAGGGGGTCGTGGGAGGAACTGACACTGGGGATGAGAGGAGCCTCCACACTACCGGTAAGTGCAACACTACAGAACAACACACTACAGCAACCAACACCAGCTGCACACACACTCACACCTCAACACATGGCCATCACTCAGCCATACAACTGCACCAACACAGCACCATGAGGGTTAAAAAAAGGACACAACACCTGGACAAATGGCAACGTCCAACTTGGGACAAACCTGTCAAAGTCCTACTTCAACCCTCCTGTCGCTGTGCTCATTACACACAATACACAAACCTTCATTTTCAAATTGTCGACTGTCATAGATCATCACTGTTCACACACAATGTCACCCATGTCCCCACCCCCACCCTAACCCCTTGAGTGCTAGAGGGATCATCAATGCATCGATCAACAATGCATTGGCAACCCCTCTGGGACTCAAGGGGTTAACCTGACAACAAACAAGTCAATAGGACAACGATCACATGCTACACAGGGGACATTCACTAAGCGGTGACAAACACATGGTGGACACAAAGTAACCCTCACACACCCTCACTTCACCAGTACCAGTGTTAGTCCATGGAGAATATGCCAAAACAAGAATCAAGTTCATAGGGTCCCATTGTACAGACTCCATGGAAAACACTGGAAATGGGGAAAGGAGATCACTGGAGAAGTCACCATCATGTTCATGTCATCGGTTCAACATCACCGCTTACTGAATCACAAAAGGGGGCATCAGATCACACATCACAGTGTCACACAGAATAAATGCTTGTAGGTGCAACACACAGGCCGAAAACTATTTTACAGAATTCAAGCTGGAAAAAGTAGGCATTGGTGTTGTGGGTGCAATCATTTACTCTGACTTGAAATGACATATCCCATATCTGATTCCCACATGGATCCACAGGGGTGCTGATGCCATGGATCGATGGTACACCAGCATCTCTATGCAGGATACATATGGGAAACAAATAGCAAACATTGTACCTTGGTCACCAACAGGCCATGACTGATGGATATCTAGGACTGAGTACGGTTGCCTCACACAGAAGGATGGATGGGCTCATACACAGACAAAAAAACAGGCCTCAATCAAAGATATCCCTCACTACTGGCTGGATTGTTGCCCTTAGGATTCAAATGTTACTAAATATGTTCCAACATGATGTGAACACAGAGATCACTTCACTGGATGTGATTGCCTTACTGGCCAGATATGTGCACCCATCACATATCAACCTACATTGCTACCATCCAAATACACATACATAGTATATCACACCCTACGTAGATGGGATATACGAGGTATGTTCATATCCATCATATCAATACAATGTCTTGTTGGATGGGTGCACATATATAGCCAGTAAGGCAATCACACCTAATGAAATGCTCTCTGGCATCACATCTTGGAAGGATATTACTCCATCCATATGAAGGGTACATATCCACATACATATATGACCATTTCTACTTGTGTGTCACTGTAATGGGATAGCAATGGGTAATGTCATCATGATGTCATATCATTGCCATCGTTAACAGATGTGTCTTGATCTAAGTCCCATCCCTCCAACACTCATGGTTATACAGATATTGCTCCATGTGACAGGTGAAGATATCCATCATTTGACCACACGGAGGCTCTTCAGCAGAGCCAAAGTCACAAAATATAGAGAGAAATACCTCTTTGGAATGGTCCACAGAGTGTGCTTGTAAATCATGCACACCCTGTACACCATTCCAATTAAGTATTGTTCTCTAAATGGGTTGATTTTGTCTCTGCTGAAAATCCCTCGTGTAGACAAATGACTGAAATCTACATCCGTCACATAGAGCATTATCTGAACAACCATGAGGGTAGGAGGGATAGGACTAACAGAGAACAACATCTGTTCCCACAATGTCTACAATCTGACATCAAGGTGGACTTAACCTTTGCCACCCCCCTGGAGGGATAGCCATCCCTACAAGTTGTGAAGACAAATATATGTTGTTGGATCCCCCCCCCCCCCCGAGTTAAACAATGGTATTCGTACTGCTGAAAGGTGTGTTGATGCAAAAGGTATCACAGCTCAGACATGGATATGTCAGGGGCAATATCCTAGTGGCCTGATATTGTACAGTGGTGCTGTTACTACACAATCATATGGACAGCTCTGGTACAGGGACCAGATATCTACATGGGAGGGTGTAGCAACAGCCCCACTGTACTATTTCTGGCCACTGTGATATTGCACCTCAAAATGAAACCTTCACCCATAATAACTCAAACACCTTTCAGCAGTGGGAGTACCCTTGTTTACCCAGGGGGATTAACACAAACACATATATTTTTCTTCAACACATATCAAAGTAGAATTGTCTCCACAAACATATGGCTAAGGTCACTAATCACAACATCTTCTTCCTCCACACAGCTTACGGCCGTCAAGCCCAGCAGGAGACAGTGGAGGAGGCTATGTCACCCCCCAGTGAGGAGGACACAGAGGAGGGGACCAGCCGGTGGTCACCTTACCCACCATCACCATCCCCTCCAACACAGGCTGCATCACCACCTACTGCACCACCCCAGGCTGCACCACCCCTTCCAGCTGCACCACCACAGGCTGCACCACCCCTTCCAGCTGCACCACCACAGGCTGCACCACCCTTTCCAGCTGCACCACCACAGGCTGCACCACCCCTTCCAGCTGCACCACCACAGGCTGCACCACCCTTTCCAGCTGCACCTCCCCAGTACAGTGGCTGGATGCCACAGGAGGAGAGGTGGACACATCCATCCACCTCCACCAGCTACTACCCTCCATCAGCAGCACCACCACCGCCAGGGAGGCAATGGCTGCCAGGGACAGTGGCCAACACCCAATATGGGCCATATGCCTCCCAGATCAACCCACCCTCCTGGATGGCTCCACAGCATGCCCCAAGGTATGATCCAAGGTGGGGTCCCACCACCTATCAGTGGCCACCATATGACCCTTGGCCACTGGACTACACACACCTGGGCCTGATTGGTGAGCCCCAGCGCCCCCTACCCAGGGACATATTCACACCTCCACCAGCACACACATCTCTGGGCAGCTCTGCATCACTTGATGTGGTGGGCATATGCCCATCATCTGCACCAGCCACTCCAACAGCAGCCACAGCACCCTCAGCAGCAGCAGAGGATACAGCACCTCCAGCAGCAGAGGAAACAGCACCTCCAGCAGCAGAGGAAACAGCACCTCCAGCAGAGGAGGAAACAGCACCTCCAGCAGAGGAGGAAACAGCACCCTCAGCAGCAGAGGAGGAAACAGCACCCTCAGCAGCAGAGGAAGAAACAGCACCCTCAGCAGCAGAGGAAGAAACAGCAGCACCAGGGACACCGGGCACATCCACCTCCAGCACCGCACGCCTCACAGGGATGGAGGCGGAGTGTATGGCCCTTCAGAGGAGACTACTCCGGTCGAGCAGGAGTACTGACAGCAATATCACCAGGAGCAGGAGGCAATCCAGGAGGAACATTGTCCAATTGGAGAGCAGGATCCAAGGTTTGGAGTCGGAGGTGTCCAGGGGGAATACACTACTCCAGCAGCTCAGGACTGGTGTGATGGACATGTTAACACAGGTCCTTGTGGAGCTGAGGGAGATAAACCGCAGGGAGAACCTGAGGATGGAGAGGGAGAACTTGCGTTCCACTGAGGGGTCTACTGCAACCACCACCCCCTCTAGTGTTACCCCTGAAGCAACACCTAGGGGGCAGAGGGTTACCAGGAGATCCACAAGGGCATCCACCTCTGGCACCCAGGCTAAGGCCCCCCACCCAAAGAAGAAAAAATGAAAGGCCCAACCTGTTAAGTTTCCCCTCAATAAAGAAAACATTTTTTTTTTATTCCAGTCTGATCTGTTGTGTCTTCAGTTATGGATTGGGTGGCAGGGTTGTCTCCAATGCATTGCCATACAATGCAGTGAACACAACCTCTGCCTATGTGAAATGTTAGTGGGATGCTACAACATGGGTTCACACACACACCGTTGTACAAATTCAACTTGTAATACATCCCTGGAGCCATATTACACCACTGTGTTATATGGCGGTGTTGTGTGTTGAATTTGAACAACAAAACATACCCCTTAGCACAACAAATTGTACAACACTGAACATTTGTCTACATCATGTGCTGTGTTTAACCCTTTGAGTGCCAGAGTGGTAGACAACGCATTGTCAAGAAATGCGTTGGGGACCACTCTTGCACTCAGTGGGTTAATGGGATAACCAGACAAACAGCTCTGTGATTTAGCAGGGACATTATAAGCAGGATAGATAAATGGGACATGTATCCATGTTGTCTTGGATTCACACACTCATTGTGCAACTGACTTACTGAAGAAGCCAATGTTTTTAACCTAGGATTTCAACGTGTAGCACACACATTGATATCCTGGGCTGAGCATTGGGGTCTCCTGTAAGTTGAGTTGCTGTTTCCCTAAGGGTGTAACAGACTTCACCAGTGATAACACATGTCCACTTAGTCTGGTTGTTCGTTAGCCCATGTACTGAGATATGTCAAAGTGGAGCAAAATCTCCGAACATGGATTATACTGAGCAATACAGATACTGTGGACAGGTATTCACTGTGGAAGTATGTCCCCTGTATCACCTCTTCATCACTCCCACAACACATTGGTGCATCACTGCCACCATCATCTGTTTGCATGGATACATCACAGAGTCCAGTCACTGGCAAACAAGTGGTGGACTCCTGTGATGTGGGTGTTGCCTTTCCATGTATGGGGCATACTCTACCCTGGGTGTGGTAACACATTGACATATGTGTTCTCAAATATATCCTCCTACAGACACAGATAGAATGGTGATGGTTCATCTTTATTGTGTCTCAAAGTACATTAGAATGTACATGTGTTTTGTGTGTGTATTGCCTATATGCATTGAACACCTGTATGAGAACACTAAATGTACTTTGAAACTAAATTGTAATACTTCAGTAAAACTGCTGCCCTGCTCATGTGTTGTCCATGAGGTTTGACAACTCTGTAGCTGAGCATCCTGACTGTACAGGTTACAACACTCAAGAATTAGTGTTTTCTGTGTCTCTATGAGAATGTTCCAGTAGAGGTTTGTGTGAACCTCAGGTCAAACTTTGCATCACCAACAACATCACCATAAACAGCAAGGGGTGATCTTCATGAAGGTGTTGTCAAGACATCAATCCAGTCACATGGAAGATCTTCAGTTCAAGGATGGATCATGTTACGGATGCCTGCGGGACAAGAGGACAGGATTTGGAGCAGTAGACCTGAACTGATCATCAAGCAACAACAATTTAGTCTTTTTCATCCCCTCAGTTTTCACAGTTACAGGTGAGTGCACAAACCATTGCTTGACAATGTGTTGTGTACTCATCTGTAACCAATTCTGTGGGGAACTAAGAACATGTGCATCAGTCCTAGGGATATGTGCCCCTGACATGTATACACACATTAACAAGTGTTCTGAGAGCTCCATGGAAGTAATGACATTGTGCTGCCACTGTGAAAGTGACAGTGGCAGCCCAATGTCATTTGTTCCATGGAACTGTTAGGACACATTTGTTGATGTGTGTATTCATGTCAGGGGCACATACGTCTGCACACTCACAGGTCTGCATGGAGTCCGTGGTAATCTGATCTACGTCTCATGACCTCTACATTGTGTGCCCATACCACTGTACATCCACCCCTGTGCTGCTCTTCTCAGCTGTAGCACAGTACAGGTCCCATATTGAGTCTGATGTCCCTTCTCATGCAAATCATTAGATAATACTCTTTCACTACTGGGCTAGCATGGTTGTTCAGGCTCTAATCATGGCATATCCAGTTAGTTGCTGTCAATCAAGCCGTGTAAGGTGATGAACATGGGTAATATGTTGTACCTTGTTTCTCCTGGGGGTGTGCGTGATATCCTTGGGGTCTGTATGTCAACGTGGAGAGTGGAATGGAGGATGGTTGTTGAGTCCACACACACAATTTTCCACGTCCACTGCCAGTGCAGTGCTGTGTCACTGTTCCTGTGGGGTGAGACAGAACAAAATGTGCAGTGTGGTTAGTGTCACAGGACTGCTGGGGGACTTGCATGGATTGTTTGCATGCCTGTGTTATACTCACAGGTGAAGTATTCCGTGATGAGCCTGTCTCTGATCTGTGCCCCTCTCATGGTCTCCTCCACATGCCCGATGTCCATGGGCACTTCCTGTATGGGGGGGTCCGGGATGTGCTCCAGCAGCCTGGTGTCCACTGCGATATTGTGCAGTATTGCGCACGCCACAATGATGTCACACACCTTAGCCGGTGCATACTGCAGTGCTCCCCCAGAGTGGTCCAGACATCGGAATCTTGACTTGAGGAGCCCAAATGTCCGCTCAATAGCATTCCTGGTTCTGGCATGAGCCTGGTTGTAGCTTTCCTGGGCATGTGTTTGGGGATTGGCCAGAGGGGTCAGTAGCCAGGACTTGCATCCATAGCCAGCATCACCTGTGTAATGTGAGTGACATGGTGAAACAGGGAGCACATGTTGTGTGAATGATGTTTTGTGTGGTGGATGTAGTAGGTGTGGGTCAGGTGCATGCTGAGCTGAGTGGTGTGTACGCCTGTGTATGTGGTGTGATTTTGTTTTGTGAACTCACCCAGTAGCCATCCCCCTGTAAAGGTTCCATTCTCAAAATCTCTGTGGACTGAGGAGTTTTGTAGAATGTATGCATCATGTGTGCTGCCAGGATATTTTGCACAGACATTCATGATCCTCATGTTGCTGTCACACACCATCTGCACATTGATGGAGTGGAAGTTCTTCCTGTTGATGAATATCTGTGCGTCACGTGCTGGGGCCTTAATCCGGACATGGGTGCAATCTATAGCACCCATGACCCTGGGCATGCCTCCCTTTGCGTAAAAGGCCTGCTTGATGTGTATCCAGTCCATGTCGGTGGTGGGAAAATGTATATGGGTACTGGCCTTGATTTTGAGGGCTGGCAGGACCTGGGCCAGCACTCTGGAGAATGTGGCCTGTGACATGCCAGATGCGTAACCCTCAGTGGACTGGAAGGCCCCGCTTGCCATGAAGTGTATGGCACAGAGTAGTTTCTGCAGGCCAGTTAGGGCATGGTTGTGGATGTAGATGGGATCCACCTGCTCCTTGATGACCTCATACAAGGCAATGATGCTGTCAGGCCTCAACCTGTAGCGATCAATGACCTCGTCATCAGCCATTCCAAAGAGTGTGACCCTTGGGCGGTATACCCTGGGCCTTGGTGGTCGTCTATACATCCTGTGCCCTCCAGGTGGGGATGGACTCCTGTGTGGCTGGTGAGCCAGAGCCTCCTCACTTGCAACAGGTGAAGGCTGTTGATGAGGCGTGCTTGGGGTTTGCTGATGTTCCCTAGCTCTCTCCCTTGCACGCCTTCTACGCAGTCTTCGCAACAATATGTAACCCAACATACTGTTTGCTCTCTCTATCTGTCTCTATCTATCTGTATCTATCTATCTATCTGTCTCTCTCTCTCTCTCTCTCTCTCTCTGTCTATCTCTCTCTCTCCCTCCCTGAGTGGAAAACAAGCCACAAGTGAGTGTGTTGAGTTGTCCCTTTAAGTACTTGCTAGGGCGTTGTGTAGGTGTGGTGATGAGGTGAGTGCTGACCAATGGTGAGTTGTTTGTGTCCAGGTAAGTGTTTGCAGGTGTGTGTGTGTTATAAGATGTGGTGTGTTGTGCTTGTTCTGTGTGTGCCATTTGCGGGCGTGCAGTTGTGGGGTGCAGGTCGCGTGTTGATGTTTCCCAGGTGAGCTTGTATTTGCAGGGTCCGCTTTGTGTGATGACCCCCATTGTTCCGTGCCATGTTGTGTTGTTGTTTTTTTGTGTGTCATTGTTCCTGTGGTGTTGGTTGTTGTTTTTTGTGTAGTGATTTGTGTTGTGTGTGCATGTTTTTGTGTTGTTTTGGCATTGCACGGGTTAATTTTCCCATTTACATGGTTGTGCGGTAAGCCTTTTGTGTGTTTTCCTCTGTAACGGGTGTTTAGTTTTGGCCGTTAAGTGTCTAACGTGTGTGAGAAGTGGGTCTTAACTTTTAGCCGTTAGGTGTGTCTTTTTTTCAGCCGTTATCAGTACCGCAAGCCTTTGAATAGCTCTGGGGTATGTTGTTCCATGCGTCTGAATGCACGTAAGTGTATCGGCCGTAGGAATTGTGCAACTGCCGTTAGCTGTTGTTTAGACGGATCTTTGAATTGCAACATGACACTTAACGCACCCGTTAGTGATTTTTTTGGTTAACGGCTGCCTTTAAATCGAGCCCTAAGACACTAAGAAGCCCAGCATGTTTGTGACTCATCTCTATTACAGCACATTGGCTGATTAGAGCACAGTTCTTATAATCCTTTGCAAGTAACACTGAGTCAGACTGTTTTTATAGATAGCAGGTAGAAGGCTCACATAACTGAAAGAAAAAGGAGAAATGAAATAGACCATGCAAGGTAAGTAAAACTAAGAAAAGAAGCCAGCATGTATAATTATATTTTCTGGTAAACCACACTGCAATCACATACTGACTGAGGGTCAGAATCTGTTTGCTGAATTGTGTTTTTATTTTTGTTTTTAACCCTTGCTCCACAATCAGTGGCGTAACAATAGGGATCGCACCTGCAACCGGGCCCGTCACTCTCAGGGGCCCGGCCGCCCCTTGCGACCCGCTCGCCACGCTCCCGCAGCAATCTGTAAAACAGGGCAGCACTGTGCACAGCTGATCTCCCGGCGGCTGGCGCTCTAGTAATGCAGAGCTCTGGGAGATGACATAATCTCCCAGCACTCTGCACTACTAAGAACAGTGCGGGAGTTCCAGTCAGAGGTCGTCTGTTCCGAATCTGATGATACACACTGCTAGACCACCAGGTACTCGAGGTAGGAGGATGGGGGAATCAGAAGGGGCAATGTTGAGATGGGGGCATTGTGGAGAATGACGGGCATTGTGATGGGGGCATTGTTGAAGGGGCAATGTGGAGATTCAGGGGTAGTGTGGAAGGGGCATTGTTGGAGGGGCAATGTGGAAGGGGCATTGTGATAGGAATATTGTTGAAAGGGCAATGTGGAGAATGAGGGACAAGGTGGAGAATGAGGGGCTTTTGTGGAAGGGGCAATGTGGAGATTGAGAGGCAATGTGGAAGGGGCAATGTGGAGAATGAGGGGCATTGTGATGGGGGCATTGTTGAAGGGGCAATGTGGAGAATGAGGAAGGGGCATTGGAAAGAATTGCCCCGTCAATAAAAAAGGGGGATAAAACATGTTTTAGATATATAAGTGAAAGGAGGCAAATGTAATAAGGAATAGTTAGACGGAAAACAAACAATGGAAACTATGAAGATGAGAATAAAGGGCTAGCTGACTGCCTCAATGAATATTTTTGTTCGGTTTTTACAGAAGAAGATGAAGGGAAGGGACCTCTGTTAGAAAAAAGAAATAGCAAGACATGGGAAACATGCATGTTTACAGAGGAAGAAGTTCTACAACTTTCTAAGGTAAAAACAGATAAATGGGACCAGATGGGATGCACCCAAAGTTATTAAAAGCACTTCAGTTTTTTCTGGCAAAACTTTTAACAGAATTATTCAATCAGTCGCTATCGACAGGAGTAGTTCCAGAAGAGTGGAAGATAGCAAATGTAGTACCGCTTCACAAAAAATGTAGCAGGGAAGAGTCTGGTAACTATAGACCAGTAAGTCTTACATCAGTAGTGGGAAAATTTATGGAGACTATGCTAAAGGAAATCATTGTTGAATATTTGAATTTGAATGGCTTGCAAGATACCAGTATGGGTTTACAGCAGGGAGATCTTGCCAATCTAACTTCATAGACTGGGTAAAAATAGACCAAGGGGGGGCAGTAGATATAGCTTATCTAGATTTCAGTAAAGCATTTGACACTGTCCCTCATAGAAGACTCATTAATAAATTGCAGTGTTTGGGTCTAGATGCAAAAATAGTTAAATGGATAACGCAATATCTGAATGACAGGAGACAGAGGGTGGTAGTCAGTGGAGAATAGTTGGATGAAAGGAGTGTTACTAGTGGGGTACCTCAGGGATCTGTACTGGGGCCCATTCTTTTTAATATTTTTATTAGTGATATTGCAAAAGGTCTTCAAGGTAAGGTATGCCTTTTTTGCAGATGATACAAAGATCTGCAGTAGGGTACACATTCCTGGGGGAAAAAGCCAAATGACAAATGATTTAGGTAAATTAGAAGAATGGACAAGAGTGTGGCAGCTGCAGCTTAATGTTGATAAATGTAAAATAATCCACTTGGGACATAAAAATCCAAAGGAAAAATATACTGTTAAGGGTACTGTGCTGTCAGAGACAACAGAGGAAAGGGATTTGGGAGTAATTACTTCTAATGACTTAGAGGTAGGCAGGCAATGTAATAAAGCAGTGGGGAATGCAAGCAGGGTGCTGGGTTGTATAGCTAGGGGCATTAGTAGCAGAAAAAGGGAAGTAATCATGCCACTATGCAAATCTCTAGTTAGACCTCACCTAGAGTATTGTGTACAGCACTGGAGACCCCATCTCCAGAAGGATATAGATACTCTAGAGAAAATTCAGAGAAGGGCTACTAAAACTGATTTACAGGAAAAGAAATATCAGGATAGGCTAAAGGATCTGAACATGTATAGCTTGGAGGAGAGATGAGAAAGAGGGGATATGATGGAAACATTAAAATACATGAAGGGATTCAACAAGGTGCAGGAGGGAAGTACATTTCAAAGGAGTAAAAATGTTAGGACAAGAGGCCATAGTCTAAAATAGAGGGACACAGGTTTAGATGTAATGTAAGAAAGTTTTACTTCACTGAGAGGGTAGTAGATAAGTGGAATAGCCTACCAGCAAAAATGGTAGAAGTAAATACAGTGACAGAATTTAAGCATGCATCAGATTATTAACCCGTTGAGTGCCAGAGAGGTACGGAATGCATTGAAAAGCAATGCATTCCTTACCCCTCTGGCACTCAAAGGGTTATCATAAGAAAAGACCAAGGACCAAAAAAGGTCTGAGGTTTTTGCAGTAGGAAAATGGGCAGACTAGAAGGGCCAAATGGTTCTTATCTGCCGTCAAATTCTATGTTTCTATGTTTCTGGCACTCAAAGAGTTAATGCCCATTTGTAGAGCTAGTAAATGTTCCAAAGTGATCCCAAATTGAGGCTCAGGAAGGCCAAGGGAAGTGGTTGCACATTAGTTGCTTCACATGGGCTGGATCAGGCAGGGGAAACTGAATGGCCAGTAGCCTGTCTGGTCCCCTGACTAATCTCCTCTGTTTCTGAACACCCTTCCCATATCTATGCCAGGAAGAGATAAAGTGTTAAATAGGGTCTAGTCACCCCATATTTTTTTTAAAGCCCAATAAACAAAAAAAAATTAATAAGAAAAATCTCACCACCACTGTCTCCACTGCTACTAAAATAAAAAGTAAGACTAAAAACCCTTCATTGTCCTGCCAGGGTATTGTAAAAAAAAATGTAAACAGGGATAGGCTTTTAAGCAGAGCCGGATCGCCAACAAGGTACACTAGGCCAGTGCAATGTGAGAGTGTGACCCTCCCATCACAGAGCAACGCAGTAACCAGATGTATTCCCATTAACCCATATAACACTGGTTTACTTACAACCACATGGAACACCCCATAAGGATTAAGAAACAAAGTGGATGATTTCCTTGTAATTGCTTCCTTTTTATCTCTGCACTTTCTCATCCTATAACATAAAATGATGGAATGTGACGCTCCCTGTGAGCGTAACCGCACATGCGCAGTAGAGACTGTGCATGTGTGGTTTCGTATACAGGGAGCTTCGCTGTCAGCCGTCTGGAGCTCCCCGTTGAGGATCAGCGCGTTCGGCGAGATACTCACCGAACGCACTGATCCGGAGTAGGGAGCTCTGGACGGCTCACCATCTGTCTCTGCTCTGGGGCAGCAGCCGGGGGCCGCTGGGTGCACTTTAGCCCGTGTATACAGGCTTTGATACTAGTATAGTATAAATCTTTAGCATATATTGATAGGCACATTGGGAAGTCCAGCAAGCAAATGCTTAATTAAATATACAAATTTCTGTCTTGAATATAGGTGCCATTACAGCAAAACATTTTGAATCCTATGATTTCTTATAATATTGTTTTCTATTTTTTTTTTTTTTTTACTGTACATGTTGCTATGGTGATGGGCTTGTTTGGGCACCCGTTTCATAGGGTATATATGCAGGGGATGGTGTTGGTTGTTTTTTCTCATGAGAAAGGTCTCATAGAGGACCAAAACGTTGACTTTATAAGCCTTTATTTTTCATTTTTTTTATCCTTCAGTATAAACAAATTACATTTTCTTTTTCTTAGTCCTGCGAGTGCAGTGATTAGAGTTTTTGCATGGATTAATTTTATTAGCACCAAAGCAGCTTTATATTTTTGTACTGAGAGTGCACCCTGTGTATAACAGAGGGACTTACTATACACACACACACACACACACACACACAACCACGGCCCTTCCACCTCCTTCTACTACAGCAGTGTTTCTCAACTCGTGTCCACAGGACCCACTAACAGGCCAGGACTTAGGGATTTCTCTGCTAGAGCACAGGTGTGGTATTCAGAGGCTCATTCACATTGATTAACTCACCTGTGCTCTAACAAGGAAATCATCATATCCTGGCCTGTTAGTGAGTCCTGAGGACTGGAGTTGAGAAACACTGTCCTACAGGTCTTTAACTCTACCCAGCCACTTCTCTTATTCATTTTCTCTCTCTCCCTGCCAGGTTTCTCTCTCTCCCATCTTGGTCTCTCTTTAGTTACGTCTCTCTCTTCCACTCCCTCTACTCATGAGGCTCTTTCCCCACCCCACAGGTCTTTCTCGCTCTCTCTCCACATGGACAAACACTGAAATATTAAACACTTTTAGTGGTCACAATGAACTGCAGAGCCCACTGGCACCTGAAGGGTAAAGCTTGATATAAATCCAAAATGAAGAATCCTGTTTAAAGTGTTAGTAATGGCTCAATATATCCTAAGGGTAAGGTTTGATCACTCCTTATAGTGTGTACTAACGTTCTCCACTGTCGGCAATGTTCATATAGCTCTAGTTACTATGAAATTATATTATAAAGTTCCTCCTCCTGCCACTTTTCAATACGTCAATCTTCTGTCTTTAGAGCTGAAAGCCAGTCCAGACAGACCACGATACGGAACAATCTTCTGTCCATCAGTATAAGGAAAAACCTGCACTCCTTCATCAAGGGGGGGGGGGGAGGAGCAGGGTTTTCCTTATACTGATGGACAGAAGTTTGTCTCTCGTTGCAATCTATCTGGTCAAACCACCTCATTTCAGATCTTAGAGGAAGCCGCTTAAAATATTGAAAAGAGAAGGAAGGGGGAAACTTCATAATATAATTTCATAGAAACTAGAGCGATATGCAGTGGCGTAACTAGAAGCCACCTGGCCCTGGTGCAGAAACTGCTATGGGCCCGGCAGCCTCCCCCCCATCTTCACATTGCCCCATGTCCATCTCCTACCTCCATCACCCGCTCCCGCGTGGTTCTCAGTAATGCAGAGCGCTGGGAGATGATGTCGTCTCCCAGCACTCTGCTTTACTAGGGCACTGGGAGATCAGCTGAGCTGCTTCGGGCACGGGCTGCGGGCGAGTGGCTATGGGTTCACAGGGGGCGGCCAGGCCCCTTGAGTGACGGGTGCATTACTAACCATTTAAAAGGCACTCAGTGGGACACAGTTAAAAAAAATAACTTTATCCTATATAATAATTCGCTAAAACGTGTGTCACGACAAAGTCATGCGCAGTAGAGACTGCTGCACGTGCTGCAGTCATGCGCAGTAGAGACTACTCCGAAGGAACGTCCAGCTCTGTATCAGCCGCGGCGCGGGCAGTCACTACTGCTCATGACTGCCCCGCGACCGGCTGGCATTGGCACTGTGGCCTGTGTAACGGGCTCTTCAACTAGTTAATTAATAATGGGAGATATATAGAAAAGGGATATAGGGAAGAAAAAAATAAAGATGATTCAACAGTGAAAGGGATTTGCAATTATTATTAGAGACCACACTTAAAATCCATGAAGATATGGATGTAGAAAGCCTATCTGTTAATATATAGTGGTCTGATAGATTAGGAATTGGGTATTCATCTCTTCAAATTCATCTTCAATTTAGGCCACTATGTATAGTGGTTTGGTAACTATAAATCGATTCACATATAGCCACTTTATCTACATTGGTCTATTAAAAAATGGCGGCGGGTGGCTAATCCACCCAAAACCATGTAAGGTGTGCTGCCCTTCCCCCTCCTTTGTTCCTGCTCACTGTGATGGTAATACCCTGGACAAAGGACAGGGGCTGGACATTGCAGTTTGGCAGAAAAACCTGGTGGAGGTGGGGGGAGGTCCCCTCTCACCTTTCCCAGGTTGGTGGCAGATAAAGGGGAGGAGGATGTAGGTATAAATAAAGCCAATGTTCAAAGAAAAGATATAACCTTTTGTTTTTCAGATCTGTTTTTCAGCTGTCCGGAATGGGCGGAGGAGATTTATCCGCTGTCCTCAATGTTACCAGAACCTTGAGGAGTTCCTGATGTTAGACTTGCTATAGAAAAGGAGAGTGAAGACAAGCAAGCGACCATAAGGCAGGAGGCACCAGGCTAAGATAAGTATTGTTCCTCACAGCCTCAATCCCTCTCTGTTCCCTTTGCCTTTCTCGCTGCCCGATCCCTATCTCTCCTCCAGCAGCCCTTGCTTCCCTCTCATGCTCTGCTGGCCAGCAGACCGGCTTCCCTCCCAGTCCCCTCTTCTTTTTCCCACCTCCCCACTCCCAGTGCCACCATCCTTGCAGCCCACCCAGTGCGTGTAAGACCGTGCATGAAGTTCTCACCCCCACAAGTGCCTCAGTCATGAAGGCAAGATCTCGTGGAGTCTCTTCTGGGTCTTGCAAGATCTTGCAATCCAATACCAGGCAAGAGGTGACGTAGACAGCATGATTGCATAATACTTATGGCATTCTGCCTTCCACCACCGTATTGAATGCTGCACATACCTCCGGAACCCAGGACCTACAGCAACAATTGGGGGTGGCAATGCAGCAGAAGCCAGGAATACCTCTCACTCCATCAAATAACGTGGCACCTGGAGGGGTAAGTGGTCAGGGGCAGTTTTCCATGGGCAGCATTATACTCCCACAACATTATCCCTCCCAGCGGGTAGATGTGTGGGAGCTGCTGGAACAGAATCACAGCCTGGAATCAGGAATGGAGGTATACAAGGATGGTCACGGGTGCATTAGAGGAAGCAGAACAAAGTCCTTGGCCAATATGAGTCTTCTTCGTTTGCGTTGGACACGGACATGTCTACATCTGACTGGGAAAAGGGAAAAATGTTTAAAATTGGTAAACAGTAGACTTGTGCAAATTGGTTCAGCCAAATTCGGAATTCTGATGAATAAGGGTCATTCGGTGTCATTTGGGCCGGCCGAAAAGCAAGGGCCATTCATAAAGACAAAACGAATCTGATCAGACCTGGTCCGAAATTTTGTAGTAATTTCGGAAATTCGGACAACGGCTTCCCGCAACCTCGCTACTTTTCCTCCCTCTCTAGTCCAATTAGCTGCTTTGTTTCATGATGGGGGTTGGACTAATGACACAGACACTCAGATAGACTGCATTTCTTGTTAGTCTATTGTTGGAGCTCAGAGAGAGAAGAAGGAGAGAGAATATCCAGAAAAGTGATTTTACTAGCCAGTCTAGTGCCTTATTAGCCAGTCTAGTGCCTTATAGCCAGTCTAATGCCAGTCTAGTGCCTTATTAAGAAAAAGAGGGAAGGGGAGGACAGCACATATATCCTCTAAGTGTAGTATGAGTTAAGTATAGAACAACAAATAAAATAAAAGGAAGGAAAATACAATGTCTAATGTATATGTCCAGTATACTCATATTTCAGTTGGGAGAGATGACTAAATGAGTAACGTGTATGTATGAAAAAAGAAAGAATGGAAATAAAAAAGAGTAAAAATTATAAGTGTCTGTATTATCAAGCCAAAAAATAACAATAATAATAATAATAATAATAATAATAAAAAATAGACCAAAAAATGATATGGACAAAATCAAGGAAAAGTAATATAAATGGAAAATAAAGAAGTGAAGAGAAAAAAAAAGAAAAAAAGGAGACACCAAAATTAAAATCTATAACAAATAAATTAAATAAATCATAAAAGAAAAAATGGAGCAATGAAGGGGGATATATCCCTTGTTCGTAAGACTGGCACTGATAGTATAGGGAGTTCGTGGATAATTTATATGTTTTTTATATATGTTTGTAAGCGGAGTGTTCTTATAAGCCCAGTGGTTGCACAATAATTGTGATCAACAAGTCAAACGTGATTGTCATATATGCTATTACCGGAGGAACATTGAATATCAGCATGTACAATCCATAATTGATAAGGGTATATGCTTACAAGACCTCCGTAGACAATGAGCATATAGGGCAAAAGAGTCCTCCACGTCTCTGGTGCTCTGATGCGTTGGACTGGAGCTGATGCTATGATCACCACAGCAGTCCTCTCAGAGTCAGTATCGCTTTTCAAAATTGAGATCAGTCTCCCAGTGAATCAGTGTTTAGTTCAGAGCTCTTTTCTGAAGGAGGCGCAATTCAGCGACGAAACACGTCATATCCACATGTTAGGCCGAACGCCAACACCTTCATTGAACTAAAGACATATACATTAGACATTGTGTTTTCCTTACTTTTCATTACCACATTGATGTATAGATTTTACTTAATTATGTGTATAATTTTCTTGACAATATATTGTTCTATACATAACCTATACTACTCTTAAAGGATTAATGCGCTGTCCTCCTCTTCCCGATTTTTCTTGATTTGTTTTACATGTAATGAGAATCCACTGGTGGAGACTGAACGCATGTGAATTTTTTGAGGACCAGCAGCAGATAAGAGGGATGATATATGGACTATACTCTTGGTTTAGGGACATTTAATCTTTTCCCTGTCTATAATTACACTATAGGGATCTCAAGCCAGGGGAGATTGTGGAAGTGTTCAGAACTGTGGTTATCACACAAGGTGAAATATTTTCCACTTGTCACCATTACCTATCATTCATATTCCATTCCACTACAGACAGTTCTATAAACCTGGGGACACCTAGCGTGTTTAAAACTACTGGATGGAAACTGCAGACAGTATCAACGTGGGATTTTTATAGTGAACATCCGTATAAGCAGCCCAAACAGGAATTATTGCAGTATTTGGAGAACATTTCTCCTGCCACCACTGTCACTACCACTGAGAGCATATCTTCTCCAACAAATGTTATTGAGGGAAATAGTTTACCATTACCCAGTAGCCACTAGGCAGAAGAGGCAATTCAGCAGGTCTCCCCAAAATCTGCTGCTGATGATTATTCTTCCTGTCCAAACCTACAAGAGGTAGAACAAGAATATGAGGGACCAAGGACTCCTGAGCTTGATTTTTCCACTGACCTTGAATTCTCCACTGAGCTTGATTTTCCCCCTCGGCTTGATTTTTCCCCTGCTGCCCATACTCCTCCTGCTTCTCCAGCTACAATTGTGTCTTATATTGAAAACTCAACACCTGCCTCTCCATTTCCAATTGAGTGTCCCAGGCATGTAGTAGCTGCTAGTGTCTCCGCCACCACTGTTACTCCACTATCCTCCATCAATCCCAGTCCCAACGTCCCTGCTGCCATGTCTAGTTCCACTAATACCCCTGTAAAGGTACATAGAACCAAAAAGCATAGTGAGGTTGCTCCAGCATGTGAAGATCAAGAAAGTGTCACCTCAGTTTCTTCTTCTCCACCACCTTCCTTTCAACTGGCAGAGTCATCCATTGCGCCAAAGCATGGGAGCATTTTGTGACATTTGGTGATGGCCGGCTTGTGAAATGCAAATTGAGTGGCACCACCTCTGGGATGAACCAACACCTGAACAACTACCACAAGTCAATGTTGATAAGTGCAGAAAGTGGCACTGCTACATATACCAGTGTCACACTCACCACCAGTAGGCAGGAGAAAGGGGAGGAGGATCATGCCACATCTGGTCCTGGTAAGAGCAGACAGTCACAGCCCATCCCAAAATTAATACAGGCCACAAAGAAAGATTTTGGTGGGTTTCATTCAAAGGGAATGTGCAGACAGCAGTCTCAAAAAATCACACGCCTCATTGCACAGCTCATAGCCGTTGGGGGTGCTACTTTTAATTTGGTGGACGGGGAACCCTTCCAGCAACTTATGGAGGCTGTTGCACTCCGATATAAAATTCCATCCCACACCACATTTAGTAGAACTATTGTGCCCTCACTGTACCAGTCATGCATGGGGCTAGGAAAGGTTGGTGGCCAGTCAGTGCACTTTACCACTGACTTATGGAGTGAGCCGAGTGGCCAGCGTGTCTTCCTGTCATTGAAGGTGCATTGGTGGCAGCCCAATGTGTTGCAAGCCACATTATTACCGATACCAACAACAAGTTCAGGTGCAGTAGCCAAGCAGGGGCACCACTCTTTCCTCCACCATGCTGAGGTAATGGATCAGCAGCACACCTCAGATAACATTCAAAAAGCACTGCAGAACATGGTGGCGCAGTGGCTAGGGGAGCAGGCAGACACACAGGCACACATGGGGTTTATGGTTACTGATGGTGCAGCTAACATCATAAAGGCTCTCTGGGATGTGGGTGTGCATGTCCTGCATCTGGTAGTTAAGGCTGCTCTCGAGGATGGCAATAACACTGGAAGGTTTTCAGCACTTCTGGAGTCATGCTGACAAATTGCTGGCCACTTCCATCATAGCGTCAAAGATAGTCATCTTCTCAGGGAGGAACAGAAAAAGCTAGACCTCCCAGAGCACCACCTCAAACACCACTTCAAACAAGATGTTGGGACCAGGTGGAACTCCACCTTAGATATGCAAGAGCATATCCTGGAACAGAGAAAGGCAATTCACGTAAAGTCATGTCACCATTTCATTGGAAGTAACAGAACACTAGGCAGGGCTGATGGAACAGGTATTGACAGTCCTCATGCCTTTCCATGTTTTGACAGAAATTTTAAGAAAAGAGAACGCTAGCCTGGCTGTAGTCAATCTCCTCTTCATACACCTCTCCATAAAAATTGATGATTTCCTTGCCCATAGGGAACGCTTGCCTGGTGCTGAGGGTAATATAATTCCCCATGTTTCTGCCCTTCTAACAAGGATGAAAAAGGAACTGCCTCGGCGCATGGAAGAGCGCATGGACAAGTGTCCCGAGTTAATGCTTCTCACAATTTGCGATCCTCGAATCAAAGGCAAGATGGCACTTAGTTCCAATTCCCTCACTGCCTGGAGGGAACAATCGATAGCGAGCATGCATGACAGGCAAAGAAAAAATAGAATGCAGTCAGAGGAGGTGGGAGAAGATTACACAGATGAGCTGGAGGAGTCTGGAGGTCTTCAGGGACCTATCAGTAGCAGCGCCAGTAGCATTTCATCTTGTTCCAGTGGAGCAGCTGCTGCTTTTTATGCTGAGGCAATGGGCAGATTATGCTTCAGACAAAAGAAACAGCTCTCCATAAATAGAAGAAGTGCTGAGTTTGAGTTTAAGGCTCACCTTGCGGAACCTTCTTTGCCCCCAAGTACAGATCCCTTGCGTTTATGGGGATAACAAGAGGGCTGTGTGGCCTACTTTGTCCCTGGTAGCCCAGGAGTTGCTTTCTTGCCCCCCAACCACTGTCCAGAGTGAGCGGGTATTTTCCGTAACAGGAAATATACTTCACCCCCAGCTCTCTCAACTGGCCCCCCAGCTCATGGAGCAAGTTCCTTTTTTAAAAGTCAACCTGCCAAAGCTGGGTTACCCTGCTCTCAGGTTCGATGTAGATTAGAAAAAAAAGGACTTCATCTACAATCATCCATAGTACCATAATACGCTGAGCGCTCCAGCTTACCCAGCTCTAGATCCGTGGTAAGTTGGGCAGAGGACACCCCCCGACTTGGTGGGACACAGGGGGGAATTTAAAGTCTACATTGTTGTCCCACTATACAGGTTGTTCAGTCTTGCTCTATTGTTTTTCATCTCTTCTACAAAAGTCTGCTTTATCTATCTACTGAGTCCTGCACCAGTGTTCTGCAGTTTGCTGCTGGCTACATCTACAGTGTTCCTGTCATCCTGAGTCCGCCATGCACCAGTCATCCTCAGTTTTGTAGCCTCATCTAAAAAAGTCTGCGGTATCTATCTACTGAGTCCTTCACCAGTGTTCTCCAGTTTTCTGCTGGCTACATCTACAGTGTTCCTGTCATCCTGAGTCCGTCCTGCACCAGTCATTCTCAGTCTTCCTTCTTCCTTCGAATTTCATTTATTTGTTCATTCGTGCTTGTAGCTATCTAGATACATCCATACTTCATCTACTTCATCCATAGTACCAAAAGGCTAAAGCTCCACCTTACCCTGTTCCACCATCTTCATTTAGACCCTGGAAATGGTTCCATTTATTTTTATTTATTTAATTTTAATTTTTTATTGTATATTTTAAAGTATTTTAAATTCATCCGAATAATTCAGACTATTGACGAATTTCGTCCGAGTCAAACAGGTCCGGTCCAAAATGCAGATCCTCTGAATGGAAAAAAAAATTTCATCTGAAATTTAATTTTACCAAAGTTGTTTGCTGTGCACAAGTCTAAAAATGGCACCCAACTGAGCAGAGATACAGTAGGAGGTGCCAGAAGTACAAAAGTACACCATCTGTTATCTCTAATTTTTCTTCCATTTTTTCCAAATGTGATGTTTCTGTACTAAAATGATTATAACAACAATGAAGAAAAGGTAGATAAGCCATACAATTTTGGAAAGAAGACAACCTACTTCATAAAATGAGGGGGTCACTTGTCTTTCTATCCCTAGCCTGATGAGCACAAATGTTTCCAGAAAGTGGAGCTAAAGAGACAAATATGCATTATTTTCATTTCCACCCCTTCAAAGGTACTGAAATCATTGAAAACGATGGAATATCCTACTACATTCATTATCTACTGCTTATTCAAGTAAAATTTGCTGACATACTGTATGGGGTGCCAGAAGCACAAAACTGCACCTGTTTTGTTTTTTTAAAATGCTTTCTTGCACTGAAATGGTAGTAACTATTAGAAGTATGAAAGAAAGGTATGCAAGGCATACCCTGTTACAAAGTAGACATCCATATGCATCAAATGAAGGGTTGTATGCCTTTTTACCTCTATTTCCATAAGGTCTATAGGAAAAAAACATTTTTACATTTCCACCACTTCAAAGGTATTAAAATATCTGAAAACTATGGACTTTCCTACTGTATTCAGTAACTGTTACCAGCTTAACAAAAATGGTGACATACTGTATGGGGTGCCAGGAGCACTAATGTACATCTACCACCTTTCTTTATGGAAATTACCTGCCTGCACTAAAATGGACATAGATATATGAAGAAAAGGTAAGCAAGACATACATTTTTGGAAAGTAGACACGAACCCACTTCAAATGAGGTGTCATTTGCCTTTTAAACCCTAGGCTACTGTGCACAATTATTTCTAGTAAATGGTGCTATAGGAAAAACAAACTCATGTTTTTAAATGTCAGTCAGCCATAGACACCCAAATCTTTCAATGCCATGGAATTTCCTATTGCATACAGTACTTAATGCCAGCCTAACAAAAATTGTATGGTCTGACATATCACAGTGGGTGCCAGGAGCATGACTACCAGTGAAAAAGGCTGGGGAAGCACACAGAGTGTGTGAGTGATTATTTGGCCATCAATGGAACAACACAGAAGTAATCAGAGATGGTCAACTAGGCTCATGAGCTAGCAAATACATACAGGAAGCTCACTAGGACTGCGTCCAGCACCCAGGATGCAATCTCTTTTAGCTCACAAGTGCCATACACAGAGAAGAAATATTCTGAAGCATATGATACAGGTCCTGCCAAAATGACAGTCCATCCATGACATGCCAGACAATACTTCTCTGAATAAAGGAAACAGCTAACCCCAGACGTCCGTTTCGACCTTGTTGGGCCTCGTCGGTGAGATGCAGCTGATCCATCTAAGCACTTGTGAGCAAGGGGTCCACTTCTGGATTCCCCCATTACCCTTAGGATGACCAATCCTAAAAGCAATTTGCATATAGATAGAGGTAGTCAGAGACGCTCAACTAGGCTCATGAGCTAGCAAATACATGAGGAAGCTCACTAGAACTGCATCCAGCACACAGAGTGCAATATCTTTTAACTCACAAGTGCCATACACAAAGAAAAAATATTCTGAAGCATATGATACAGGCCCTGCCAAAATGAAAGTCCAGCCATGCCATGACAGGCCAGGCCAGGCCAGGCCAGGCCAGGCCAGGCCATCATTCTGTGAACAAGGGAAGCAGCTAGCCCCAGACATAACATTTTGGTCTTGTTGGGCCTCACTGGCAAGGTGCAGCTGATTGCTCTAAGCACTTGTGAGCAAAGTGTCCACATCTGGATTCCTCCATTACCCTTAGGGTGACCAAATCTAAAAGCAATTTGCATATAAATAGAAGTAGTCAGAGATGCTCAACTAGGCTCATGAGCTAGCAAACAAATGCAGGAAGCTTACTAGGACTGCATTCAGCAACCAGGGTGCAATCTCTTTTAGCTCACGAGTGCCATACACAGAGAATAAATATTCTGGAGCACATCATACAAGCCCTGCAAAAATAGCAGTCCGGCCACAAAATACCAGTCAATTCTTCTCTGAACAAGAGAAACAGCTAACCCCAGCCATGCATTTCAGCCTTGTTGGACCTCATCAGTGAGGTGCTGTTTACCTCTCTAAGCACTTGTGAGCAAGGGACACATGACCAACCCTAAAAGCAATTTGCATGGCAGGACCTGTACGATATGCTTCAGAGTATTTCTTCTCTGTGTATGGCATTTGTGAGCTAACAGAAATTGCACCCTGGATGCGAAGGCACAGTCCCAAGTGCATACTTTTGCAAGCTCATGAGTTTGGTTGA
Source organism: Rhinophrynus dorsalis (assembly GCA_037306005.1). Classification (NCBI taxonomy): domain Eukaryota; kingdom Metazoa; phylum Chordata; class Amphibia; order Anura; family Rhinophrynidae; genus Rhinophrynus; species Rhinophrynus dorsalis. The sequence goes on from CM074719.1 coordinate 296,098,062, forward strand.
GCATCTCTGACTTCTTCTACTTCTATGCAAATTGCTCTTAGGGTTAGTCACCTTAAAGGTGTTGGAGAAATCAAGACGTGGACCCCTTGCTCAAAAGTGCCTAGAGGGATCAGCTGTACCTCACCAATGAGGCCCAAGAAGGTTGAAATGTGCATCTGGGGCTAGCTCTTTCCTTGTACAGAGAAGAGTTGTCTGACATTTTATGGCTGGACTGTCATTTTGGCAGGACCTGTATGATCTGCTTCAGAGTATTTCTTCTCTGTGTATGGTATTTGTGAGCTAAAAGAGATTGCATCCTGGGTGCAAGAACACTGTCCCAGTGAGCTTTTTCATACCCTTGCAAGCGCATGAGTCTAGTTGAGCATCTCTGACTTCTACTTTTATGCACATTGTTCTTAGGTTTAGTCACCCTAAGGGTGATGGGGAATCCAGATGTTGTCCCCTTGCTCACAAGTGCCTAGGGGGATCAGCTGCACCTCACCGATGAGCCCCCTGAAGGCTGAAACATATGTCTGGGGTTAAGTGCTTCCCTTGTTCAGAGAAAAGTTGTCTGGTGTTTTGGCAGAACCTGTATGATATGCTTCAGAGTATTTCTTCTCTGTGTATGGCATTTGTGAGCTAAAAGAGATTGCACCCTGGGTGCAAGGACACAGTCCCTGTGAGCTTTTTGCATACTCTTGCAAGCTCATGAGTCTAGTTGAACATCTCTGACTTCTTTTACATCAATGGAACAAGGCTGGAGTGTCAGACAGTGCATATGGGGCCCTGTGACTGCCAGTGAAACATGACTGGGGTGTCAGACAGCTTATGTGTGGAATCTGTGGCAACCAGTGGACAGAGAAACAAGACTAGGAGGTCAGGATGTATGTGGGCAATCTGTGGCTACCAGTGGGCAGGGAAACAAGGGTGATGGGGGTCAAACAATGCAGGTGGAGAATCTTTGGCTACCAGTGGGCAGGGAAACAAGACTGGTGGGCGGTGAGACTGTGTAGGTGGGGAATATTTGGCTACCAGTTGGCAGGGGAGAAAGGTTGGGGTTGTATCTGGAGTATCTGGGCATTCCATGAAGCAGTGGGGAATATTATTTTTTTGTTACTTTTTATTAGTAGTGGTTTTTAATATATATATATATATTTTTTTTCCCCAAAAATCAAATCAGACCTTGTAGAGCACATAGGGGCCCATCCTGTCCTCCTCCTCCTCCTCATCCTCATCCTCCTCATCCTCATCCTCATCCTCATCCTCCTCATCCTCATCCTCATCCTCATCCTCATCCTCATCCTCATCCTCATCCTCATCCTCATCCTCATCCTCATCCTCCTCAACAACACAGCATTCAATAAATGTCTGGATTAACCAGGAGGACCTTTAAGACCAACTCTCGTCATGATCACCTTCCTGCTTGCAGCAATGATAGCCTATCCTAATGGCTAGGCAATTAATGCCAGGAGGAGCATTTGGAGGGGTCCCGATGACCCCCACAAGGTCTGATTTGATTTTTCAAAGTCCATAGTACAGGATCAAGAGATTCTGCACTATATGCATTATTTTTTATACATGCTTGCTCCCATGTTCATGGGAGCATTTGTTTATATTTTGAGGAGTTAAGACTTGCCCTACTGTAAGAATATCTTACCTATGTGAAGTTTCTCCCTGAACCAAGAGTGCAGGGAGAAGCGTCTAAGTCAGACCTTGTAATTTTCACAAGGTTAGCTGTGCAGGCCCAATTTGCTAACCAAGTGAAAATTACAAGGTTGGCACTCAAAGGGTTAAAGGTAATTTAACATAAAAACATGGAGTACAGTATCTATCTATAGGTCTATCTATCTATCTATCTATCTATCTATCTATCTATCTATACAAGAAAAAAGCAAGGCAGCACCAGAGGGTCTCTTAAAGGGATAGTAATACTTAAAATGTAAAAAAAAATATGTTGTAGGGTTTATACCCCTGAGTAAAACTGCTGAAAGTTGTTTCATTCAAAAGTTATTAATTTTCAAAGTTGAATTTTTTAGGTGCAATATCACAGTGGCCTGAAATTGTACAGTGGCACTGTTGCTACACCATCCTATGGAGATTTATGGTCCCGGGACCAGAGCTGTCCATAGGCTGGTGTAGCAACAGCGCCACTGTACAATTTCAGGCCACTGTGATATTGCACCTAAAAAATTCAACTTTGAAAATTAATAACTTTTGAATGAAACACCTTTCAGCAGTGGGAGTACTCTTGTTTTACTCAGAGGGATAAACCCTACAAAATATTTTTTTTTACGTTTTAAGTATTACTATCCCTTTAAACAAAGTAAAAGTGTAAAATGTATTAGATCAAATCCTACTCACATTAAAGCAAAGTCCCACTGATTGTGACAACATCCCATTAATATAAGAAACCAATAAAAAATGAAAAAAATAAAAAAAAATAAAGTATACCATAAGAGAAAAGTAATGATAATAAACAGTTAAACAATCCAAATTATACAACATAGGATATGAAAACGTAACCTTACAATATTTCATTAATGAAATACAAGATGACATATAGTTGTAAAGCAAACTCACATGCATTATGTACATAATGTGACCTTGATATTTAATAAAATCTAAAGTGTTGATAAACTGCAATGGCACAGATAGTGTAATAAATTGGGCCGTTCAACATAACAGTCAATCGGTTCGATACAATGTAGGGTTAATATATTAGTGTTACTGAAAATTAATTATTACTTGAATTACTTACTTAATAGGAATAATTAATAGGCTAAAAGACAGTGGGTAACAGATATGAAATAGACTGTAAGTAAACATGAAATGAAGAAGAACCTATGCGTACAACTAGATGCACTAAAAAATTAAACAATTAAGTATTATTCATATAATCAAAGCACAAAGACAATCTGGATAAAATAACACATCGTGCCTTCTGTTATTAGAGCAGAGTACTGGCTGAATAAAGCTGTAAATGTTTAGACAGAAGATCAAAAGTAACGGTTGCAAATACTGAAACAAAGCGCAATACATCTCTGTTATATTTTAGTGATGTGTTGCATTAGCTTTTCAGAATACCCATAGGGAAAACAAAAGGAGAAATGAATGTGATACAAGCCACATCCAATACCAATGCAGAGGGGTAAGCAACCTGATGGATACAGGAACAAAAGCCAGAAACCAAAGCTATTTACACTCACGATAGAAGAATATGGAGATCAAAATAAATTATTAATGAAAATTCAAGTGCTAATATGAAAATGTTTAGTCACATTAGTCCACGAAAAGATCAATTATCATTGTTAGTGTCACAAATATCCCTCCAGGTGCTGATGGTTAAGGAGAGAGTTGTTTAGAGAAGTTTACCGATAGCTAATCAATATTTACAATAGAATCCACAAGGTAGAGACGCAAGCCTATTATGAGGGAGATGTTTGGAATGTCAAGAGTATCCCAGGATCTATGCTCATTGTATAGAGGGCTACTTTTCTTAGTCTGTATAAGTGAAAGATTACTACTTGCAGATATGTTAGTTTCCTGGTGCTGGCTCTCCTTCCCCTTGGTTCCCAAGAGGGAAGGGGCATGATTTATGCTGACAGAAATCAATATAAGCAGACATATTTCATAAATACAGTAAGGCCATGGGAGAGGCAAGTTTTTAAGCAGTGTATCCACTTTTCCTCACAATGTAAAAGGAATTTGTCCCTGTCACCACCTCTTCAAGGTTTAGGTTCATGATCAGTGATCATATACTTTACATCCACCAAGGAGTGTCTTGATTGTACAAAATTTTTAGGAACAGGTTTGTCTGATATGCCAATTTCCAGTGCCTGTCTGATCGTGGCTCTATACTTTGCCATTTGGTCCGTGAATGTTATAATAGTTTTTCCCACATAGTATAAATTACATGGATTTGTGATAAAATATAACACATAAATACTGTTACAGCTAATCCTGTATTTAATCCCAATGCATTTGTCAGTATGCAGGTATTTATGGGCAAATCCTACAGTCATTGAATAACAGGTAATACAATGGCTGCTGCATTTGAAACATCCAATCTTCGGGCTAGGAAACCAGGTAGTGTATCAGTTTATATAAGAACTAGTTGAACAGCCCATTACACGGGCCACAGTGCCACTGCCACCCGGTCGCGGGGCAGTCACGCGCAGCAGAGACTGCCCGCGCCACGGCTGATACAGAGCTGGACGCTCCTTCGGATCGCCCAGCTCTGTATCAGCCGCGGCGCGGGCAGTCTCTACTGTGCATGACTGCAGCACGTACAGCAGTGTGTACTGCGCATGTCTCGGCGTTACACACGATTTAGCGAATTATTATACAGGATGTACTGGATCTGTCTCTTGACCAGAATGTCTTTTAAGTTTTCCCACTTTTTTAGCTGAAAAGTGTCTTTTTAAAAATGCACAGTAAAGTCTGGCCAGTGGATAATATGTTCCATTGTTGGTGTATAGTTCTCTCTATGGCCTGGCTTTTAGTAGTGTATGTGCTAGGGAACACTAGTCTAATTAAAGTCTTGTTCCCTCTGTTATCCTTATCTCTTGTGATTTGTGTCTGTGTGATAACTTTCTCAGTGGCCTGTTGTAATAGATGATTCTTATAGCTTCTGTTCCATAGGCAGGTTGAAAATTCTTCCATTTGTTCCAGTGATTTTTCTGGTAATGTTTAATCCTAAAGGGATAGTAATACTTCGTTTAAACTTTATTTTATTTTGTAGGCATTAAAAAAACATGAAGAATGATATAAGTCTTATCTCTCAAACCTTTATAGTTTAAGAGATATTCACAAACAAAGTATCCCCCCCCTGTTCAACCAGATCAGAAGGGAGATGCCCAGGTAGACTGCAGAGAGGGACAATCTTCAATTACGATAAGGGAAAAAGCTGAAAAACTTGTCAAGGGGGGTAGGGCTTTCATTGTTTTCATACAAAGAAAATTGTCCCCTTCTGTTATCTGTCTGGTCATACAACCTGATCCACATCTGAGAAGAGATTGTTTACAGTAGGTAAAAGGGGCGGGAGGGGGAACTTTGCTTGTGAATATCTCATAAACCATAAAGGATTGAGAGATAAGACTTATATCATTCTTCATGTTTTTTAATGCCTACAAAATAAAATAAAGTTAAAATGAAGTATTACTATCCCTTTAAAGGGATAGCAATACTTTGATTTAAAAATGTCTAATATTGTAGCTATTAACTATAGAAGTAGAATAAGCTACTTCCCATTTCTCAAAATGTTATAGTTTTGCATTCGTAGCATTTAAAGTTCCCCCCTCCCTCCCCTTTCTCATACGTCAGGAGCTCTAGCTGACAGAGGCAGATCCTGGTCCCAGGACCTGCGAAGCCTCTTCAGCAGAGCCGAAATCGCAATATTTATGAAGAAATACTTCGTTGGGACAATCTACAAAGTGTGCCTGGTTTGCAAGCACACTTTGTAGACCATTCCAATTAAGTATTTCTTCATAAATGTCGCAGTTTCGGCTCCGCTGAAGAGGCTTCGCCAGTCCCGGGACCAGGATCTGCCTCTGTCAGGTAGGGGAGGGAGGGGGGAACTTTAAATGCTACGAATGCAAAAACTATAACGTTTTGAGAAATTAGAAGTAGCTTATTCTACTTCCCTAGTTAATAGCTACAATATTAGACATTTTAAAATCAAAGTATTACTATCCCTTTAATCGTAAGCATCTAAGACTAAGGAATACCCCCTTTTGATATGTTTTAGATGGAAACTGTAACAATGTAAGATAGTATTGCAGTCTATGGGTTTTCTGTTATTAGTACCCAGATAGTTATTTTGCAAAAATTGACTGGCATGGTGTTATACTCTATAGTAAAAGGTACTGTTACATACATAATTACATACATAGTTACATACATAGTAATTTAGGTTGAAAAAAGACTTGCGTCCATCCAGTTCAACCCTTTTCCTATTCCTGTTTACCATCGCTGACCCAAAAGAAGGCATCTGACTCCAAATGGCAATCAGATTTCTCCCTGGATCAACAAGCCCTAACTAAATATTAATCCCAATACTAACGTGCATAGCCCTCTATATTATGCTCTTTTAAATAAGTATCCAGGCCCCTTTTAAAGGCTTCTAATGTATTTGATAGCACCACCTCCTCCGGAAGTGCATTCCATACCTTTATTGTCCTTACTGTAAAGAAACCCTTCCGCTGTTGTAGATTAAATCTCCTTTCCTCAAGTCTAAGCGGGTGGCCCCTTGTCCTGTGTACTGTTCTGTTAATGAACAGGTCTTTTGAAAGCCCTTTATATGGGCCTTGTACATATTTATATAGTGTTATCATATCCCCTCTAAGACGCCGTTTCTCTAGTGTGTACAAGTTTAACTTTTCTAGCCTCTCTTCATAACTAAAACTTTCTATTCCCCTTACTAGTTTTGTAGCCCTCCTCTGCACTCTCTCTAGTTCCATAATGTCCTTCTTCAGAAAGGGCGCCCAGAATTGAACAGCATATTCTAGGTGGGGTCTTACCATGGACCTGTAAAGAGGCATAATTATATCTTCCTCCCTTGAGTCAATACCCCTTTTAATACATGCCAATATCTTATTGGCCTTTGCAGCTGCAAGCTGGCACTGCATGCTACTGCTAAGTCTATTGTCTACCATTACTCCTAAATCCTTTTCATTAGTAGATTTCCCCAGAGAAACACCATTTAAACTATATGTTGCATTTTTATTATTATACCCAAAATGCATAACTTTACACTTGTCTATACTGAATCTCATTTGCCATTTGCCTGCCCAGTTACTCAATTTGTCCAAATCCTCTTGTAATGAAGACACATCCAGTTCAGACTTTATTACCTTACTTAATTTTGTGTCATCGGCAAACACTGATACATGGCTTCCTATGCCCTCTGGGAGGTCATTAATAAACAAATTAAAAAGAAGAGGACCCAGGACAGATCCCTGAGGCACTCCACTTATCACGTTTATCCAACTGGAGAACTTGCCATTTACTACCACTCTTTGCATTCTATCTTTCAGCCAATTTCCAATCCACACACAAACATTTTCCCCTAGTCCTATTTCATTCAATTTGTACAGTAACCTCTTGTGCGGAACTGTATCAAATGCCTTGGCAAAGTCTAAATAGATCACGTCAACCGCCGCTCCCTCATCTATATTATTACTTACTTTTTCATAAAATTCGATCAAGTTCGTTTGACAAGACCTATCTTTCACAAAGCCATGTTGGCTATTGCTAATAATATTCCTAACTTGGAATGTTGTTCAAAGTGTCAAAGAAATCAGTGAGAGAGGCACACGTGTCAGCCCATATGAAGAATGCATTATTTATATCTCAATAATAACATAATAGGTGTTGGGAACCATTTGTAAATATAAATTGGCATTGGATGGTGCTACATTCAAACCAATCAATGTTTCTGTTTTTTTTACAAATGAAAGAGATTTAAAATAATTAAGCACACTTCCAGTAATTGCATCAGGAATTCAGTGGGAGGGTATATAGTATCCCTGAGCTGAATGAGAGCAATATGTATTGCTTACAGCTCTTCCTGTAATGGAATAATGGTACATAGAGAATGCACGTTGATGGTGACAAGAAAGCAATGTTCTGGCAATGACAGTAAAAGTATCTTACTGATGAAGTCACCTATATCTCTTATGCAAGATTTTTTTTACAATTAGTTTTAAGTAATAATCAATATACATGGATAGTGGTTGTAGTAAAGGGTTCCTTGCTGAGACAACGGACTGGACTTGATGGACGCATGTCTTTTTTTCAGCCTCCTCAACTATGTAATCGGTCTACCAGGGGGCTTGGATAGATTTCTGTGTATTTTCTGAATTGTATAAAAAATGGGACATAGCAGGCAGTCAGTGCTCAATAAACATGTAGTGTTTCCATCTATCCAGCCATGTGACAATGCTTCTTGTATTATTGAGTCAGCCTTTCATTTGTAGACAAGGCAGTGGTCCCCTTTCAGTTTAGTGTAAGTTACAGTATCTTGGCGCTGTGATAAAATCTCTTCCTTGTAATAAGAATAATCCAAGAGAACCACTGCCCTTTCCTTTTCTACTGGGTGTATTAAAATGGAAGGATTATTGGACAAGTCTGTAAGTGCATTTCTTTCTTCTTTGGTAAGATTTTGATATGCTTTATGTAATGTGTTTAACATCATAGGTTACTAGTCTTGTGAAATTGTTTATAGACTGATTTGAATTAATCATTTCAAATGTGGACATTTCAGCAAATACCGATTTAGAAGCTTCAGGATCCTTAAAATGGTTCCTGAGCTTCATGGTTCTCCTAGATTGATTGAACTGTATGTCAAATTTAAAACCCTTAAGGAAGGTGGTAGGAACGAAGGACAGATGCTAAGATAACACATTCCTAAATGCGTGAGAATATGAGTACTTTGATTTCTAAGTGATAATTTTTATTCACTGTGGGTTCGGTAGTGACGCTTCTTTGCAGCTATGGTGACCTCCTCTATGAGTTCTGTGTCTTTTTGCTTTGAACTGGATAGTATTTTTACCCCTAAAATATTTTCTGCTGGAGGCGATGGGGTATCAAAATCTTTCCAGTGGAATTCCCAGAAGTGTCTAATATTTGAAGATTAGGGATTGTAATTTTAGTGTAATTCAATTTTCTTCTCAAAAAGGGTCTGTACCTATAAGCCACCTATATCCTCTATATTATTTACAGTCAAGACTGACTTTCTGTGATTTAAAATGATGAAGTTCAGTTTTCAATAACTTTTTTTTAGTTTGTCACTCCAGTCTTTAGTGGTGTCTAAAGTTAATGTTATGAGGTTTGTATTCTCAAAGGTGTTGACTTCAGTGTATACTAAATTTAATTATTTTGTTACTTCCTCTATTACCAAGAGCATTAGATTGTATGAACACTTATTGAGAAAACACCATTTTTTGCGAAATTCTGGATTAGTTCTACCTTTAGTGTGAATGTTATTGATCATGAAACCTCTAGGGATTTGTTTTGCTCTATAATAGTCAAAGACAAACACCATGCAGGAATAAATCAGTTTCACGTTTTTTAGTTTTAACAGTTTACTAAAGATATAATTGGGGTCTTACCCTTGAGATGCTGTAACTCTGTGTTTGTAAACAAGATGGCTATAGCTTGTGTGTCTGTATAAGCCAGTGGTTCCTGAGGTTGTTGAGGAACCGATACACTTGGAAGGTCTTCAGTTCTAGGATGTTATTCTGCAAGGAATCAGGTTATAGATCTAATAAGTCTGATCCTGTAAATGCAGATTTCAAAATTAGGGTGCATTCCACAAAGAAACGTACACAGGTAGAATGATAGCACAGTTTTTGGTTTATTTTTTACTCTTGTTTAATACATACCTCCCACTTCACCTGAGGTGAAAAAAAGTGTGAAACAAAAAAAAAACGCTGAAATGTACATCTGAGGTTAGCTGTTTCCAGTTTTTCAGAGAGGAACTGTCTGGAAGTTTGTGGCTGGACTGTCTTTTGGCAGAACTAGTATGATGTGCTTCAGAAGATTTCCTCTCTGTGTATGGTATTGGTGAGCTAAAAGAGATTGCTCTCTGGATGCAGTCCTAGTGAGCTTCTTGCATGTATTTGCTAGCTCATGAGCCTAGTTAAGCATCTCTGATATTTTGTTCTACATATGCAAATTGATCTTGGGATTAGTCACTCTAGGAGTAATGGGAGGAATCCAGACATGGACCCATTGCTCACAGTACCTAGAGGTATCAGCTGAATCTTATTGAAGAGACCCAAAAAGGCCAAAATGTACATCTGGGGCTAGCTGTTTCCCTTGCTCAGAGAGGGGTTGTCATTTGGTAGGACCAGTATGATGTGCTTCAGAAGATTTCCTCTCTTTGTATGGCACTAGTGAGCTAAATGAAATTGCATGCTGGATGCAGTCCTAGTGAGTTTCTAGCATGTATTTGCTAGTTCATGGGCCTAGTTGAGCATCTCTGACATTTCTTTCTATGCAAATTGCTCTTGGGATTAGTTACCCTAAGAGCAATAGGGGGAATCCAGATGTGGACCCCTTGTACGCAGTGCCTAGAGGGAACAGCTGTACCGCATCAATGAGGCACAAAAATGCCAAAATGCACATATGGGATTAGCTGTTTCCATGTTTTTTTTTTTTCAGAGAGGAATTGTCTGGTAGTTTGTGGCTGGACTGTCTTTTGGCAGAACCACTATGATGTGCTTCAGAAAATTTTCTCTGTGTGTATGGCATTGGTGAGCTAAAAGAGATTGCTCTCTAGATGCAGTCCTAGTGAGCTTCTTGCACGTATTTGCTAGCTCATGAGCCTATTTGAGCATCTCTGATGTTTCTTTCTACATATGCAAATTGCTCTTGGGATTAGTCACCCTAAGAGTAATGGGGGGAATCTAGACATGGACCTCTTGCTCACAGTGCTTAGAAGGATTAACTGCACCTCACTGACAAGGTTGAAATGTACATCCAGTGTTAGGCCGTAAGTTTTGGTACAGCACTTGCATGGAGCTTTTCTTTCTTTCCTTTCTTTCTTTCTTTCTTTTCCACTTCTTCTTCTGCTCTAGTATTCTGGTGAGGCAGTAAAGAATTTTTATAATGCCAGCTGGAAGGCTTGGGCCTTAGCACGCACATGATTTATCACGGGGCATGTTTTTGCACAGTGGACTGATGTATTTATTTATGCACATATATTATTCATGGCACTTATCCCCGAACTTAAACACTTAAAGTTGCCATAGTGGGGCCAGGTCTATGACTTGTGCTATGGTGGGGGAGTTGGATGGCCCCCTCCCCTTAAAGACTTGGAAGATCCTCTCTCCGGAGGGAGCATAAGCTTTAATGCCCTGGGATAGGGACGCTACAATGCAGAAGACCCCAGGCTTAAGGCCCTCCTCTTCTTCCGGAGAGGAGGAGTAGTCCAAAGGGCCCCCTTAGCTTTGAAGGGTGATGGGGGCTGAAGGCTGATCTGGCCCCACAAAGGCAACTAACAGAGTCCACGAGTGACAACAGTGCATGGACAGGATCAAGGGAAGCACAGGGATTGTACAACACGAAGACTGCACAGCACCTCAGGTTTTTAATACCATGGTGTTAGATGTTTCCCTTGACCAGAGAGGAATTGTCTAGCATTTTGTGGTTGGACTGTCATTTAGCAGGACCAGTATGATTTGCTCCAGAAGATTTCCTCTCTGTGTATGGCACTGGTGAGCTAAAAAGATTGCACTCTGGGTGCTGGACACAGTACTACTGAGCTTCTTACATGTATTTGCTAGTTCATGAACCTAGTTGAGCGTCTCTGACATTTCTTTCTACATATGCAAATTAGACTTGTGCACGGCAAACATTTTTGGCAAAATTCGATTTCGGACTAATTTTTTTTGTTGTTCAGAGGATCCACATTTCAGACCAGACCTATTCGACTCGGTCGAAATTCGACAATAGTCCGAATTATTCTGCTGAATTTAACATACTTTAAAAAATTACTCTCCCTTGCGGTGGCAATAAGGTACTAGGCCTGTCTGCCTACACAACTGTGAGACTAGCTGTGTCACTCTGAAAGCTATTAAAACAAATTCTTAATATTTTATATTTTTTTTGCACATGAAAAAAGATGACTCTCCCTTGCAGTGGCAATAAGGTACTAATGCTGGCTGCCTGTCTATGTTACCTGCCTGCTTACACAACAACTGGACACTCTCTGTCTCCTACTGCTCTCTCTGAGCTCCAACAAAAGGCTAACCTCACTGACGAGGCCCAAAAAGGCCACAATGTATGTTTGGGGTTAGCTGTTTCCTTTGTTTGGCATTTTGTGGCTAGACTGTCAATTGGCAGGACTAGTATGATTTGCTCCAGAAGATTTTCTCTCTGTGTATGGCACTGGTGAGCTAAAAAGATTGCACTCTGGGCACTGGATACAGTACTACTGAGCTTCTTACATGTATTTGCTAGTTCATGAACCTAGTTGAGCGTCTCTGACATTTCTTTCTACATATGCAAATTAGACTTGTGCACGGCAAACATTTTTGGCAAAATTCGATTTCGGACTAATTTTTTTTGTCGTTCAGAGGATCCACATTTCAGACCAGACCTATTCGACTCGGTTGAAATTCGACAATAGTCCGAATTATTCTGCTGAATTTAACATACTTTAAAAAATTACTCTCCCTTGCGGTGGCAATAAGGTACTAGGCCTGCCTGCCTGCCTACACAACTGTGAGACTAGCTGTGTCACTCTGAAAGCTATTAAAACAAATTCCTAATATTTTATATTTTTTTGCACATGAAAGAAGATGACTCTCCCTTGCAGTGGCAATAAGGTACTAATGCTGGCTGCCTGCTTATGCTACCTGCCTGCTTACACAAAAACTGGACACTCTCTATCTCCTACTGCTCTCTCTGAGCTCCAACAACAGGCTAACCTCACTGACGAGGCCCAAAAAGGCCAAAATGTATGTTTGGGGTTAGCTGTTTCCTTTGTTTGGCATTTTGTGGCTAGACTGTCAATTGGCAGGACTAGTATGATATGCTTCGGTAGATTTTCTCTGTGTGCGTGGCACTGGTGAGCTAAAAGAGATTGCACTCTGGGTGCTGGATGCAGTCCTAGTGAGCTTCTTGCATGTATTTGCTAGCTCATGAGCCTAGTTGAGCATCTCTGACATTTCTTTCTACATATGCAAATTGCTCTTGGGATTTGTCACCCTAAGAGTAATGGAGGGAATACAGACATGGGCCTCTTGCTCACAATGCCCTAAAGGGATCAGCTGTATATTTCTGATGGGGCCCAAAAAAAGGCTGAAATGTAGAGCTGGGGTTAGTTGTGTCAGAGAGAAATTGTCTAGTATTTTGTAGCTGGACTGTCATTTGGAAATATGATTTGCTTCAGAAGTTTTTCTCTCTGTGTATGGTGCTGGATGTAGTCCTAATGAGTGTCTTACATATATTTGCTAGCTCATGAGCCTAACTGAGCATCTCTGGCATTTATTTCTATGTATGCAAATTAGACTTGTGCATGGCAAAAATTTTCAGTAAAATTCAATTTCGTACAATTTTTACTTTTTATTGTTCGGAGGATCTGCATTTCGGACCAGACCTGTTCAATTCGGGTAAAATTTGACAATAGTCCGAATTATTCGGCCGAATTTAACATACTTTAAAGGGACAGTAATGTCCCATAAAAAATATTTAAATTCAGGTAGAGACTGAAAAAATATAGGGATCCAGATGTGGACCCCTTGCTCACAGTGCCTAGAGGGATCAGCTGTACCTCACTAATGAGGCCCCAAAGGGCTGAAATATATGGCTGTGATTAGTGGTTTCACTTGTTCAGAGAGGAATTGTCTGGCATTTTCTCGCTGGACTGTTAGTTGGCAGTACTGGAATGATGTGCTTTAGAAGATTCTCTCTCTCTCGCGCACACTGGTGAGCTAAAATACATTGCACTCTGGGAGCTGGATACAGTTCTAGTGAGCTTCTTGCATGTATTTGCTAGCTTATGAGCCTAGTTGAGCATCTCTGACATTTCTCTCTACATAGGCAAATTGCTCTTGGGATTTGTCACCCTAAGAGTAATGGAGGGCATCCAGACATGGACCCCTTTCTCACAGTACCTAGAGGGATCAGCTGCACTTCACTGTGAGGGAAAAAGAAAAAGAAAAAGAAAAAGAAAAAGAAAAAGAAAAAGAAAAAGAAAAAGAAAAAGAAAAAGAAAAAGAAAAAGAAAAAGAAAAAATGTATAGCTGGGGTTGTTGTACCACTCAGTACTGTATGGACTATTTCAATGGACACACTTGTATGGTGCTATTCAGGAAGCCTGGTGCACCATGTGTTGTGTCAAAGATGCTCTGTGGTTTGCAAGAAATCATCTGGTGCTGAGGAGAGAACAGATGACAACACAGGACTGTTGCAGACTGATCCACAGCCTGTTAAGAGACTATAGCACATTGGACAGCCTTGAAGAGGAGGAGGACTATCATCCCCTCCAATGGCCCAATACCACTGTCACTTCCCCTCGGCCCCCTGCCCCACACACATGCACAATCCCCCAGGTGAATGCCCACAGAGACTTTAATACAGTGAAATAAAGTACAAGTGTTGAGTTCAATAGAGTAATGTTACAATAAAGTTCAAATGTACCTGTGTGCTGCCAAACTGCACTGTGTCGCAGGTAATAAGAATGTTATTGTATTAAAGGGGAACTAGCACCCCGCAATAACTTAAGCTTCACTGATTACTCATCTGGCGACTAGCTGCTTAGTAGCGCTAGTCGCCAGAAATATTACCCGGTTCAGCAGATATCAGCGTTTTACTGATGGTGACAGGAGCAGGAAGCACGGACGTCTCTTCTTAAGAGTTATTAAGTTATTGCGGGGTGCTAGTTCCCCTTTAAATGTATGAATGCACTCTGTATTGAAAATCATTACTGTACAAAGAAATGTTGTATTGTATTTTCCATGTCAAAATAAAGTTTATTTAAAAAAAAAAAAAAAAAAAGCATGTCTGGGGTTAGCTGTTTCTCTTGTTCAGAGAGGAATTGTCTTGCATTTCGTGGCTGGACTGTCATTTGGCAAGACCAGTATGATGTGCTTCAAAAATGTTTCTCTCTGTGTGTGGTACTGGTGAGCCAAAAGAGATTGCACGCTGGGCGTAGTCCTAGTAAGCTTCTTACATGTATTTGCTAGCTCATGAGCCTAGTTGACATTTCTTTATACATATGCAAATTGCTCTTGGGATTAGTCACCCTAAGAGTAATGGGGGGGGGGGGGGAATCCAGGCATGGGCCCACTTCTCAAAGTGCCAAGATGTATGGCTGGGTTCAGTTGTTTCCCTTGTTTAGTGAGGACTTGTCTGGCATTTTGTGGCTGGGCTGTCTTTTGGCAAGACTAGTATGATTTGCTTCTGAAGATTTTCTCTCTGTGTATGGCATGGGTGAACTAAAAAGTTTGCATGCTTGTGCAGTTCTAGTGAGCTTCTTACATGTGTTTGTGCTAGTTCATGAGCCTAGTTGAGTGTCTCTGATTTTTTTTTTTTTTTTTTTTTTTTTTGTGTATGCAAATTGTTCTTGGATTAGTCACCCTAAGAGTAATGGGGGTGGATTTAGACATGGACCCCTTGCTCACAGTGCCTAGAGGGATCAGCTGTACCTCATTGATGAGGCCCAAAAAGGCTGAAATGTATGTTTGGGGTTAGTTGGTTCCCTTCTTTAGAGAGGAATTGTCTGGTGTTACGTGGTTAGACTGACATTTGGCAGGACCAGTATGATGTGCTTCAGAAGATTTTCTCTCTGTGTATGGCACGGGTGAGCTAAAAGAGATTGCGCCATTGGTGCTGGGTGCAGTCTTAGTGAGCTTCTTGCATGTATTTGTTAGCTCATAAGCATAGTTGTGCATCTCTGACATTTTTTTCTACATATGCAAATTCCTCTTGGGATTAGTCACCCTAAGAGTAATGGGGGAAATCCAAACATGGGCCCCTTGCTCACAGTGCTTAGAGGGTCCAGCTGCATCTCACTGATGAGGCCTTAAAAGGCTGAAACTTACATCTGGGATTACCTGTTTCTATTGTTCAGAGAGGAATTATCTGACCTTTTGTGCTGAGACTGTCATTTAGAAAGACCAGTATGATGTGCTTCAGAATATTTCCTCCCTGTGTATGGCACTGGTGAGCTAAAAGAGACTGCAAACTGGATGCAATCCTAGTGAGTTTCTTGCATGTATTTGCTAGCTCATGAGCCTATTTGACCATTTCTGACATTTCTTTCTCACTATGTAAATTGCTCTTGGGGTTAGTCGCCCTAAGAGTAATGGGAGGAGTACATGGACCCCTTGCTCACAGTACGTAGAGGGATTAGCTGCACCTCACTCATGAGGCCTTAAAAAGCTGAAACTTGTGTCTGGGGTTAGCTGTTTCCCTTGTTCAGAAGCGAGTTGTCTGGCATTTTGTGGTTGGATTCATTTGGTAGGACCAGTATGATATGCTTCAGAAGATTTCCTCTCTGTGTATGGCTTTGCGTTCCCCTCTGGCACTCATAGGTGTTATGTCTAATGCTTTACAAAACATATATATGGCAGTCTCCCTTCTACTGAGGCTCAACCAACCCCTTTACACAGCCAAAAGCTACATCTGACATGTGAATGAAGGCTGATGTATTACGAAGAACAGGGACAATTCTGTGGGAAACCCACTGTATCACATGGGACAAATGAAAACTCCCCAAATTACCAATGATTCAAGCTGAGGCTTTAAAATCATGAATGTTAGAAAAATCTTCAACACATGGAGAAGCAATGTATTGGATACCTCTCTAACATTCAAAGGTTTAATGTGATAGTAATACATGAAATCACATACATTTAATTTGGTAGATATTTAAAAAAAAATAATTGTGCCGTTTCCGATCTCCCAGACCTTTATGGTTTAGGATATATCAGCCTGCAAAGTTCCCCCTTCCCTTCCCTTGTGCTGATGTCAGCTTTCTAACTTAGAGACGGAGATCCCAGTCCATAGACCGTCTTGTGGCTCTTCAGCAGAGCCGTGATCACAGTAGTTACAAAGAAATACCTCATTTGAACGGTCTACAAAGTTTGCCTGGTTTGCAAGCACAATTTTTAGACTGTTCAAATGAAGTATTTCTTTGTAACTATCACAATCACGGCTCTGCTGAAGAGCCACAGGACAGTCTGTCGACTGGGATCTCTGTCTCTAAGAAAGCTGACATCAGCACAAGGGGAGGGAAGGGGGAACTTTGCAGACTGATATCTCCTAAACCATAAAGGTTTGGGAGATCGGAAACGGCACAATTCATTTTTTTTTTTTTTTTTTTTTTTTTTAAATAGCTACCAAATTAAATGTATGTAATTTCATGTATTACTATCACTTTAAAAGACCCATTTGGATTAATGAAGATATTCATTGTGCCCCTGTGGTGCTCTTGATTTGCCCCAGAATTGCTTAAAACATCAGCCTCACAATCTTTCTCTTGCAATTACCTGATAAAAATAAAATATGAACTTGGTTCCTGCTGAATTTGCAGGTCTAGGATTGCTCTTTTCCAGAAGTTATAAGGGATGCAGTCTTGGTGGACAGGGTGTAAGCAGACAGCATGGTGGCCCCTTGGCTTTGTACAAACCCCTGGTTCCATCAACGTTAAAAAGACACACTACTGTCAAAAGTAGGTAAAGATGAAAAATATATAAATAGTATAGGCAATTTGACTGTACATAATATTTACTTGTATAAAATGTAAAGTCAAAATAAAGGGTTACTATTCCTTAAAAAAAATCAAGTTTTAACAGTCAATAACAATAACACTGAGAGATGGAAGTTTATGATACAGTTACAAAGAGATTAACGAGCAAAAGACTGAGCTTTAACACACATTTTTCATGCAACAAAAGAAGGCAGGAGGGATACTTTAGAAGCAAATAAAATGCGAGTGTCAATGATAAACACTTGTCCTTCTCATATTTTCCAAACAATTCAAGGTCATTATCCAATATAGCAGGGGTACACAAATATATCATGCCACCCTATCTGTGAAACAGGATCTGGCCTGGCTTTCTTAACTAAGTACTGACACTGCCCACATTAACTGACAGTGACATAACTACCTAACATGAGAGAACATGTAGTACAGACAATAAGCACACATTTACTGCACAGACACTTTTTTAAATAAAGCTTGTCCCTGTTTTTTGACTGTGGTCAATCAGCTTGTTATTGATCTACAGTTAAGCAGTGAAAAGCTGTTGGCACATTGGACCTATGGGAAATACAGACCAAGGGCCATATGCAATAAGATAAAGAGACCAAGGGAAACAAATAAAGAATCCCCAAATTCCCATTGAATGAAATTGGGCTATTAACTCTTTGAATGCCAGAGGATACACAACACATTGCAAAGCAAAGCACTGCTCATCACTCTGGCACTCAGAGGACTAGATTGATAGTAACCATTAATGTTGAAACTGCATAATATGTAAAAGTTGAATTCCCTAGACGTTTTTATTCTTTTCAGTTAGTTCAGATCTATTTCTGTAGAGTATTTTATCAATGACCACCCAAGCCATGGCAGAGATACAATGCATCACTATCCCTGCAGCTCTGAGTGCTCTGTGTGCTATCTTTATACATGGTAGATTTTTTATATTGTATCACTATCCTTGCTTTCACTGTCACTGACAGAAATCTGTCTGTAAACAGATCCAGGAAGCTCAATGTCTGGTGAAGATGAAAAAATGTTAAAAATAATAGTCAATTTGACTACATATCATGTACCTGAAGAATATGCAAATGCAAAATAAAGGGTTAACACCTAAAAATTGTGCAATTCTGGAGCAAACCAGCTGCACCATAGGGAACAAATTACATTTCTTATTGATTTAAATAAGGCTTTTAACTCTTTGAGTGCCTGCGGGGTACTCAAAGCATTGCTTTGCAATGCACTGCATTGTGTAGCCTTCTGGCACTCAAAGGGTTAACACCTTGACTGCCAGAGGTCTACACTCATTGCTTCACAGTGCACTGGAGACCACACTGGCACTTGGGGAGTTAAAATCAGTGGGAGTTTGGAAATGTTTATCTCACCTATGGTGCATTTTGTTTCCTCCAGAATTTCTCCGTTTTTACTTAGTACATCGCCCTCACTGTACAAATAAAACATTCAAGGTTTTATGCAGGAAGCTATAAAAACAGTCCCATTGATGTACATGGGGCTTTTATAACACCCCGTTTCAGTGAATGGGAATTTGGGACTTTTTTTTCCATTATGGGGTACTCTCCACCTGCCCATTATGGGAGATCACCTTTGTCTTACTAATACAAAGTCCATAAGGCCCTGGAGGATTCAGCTACAGCTGGGATGGGATGGGATGGAGACAGGGCCGGATTTACATCTCAGGAGCCTGTAGGCACAGAAATTTGAAGCGCCCCCCCCCCCCCCCCCCCCGTGGGCCATCTGCACTGGACACCTCCACATTGCTCCTGATCTCCACGTTGCCCCCCGTAATCGCCACATTGCCCCCATTAGCTCCAACTTGCCACCATCAGCTCCATATTGCCCACACATTGCCCCCCATCAGCTCCACATTGCCCCCTTCAACTCAATATTGCCCTCACATTGTACCCATCATCTCCATATTACCCTCACATTGCCCCAGTTTCCGTTTCCTACCTCTTCTGGTGGTCCAGCGGCAAGAGAGCTATGTACCAGCTCCTTCTGCACAGATCTGTAGCTGCTGGAGCTCCCACGCGGTCTTCAGTAATGCAGAGCACTGGTAGATGATGTCATCTCCTGGCGTTCTGTATTACTAAAAACCCGACGAGGAAGAGCAACAGCTACGGTCTGTGCCGAAGGAGGAGGCACAGACTTGTCTTCATGGCGTCGGGGAGGCGAGTAATAATAAAAAAAAAAAATCCCACAACACAGATGCTTGGATGATCCCAGTGACGGGCGCCCCTCTGTTGGGTTCGCCTGTAGGCAGCTGCCTACTCTGCCTAATTATAAATCCGGCCCTGGATGGAGACGTCGAGGATCAAATACTAAGAACTAGAGCAATTCTGGGGCAAATAGAAGAGAAATAAAATTGTCCATTTATGTAATTTATTTTAACCCCTTGAATCTTTCAGAGCAAATTGCAATGTGTTAGAGACCTCTCTAGCATTCACAGGGATAAAAGCCTAATTTCAATCAATGTGAATTACTGAATTCAACGTTAAGGGCATGTTATCCCTTATATCCAGCCCCGGTCAAACAGAAAGTAAGCAGCAGGGGACTTGGAAGTCTCTGGTCCCATACTAATCCCCCTGAACCCATCGGTTATGTTAAGATTAGTGATGATCGAGCACCCCGATGCTCGGGTGTTCGGGTGCTCTGGCCGAGCGCCCCCAGAGGCTCGAGTGCTCGGCCGAGCACCCGAGCCCCATTGAAGTCAATGGGAGGACTCGAGCATTACACCAGGCACCCCCTGCTCTGATGAGGGGAGGGTGCCTTGTTCATAGGAAAAGGTCAGAAAATGATGGAAACACCACAGAAATGGTTCAGGGACAGCATAGGGAGGATGTCTGGATGCATCTTGGACTCCAACGTCGCTGCTGGGAACGATGTTTCGCCCGTAGTACGCCATTTTTACAGACTGACCGTAAAACACACAAAAAGGAAGATAAAAACTAATCTGCGGCTAGGCACACTAAACAATATGTGACGCTAATCTGCGGCTAGGCACACTAAACAATATGTGACGTTAATCTGCGGCTAGGCACACTAAACAATATGTGACGCTAATCTGTGGCTAGTCACACTAAACAATATGTGACGTTAATCTGCGGCTAGGCACACTAAACAATATGTGACGCGAATCTGAGGCTAGGCACACGAAACAGAATGTGACGCTAATCTGCGGCTAGGCACAGTGAACGGAATATGTGACGTTAATTTGTGAATTTGCACACTAAACAGAATGTGACAATAATCTATGGCTAGGCACACGTTTAAAATGGCCCTTTTTGTCGCTGCGTTGTAAAATCATTGGCCCTGTGCACCTAACAGAATATGTCAGCTTGTCACTGCACTGTGAAATATTTGTCCCTGTGCACCTAGTACAATGTCACCTTAGAACATGTCCCCCCCCACAAAAAAATGAAATTCTGCCACCCCCCAAAAAAATTAAATGCTGCCCCCACACACAACAGTCCTAAAAAGGACTTTTGGGTCTTGAAAGAGTTTCAACAATTTTATTCTCCCTACACTGACTTCCTGTGCATCTAGTATTATATGTCACCTTACATATATCCCCCCCACAAAAAAAAGGAAATTGTGCCCCCCCAAACAAAATATAAATGCTGCCCCCACACACAACAGTCCTAAAAAGGACTTTTGGGTCTTGAAAGAGTTTCAACAATTTTATTCTCCCTACCCTGACTTCCTGTGCATCTAGTATTATATGTCACCTTACATATATCCCCCCCACAAAAAAAAGGAAATTGTGCCCCCCCAAACAAAATATAAATGCTGCCCCCACACACAACAGTCCTAAAAAGGACTTTTGGGTCTTGAAAGAGTTTCAACAATTTTATTCTCCCTACACTGAATTTCCCTGCCTAAGCGCATCTCTCCCTGGCTAAGAATGAGCCGAACTCGCGCGTCGGGTGCTATACAGCACCCGATCACGGGTTCTGGCCAGCCAATCAGTGTAATGCCAGCAGCCAACATGGCTGCTGGCATTACACTGATGTCAGAGCCTCCCCGCACGTTTATTGGCTGCGCAGCAGCCGCGAAACGTGCGGGGAGGAGACCCGAACATGGCGGGCGAGCACATGCGGTACTCGTACGAGTACCGCCATGTGCCGAGCAGAGCGATGCTCGAGCCGAACCGAGCTTCGGCCGAGCATGCTCGCTCATCACTAGTTAAGATCCTTTCTGCTATCACATTAGTTCCTCTTAACCCATCCATTGCAAAGCAAAGTGCTCAGAGTTCTTAGAGCGGTGAAGTGGTTAAGACAAAAACAGAAGTATATCCTCCATAAGGGTGCCTGTATAATAAAC
The DNA here is from genome assembly GCA_037306005.1 of Rhinophrynus dorsalis. Classification (NCBI taxonomy): domain Eukaryota; kingdom Metazoa; phylum Chordata; class Amphibia; order Anura; family Rhinophrynidae; genus Rhinophrynus; species Rhinophrynus dorsalis. The sequence goes on from CM074719.1 coordinate 296,119,594, forward strand.
CCATACATAGCTTGCGTTTCCTGGTTGTAGAGGGCAGTCAGCATATGGTGATACTTCTGCCCCATTTCCCCCGTTTACTTTGTTTTAATAGGGATTTATTAAACACCAAACCTCCTTTAAAGGGATAGTAATATTTCATAATAAAAGCAGCTCCAATTAATCTTCATAGTATTTGGGCCATGGATACTGTTATTTCAATACTGTCAGAGTTATAGTTCAAGAGAAATTGAATGATAAAGTATCCCCCTCCCTCCCCTTTTACTGATGTAAATGCTCAGCTCAGAGCAGCAGGGTGGTGTCCAGGTGGATTGCAAAGAGGGGCAATCTTCAATTATGATAAGGGGAAAACCTGAAAAACCTGTCAATGGGGGCAGTGCATTCATTGTTCTCACAGTAAGAAGATTGTTCCTTGCTGCGATCTGTCTGGTCATGTGAGCAGATTCCACATCTGAGGGGAGGTGGCTTACACTAGGTAAAAGGGGCGGGAGGGGATACTTTATCATTCAATTACTCTTGAACTACAACTCTGACAGTAATGAAATAACACTCTCTATGGCTCAAATACTATGAAGATTAATTGGAGTTGCTGTTTTTGTCAAACATTACTATCCCTTTAACAATGATAAAAGGTACAAGTTCACAGTCAAAATGTACAGGGTCACTGTACTGGTATTACCTGGCTGAAATTCAGCTCAGCTCCCTGAGAGACCTAAGAGACCATAACCCTGTCTACTGGGCTTTTCAGTGGGGTCCATTTCACCCCTTTAGATTTTGATCAATAAGTATTGGAGTGAGTCAGCAGCACCTTACTTCAGCCAAACACAGTCTGTCTAACTATGCAAGATGGTTTGGGTTCAGTGTGTCAACATTAAAGTGGAACTACCACTGCACAACATCTTTAGCTTAATTAAGTCCCCATCTGGCGACTAGCTGCTTAGAAGCGCTAGTCGCCAGAATTATTACCTGATTTAATTGATTTAAGTTTTCTTCCATGGGTGACAGGCAGGATGGAGCGCGGACATCTTGCCATAGTGATGTCCACGCGTCTGCGCTGTCAGTCCCAGCCGGGTCTAGGAGGCGTTGCTAGGAGCCGGCTGGCTCCAAAAGGGACTGACAGCACAGGCACGCGGACATCACTATGGCAAGATGTCCGTACTCCGTGCTAGTGTCAGCTATGAAAGAAAGCATAAATCTATTAAATAAGGTAATAATTCTGGCGACTAGCGCTACTAAGCAGCTAGTCACCAAATGGGGACTTAATTAAGCTAAAGATGTTGTGCGGTGGTAGTTCCGCTTTAATTTATCAATCCCTCCCCTTACAGGCCGCGGGGTTTGAAGGAAGTGGGTTCTTATGACCTCTGGGTTTTCTTGGACACCAGTCTGTTAATATATTTTTCACCTCTCTCCTCAAAAGACTAGAGAATCCAGAGAACTAATTGGTGTAGATTGAAATGATAGGACTTGGAAGGCATTTTTCGAAAGCTCAAATTTAATAAATATAGTAGGTGCTCAGTCCACATGAGTGACCAACAGTCAACTTAATTTACAATAATGAAATAAAGCAAATAGTTCTTGTGTATCATTTGCGTCTGTTTTTCATTTATAAAATGTACACATAAATATATGGGTTCAACCCTTGTTACCAGCAGGTCATCTTTATTTGAAAGTGGGTATTCAGACCTCTTTGAATTCCTATACATACATACATGATGGAGATTATAATTTGGAATCTTAAATAGGTACATCTACTTTTTGGCTGTACATTAAAGGGACACTAATGTCCCATAACATTTTTTTCTTGTTTTGTAGAGTTTAACCTCTTAATGACCCTTGATGGTCATAGTACGTCATTGATCGATCTGAGTTAACGACCCATGACGTGCTATGACCGTCATGGAATTCTGGGCTCCCCCCCGCAGCTGCACGCCATTCGGGGAGTCCGGAACCGGAATTAAAAAAAAAAATGCTCCGTGGTCCTTAAGTGACCGCGACGTGCCGATCGGCCGGTCGTTAAGGGGTTAAAAAAATAAATTACGTGACACAAATGCTATTTCTCAAACCTTTACAGTTTGAGAGATATTCACATCTAAAGTTCCCCCTCCCTCCTATTCTCCTGATGTCAGCGCTCTACTGACAGCAGGAGATCCCAGTCCTGGGATCAGCCAGCGGCTCCACAGCAGAGCCTAAATAGTGATACTGGAAAATAATTACTTCATTGGAACGGGCTACAAAGTGTGCTTTACAGCTGACATCAGGAGAAGGGAACTTTAGATGCGAATATCTCTCAAGCCATAAAGGTTTGAGGGATGGGATTTGTGCCACGTAATTTATTTTTTTAAACTCTACAAAACAAGAAAATGTTTTTATGGGTCATTACTGTTACTTTAACCTTTCTGTTATTTTGGGATGGCAATGCACATGACATACAGGATTGATTGTAGATGTCACCTCTTGATCAAAGGCACAAGGTCAAAATTTATAGGGCCATTAGGAATTTCTGGACACAGAAAGGTAAGTGGGGTTTATTAGGTTATTATGAGGTGTTAGTTCTCCTTAAATGGATAGTAACATTTAAATTTTAGTCATCTCCATTTTGTAGCCCTTAAAAAAAAACTGCAAGGGAATCCAGTCCCGGGACCGGCGGAGGCTCTTCAGCAGAGCCGAGATCGCATTATTGCAAAAGAAATCCTTCACTGAAAAAGTCTTCTACGTGTGCTTGCAAACCAAGCACACGTACAAGGTCTTTTATGTCTGTGTGTCTCAACTCCTGTCCTCAGGGCCCACTAACAGGCCAGGATTTGATGATTTCCTTGTTAGAGCACAGGTGAGTTAATCAATGTGAATGAACCTCTGATCACCACACCTGTGCTCTAGCAGAGAAATCCCTAAGTCCTGGCCTGTTAGTGGGTCCTGAGGACAGGACTTGAGAAACACTGTTTTAAGTGAAGGATTCATTTTTCATTAATTTTATCTCGGCTCTGCTGCAGAGCCGCCAGCTGGTCCAAGGAGCAGATTCCCCTGCAGTCAACTAGAATGCTGACGTCAGGGGAGGGGGAACAATAAAGGTTTGAGAGATGCCGCTGGGGTCATTTTATTTCTTTTTTTAAGTGCTACAAAATGGAGATGACTAAAATGTAAGTGTCACTATCCCTTTAATGTGGTGCATGAGGCTTTTTAGAACATTGATGGAGTTAAGATAGAGTAACCTTGCCAATGCCATCATGTTACAAATAAAATGACAAATCCAAAAGTTGTAGTTGGCAGACATTTTTTCAGCGTGAAGAGTGTATACAATACTGTCCATCGTACAAGAGTATTTGAACGATAAAGTATCCCCCCCGCCCCTTTTACTGATGTAACACTGTTCACCTCAGAGCAGCAAGACTGTCTGGATGGATGCAAGAGAGGGACAATATTCAGTGAGCATCAGGACAAACCTGTCCTCCTTTGTCAAGGGGGGCAGAGTTTTCCTTATGCTCACAGTAAGAAGATTGTCCCTTGCTGCTAGCTGTCCGGTCAAGAGACCAGATTCCACATCTGAGGGGTAAAAGCAATGGGAAGGGGATACTTTATCATTTAATTAATCGTGAACACAATTCAGACAGCATTGAACGAACACTCTCCATGGCCCTAATATTATGAAGATTAATCAGAGCTGCTTTTTTGTGAACCATTACTATCCCTTTAACAAACTCTGACCACAATGACCACAGTGAGTGAGAAGGTGACTTTTCTTCCTCAAAAGATATGCATTGTTAATGACGTGGTGCATTGATTTGTAATCAGTCTCATAAACTGCATTGTCCTGACTAGAGGCGTAACTAGAAGACACCTAGCCCTGGTGCAAAAGTTGCCATGCCCCCCCCAACCACATTGCCCCCCACATTGGCCATGTCCACTGGACATCTCCGCAATGCTCCCAATCTCCACATCGCACCCCATCATCTCCAAATTGCCCCCATCATCTCCATATTGCCCCCCATCTCCACATTCCCTTCACATTGCCATCACATTGCCCCCCCCAGTGTCCGTTTCCTACCTCCCTGGTGGTCTAGCGGTGTGTGGCAGGAGAGGTCTTTGCCTCCTTCTGCACAGACCTCCATACAGCTGGAGCTCCTGCGTAGTCTTATCTTCAGTAATGCAGAGCTCTAGGAAATTATGTCATCTCCCATCACACTGCATTACTAAAGAGCCGAAGAGGAAGCTCAGCTGCTAGAGTTCTGTACCGAAGAAGGCACAGACCTCAGCATGTTGCGGGCACCGGGCTGGGGGTCATAGCGGTGACCGGGCCCCTGGAACAACGGGCCCGGTCGCAGGTGTAACCCCTATTGTTATGCCACTGATCTTGACCAAGCTCAACCAAATAACCCTTTCACAGGGCAATTTTGGTTGGAGCTAACCAGTGATCCTTTGTAATATAGCTACACACACGCAACAAATTGGTACAGATCTGATCACTGGACAGCTAGATCTGACCATTATACCTACAATTTCAGTACAATTCAAAGTCAGGATATGGAAATGACATAGATTTGTGTCATTTCCTGTTCTGGTTACATTGAGGGCAGTTACGCATAGTGGTTAATGTGTTAAGTCATCTTGTGCAGCTTCTAACATGTTTTCAACAAATCACAAAAAACGGGCTGCATTGGCAGTGGTGTTGTGCCATAGCATGGAAAAAAGAGGATGAGGTCATATTGGTCTAAAGAGTGGTTCAAGAAACAAGATAACTATTCAAGAGCTTAGAGAGGACAACAGTAATTATGACTTCAAGAATTATCTGAGAATGGCAGAGCATTCATTCGATCAGCTATTGACTGCTATGAGAACAATACTACAAAATAAACCATCCCACATGAGAAGTATTATTTGTCCTGAACAAAGACTAACTGCCACATTGAGATTTCTGACTTCTGTATGATCATTTGAGAACTTGATGTTTTACTACCACTGCCATATCCCAACAAGCACTTGGAAGTCTCATTCCTAAAACCTGTGAGACAATAATAAAAGTCCTTCTAAAAGATTACATGAAGGTAAGAAATTATGTCAGAATGTTCTTTCCATTAAATACATATTTAAAAGAAGAATCAACATATATTTATTCAAAAACACATATATTTAAATGTATATATTGTAATGAGCTCATACAACAGATTGCTAGATTTTCCAAATTGAAGATAACAATGTAGAAATTGCTGCATCAATATGATTTGAAAACACAAAGGACAAATTAAGATACTCTGCTCTTGACCACTTTAATGTGTGCTGTACTATTTTTAATTTTTTTAGTGACATCCTTGTAGTTTAGATTTCAATAGTATATACAATAATATATACTATAGTAAATTATATCCTATAATAGTATATATTTTGCAATTGTGCAACAAGTTATAGGCCAACATAATGAATACAACCTTCCATTATGCATAGTCTTCAATGACTACAAAAAGGCCTTTGATGCCTTGATCAACCAAGCAATAGACAGAGCTTACATCAATATCCTGCAATCAATATATGAAAATGCAGCTGCATTAATACAGGTCAACTGATAAAGTCCAGATCAATTAGAAAAAGGGGTCCGACAAGGAGAGACAATTGGGGTCCGACAAGGAGAGACAATCTCCCCAAAACTATTTTCTGCTTGTTTCTAAGAAATTTTCTGCAAACTAAATTGAGACAAAAATAAAGGACTTAAAGGGACAGTAATGTCCCATAAAAACGTTTTATACTTTTATAGAGCTGAAGAAAATAAAAAGAATGGTGCAAACCCTATCTCTCAAACCGCTATGGTGCCAGGAGGGCAGCTTGCTTCTTGTTTTCACGGAACTGTCCTTTTTTTTTGTCATTTTTTTAAGGCTCTTTTAAAGGGATAGTAATGTTTGAAATAGGTTAAATCTGTTGTTCAATATTTATGATTGCTGTCAATATCATTCACACTCATGAAAATGCAGCTCTTCTGAATTTATAACAGTTTTATTTTACCCCATATCTTCCTTGTCAGTGATGTCAGTCCGTCAGCACTGAAAGAACTGATAGGATTAACCGACTTGAAAAGTGAGCAGACAAAACTGTAATTAGTTCTTGTTGAGTTGTTTTACTATATACTAGTCTTGACACAAAATGCAGTACAGCTTTTGCTCAGGACACACTAAAATGATTTATAAAGAGATGGAATCCTGGAATAATATGTTTGCCGTTGGAAACCCTAGCTCTGTTGTTGTAGCCATTGTGTCAGCTTCTTAGCTATGAGAAGGAGAGTGGAGAATAAAACATGACTAACTTCGAAAACGCTTTATATTAAAGAGCGAGACATGTGAGGCACACTCTTAAATGTCGAATAGCAGATTTCAATAAAATTGTTTTTTATATATTACTATGTCTTTAAAGGAGCAGTAAAATAAGGGTACTCCCACTGCCGAGAGATTTATATTTCCATTGTTATTACAATTTATACCCATGTTTTTTTACATTAGCAGTGCCCTCTAGTGGTCAAATTCTAATTAGTATTCTGTTACAGTCTAATGGAGAGGAAAGTCAGAAAAGTCAGAGACATACAGTTCTCCTTAGAATGTGATAGAATCTGCCTGTCACTTCCTGTCAGTTATCACTTCCTGGTTATTTAAACTGCTATAAATTTTGAATAAAACATCTGACAGCGATGGGAGTACCCTTGTTTTAGCAGGAAATGTTCTATAACATATGTGTTTTCATAAAAAAAAGTTTACTGCTCCTTTAATGAGGAAGGGTGAAAAGTCCCATTTTCTTTTCTTGGGAATTTTCAAGGAAAAATCAAAAATGTTTCTATCATAGAACAACCGTTAGTCCTTTCCTGTTACTCCTACCAATTTGATTGATATAATGAATGATGGACATATTAATGACAGAGCTATTAGCTATAACATGTCTGCAGTATGCAATTTCTTGCACAGGACAATACAGCACAGCAGTAACATCAATATATGCTTGCCTTTTCCTTGTCCGAGTGCAGAGTGTTGTCTAATCCACTGTCAATAGGAAAATAATGCATGCTGTACATCTCTGTCACTAGTATCTGTCACTATCACTCTCTCAGACTCAGATCAGTCAAAAAACTTTTTAACTGTCCCTCTCATTGTTAGTATCACTTACTATAAATCACACCCACGCTCTATGCGTGCCTGCCTCTATAACAGCTAACATCACAGTTTCAGCAGCTCTCTCTCTCTCTCAAGTGGAGACAGACAACATGTAAATTGATACCCCCTTTTATACTGGCATGTTAGCATAGTGAGAAAACATGGCGGAAGCTCTACACATGGGGGAAATTATATGATCATTGATTTCAATGCAAAGGAAAACGTGGAAATTGTTTACGTTTTGCCCAGAATGCCTGCAAACATGCATTACATTAGAGGTGAAACCTTTGCCCATTCTGAATCATTAACCCCTTAGATGCCAGAGATGCCTCCAATGCATTGTGGAGCAATGTGTTGGAGATTTATACAGCACCAAGGGGATTAATTTATGAAAATACTACTGTCAAATAGTAAAAATATGGATTTACTTCCAAAAGAGGATACATGGCAGATTCAACTTGCACTCATGTTTTGTAAATCTGGATAGACAAGGTTATAGTAGTTAAAGGGTTGAACTTCTTGGATATGTCTTTTTGCAATCCCAATAAGTCTGTAACTATGCAACATAGGGAGTTGTACTAACTAGGAGCAGCACCACTTTATTTATTAGTGTCCATTTTTAAACTAACCCCACTGCCCCTGTATAAAGAGGATGCACCACATTTGTGCTTTGAAATTAATTGCATTGTTGCCTAGCAATAACAAGCTCTTGATTGGTTACAGAGAGAACTAATGAACTTACTGCATTAAGGGTGTAAAACGCGTTGCTACTTTTTTGGTCCTTTAAGTGTTAAGACATTCCTTTCAGCCATACAGTTTGACATATTTATGGTAGAACCTATATGTAGTGACATTTCTTTTGCCAACCCTAGTGATACAGAATGCTCAGTAATTGGTATGTCTTTTCAAAACACTTAAAACATATGTGGAGATGCCCCACCTTGGTACATAGTTGATGGGCTTTTTTCAGATGTACATATAAATATATATTTGTATTTATTTTATTTAAAGGGCTTTTCCTGACAGCTGAAAATGTAGTGGAACAAAGTTCATTGCACAACCAACAGCAAATGTGTGATGTTTACATTGTACCCCTGTGTCCTCTAATGTAATTAAATATCAATTAAGGGTATGGATGCTCCCAGAGACATCAACTGACAAAAGATCAAGCAGAATCCACTTGTAATACTATACAATGCAACTGTCCAATGCTGGACATTTCATGTACACTGGCTTGTAGCAAAATATTTTTATGATGATTTAGGATTTATTTTAATAATAAATAAAAAAAAGGTTTAGTTCTCCATTAAATAAATGGATATGTGTATTTCACCCTATGGTGTACTTGGTTTGGCTCAAAATCGCCCTATTTCTTCTTAGACTGACTCCAGAAACTGTTGGGGTGCTCCAATTCTTCCAGTTCTTCTTAGCACATAAGCCTCAGTGAAACTCTATTAACTGCAGTAAATTTAAAGGGAAACCATGCCCAATGCACTGAATTTTTTTAACAGACAAACTTATTTAGGTAGATGTCCTTCAAACGGTAGTCATGCATACTTATCAACTTTTATACTTGCTTTGATTTCTGCCTGTAATTTCAGCTTCCAGTCTGATATAGACAATTGGACCATATAAGCCATGCAGGTCTATTGAAGCCTATTGTTTGTTGTGAGAAGGTATGACCTAGAAGCAGACTTCAAAAACAATTACTATATACAGGAAAATGTAGACATAACACAACAAATAGATAAACCTGCTGTATGACGGACACCTACCAGTTAGTTAATCTGTTAAACAAATTAAAAGCCAATTATTCCTAGGGCACAGATCCCCTTTAAGTTAAATGCAGTCATCTCTATTGGCAGTATTGTATCATAGTGGCAGATAAACACTCCCCTTGTTTTAAATGGGTCTTTTAACTTCTTGAATGCCAAGGGGGTCTCCACGCATCGAGAAAGAACTTATGAACACTTTCCCAGCCCCCACACACACTTGTCCACATAAACACACACTGTTTCCCACACAAGAACACACATGCATTCTAACTCTCCCTTTCTCTCCCCAAACACACACACATACTTTCTCTCAGTCTCCTTCCACACACTCTCTCCCTCCAGACACACACACACACACTCTCTCCCTCCAGACACACACTCGCTCTCTCCCTCTCTCTCCCCCCAGTCTTTCACCCCCTAGTCCTTATACCACTTCATTATACTGAGAACTGAGATATGGCATCATATCCCGTCACACTCTGCATTATCAGTATGAGAAGGGACTATGAGGGAGCAGTGATACAGAGGTCTGTGCTGGAGAATGCACAAACCACAGCATGCAGGTTAGAGGAGATGGACCAAGGTTCCATGGGGCCCAGGGACATAACTACAGCAGTTGTAAAGTGTGCAGCAGTCCTGGACAAGGCATCCAAGGAGGCACCATCTGCCCCAAGGTCCAACAGGTTTTAGTTATGGATCTGTAAAACATGTTTTGTGTTAGGGAGCCCAAAAATGTTTGCTCGAGGGCCCACCAATGACTAGTTATATTATATATATAAACTCTTTAGATACTAGAGGTGTCTCCAACACATTTATATGCGCGAAGCATATATTTAAAGTGTAACTTTCAGTTACTAATAAGTTGGTCTTCAATTATTAAACATACTAGTTGAAGAGCCTGTTACACGAGTCACAGTGCTACTGCCAGCCGGTCGCGGGGCAGTTATGCGCAGTAGAGACTGTCCGCGCCGCAGCTGATACAGAGCTGGATGCTCTGTATCAGCTGCGGCGCAGGCAGTCTCTACTGCGCATGATTGCAGCACGTGCAGCAGTCTCTACTGCCCATGACTGCGTCGTTACACACGTTTTAGCGAATTATTACATAGGATGGCGACTAGCATCCTAAGACATGTATTACCTCTGTAAATTGCCACATTCTAAAGAAATCTTTCATCTTAGGAGACTGGAAGCCAAGCATCATCGCAGACATCTTGTCTGCAGGTCTGTACTTTCAGTCCTGGTCTCCTGTAAGAAGCATTGCAACGTGCCACATGGTAATTGGAAGGATTGAGGGCGCAGGTGCGCAGACTGCACTAACCTGCCCGTCAGTCTCCTAACAAAAAAGATTTCTTTAGAATGTGGCACTTTACATGTATTAAGATGCTAGTTGCCATATGTTTAATAATTGAAGGGCAACTTATTAGTAACTGAAAGTTCCACTTTAAAGGGATAGTAATACTTGAAAATTATTTTATTTTATATTGTAGCCCTTAAAAAAACATGAAAAATTATATAAGTCTTATCTCCCAAACCTGGTGGACAGATTTGGAATTCGGTCCACAGAGCAACCGGCAGCTCTTTAGCAGTGCCAAGATCACGATCTTTGAAAAGAACTACTTAACTGGAACTGTGTACAAAGTGTGCCTGGCTGGAAAGCACACTTTGTAGACCATTCCAATCAAGAAATTCTTTTTAAAGATCATGATCTCAGCACTTCTGGAGAGGCACTGCTGATCGGGGGACGGATTCCAAATCTGAAGGGTGGAGCAATGACATCACTCCAGAGGAAACTTTACTTCTGAATATCTCCCAAACCATAAAGGTATGGGAGATAAGACTTATATCATTTTTCATAGTTTTTTAAGGGCTACAATATAAAATAAACTTATTTTCAGGTATTACTATCCCTTTAAGTATTATTTATGGCATTAGTTTTCTGAAGGCCTAACAGATATCCTCATAGGTTGAGAAAATTAAAACTGTATACCGATGGAATCATATCACGTGTATGCCCTAAATTCACTGGGGCATATTCTAAATAGATACAGACCCAAACAGACAAAGACATGAGTGTTCTGGGATTCCATACAGCTCTGTAGATTATTTACATTTATGGTTCAATCACTTCACTTTCACTCCAGTTTGCACAGTGCCATTCTGACACTCCATGAGTTGATATCCTGGCAATCATTGTTGATCATAGGATATTTGCTGCTTCTATGGGTAACTGTTAACAAGACAGTTGCCCCCCATTAATTACATTAGACAAGGCAAACTAATTTCTGTGTCTGATGGTGTGGTTTAATCTCTGGGATAGCCTTCCATTTGAACTACACCTTAATATTATACTCAAGCATGCAAGTTGTCTTTAATGGAGATGGTCTATCAAACTCCAGCAGCTCACTGAATTCCCCACTGACATTCTAAAATAGTCAAAAATGTTTCCATGATATTTGAAGAGGTCTAAATACAGCAAACAAAACTGACCTTTACAAGAATCTCAAGACAGAGGTCAAAAAGTTGCAATGAGTGCTATATCACAGATCTTGTGCATAAAAGAAAAGAGGGGCAATTCTAGGGCAAACCAACTGCATCATGGGTAACAAACACAAATTCCCCAAATTTCTACTGATTTAAATGAAGCTTTTAACCCACTGAAAGTTAGAATGCAATGCATTGGAGAGCTCCCTAATATGCCGTAGCTATTAGATATTTATGTGTCCTATGGTACAGTTGGTTTGCTCCAGAATTGCACTTATTTTATTTTCTCCATAAGACCCTACAACTTGTTTTCAGTAGTCTTCTTTTCTGAATTCTGTATCCTACCTTAATTATGAAAAAATATATACTGCTGCATAAAACTGCATAAGACAAGGGTATTTCCATTCCAAGGAGATGCTTAAAGGAATAGTAATGTTTCAAAATAAAAGCAGCTCCAATTAATCTTCATAGTATTTGGGCCACGGAGAGTGTCATTTCAATATTGTCAGAATTGTAGTTCAAGAGTAATTGAATGAATATCCCCCTCCCGTCCCGTTTACTGATGTAACCCTGCTCACCTCAGAGCAGCAAGGTGGTGTCCAGATGGCTTGCAGAGAGGGACAATCTTCAATTAGCATAAGGGAAAACCCCGTCAAGGGGGCAGGGTTTTCCTTATGCTTACATTAAGAAGATTGTCTCTTGCTGTAAGCTGTCCGGTCAAGAGCCCAGATTCCACATCTGAGGGGAGGTGGCTTACACTAGGTAAAAGGGGCGGGAGGAGAATACTTGATCATTCAATTACTCTTGAACTACAACTCTGACATTATTGAAATAACACTCTCCATGGTCCAGATACTAAGAAGATTAATTGGAGCTGCTTTTATTTTGAAACATTACTGTCCCTTTAAAGCGGAACTACCATCCTATATAAAGTCGCCCCCCAATATTAGGCATATGGCGACTAGCTTCTTGATAATGCTATTATCTCTCATAAGTACCCATTTCTGAAGTAATCCTTATTCTTCAGAGACTGATGGCCAGGCTTCTTGCTTTAGAGCCGTCTTCGCACCTGTGCCATCAGTCCCTTCCAGTGCCTTAAGGCACCATGCAATGCCTCTTAGAGGAGACAAGGAAGGACAGTGCAGGTGCACAGGCATTTCTAAGGCAAGATGTGTATGTGCAAGCCTGGCTTCCAGTCTCCGAAGAATAAGGATTACTTCAGAACAGACTACTTGTGTGAGATAATAGCACTATTAAGAAGCTAGTTGCCATATGACTAATTATTGGAGGGCGACTTTAAATAGGGTGGTAGTTCCGCTTTAATTATTACAGTGCTAACTATTTTTTGTTTTTGTAAGCTATACAGATATAACAAGTAACCTGGGGCAGATACACTAAGGTCAATGGTATGGAGATATGCGTCTGGCAATGTGTAGTGAGCACACCGCCTTGGTGATGGAGACACACATCGCCATATACACTAAGAATTAGATAAGCAAGTTTAAATGCATGTTCTCGTTCCCTTTTTCAGGCATGACCATGCTGTCTGGTGGCAGAAGGTTGGAGCTTTTCAAGGTTGTGTCTGATGAGGTTCTTCTAACAATGGGTGCAATGTTAGTAGTGCATTTGGTTGAGGTTGGACTTCTAAACTCTGAGGCTAAATGTACATTAGCCAGCATACAAAATGTGAGAGGCTTCTGAGGACGAACAACAGCACAATGGCCTGTCCTACGGCTAGTCACCGCTCAGAAGCATCACCTTTTATTTCTCTAGTACCATAACCTGAGGGGAAATTTCCATGTACACATTAGAATAATCCTGTCCAAAAGGGAGGTCCAGTTGCAAAATGACAGGCAAGTCCCCTCTGCACAGGAACACCAGCTAACCCCCCATCGTACGTTTCGGCCGTGTTGGGCCTCGTCAGGAGGGTGCAGTTGGATTTGAGAGCAAGGGATCCATGTCTGAATTCCCCTTCACTCTTAGGAAGACCCCCTAAGAGTATTCAAAGTCAGCATACAAAATGTGAGAGGCTTCTGAGGATGAACAACAGCATGATGGCCTGTCCTACCACTAGTCACCGCTCAGAAGCATCTCGTTTTAGTTCTCTAGTGCCATTACAGAGGAGAAATTTCCATGTACACATTAGACAAACCCCGCCCAAAAGGGCTGTCCAGTTCCAAAATGACAGACGAGTCCCCCCTGCACGGGAGCACCAGCTAACCCCCGACGTATGTTACGGCCTTTTTGAGCCTCGTCAGGAGGGTGCAGCTGGATTCTCTAGACACTGAGAGCAGGAAGTCCACGTCTGGATTACCCTGCACTCTTAGGGAGTCCCCCTAAGAGTATTCAAATCAGCATGCAAAATGCGAGAGGCTTCTGAGGACAAACAACAGCACAACGGCCTGTACTACAGCTGATCACTGCTCAAAAGCATCACGTTTTAGCTCTCTAGTGCCATTACAGTGGAGAAAGTTCCATGTACATGTTAGACTAATCCCACCCAAAATGGAGGTCCAGTTCCAAAATGGCATGCAAGTCCCCCCTGCACGGGAATACCAGCTAACCCCCAAAGTACGTTTTTACCTTGCTGGGTCTCATTAGGAGAGTGCAGCTGGATTTCCTAGGCACTGAGAGCAAGGGTCCAAGTCTTGATTACCCTTCACTCTTAGGGAGACCCCCTTAAGAGTATTCAAAGTCAGCATACAAAACGTGAGAGGCTTCTGAGGACAAAAAAAAAAAAAACAGCACAACGGCCTGTTCTACGGCTAATAACCGCTCAGATACAGAGGAGAAATTTCCATGTACACATTAGACTAATCCCACCCAAAAGGGCAGTTCAACTCCAAAATGATAGGCAAGTCCCCCCTGCACGGGAATACCAGCTAACCCCCAATGTACGTTTTTACCTTGCTGGGTCTCGTTAGGAGAGTGCATCTGGATTTCCTAGGCACTGAGAGCAAGGGTCCAAGTCTTGATTACCCTTCACTCTTAGGGAGACCCCCTTAAGAGTATTCAAAGTCAGCATACAAAACGTGAGAGGCTTCTGAGGACAAAAAAAACCCCAGCACAATGGCCTGTTCTACGGCTAATAACCGCTCTGATACAGAGGAGAAATTTCCATGTACACATTAGACTAATCCCGCCCAAAAGGGCTGTTCAATTCCAAAATGATAGGCAAGTCCCCCCTGCACGGGAACACGAGCTAACCCCGACGTAAGTTTTGTCCTTGTTGGGCCTCGTCAAGAGGGTGCAGCTGAATTCCCTAGGCACTGAGAGTAAGGGGTCCACGTCTGGATTACCTTTCACTCTTACGGAGACCCCTAAGAGTATTCAAAGTCAGCATATAAAATGTGAGAGGCTTTTGAGAATGAACAACAGCACAATGGTCTGTCCTATAGCTAATCACAGCTCAGAAGCTTCATGTTTTAGCTTTCTAGTGTTATTGCAGAGGACAGACTTCCATTTACATATTAGACTAATCCCGTCCAAAAGGGCAGTCCAGTTTTAAAATGTCAGGCAAGTCACCCCCTGCACAGGAACACCAGATAACTCTTGCTATATGTTTCTGCCTTGTTGGGTCTTATCAATAGGGTGCAGCTGGGTTCCCTAGGCACTGAGAGCAAGGGGTCCACGTCTGGATTACCCTTCACTCTTAGGGAGATCTAAGAGTATTCAAAATCAGCATACAAAATGTGAGAGGCTTCTGAGGACGAACAACAGCACAACTGCCTGTCCCACAGCTAGTCAGTGTCTAGGGAATACAGCTGCACCCCCCTCACGAGGCCCAACAAAGCTGAAAGTACATTGGGGGTTAGCCAGTGTTCCCATGCAGGGGGGACTTGTCTGTCATTTTGGAACTGGACCACCCTTTTGGCCAGGATTAGTCTAATATGTACATGAAAATTTCTCCTCTGTATTGGCATTGGAGAGCTAAAACGTAATGCTCCTGATATGGTGACTAGCCGAAGGACAGGCCATTGTGTTGCTGTTCTTCCTCAGAAGCCTCTCCTTAAAAGTGAAGGGTAATCCAGAAGTGGACCCCTTGCTCTCAGTGTCTAGGGAATACAGTTGCACTCTCCTGACAAGGCCCAACAAGGCTGAAATGTATGTCGGGGGCTAGCTGGTGTTTCCGTGCTGGGTGGGACTTGCCCTTTTGGGTAGGATTAGTCTAATATGTACATGGAAATTTCTCCTCTGTAATGGTACTAGAGAGCTAAAACGTGGTGCTTCTAAGTGGTGGATAGCCATAGGACAGGCCATTTTGCTGTTGTTCGTCCTCAAAAGCCTCTCACATTTTGTGTGTTGTAAATGTCACTAGACCTATGTTTTCTCTCTGGAGAAGCAGGAATCTTTTACATTTTTCAGGTCCTTAAATCTCATGAAATACTAAATGTATTTTTAAACACGTTTTTATTGCTTTCAGTGCCACAGGGTAAGCAATATACGTCCCTGTGCAACTGAAAGAGTTACAGGGGGGTAGTTGCTGTTTCTGCTCTTTAGCAGAGACAGCACACTGTCCTCTAGCTCCATAGAGGAGATCCAATCATCATCAGTCTCCGGACTGTGAACCGTGAACTCTGACAACAAAGAGTGCATAGGAGTTAGTGCATTTGGAGATGTGCCACATTTTTTAGCATGTAAACACACCCACATGAATACAACAATGGCTCAATAAACTGCATTTCATGTACAAATGAGCCATTGTTGAACAAAATAGTAAACCTGTGGAAGGCATGGCAACTTCACGGCAATGTCAGCTGATTGTGGAGGATTGGTGGCAAATTCACAGGAATATGATGACGAAGACATCTTAGTGCATGTGGTCGATATGCCAGTGTCACAAATTCGCCATTATATCGCCATGCTGGCCCTTACAGCCCTTTAGTGCATCTTCCATCAGGTGATGATGTTGATATTGGTATCTGTAGAGACTATTGATCAAAAGCTCTCCATAGTTTAAGCTGTAACAATGCTGAATGAAGCATCTCCTAGCAGTGGTACTACCATGGTTTTGTTCAGCAGGAAAGGTGCTCGTAATGCCATAAAATCCTAAAAGGGTTACTTTGGTAAAATCCAAAACTGGACATGTAAATATGCCTAAAAATACACAATCATCATCTTGGTCATTATCAGCATCACTATTATCTTTATTAAGTAACACCCTCCCCCCATTACACTCTCTAGCTTTGAGTGATTGCTATTTCAGTGCAGTGCCACTGACACCTACTGCTAGTACTATAGAAGCTTCTAGCCCACGTAGTAGTAGTAGTCCTCCAGGGACCCCTTAGTCTATGAAATCTATAGTATGGAGATACTTCACTAATTATCTGTTGACTCTGTGAAAACATGTAAGCAGGGGGTGAAAACAGGATCGAATCTGGGCACCTCCTCGTGATCCCACCTGATGTATACCCACAGGTCTGATTGGGAGAAAAAACGGCAGCAAATCAAATAAACTACAGCAGTAGAAGTACTCCTAAAATTCACAGTATTGAGGGGTGCATAATAGCACTATTGTAGAGGTTTCAGAGAGTGGGACAACATTTTGTTCAGCGTAATAACACCCATACTGTGTACTGATATTGATCAAGTGCAAAAGCACAGTTATTTGGAGGTGGAAAGAGTCATAGTGTTACCACTCCTGCCACCACCTTCACCACCATCACTAGTCATTTTATTAAAACAATGAAGTTATACCGCTCTTCTATATGCTGCCAACTCACACTTATGGACTTTTAAAAAAAAAGTCAAAATTTGCACATAAAATAAGGCAAAAGTGTACTCGCGGAACGGAACAGTTGCAAAAATGTTGACGGTTCACACACACACCCGCACTGTGTGTGTATATATATATATATATATATATATATATATATATATATATATACATACACACACACACACACACACAAACACAGACTTCAGTGAAGCAGGCAACATCAGCAACAGATGTACTCGTTCTAATGCTTTTGTAAGGCACATGGTACACTTTCTATATTATAAAATAACAAAAACAAGGGAGGCATAGACACCCATCAGATAATCCATTATGCAATCAGGGATAAAATATATCCAAGTACAAAGCATGAATTGGTAACAATCAAGTCGTGCATGTCTTGGAACAAAGAAGGGAAATGAAAAATAAAGAACCTTTATCCATTATATGAATAAACTTCAGAATGATCATTTAAACCCCATGGTTGAGCAGAGCTAAGGGAATGTACCCTGTAGCACTCAACTTGAGATATATTAAATCAACATAATCATCCAGGATATTATGGGTAAATTGTATACCCACAGTATTGGAACTGAAATGTTGTATCACCAGTTCTAAATCTATTTGGTTCCCCCTCCAAATCAAAAGAATGTCATCAATGAACACAGAACACCAGATTTGAACACCATTCGTTATTGGACCATACATTAAGATGTTCCCAATGTTTTCATCTTTGCTTCAAGGTGTTCAAAATATTTTCACTTTTCAAATTCGGTATTACAAATTAAAGGGACACCCATGGACATCATATTTGTGCCCATAGGTGAAAAAATGTTGATATAAAATAACATTAATTAATTTTAGTAAAAACTCATTATGGGGTAAAGGAATATAGGAGTCCTGAATCCAGAAGAAATGCCATAGATTCTAGTCCCATTCGATGATCAATGTAGGTGTAACGTGATACTACAGCTAGGGTGACCCATAAAAAAGTTACTCTAGGAGCATAAACCTGAAGTCCTCCAGAAAACATGCTGGGAATCCCTCAGAAATTATGGAAGACTCCAATCACAGGACAGGAGAAAGAAATCAAGAAATGCTGACATGTTAGAAGAAAGAGAGTTTACACTCAGAATGATGGGTCAACAAGGTGGAGCCAAGGCATCTTTATATATCTTGGGGAGGTGGTACAAAGAGGCAACATCAAAACGACGAATATGGATAAACTGAATTTCTTGTTTACTGATTATGCCCCTCCTCAATGCCTCCTCCTAGATATATATATAGTAATGCTTTTCCACCTTCTTGACTAGTATTATATTTCTTTACTACTGAGGACTATATTGCGGAAGACGTCCGTTTACTTTAAGAAAGGAGCTCCTATGTTCATATCAAATGTAATCCTAGTCAAGAATATGGTACATTATTACTGGCTGCAGATGATTAGATGTATAGCCAGACAACTTAAATCCTGCAGATTGTTTAACGCTTTTCAGGCTGCAGCATGATGGGGCAGCAGGGAATTGTTTGATTTGTTTGTCTATCCAATTAAAACGTCTTTCCTTGGCCTCTAGCATTAAAAGTGGCTGACCAGCAGTAAGAACTCTCTCACTCCCTCTTTGGCTCAGCTCTTCCACTCTGGCAGGGATTATCAAAACAAACAGGCCAAAATGTACTTTAAAGCAGAACTTTCAGGTAGTAATAAGTTGCCCTTCAATAATTAAATGTATGGCGACTAGCATCATAATACATAGTACCTCTCTAAAGTGCCACATTCTAAAGCAATCTTTAATCTTACGAGACCAGAAGCCAGGCATCAGCATAGACATCTTGTCTCAGCGCCTGCGCTGTCAGTCCTGGTCTCCTCTAAGAAGCATTGCAGCATGCCACAAGGTAACTGGAAGGGGCTGACAGCACAAGCGCGCAGATGGCATTAACCTGGCCATCAGTCTCCTAAGATTAAGGATTTTGTTAGAGTGCTGCACTTTAGAGAGGTAATACATGTATTATGATGCTAGTCGCCATATGTTTAATTATTGAAGGGCGACTTATTACTACATGAAAGTTCCGCTTTAAATATTATGGCTGATGTAACGGATGTTATCCGTTACTTAGGCCCTTGTCTGGACCACGAACAGTTTCCTCAAAGACTATGGCCCTGTGGCCTTATTTGAACTATGATAGGGGTTCCCCTAGCATTATGTTAAAAGGTTTTATGTCGAATGTTGTACGTTTTGTATATTGTTGAATGTCGAATATCATATGTTTAATGTATTGAGGGATACACAAACACCGAAGCCGGTGGTTCCCCGGTTCCTTTGTTCGAGGTATCAATGCCGTCTCGAGCGCGGGAAACCGGAGGCAGTGAGTCGACGCCAGATTGGCCGACGTACAACTCACTGCGCCCACTGATTGGCCAGGGTTGAAGCCGCATATTCAAACTAGTGTGTACGTGCTTCAACCCCTGGCCCAGTTCTCAGATGTGTATTCCCTCTGATCAACCCATTGTCTTTGTCCAGACAGTAATTAATCATGTTAGTCCTAACATTGTCAATAGTGTGTTCAGTTGCTCATCTGTCATTGGTCCATTTCCCTTAGCTACCATTGGTCCTTTTGTTCCCTCTGCCATTGGTCCATTGTCCCCCATCACCATTGGTCTGTTGTGCCCCGTGTCATATGCCCATTATGTCTGATTGGCCCCTGGGCCAAGCCTGCATTAGAATGCCTGGCCCTTCCCATCCCTATTGTGGTACCATGTTGTAAACTGTATAAAAGTTGTGAGTCTTGTTCAATAAAGAGTGTTACTTTTGGAGTGAACCAGAGTCCTGGAGTTTGTTTGTTCCCATGGTTAAAGTGGCCACTCTGCCGCCCATTCGAACCAGGTTCCTGTACGTTCGTCCGTCTGCTGCCAGGATCCCGCTACCGAACTTTGTATCCTGTCAGGCGGCAACGTGGACTCTGCCCTGTGGTTCCTCTGCCTAAAGCTTCAACCTTCGAGTCGAGCACCGGAGTGCTCGAACGGCTGGGGATACAGTCTGAGGTTCCTGCTACACTTTTCCTGATTCGTTCCTGTGCTTGTTCGACGGTGTTCGAGTGCCGTGACCCCTCCGGTAGCCGCATCCTTCGGAGCAGAGTCGGTCTTCCCGAGGTTCGACGCCGCTTTGAGTCGACCTCCGGAACGCTGATTTGCTCGACCTGTGCACTCGACGGCGCCAGTCCGGCGTCGAGAAGGAGAGACCCGGGAACAAAGACGGAAGGCCGGCGGGCGCCTCCCCGCCTATCCGTTACATTGGTGGCAGCGGTGGGATTTCTCCTTCTTTCATCGAGTGTATCGAATGAGGAATGGCGGGACGCGGATCCGGCGGAGCAGTATTGCCCGTATGGGGTTTCCTGGACTTTTTGGATCTTATCGAATCAGTTGGACCCGCATGGGGTCTCAGTGACTTCCACAAGCGCCTCGGAGCTGTAGAGCCCGACTGGGAGTACATTGACTTTTTAGTGAAGGAAAAGTGGACCATTATTGGGATCGGACCAAGTGAGGACCCGGTGTACCGGAGGATGGTGAATCTCATGCCACTCCTTGGATACAAGCCATCGGTTGCCAGGATTAATAGACTGATGGATATGCATGACCGGTACATGCGTGAACTTTGTACAGGAAGAGAGGAAGAATATTGGGGGGACACTTATCTGAGGAGGACCTCAGTGAGGCTGAGGACTTGGATGGAGCTGCCCCTGTTCACTCCACACTGGTGAGTGGGGATGCGTTCCTCACCAGTGCCCCTGTTGCCCTGCCTGATACCCTTTTTTCCCTGGACTGTCTGTTGCCTGAGCTGAGGGGTGGGAATTCGTTCCCCCTCAGTGAAGAAGATGCCTCGGCATCAGGGGATGGGACGGACGTCTCCCCTGAGAGGCCACTTGCCCCTTTCCCTGTTTTCCCAGCTGCGGTGGACGAGATGCAGGTCCACACCAGCAGCAATTGTGTGCCCCAACTGATGGGGGGGAGTGAGCCCATCAGTCCCCATGAGCCCCCTGCTGTAGTGGGTGTGAGAGAGCCCAGCAGCAGCCCCAAAATGTTGCCCCCTGTTGGGTTGGAAGATGCCCTGGGAGCGGAGCCGTGCGTGCTCCCCAGGATTACAAGTAATGCCGCCTTGAGGGATGGGACTGCGGTCTCCCTCAAGGCAGAGGAAAGGCCTGTGTGTAATGGCCTACAGGAGGAGGACCCCAGTGGGCTGGGAGAAAACAGTGCCGCTGGCCCTCCTAAGGATATGGACTGTGAACTGATGGGTGGGAGCAAGCCCATCAGTCCCCCTGAGACCCCTGCTGTAATGGGTGTGAGAGAACCCAGCAGCAGCCCCAAGATGTTGCCCCTGATGGGGGTGGAAGATGTCCTGGGAGCGGAGCCGTGCGTGCTCCCCAGGATTACAAGTAATGCCTCCTTGAGGGATGGGACTGCGGTCTCCCTCAAGGCAGGAGAAAGGCCTGTGGGTGATGGCCTACCAGAGGAGGACCCCAGCAGACTGGAAGAGAGTAGTGCTGCTGGACCTCCTATGGATGTGTTGTATGACCTGATGGGTGGGGAAGAGTGCCCCATCAGTCCCCCTGTAACCCCTGACTTGGTGCGTGGGAGCAAGCACACCAGGTCATGTGAAGTCCTGGCTGGGATGAGTGGGACAGCAGTCCTCATCCCCAGCCCAGCATTTGTCCCGCCTTGCCCTGAGACCCCTGGCCTAGTGAGTGGGGCCACGGTCATCATTAAGGAGCCGTTATTATCCCTGTACTGGAGATTCCAACTTTGGTGAGTGGGACCATGATCCTCACCAAGGACATTTGTGTTGCCCTGTCCCCTGTTGACCCCAGCTTGGTGGGTGGGAATGTATTCCCCACCAGGCCCATACCTGATTTGACTCAGGAGCGTGGGAACCGCATCCGCTCCTGTTCCTCTGGGGTAGTGGCCCAACTAAAAGGGGGAGATGTGCCTCTCTCCCCACACTTTGGTGCACAGGACCCAGAGACACTGTTGCCCCAGGGAGATCCACCATATGGACTGGCTCTGGACCCTGAGCCACTGGCCCCAGACCCAGAAGGATTTGACCTCAGCACTGCCTGGAGAAGGGCCCAGGAGTGGCCACCTAATTTGATGTTGGTCAGGGCAACCAAGCACCAATTTCCCTGGCCCAGAAGTAAGGACAAAAGAACTGTGCGTTGTTCCCCTGGCCCGGACAAGGGGCTCCAGTTTTCTCCTGGCCCAGGACAAAAAGACTGCTTCAACCTCTGGCCCAAGATTAAGGACAAAGGGGCTTGCATTTTCTTCACTGGCCCAGGACAAGGGCCTTGTTCCCCACTACCAGGCCCGGACAAAGGGCTCATGTTTTCTCCTGGCCCAGGACAGAAGGACTACTTCAACCACTGGCCCAGGACAAGGGGCCCCTCAGTTAAAACTGGCCTAGGACCAAGGCCTTCGGACTAGTGTACTGTCCAGACAAGTGCCTCACCACCTCCATGCTCTCCTACAGCTCCAAGCCAGCGTTTACTACTGCACCCGCTGGCTTGGTACTAAAAGGGGGAGAAATGTAACGGATGTTATCCGTTACTTAGGCCCTTGTCTGGACCACGAACAGTTTCCTCAAAGACTATGGCCCTGTGGCCTTATTTGAACTATGGTAGGGGTTCCCCCTAGCATTATGTTAAAAGGTTTTATGTCGAATGTTGTACGTTTTGTATATTGTCGAATGTCGAATATCGTATGTTTAATGTATTGAGGGACACTACACTTTTCCTGATTCGTTCATGTGCTTGTTCAATGGTGTTCGAGTGCCGTGACCCCTCCGGTAGCCGCATCCTTCGGAGCAGAGTCGGTCTTCCCGAGGTTCGCCGCCGCTTTGAGTCGACCTCCAGAACGCTGATTTGCTCAACCGGTGCACTCGATGGCGCCAGTCCGGCGTCGAGAAGGAGAGACCCGGGAACAAAGACAGAAGGCCGGCGGGCGCCTCCCCGCCTATCCGTTACAGCTGAGATGCACTTAAGGTCGATGCTCTGGTGAATTTGTCTATGTGTTCAAAGCACTTTAACACAAAATGCCACATGCACTAAAATTTAGGGATGAGGTCCCCATTAGCATACAGTATTGTCGAACTGATATCAATGTGGAAGGAATATCCTTCCTTGCATATCACCAGCAGTGCGACATCCTGAAGTCGAGGAACATGCTCTCTGCTGCCCCACTTGGTCAGTAGGCTGAGTGGACAGGGTACTTTCAGCACCACAAACAGATTTACTCCCTTAACCCTTTGAGTGCCATAAGGATGTGCATTGCCCACCTGTGTGGGACTCAAAGGGTTAAAAAAATACACCAAGCAGTACACAATCATTCCCTCAACTCAGTATCATATTTCATACATGTTGTATACTCCTAAGGAAGCATCAATGGTGATTTGCGGCTACCAGCTGCCTCCCCAGCCTTGTTCCCTTGCCCACTAGTAGCCACA